>JAWNPP010000044.1:0-600000 GCA_035047445.1 Drosophila siamana
TATAAGTCATAGCGCTGCTGTTGTGTAGGGATGTCAAAAAATATTGATTAATCGATTAATGACATCAAATGATTATTTTCGAATTTTCGATTAATAATTGCAATTAATCAAAAAATAAGTAAAAAACCGATTAATTAATCGATTATTTTAGCCAAGTTTCTAATCTATGTATGAAAACAATTATTTTCTTGGTTTGTTTTGATTATTATATTCATTTTTATTTGTTAAGAATAGAGTTTAAAAATAGTAGTTTTGATAAATGTTTCGTCGTCAATCTGTTCCTGGCTTCGGTAGCTGTTGCTCCTGCCTTCGAAAATAGCCTCTCAGATGGAACTGATGTTCCTATCAAGAAACAATACTTTTTTGAAATAGTGTAGAGCTTGGGGTAAACTGATTTCATCTCTTCCCATGCTGTGAGCACATCCCGCTTAAGTTCAAGCACTGGAGCGTTCAAAAAAAAACTCAGCTCGTCTTGTGGCTGCGTGCAATCATCTATTTTTTTTCGCTTGTGAGCTAGCGATTTGTGATGTGCCCACAAATCAAAGTCGCCATCGGCAAGAGAAGTATCACTGGCGCTTCCACAGCTGTCCTCCTTATGCTCCATTTCAGCCATTTCTTTTCTTATGTGTTGCATAATCGATGACAGCGCCAGAGGGTTTTCAAAATGTATTTTTTTGAATCTTGGATCCAACAAAGTTGACGCGGCCAATAAATGTGCATGCTCAATATTGCCGAAACGATGGCTGAATTCATTTAGTAGAGCCTTTTTCAAATTTTCTGCCACAGAAGAAATACATTTAGTTTTAATTATCTGCTGGCGACCACAATGAGTAATGGGGATGATCTGACTTGATGTGGCGTACTTCTCTCCACTTATTTGGGTTGTCATTGCCTCCAGTGGTCTTAATAAATTGATCATCTCCATAATTTCCTCCTTAATTTTAGGTGTAATCATGGGCGGTGCGTCCGAAAAGCTAATTAATATTTGGCTAACATAAGGTATACACCGAATGAAGCGCTCAAGCATATAATATGTGGAGTTCCACCTGGTTTTGACATCCAAAATAAGTTTAAGGATATTTCCTTCAGGCACTTCATCAGACAGTTGCAACTGGCGGAGTTTGTCATTGGCTTTCACATGCCTTTTAAACCAGGTCACAATTGTTCTGCAGTGCTTAATTATGCCACTGACGTCAGGTATATTCAAAGATGCTTCGCAGACCAGGTTTAAGGTATGTGCGAAACACGGAATGTGGCGATTTTTCCCGAACGATTGTCTTACCGCTTTAACAATATTTGCTCCATTGTCGGTAACTACAGCCACAATATTTTCTGCTTTCACCGAAAAATCTGAAAGTGTACTTGTCAGAACATCGGAGATATGCTCTGCTGTGTGCGCTTCCGTCAATGGAAAGACGCCGATTGTTCCGTAAAACAGTTTGCTCCCATACAATCCGTGAACTGTAATTCCGAGCATACTCTTTAGTTGTGTATCTGTCCAGATATCTGTAGTTAAACAGATATGGGGCACAAGGGGCAGCATTTTCTTAAATTGTTCCACTTCCGTGTTAAACATCTCGTCTATCCTCGACATAACTGTATTCCTCGAAGGAACTTTGTATTGTGGAAAGTGCTGTCGCATGAGTTGCAAGAAACCCTTTCCTGAAATAAAGAATTATGAACAATTTTCAAAAGAGCAACAATAAAGGTATGACTAAAAACTCACCTTCAACAAACTTGATAGGTAAATTATCCATCACTATCATTTCCACGATCGATTGAGTCAACTTTAAATGTTTTGATCCACCAGAAGCAAAACTCTGCACATGCTTAAGCTTCAAGTGTTGCAACATGTTCGTTGTGTTGTTAGAACACTTCAACACCTTATGGCATATGTTGCATTTAACACTGGACTCGCCATTTTTTGAAAAATATTTCCAGACTCCGCTGCGTAACGGAGCCATTTGATTTTTTATTTTTATTTTTGTAGGGCAATTGACAATTGACAATTTTGGCGCAGTTCACAAATTGAATGGCTTTATTCATTTGAGTTCTCTCTTCTTCTTGGTTCGTTCATTCAGTTCTTAAATAAGAATCGAATGAGCGAACAAGAGTGAAGTTAGTTCTTTCGGTTATTTCGTCAAATAATCGATTATAATTGCAATTAATGCAAGGGCATTAATCGATTCAATTAAATCGAAAGTTTAAGCAAAATAATCGATTATAATCGAATTTTCGATTAATCGTGACATCCCTACTGTTGTGTGCACTAATCGGTAACAGTCAGCTTGCATGTGCGATATAGAAATATCGGTTGTAAAACAATTTTTATTTTTATACTTTTTCGCTTAATTTGTTCCAATCGATATTAAAAAAGACGCGCCTTCGATATCGATAAACTACAAGTGGCTGTCAACTCAAAAGCAATGAGTCAAAATGGCAACCGCCGAGACAACTTTCGATTTCCAAGACTTTACGACTAAATTTCACGAAAACTTTAAACAGCATGACATAAATCTCAAAGAGTTGTGCATCACCAGATCAGTCATGAACACAGGCGACTTTTTCGCAAGTATGCAGCAGCAGATGCAAGAGGAGGCGGCTCAGACGACACCAACAAAGCAGTTGGGCACTGTGGCCGAGTACGCGGAACTCTTCAAAGTACTCGACACGTATCCCAGCAATCTGCAACGTGCAACGGCGAGCTGCAACGCGTCAACTCTTCGACACTCAAAATCAGTGATGAACAGAGCACCATCAACAATTCGAGCCTTTCGTCGACGACATTGAACAATACACGTCCCGAGGAAGGGCGCAAGGCAGCAGAAGTGTATAGTGACTTCAAGAAATTCCAGCAGAAACTGCGCACTGTTTACGAAGAGGCAGCTGCACTCAATAAAACTCAAGCTGCGCATTTGCAGTCAATTACACAGCTGCAGCATTTTGCTCATCAGCTGGAGAAGCTGCTGCCATGCGAGCGTGAAGCAGCCGATGCTTTTACAACCAGCGAAGAAGCTAGTTTAGTTGCCATTGCAGAGAATCTTAAGCAACTCAACGATTTGCGCTCGCAGAGCCTCATCCAGGTGGCCAACTGCAATGAGTCCGCCTTGGTTCGACTGGAAATTCTGGTTGAAGTACTCTCCTACACACTCATGCAAATAACTTTGGATTAATAAAATGTTATTAGTAAAATAAGATTCATTTATCGGTATCTTCGAAATGGCGGACTACTTTCTGATATATCGATACAATACACCTCGCCTGGCATCGATATATTATGTTGGCAAAAAAGCATCAACACTACACTAAGAATAATTGATACTTAACATTTATTTTGAAATTGTATTCTGATTTAGCTGTAGATAAATTAATATTCCTCTTCGTTGTTCTCTTTGTCCTCTTCGGCCTGCGCCTCTTGTTCCTGCAAGTTCAACTTCAATTGGTCCATGGAGTCGCAGAATGCAACCAACTTGCGCACATTGTTCCCCAAATATTCGGCACGCTGACGATAAGCCAAGCAATCATCTAATGTAGTGCCTCGTCCAATGTGTTTGTGATCCGCGTTGACAGTTTGTTGCATGAGCAGCTGAAATTGTTCCAAAATCTTTACAATTGATTGCTCGCATTCTGTGCTGAAATTGTAAACGTTTTTAGCCTCATCTGTCGGAGGCGGGGGTGAGCAAATTGTTGTCTGCAAATTGTTTTGTGTTTCAAGGTGTAGCAGCGTCTTGTTGGACTTCTCCATGATCTCGGCGGTCTTGCCAACTTGTCTTTGCATAGCCTGACGTGCCGCAGCTGCAGAGCGAAAAGTTTAGAGCCAATTGGATGTGTTATTCTTTTGTAAATAATTTTTTTACCGAGACCCGCCAACATTTCGTCTATTGCTTCCGACATTTTGAATGTGTCAGCTGTCAAAGTTATCAACATCGGTATCGCTAGTGAACCGGAATTAGTGATCATCGAACGAAAATAGTTATCGATTTTGTATGTTGGGATAACGTTGTTTTTTATTCAATTATTCAAATTAAATTTGACTTTTTCAGTTAAAATTAATGTAATCTTTTTCATAGGCATTCCATTACATCTATTCATATACATCCTCCTTGTCGGCGACGTATTTAATGATGTCGGCAGGTTTGAGCAGCTTCTCTGCATCCGAATCAGGAATCTCGAAGCCAAATTCATCCTCCATGGCCATAATGACTTCAACGTGATCCAGCGAATCTAAGCCCAGATCATTGATAAAGTGCGAGTTTACGTTAAGCTGCAAATTGAAATAAGAAAATATCGTATTAAGCAATCATTTTATATTGCATCGCGTTCAGGTTTTGTTCGTTTCTTTTTTGAAGGCAAAATACGACTGGCAAAGGCAATCTTGATCTTTACCTTGCTGGGATCGATCTTATCGTACAGCTTTAATACGAGCAAGACTCGCTCGTTGATCAGCTTGAGCGACAATGGCGGTTTCGCCGAGTAATTGCGCACCGATTGCGTTTGCCAGCGACCTCTGCTGGTGTCCTGTTTTTGTTTCGAGAGTACCCCAAAAAAGAGAAGAACAAAACAAACACCATGTTAATTGATTCTTGTTTTTGATCGTTTACCTTATCGGCAGTCACTTTATCGTAGGCGCTAACGACTTTGAGCACACGATGCTCAATTTCTTCCATGGTATTTCTAACCGAATAATGACGCAGTGTGATATTCTGCAAGGGTCAAAGAATTAATATTGATGAACTAAAGCAACCTTTCAGCGATTGCCGGCGGCTACTTCAACTGTCGCTAGTGTTCTCAAAACAAACGGCGAATATGATGCAATATGTTAGCCAAAATGTCAGGTCAACATCTGAATTATCAAATGTTCGACTACCGCAAAAAAGTAATCTATACAGCTGATACTAAATCACAATCAAAGGTTTTGCACAATGAGGTTAGGGTGCAATAAATATGCAATTGCAGGTCACACTCGTTGCTTTTGTAAACCAATTTAAATGCCACATTGAGCACTTACTTGGGTCATCATAGTGCTGATGGCCGGCACGGCAATCCGATGCATCATCCTCGATTGTGAGTGAACAATAGCGCTGGAGAGTCGAGCTGTGGTCAGAGCAGCCGCGAATCGACCGCAGCTACGAGCGACTTGTGTGAACGACATCCTGGATAACCTAAATGGCGAAAACAGTTAGCGAAAATTCAATTAACACGCACGCTCTGGACAATATTTACACTGAATTTGTAAGCGCAGGGCCCCAAGATTATGTAAAAGTTTCTGGAGGAGCAGAACAGAGCTGCCGTTTGGTGTGACCAAGCGTGCTAAAACTGGTATATACTTTTTTTAATTCGAAAAGTGTGCCCAAGCTGTACTTTCTGATTTTAGTAAGTTATAAACAAACATTTGGGTACACACTGTTTTCTGGGGTGACCAGTTTGCAAGAAATTGAAAATGCTGCTATCGATTTTTATTTATCGAGTTTATTTCTTTTTGAAATTCAAACAATTGTACGAGTTCTTGTAGTTGACATTCATTAAATCAAATCCAAGTTGTCAAGTGATAGAAGCAATTGAATCGTGGGAGTCCGTATACCATTAATAAAAACAATTCCATATTGTCAAGTAATATAAGCTCTCATATGTATTTATATAAACATTTGCATACGTTTAATAGGGAAATATAATAGGTACATTATAATGTCAAAATTACACGCCTCGTTGCATTAACAAAATATAAAAATAAAGTATTTAAATTACACGCATATAGTAACAAAACAATTGTCGTTTGATTTAAAGCCATTAATTTATTATTTGTGTTAAATTCCTTATTGACCAGCAATCTGCAAAGGGATTAAAATGGAAATTACTAATTTATATAAATGTCTAGCTTTAACTGTTTAACTTACAACAACAAGATGGCCACTCTTATCACGTACAATTCCCGGCTCGGAGCCCGTGGTGAGCTCTATGACACCGCCCTTACCCTTGACTACATTGTGTTCCAGGCTGAAAAACGGGAAAAGTTGAAGTAAGCCAAATCATAGATCAACGCTAGTTCAACTTACGAGGCTCTGTCCACGATGGAGACGATGTTGGCGGTGCCAACTGTGTCAATGATATAGGTGCTGAACTCGATGATGTGTGGAATGATCAGAATCAAATCGCCTTTGTCCTTTTTCAGATCCAGCGGTATCCTTATCACCATTAGGTCGTCGTTGTGGTTCGTTAGCGTAAAGTCAATCTTCTCGAGTGGCAGGCGATGCTTCTGCTTGTAGCTCTTGCCATCCAGCACATAGACCGCCTTGTTGCTCAGCAAAATGAAGCGTTCGCGCGACTTGTAGCCATGTCGATCGAATTTCGTGCAGGCTGACTGATACTTGAGTTGTTCGCTGCCAAACGTGCTAGCCACAAAGTCATTGACGCGCTGGATGTGCTCCTTGGGCACTCGATCGTTCTGGAACCAGGCGGGCACACTGCTCGCATAGTTGTTCTTCTTGCCCTTGAACACCTTCTCGGCGAGCACCTTAAGCTCAAACTGTCGCTTGCGCTGCGGCGTCAGCTTGAGGCGATAAATGCGCGCCAAGTGCAGACGATGCAGGCGATGCAGATAGCTGGAGGCCTCCTGACAGTGGCCCGGTGCTGGGGGCCAGCTCTGGTCGAGCACCTTCTTGGGCAGCTCCTTGGCCAGACGCAACAGCCACATACGCTTGGCGTTCGCAATGAAGTCCTCGTTGAAACCATTTGGCGGGTCGTTGCGGGTAATGAAGCCCTTGATGAATGCACGAATCTTGTCTGCTGCCTCGCGTCGCTGCTTCGCCGCCTGCTGAGCTAGACGCCGCCGGCAATAGCTCTGCAGTACGATGACCTGGGCGCGCAGCTTCAGATACTTGCGACGCTGCAGCAGACCCTTCCAGTGCGCCTGTATTATGGAGGCAATGTCATGCTTCTTCGCCTGGTACGCGTCCTCGGTGTCGAAGAGTGTGCGCGGCCAGCGTATGAAGAGCTTCGTCTCGCCCAGCTTATATTGTTCGTTGTCATACCCCAAGTCCTTGACCAGCAGCTGCACTGCAGCCTTGGCACCGCCAGCGCCCTTATAGTTGGGCCAGGTGTTCTTGCTGAGGCACTTGTAGCGGTTGAGGAAGAGCTCATAGCTTCGTCTGTAGGCGAAGCCGGCGCGACGCACGCGCAGATTCTCCATCAGGCCCAAGTATTTGACCTGATGCAGCACCAGCTGATCGTCAAAGATACCGGGCGATTGCAGGTCATTCGGCTTGATGCAGCGTATGTAGCTGGGCTCCTTGCACATCAAGATGTCCATCAGATTGCTCAGCGAGGTCTTGAACTGTGAGATGGCCGTCTCGGGGCGCTTCTTGCTGCGGAGCTCCTGCTCTGGGAAGCAGCTGCGCACAATCGTGTTGCCCGCCTTGCTGAGCGTTTCCTTCAGATCGCGGAACAGCAGATCGTTGTTCTTGTCGAGGAAACCGTTGACGCTGTAGGTCACCTCACCAGCGTAGTGTACCAATCGGAACTCGTCGCGTCCCATCACCTTCTGCACGTGGATGGGCGCCTTCTCGTGGCACACATAATGTTGATGCTCGGCCAGCTTGTGGGTGAGCTTCTCGAGGAAGGTGCGATCGGTGGGCTCGCCGGGACGCAAGCACTCCTCGTCCAGTATGGAGATGATGCCCTTGTGCTTCTCCTCAATCAGATTGCAGATGACCTTGTTGTCGAAATACTCGACGGGTATCCATTCGATGCCCTCGCGTCTGTACTCGTCCTGCTCGGACTTCAGCGTCAGTTCGATGAACAACTGCTGCAGCTTCTCGTTACAGAAGTTGATGCAGAACTGCTCAAAGTTGTTGCGCTTAAAGATCTCAAAGCCATAGATGTCCAGAATGCCCATCACGTTGTTGCGCACGCCACGCGTCTCCTTCGCCTGCAGCGAGATGTTCAGGCGCTGCACGAGCCACGAGAACATGCGATCGTACACAGCCTTGGCCAGGGCATCTCGGGCATAGATGGCGAGCTCCTGGTTCAATGGTGAGGTGACCACATCGCCGCGCGCATCGATGGTGCGATGGGTCAAAGCGGCGCCCAGTTCGCTGGCATTGACACCCAGCAGACGTGAGACGGTGACCACAAGATCACGATTGTTCACCTGGGCATTGCCCTCCACCTCGTTGAAGCCAATGTTGCCCAGATGCAGGATGCTCGCCACAATGCTAAAGATCTCACGCTGCTCCTCGGCGCTAAAATCAATGACACTCAACGCCTGCTGCACCTGCTTGAAGTTGTCCGCATCGTTGATGCTCGCCACGCTGCCCTTGAGCTGCAGTTAAAAAGTTTGCTAAGTTAGCAAGGGTGAAGTAGTTAATCATGTGCTGCACTTACGCCATCACTTAGGTAACTGTAGCTGTCGAGAGCACGCTCCAGGCGCAGCTCCTGCAGCAGCGTTGCATCCGCACCCGCCACCAGTTGGTAGAAGATGTGGAAGTTGCGCTCGCCGGCGGTTTGTGCCACCACGCGCGACTTCTCCAGCAGATAGTTGAGTATGTTGCCGCCAATGGGGGCGCCCTTGTAGTCGAACTGGATGTCCATGTACTTGCCGAAGCGTGAGGAGTTGTCGTTGCGATTCGTCTTGGCATTGCCGAAGGCCTCCAGCACGGGATTGCTCTTCAGCAGCTTGTCCTTCACACCCTCGACGGTCGTCTGATGGCCCGAGCAGGCGGCGATGTATTGCAGCACCTTCTTGGAGGCCTCCGTTTTGCCGGAGCCACTCTCACCCGAGATGAGCACACACTGGCCGCGATTCTCCTCGATCAGCGAGCGAAACGCATTGTCAGTGACCGCAAAGCTAGCGAAGAGTTGGCGAGACGGTCAGTTAGGAGCTGTGCTTGACGCATGCCTCGATGGAGAACTTACATATGTGGTGGCATCTCGTAGAAGTGCTTGTTGCGGTACTCCTTGATGTGGGCATCCGAGTAGATGGGCAGCTGCTTGTACGGATTCACCGAGATGAGCACCTGGCCAATGTAGGTCTGCAAGCGGAAGGAAAGTGAGTGAGCCACTTGCTTGCAGTGGGGCAGCAACCGAGGGCACTTACATAGATGAGGTTCTCCTGGAAGCGCTTCTTCAGATTGTCGATGAACGCATCCTCGCTCTTGTAGTTCTCGAGCAGCACAAAGTCCTGCACGCCGGCGCGATCGCGTTCGTGCAAACCCGTCTCCATCTTGGGCAATTTATTGCTGAAGTGAGAAGTGAAGTAAAGGATGCATAAATTGTATAGAAATTAAAATAATAGGATAGATAGCCTGCTCTCAGACAAGCTCATTGTCATAGAATGTCTTCTGTCGAGTATTATTTGTTGATAGTCTCTTTTTGAGATCCTCACTTTTCATTTGTGTGTTCTGAAACTTCAACAGATCTCTTGATACCTCTAATTAAAGGCAGTCTCATAGTCATACTCAAACTTTGATTGATATGTTTCTTCTGTAATCTTTCATACTTCTACTCCCAGAGCAACACGATCCAATCTCGTCTCTAGACGATCTCTCAATAAAACTCTCAAGTTAAGTTCTCGAGCAATAGTTTACTTGAACTGCTCATTTCCTTGCTAATCCTCAAGAGATCTCTAAGCTACTGGAAAACGGGCTTTACCCCAGCATATCTAACAGTCACAAAAGCTACTTAGGAACAGCCCTCGCACTTGTTGAATTTCTGGCTAATCGTGAAAAGGTTCAATTGCAGGTTGTGCCGTTAGGTTGCCAATACAATCAGAAGAGTTTTGTATTACTTGATAAGATTTGGCTAAGACCTTTTTGGCGCACCACTAAAACTGACAGCCAAGAATTTATTGCACTCACATGGGTAAGGCAATATCATGGAACTGGAGCTGGAAACTATTCTCTTCCACACGCGACGGAAATACAGGTGAAAAAACATTTGGCCAGACTTGATACTGCAAAAATATTTGGGTATTTTTAATAGACCTGAGGGCAGGGCACGGTGCAATACACAGTTTATCAATGCCATATATTTCATATCTGAATGCTAGAGTTATTGGGACGACGGTTTATTAAAGTCGCCTCTATCTCTCTCTCTCTCTCTCTCTCTCTCTCTCTCTCTCTCTCTCTCTCTCTCTCTCTCTCTCTCTCTCTCTCCCTCTCTCTCGTTTGTCTGATTATAGCCAAATGCGTTGATTACGCAATGTGTGTATTTATTATTTGCCATTCCAATGGATTAAACAGGTAGGAAAGTCCGAGTAGAGACGTCGGAGTCGCTCGACGCTGGGTGTGGCTAGGAAATGCAAACGGAAATTGCTGAACAATTAGCCCGTTATCGAGAGCGTTATGTAAGCACTTAAAAACTGCAAAGTTGACACCAAAGAGTCTCTTAATCAGTTCACAGAAGACACCGAGTTGAACAAGGCCAATTATCTGGGACTTGATAAGTGAACAGTCTACAAAGTTGGCGGCCGGCAGAAACAAATATACCTGGCCATGGTGTGAAGTGTTTGTTTATGATTTATCCTTATAGGCTCTTGTCACTCTCTCCTTCCCTCGCTCTCGCTCGCTCGATCGCTATGGTCTGCCTCCCTGGGGACACACTTGGACACACTGTTAGGGCACTATGGACAAGTTGAATTCTTCTTGTTTCTATTTTCTTTAACCACAACACATCATCCGCACGTCAACGATGGCGTTGGCAAACTAGCGCAATCCCGGCATTGGCAATAGCGTTTTAACCATCAATACTCCAAATTGCCATTAGTTGTTTAGGGCGTTATCAACACGCTTTAGCTGCACAGAGAGAGCACTCCCGATGGCCCAATCAGGCAGCTCCGCAGATTAGATAGTGTGTTGGGCTTCGCATTCACGTAAATAACGCCTGTACCTAACTCTGCCAGTCTATAAATAATGCTGTTTCATCAATAGTACGTATATATGTTATACTATAAACTTGAGATTGCTTTAAAGGATCAAACGAATTTCTTAATTGATCGACACGATTAATGCTTTGCAACAGTTTCGCGTAAACTGGAAGCTCGTCAGCGCGAATCTCTATGATTCAGCCTCTGTGGCCGCCCTTGAGGCAACTGCAGTCTTCACCGCCCCTTGCCCACCCACTCGGTTCATTTTGCGGATTCTTATCAGGCCGCTAAGTAAGTCATTGAGTACATATTGTGTATTGTAGTATATTCAATTTGCTCAATGTTGCTTTTGTTTTACAGCTTAATTCGATGAGATATGAAATAAAGACAGAACGTGCTTGAAATTCGTGCCATGAGGGTACTTGACTACAAACTACCCTAGATGCCAAGTGAATAACAAAAAGTATTAGTATAAAATACATTAAATGTTCAATCACATATTGATCTGCGTTATACAATCGAAATTTAAAGTCGATTCAAACAGACAGACAGACATTATTTTAGTCAGCTTGCTTCCTAATTCAAATTAATAATGGAACTTTTTAGTTTAGTTTTTTTTCTTTATATATATTATACTAATATTAAATTCGCGTAAAGTTGAAAATGCCCGATAATAAATAGCATGACATGGCATACATTGATGACTGTATGTAGTTTTATAAATAAGTTGAGTCAGAATATAATCATAATTATATGTATTTGACATGCTGTAAATGGCACACCGAATTGTTATTCTTTATGCTGACGGCGGATCGCAATTGAAAACTGAATTTTGTCGGAACAGAGCAGCTATATTAATACTTTTAGATACCAACTAATTTAGGTTATATTGTCTATTAATTCACAATACCCTTTAAGCCCTTTATTACCAGGTATGTTTGCTGTCTGGAGTGAGTTGAAGTGAAGGGGAATTCAACACCTGTGCAAGCTGAAGGGGACAAACAAACTGCATGTTTAAGTAATTGCATAAACAACAAGTTGACATGTTCCAGTCAACACTCATACTCCCATATTCAAATTCACATGCATATTCACACAGTATTCACATAGTATATCAACATCCACGTCCCTGTCCATGGCCATGCACAACAGTTTCCATCGATTTGTCACATTTCTCGAATAGAGCACGTACTCTCTGGTACACTTAGTTGAGTTTGGACATAATCAGAGTCAGTAGGTGAAATCCATCCATCTTCAGCTTACTGCTAATTGGAGTGCAATAGAGTTAAGATGCGGCTTCTCTTTTTTTACCACCACTTACAATTTGTAACTGTCAGACTATACAAACATGGACAGGTTTTGTTTAATCCTTGCCCAGAGCTGGGGGCGATTAATTTCAGCAACATCGACATACTAATCGACAGAACCTGTTTAAACTCTCTTCGTCACAACTTCTTGCAATCCTGAATTTTGCAATTTACGCACATGGAATAACTTATCTTAAGATTGTTGTCAATTGTTTCTCTCTAATTAACTTGAGTTTGATACAAATATATGATTAACCAGATAAGCCCACTGCATAACTTCTGTTATTAATGTGTAATTTCTACAAATTAAATTTAGCGACTGTCATGAATTATTTGATTCACCCGTTGCCTAAGGATTATTGTAATGTTCAGAAGTAAAGATGACAATTGACTTAAACTTTCTAAAAAAAAAAGTTTTAACTTCGTCAGTTACTCAAAAAATTTATTTCCTCTTTGTAATCGATTAATGCTGAGCATCTGTTTTAAGATATTTGCCGTACATTTGCATATGTGTTTTAGCTGTCCTTGAAAAAGCCTCTCTACAACGTCGTGAATCAATATAGATTCAATTTCGAGATTGTAAAATAGTTCAACAATTGTTATCAATGTTTATTTACTCTCTCTACCTCTGCTTCTCTTGAATCTTTATCAGTTCAATTAAACGCAGCGCCTGAAGTTATGCTTTATATTTTGGCGAGAATTGTTGAGTGTCATTGACACCGGGGCATGTCACTCGGTTTAGAGAACACCTTCTGGGCACTGCACACGCATTATCTTTTAATTCGGATTTCGACAGTGAAAACTCAAATGTTCCGTGTACGTTTATGCGAAACAGGTTTCAAGTCGGAGTCGTTGAGCTTTTTAAACTGTCCCATAACTCTTTTTATTGACCCCCACGAGAAGTAGTTGGAAAAACTCAGTCACAGGGGGTCAATTACATAAATGTTGAAAAAAAAATCTGTTGAGAAATAGACTTAGAGCTCGTTGTACTATAAAGATAACAAAAATGAGAAAAGAAAAGGGTCCAAAATGACGCAATTTCTCAACAAGTCTCGATCATGGGCTATTGAACTCGTTCTCTGTTTCTCTGCGGCGTTGCCTCTCCCTCTCTCTTCCTCTACTTCTGTCGTTTCGTAGCTATAACTGGTCAATCGATTAAGATCTTCCAATGCATAAAGTTCTAAATTGACGGTGCGGCTGAGGCTGAGAATGTAGACAAAAGACCCAAGGCCCAATGCCCAAAGCCCAAAAGATCTTCCACATTTATATGCAAATTAATCTTTGATCTTATTAACTATAACAGACAGAGTAAAGAACGCTCGAAAGGGAATTAAAACAAGACAAATCAAAGCAACATAGAAAGCAGATAACAACAAAACAGACAAATGGCTCAAATGGATACTTTGAACGGGTGGGCAGCACAAATTTGAGAATAGGCCGATTGGGGGAAAATGGGAAATATTCTGATGAGAAAAACATCGTGACATTTGCATAGAAAATCGATAAAGAAAATGCACTCGGCAGCTGTGCGCCCGAGATTGGGTATAAAACGCACAGCTTGCCACAGTTGCAGCATATTCCTCGACCAGTCATGGAACACAGAGCATACGCACTCTGGCTAGGTGAGTAGTCCACTGTGATCTCCAGCCGACGAAGAGCCGCTTCAAGCGTCAACAATCTCTCTGCTCTGTATTGCAGTTGGGCTCAGCTTGCTGGGCAGTGCTTTGGCCTTCCAGGAAAAGGCCTCGTTGCAGGCCAGCCTGGTGCAGGCACGCAACGATGTGCAGGCTGTGCAACAGCAGCAGCAGCAGCAGCAACAGCAACAACAACAACAACAGCAGACGCATCAGCCACAGCAGCAGACCCAGGCACAACAACAGCAGGCGCAACAGTTGCTGGTGGGCACCGAGGATGCGTTGGGCTCGACGCGCGGCATCGAAGATCATCTGCTGAAGAGTATCGGTAAGGCTGGCTTCAAATACTTTGGGCCCTCCGCTGCGACGACCACACCGAAACCGGTAGTACAACATCAACATCATTACTATTATCCTTCAGAGGAGAATCAGCATCCGCGTCAGTATGTTCCACCGCCGCCACCATCGCGTTATCCCTGGCCGAGCTATCCGCAACCGCCTCCACCACCGCCACCGCAACGCCCCTGGGTGCCACCCTATAATCCATGGCCCTACGGCTGGGGCAGCTATCCCGGCTATCCACGTTATCCCGGCTACCCCAGTTACCCCGGCTATCCCAGCTACCCTGGCTACCCCGGCTACCCCGGCTACCCAGGCTACCCTGGTTATCCTGGCTATCCCTACTATCCATTTTATCGCTCCTCGGCCAACGAGGAGACCGACGAAAATGGCATCGCCGCTGCTGCCGCCCTTCAAACTGAGCTCAATCAACGCTCCATTCCTGGCAGCTATCAGGCACGTGTGTTGGCCTCCACCAGCAACCTTGTGGCTGGCAAGTCCAATGGCGATGTGCTGCCCCTCTATCAGTTGCTCAACGTGGCCAGGGTCTAGGCTCCTATAGCTCCTCGTCGCCCATTTCATCAATCATTTGACTAATTCAATAATAAATAAATCAATCATGTAATACACATGCCTTGCAGTTTTTTTTCGTAATTTGAAGTGGTTGCGTAGCTCTCTATTTAAATCGATTAAATCGCGATCCGGTGCAAGTCCCTGAAGAGTGAGTAAGAATGCAATAACACAATAGTGGCAGTGTGAATAACGCTTGCTAGGCTCCCCAGCTGCTTATGCTATTAGTCAGAATCAATGGCATTCAATGAATGAGACGATTTAACCGGGATTTACATATCTTGATTACCGTAATCACACAATAAGTTCAAAATTTTTTATTTAAAAACATGGCAAGATTGTAAAGTTGGGAACATAGTCTCCAAATTCATCCTCCACTATATAAATGCAAACGGATCCCCAGCCAGCTTAGAGGTTTGGCATGTGATGAATCATAAAACAAAAGCCATAGCGATAAACAAAGAGAAATTAAAAGAATATACATTAAAGAAATCATCAAACTTGTTTATTCTTTAGAAATTTCAAAGTATACAAGTCTGACTCCATCTCGAAAAGTCATATAGAGACTGGATTTATCAAGAGTAAATTAAATATACGCCCTCGGACGTCTAACGTATGTTAGAGCAACGCTTTCGAAAAAAAATTAAGAAACAGAAGACTGACGCAAAAGCCGGCAAACACTTGAATATTGATAAATAAGTGACTATATAATATACATAAAACAAATCGGCAGACTTATGTACACTTTTTGCAACTTGAAGCTCAACTGATCCTCGACTTGGCATATAGCGAAAAGAAATATCAAGTCGATGAGGTAAAGCCGGTATGCCCCCCGGTATTCCAATAATATATCATGTCAATGGACGCGACGATCGTTGAATCGTTTTGATCTTAATGATCGTCAACTTTTTGGGCTCTTGAATCAAAAAAAAAAAAAAAAACACATGCCATTTGATTACGACGCTGAATGTGAGAAAACAAAAAGAGCAAACAAAATATCGGGGAACAATCTCGGGCCGCTGACTCAGACATTGTCCAGTGATCGTGTGACGCATAGCAAGTTTTTGGATCAACTGAGAGACAACCACAATAAACAACTGATTTTCAAATACAACTTGAGCTCTTGTACAGATTATAAATGAAATTTAAATTACAAAAAAATAAAGCTGTTTAGGAAACTTTAAACAGTCTCGTGTTTTACCTTAATTAAATGGGCGAAAACCAGATGTTTGCTTTGTTCTTGGTCTTTTTGTCACAATGCGACAATGTCAATTTTTTTCAGACTTTCGATTTTGCTCTTATGCAAAAATCCCTGAGTTGACACTTTGGAGACTATAACACTTCGCGTCGCCGTTTTTGGTAATCTCAATCCCCAACAAGACACGTTCTCGTTCAACCAACTGTCGTTTCAACAATGGATCGTCAATGGTTCCATTGCCCGAAGCAATGGAAATCTTACTTGTGGTACGTGGCAGCCAAACACCTTTCACGGCCTATCAATATTTATGACAACTGGGGTTTTTTATATTCGTCCATAACGCTTCAGCATGGGAGCCCATAAAAAAAAAGTAGTCCACCTTATGGCATATATGGCACTTATAATGTAATGTAAAACCAACTAATTAGAAATAATTTTGAATAGTTCTAACTGGAGATTATTTGGTTTTGTAGAGCTTACTTTCAGTTTCAATTAAGTAGAGGGTATTTCGATGATCGTGCTGACCTCTTTCACGATCACATTCATATCTAATGTGATTTGAGTCATGTTATGGACAGTCCCATACATTATCTTATCGAAGTATGTTTATATATGTTTGCTTAGTGTGAATAAAAGCAACACCAATGCCATAATGCAATTCTTCGCGTGGCTAAAGACACCCTGTGTATATCGGCGAATAGACACAAAGTTATCACTAATATTTTAGTTGAAAAGCCAGTCGATAGATAACAAATGCTAAACGCTACACTGACTGCTTGCCTAATTTTAATGGTAACAACAAATCGTCGGAATCAAGCGCACTGATAAACGAAAGAAGAATTGGAGAATTGGTGCACCTGACCAGCGAAGCAAAAACGATAATAACAAAACAATGTCTCATTATCGCAATTAAGCAAACTAAAATGCGTGCAATTTAGAGGGCTCAGTTCTTCCAATGCTATTTATAACAGAAGACTTTAAATTTCATTGTTCAGATTACAATGCACAAGATATTACATCATTTCCATTAGAAGCTTCGCCTGCCGCTGTCTCTTTCTGGCACTTCTTTTAATTTTTATTTGAATTGTGAGTGAGGCAATGACATTGAAGTTAACGCTCCGCAGGCTACCAATTGTATGTGCATAACTGTGCTTCCATTTGGCAAGCAGTAAAAGGGTGCAAGTGAATGGGTGGGAGGGAGATGGCGAGGAGGGGACCAAGTTTGTTCGACGATCGCTTGCAGTTGTTGCTTTTTCGCTGTGGTTGAAACTAAGCGGCTTAGCGTCTTTGTCGCAATTGGAAATGGGTCAAATCAATAGAGAGACACACCATTGAAATTGAAATTGAAAATGAATTTGATATTCGATATTCGATACAAATGCAATATGGCGCATATTGTTATATGACTGTAATGCAAACACACACATAAACAGACATCAAAACACATATACAAAACTAAGTACATTAAGCCTCATGCTTTAGTTTGGGAGATGCGTAATACCAAAGTTGACCCGCTTTGTTTGTGTTTGTTCCTGCTATAAAACTGCGCAAACAATATTGCTAAGCGCGAGAGGGACAGGAGATGCGCGCTAGTGAAAATAAGCAAATTTAATACATGTCTATGTGTGTGTGTGTGTGTTTGCGTGTACGGTCAAAAGGAAGTGTGCAGGAAGCGAAAGAGCTGCGTAAAAGCAAACTGACGGACGACTGACGAGGTTAAGGTGAGCATCAGCAGCGTCAGCTGTAGCATGCCACAGGCATCGCGTACCAGTAAATGCGGCTTTATTAGACGCACATCAACATAAACCAGATTTGTGCTCTTCGCCGACGCTGTCGTTGTCGTTGTCGTCGTCGACGTCGTCGTCATCGTTGTCTTTGGTGGTGTCCAAGTTCAAATTGTGCAAAGGAAAGAAAGTCTCGCACACAGCAGAGAGACGGATCGCGACCTGGGCAAACCGGCAGAACCACTTTTTTGCCTTAAACAACATCGCTACTTATTGCTTTATTTTTTTTTTCTTTTTTATTTCAGGTAGGTGTCTTCTTCGCCGCATGCATCACAGGATGCCACACAATTTCTATCGAGCTATAACAGCGGCTATTCATATGTAAAAATAAAACTGCTCTTGATTAGTCTGGTCTTCCCATCCATTTTCATTTTCAATGTCTTCTATCTTCTGCCGTATTCGTAATGGTCAATTAGCTGTGACAGCCATCGACGTTGGCGACAATCTCGCTTCGCACGATTAGAAGTTGGGGACCTCATTAAAAACACATGTATTATTTCTGCACGTTCGATGGAATGGAAAGCCAAGTACATACAACAAATATATAGTATAATAATTTCACTCACTGTCTGCAGTAGCTGTCGTCGTTGTTGTTGTTTGAATTTCTTTTCTGATATTTTTTTAATCGGCTACCGTTAGCTTGACCCGCCGCTGTTAGCAGAAGCGGCGGCAGCAAAAGTTACAAAACTATTCGAATCGAATAAGAAACACAACACACCACTTGTTGCTTTTGGGTTCGCGACGCTTGTAACTTGATTTTTGTTGTTGCTGCTACTCGAATTTGGATTTGACTCTTGGCACGCGCTCAGAATTCAAAATTAAGCAACACGCCGAAAAAGTTCTTGAGCGGTCTTGGAATTAATAAATTTGTTGTTCAAGCACAGCCCCGGCGAGCACTAAGCAATCGCACCTTGCAAAAGTTAAAACCCAACTGAAACGCCGCAGTCGAATTGCCGCCACATTTTGCACTGCCAACCACAACAAAAACAACAATCAGCGGTTGAATAGCGATGCGCTAAAGTCGTGTCATGTCGTCGTGCTTATCGTTTATCGATAACCGTTATGGCGGCTACATTTATTTTGCTTGAAGTAATTAGATTTGGTTCGATTCAGGCACACTCCATTGTTTTGTTTATTCACCAAATTTTGATCTATAACAAGATGTTATCTATTCTATAACCTATCTAAAGCTATAGTACACAATACTAGTTCAGTTGATTTGATCTCCGAAAAGAATTGTGTTCATCTTCATTCATCTTACAAGTTAGAACAAATGCAAAAATAGGCATATCAAAAAAATAATTAGACCAGACTGAAGCCCTGCGTTTGCTGTATCGCTTGCAGTAGCTTAAACTTGAGGCGCTCCTTGGTCTTATAACGTGGCAGATCCAACAAATTAAAGCAGGTATGGGCAACCGGAAGGCAGCGTTCGTTTTCCGTGGGTTGTATTATGATCTTTATACATGCAAAAAAAAAAATGGTAATTAGCAAATTAACCAAAGCATCTGGATTCACAATCAGTCTATATTATACCTTGATGGCTTTCATACCCTGAATGGGTATGCGATCTGAGCCGGTCAAAAAAAGGAGGAATTTTTTCTTGTCGGTCTCGGCCAGATCATGAAAGACTTCCCAAAACCATTGCACCGTTTCATCGGCGGACGTGTAGTTACCCTTGTAGGCGCAATTATCCTCTAGTGCCTGCCAATCGTACTGCTCATTCCCAGTGACAACGGCCATCAGCTCCTCGGGCTGGAAGAGCTTCATAACATTGCCCGAACACACTCTCATGAAACCCCTGTGAAAGGCACGATAATGTGGCTCAACGGATTTGTTAAATATGAAGTCCACATAGAGATCAACGAACTCTTGACGGTTCTCCAACGTGACAGCAATTTCACTGCCATTTGGCTTCAGAGGCTTCGTCTCTGCTTCGCCGAATATATCGCGTGTTATCTCAAAGGTCAAATCAAAGGTTTCCTTAAAGTCATCCCCCACATAATCGAGCAGTGCCTGCATTGAATTTGCCTCTGCCGGCGACATCTCACGCAAATCGCTTAAATCGACAGGTTTTTCGAGCAACTTCTTATAGAGTGCCAGCGGAAAAGGCAGATTGATAATGATGAAATTGTAGATGGCTAAGCCGCAGAGTACGCCGATGAGGTAGTACATATTTTCCGTTTCAAAACTGATGTCTGCGAACCACATGACACGCGAGTCATCAAACTCTTTGAACATACCATACTTGGGATCGATGAGATCCTTGAGCAGCAGCATAAAGAACTCCTTGCGCACACCACCGGCATCCTCGGCCTCCTCGCCGTGAAATTTGATTTTCAGCGGCTTCTTGAGATCACTCTGAGAGTATCGTGTCAGTTCACGCAACGAGTCCTGCACAATATTCTCTCGCGTCACATTCAAAACAATGTACTGCGCATTAGGTCCATACTGCAGCATGGTTATGATATTCTAAGCAACAACAAAAAAAAAGAAAAGAATACATTTAATTAAAGAAGCATTCTGTTGGAAAGTTACGCACATTCATCGAATTTGCAATGGCAGATTGCATTTGGAGCGCTTGATCCGCTTGCAGCAGTGCGGTCTTGGCGGATGCATCGAACAGGAATGAAAAATGACAGATGTTGAAATCTGGTGGGGTGTTAGCCATAACCCAGCGTATGTACTCCTGTTGCACATCCACATAGTCTGTCAGATCCGGTAAGTAAAAGTGTTGATACTTCAGGCGATCTTCGCGGAGCTCGTTAACGGCCGACATCGCGTTCAGCATGTACAACACCACCTCCAGATCTTTATTGCGAGGCAAAATCTGAGAATAACATTCAATCATTGTATTATACGGCGAATATCATTCGCAACTCACCCTGAGACCCTGGTTCTGACTGAGTCGTTGATTGTAGTCGATGACTTCGAGGCCCATTTTAAAGCCAATAATGTGCATCACAACGTGCAGGTAATTGTTCACCATTTGCTCGAAGTATTCGATGGGTGTTTGACTCCACCACTTATAAAGCACCTTGAGCGGAATCTCAGTCAGGTTGAAAGTGGCAAGGGCAAAGGGAACGTGCAGTTCCTTGTAGTGTTTGGAATTGACAAACTCATGGTAGAGTGGCAGTAACAGATAGAGACGCATGCTCTCCGTATCCGCTGGCGAGGCAACCAACGAGCGTAACAGCTCATTTGTCAAATTTTCCCAAATCTAAGTAAAAAGCGGATAACATTTAAATGCTGCTCTGCGATGAGCTGATAAGTGCTGTTTACCACTTGCTTGATGCTCTGATTTTCCACTTTACGCAAGTTGTCGAAAGCTAATTGCGCCTCCTTCAGATCCAATCCATAATTGCGTACCGAGCAGGCAAAATGTTTGTCCTGATCCAGCAAAAAGGAACCATTGAGACAAGCCTGGCTCTTAAAGATTTGTTCCATGGCGTGCAACAAGTCCAGATCGCTTTGGTCGCCCTCCTTGAAACGACTGCACTGATTGGTGACCTCTGCCGTCAGTGTCAGGATCTGTGATTTGGGTCTGCAAGTATAGGAAGATTAGCATAACTGGGCATACTTAATCTATCAAGATTTGCTCACTGGTAAATGCGACAGTCGGTGGGTGGCACTTTGTCCACGTAGAGCGAGGTGGTCACAATCGATTGGTCGCCGCCCGAGAAGATTTGATGAATGACCACGGAAACCTGAGCAGCGGAATTCGATTGCAGCAATGCCGAGCCACTGGGCGAGACCCAAGGTCCAACCACCACCTGAGGCAGATTCAAGTTCTTGGTGCCGCGTGTGCCCAACTGCCCAGAACTGCCCAGACCAAAGCCATAGATGCGACCACGTGATGGCACCAATGCCAGTGTATGCCGATTGCCACAGACGACTTGCGAAATAGTGCTGCCCATCAGCTCTACCACCATGCGCGGCAGCATCTCGTTGGCATTGTAGCCATGTCCCAATTGGCCATATGCCCCAGCTCCACAAGTGAAAACACCGCCCTCGTTGGTCAAGAACACGGAATACTCATCGCCGCAGGCTACAAAGCGTACGCCTAGCGTTCGCAGTGTTTTTAGCTGTGTGGGATAAGCGCGATTCGCTTCATCGTTGAGTCCCAGTTGCCCGCAATTGTTGCGTCCCCAGCCGAAGACAGCGGCGGACTTGGAGATCAGGAACGAGTGATTGCCGCCACAAGCAATCACTGCAATTGGGATACCCAGCAGCGTGTTCAGTCGCATGGGATAATTACAGTCGGAAAGCTCGCTGGGGGACCGCACACCCAGTTGACCATAAAGATTGGAGCCCCACGCATACAGTTCGCCGCCTGGAAAAACCAAAATTGTACGAGGGTTTGAAAAGCAGCATCTCAACCTTAACTTCAATTTTTTTTTTGTATAAGCTAAATTATTTTTATTTTATTCCCATAACAAAACTTTTACACCGTATTTACTTACTAAAAAAATTCGCTGTAGCATATGTACATATGTATGTATGTACATATATTCTTCGCTTTAGAGTCATACTTCGAGGAAATGTAATTAGTACATACAAGAATTGCGAGAAAAATGTGTTGGGGGCTAAACATCATCAGCGACTTTGACAAACCCTTTTCAACACATTGGGACTTCCCCGAATAAGCCAAGTGAAGAAGAAGACAAGTAAAAACACTGTAGTTGAGAAACATCGACTAAAAATACCCTGTTCCTAATCTAAATTTACTTTTTTTTTTATAATATTAATGTTATTATTGCATCAACAAAATATATACTCTGGTCAGATACGACTTCTCTATCTAGGAAATTTCTCAACTTTTAACGGGAATAGGTTATAAAATAATGGGAATATTGAGATAACTTTGGAAATCGAGTCTACTTACAGCTAGTTAAGGCCAGGCTATGATTCTTTCCACAAGCGACTTGGACGACCGTCTTGGAAACGAGCGCGCGGACAATCTTGGGCAGCTGGATCACCTGTAGATCGGTGGCATGTCCCAACTGGCCGCACTCGTTGTCGCCCCAGCTGAGCACCTGACCCCAATCGGTTAACGCCATCGAATGACGACTGCCGCAGGCTATTTGACTTATCACATAATCCTGTAGCTCGGGAATCTCCACTGCAAAGAGGTAAAAGGTAGAGCTGTGAGCAGTGCTACATTGAAACTAATCTGAAGCATGCAACAATGGTGGATGGAGGGAAATGAGAATAGGGGGAACAAGTGTACAAACGAGAATGGAAGTTGTTGTACATACGAAATGTCGACATACGTGGCCTTTTGGTGGGCAGATCATGTCCTAGCTGCGAGTAATCGTTGCTGCCGCAAGCATACACTTTACCGCTGGCCGTCAGGAAGAGTGTATGCCGGTGACCGCAGGCAATCTGTTGTACTGCTGAATCCGGCGTCCAAGGTATTTTGCTGGGCGTCAATATCTACAACGGAGATGCCCCAATGTGAAATGTAAACAGGCGGGGTAAGTGTCATTTACCTGCTCATCCTCTATGCCGCCTAGACCTAACTGGCCGTGCGATGTGTTGCCCCAGCAGTACAATTCCATTATGATGCACTCACGCCGATCACTGCCCTCTTCCTCTTGAGCGTATTAGTATTCGTTGTGTGTGTTTATATTCCTGCGTATTTGTGATCACAACTCAGATTGCCTATTTGCCACTGTGCCGTGTAATAATCTCCACTCTGTTGTGATATCGCAGAAATTTCGAGAATGCATTCAAATTGAGGCAACATTCTTTTTTTCTATTATCTACACACACAGCTGCATATCTAGATGCACTGCAGCAAAACGAGTAATTTTCATGTGTTGGAAACTGCCTTGTTTAATTTATTAGCGCATTGAGTGAGTGTCAGTTTTTAAGCCAGAATAATACTTTAAATTTTACTGCTAAAATCTCTTCTAGAAACAAATAGTAAATTATAACAAATCAAAACCGCAACAACAATAACAAAAGAAACCAACAAATAATAAACGGGGCTGCCAACTGCTTGACATTGCCAAAAGCCCCAACCGTCTAGGGGCAACTGCCGTCGATATCGATAGCAATCGATATCGGCGAGGTCATGCAATTATCAATTGCAACTGCGAAAATTTTCAAGGCGGGTTTTTATTTATAATTTTGTTTAGTATAAGTTTCATTTTTTTTCGTGGCTGCATAAACAATTCGACAATAAATATATGTATACAATTGCGGTCGTTGCAGCTTAGCTCAACGGGAGAGTGGACAGTCCCTTATGAGCAGTTGGCAAATTCTAGCCGGCTAAATAAGCTGATGATTGAACTCTGCCCTTTGTGTGTGCAATTAAATTTACAACAGTAGATTAAAGCTACCGTTTAAGATCAGCATAATACTGACGAACCCGCGTAATTGAAAAATTAAACAGTTAACGGTTTTTAAAGTGGGTTAACGCTTTTGACAAAACCGGAACTTGGAAAAGTGTTGGGACACCTCATTGATTTTCAATAGTTTTCTGTTGCCACGCCAACAAAACAAAGATGCAAGAAGCCTTTGTTAACATCAACAACATACCCACGCATATTATAACATGGGGCAAGTGGATCGAGGAGTCGCTCAACGATACCAAGGAGTTGGTTATTTGCATAACAGGTAATCCGGGATTACCAGGTTTCTACACAGAGTTTGGTAGTGCATTGCAAAAAGAGCTTGGCGCCGATGGACACAATTTGCCCATCTGGGTAATTGGTGAGTCTCAAAGCGGACAATTCTTGAAAGATATAAACCAAATATCTCGTTGTAGGACACGCTGGCCATGATGATCCTCCAGCGGCAAGCATACGCGAGGTTCCCCAGTTGAGTGGCAATCAGGAGCTCTTCAATCTCGACGGTCAGATCACACACAAGGTGGAGTTCATTAAAAAGTATGTGCCGAGTCACGTGAAGATTCATCTGATTGGCCACTCAATTGGTGCCTGGATGATACTGCAGCTGCTCAAAGATCAGGAGATTCGCCAACGCATCAAAAAGTGTTACATGCTATTCCCTACAGTTGAGCGCATGATGGAGTCACCCAATGGCTGGGTGTTCACCAAGATCGCCATGCCCTTATATTCCGTCTTCGGCTACATCTTTTTCATGGTGTTTAATGCATTGCCGATTTGGCTGCGTCTCATCCTCATTCAGATATATTTTCTTATCTTTTCCATACCCAAACAATTTTCGGGCACTGCTCTAAAATATGCCACGCCTTCGGTGGCCGAGAAAGTGGTGTTCTTGGCCGATGACGAAATGTCTCGCGTACGGGGATTGCAGCGTGAAGTTGTGCAGGAGAATTTAGAGCTGTTGAAGTTCTATTATGGTAGCACAGATGGATGGGTGCCGGTCTCCTACTACGATCAGCTAAAGAAAGACTTTCCCAAAGTTGACGCACAGTTGGATACCAAGCGGATTGCTCATGCCTTTGTACTCCGTCATTCCAAGTCCATGGCCACCATTGTCAGCAACATGATACAGCCAAATGTGAACTCCAACTGATGAGGGATGAGATGAGTCAATGATGCAGTTAGCCAATTGTTGCCTAATCTTAATTTAGTTTGTTGCGAAATAGTGAATACCATTCAAATTTGGTAGATAAATATACACGAACATACAAATTGTAGACATATTTTTGTGTAATCTTTAATTGCATTGCAAGTGCTGCGTTGCTCCATTTAACATTTGCTCTTAACTTTACAAAGTGCGGGTATTTTATCAATTGCTGCCTGCTGATCCTGAACGGGAGCGAGAACGACTGCGTGACGGCGAACGGGAGCCAGAAGCAGAGCGTGAACGTGACCTTGATTTGGACTTGGACTTCGACTTGGAACGAGAACGTGAATGTGAACGAGAACGTGAACGAGATGGTGACTTGGAGCCAGAACGGGAACGAGAACGTGAATGGGATGCCGACTTTGAGCGGGATCGAGAGCCAGACTTGGAGCGTGAACGTGACTGCGAGCGAGAGCCGGACTTGGAGCGCGACTGCGACCGGGACTTGGAGCGTGACCGGTCAGACTCTCCACCAGATTCAATGCGGTTCTTGGCACGCTTACGCTGGGCGACACCATCGCTGTCACTGCCACTGCGACTCCTGCTGCGTTTGCGTCCTCGATCACTGCCACTTGCGCTGCCACTGCGACTACGGCTGCGACTGTCGCTCTTCCGGCTGCCGGAGCGACTGCGATTGCTGTCGCTGGCGCTACCTGAGCGACTGCCGGACTTGCTGCGGCTCCTGCTGCGACTTCTGCTGCGCTTGCCATCGCTCTCCGATTCGCTGGTGGAGATGGTCTCCTTTGATACAATCTTGAGTCGCTGCTTGCCGGACAGCTTCTCCTTCGACTCTTTGACAACCTTTTGCTGTTGCTTCTTCTTCTTGCGTTTCTTGTCACCTGCAGATTCCTCCTCGCTATCGCTCTCATATTTCTCGGTCTTGCGCTTGCGTCCGCTGGCTTTCTTGCGTTCTCCTTTACTCTTCTTCTTGCTGTGACGCTCGTTGCCCTCGCCACCCGCTCCTCCATCACCGCTATCAGTGCCCGTGATGTAGTCATCCTTGCGTGGACGTCCGCTGCCCTTTTTGCGCTCCTTTTCGCTGGGTGCATCGGCAATGATCAACAAGTTCTTGGTCTTCTCCACATATTCTTGACGCTTGGCCAGCAGCTGGTCGCGCGACGTCTTCGCCTCCTCCTCGCGACGCTTGCGTTGCTCCGCCACCTTCAGCTTGAAAGCTTCGCGTTCCTCCTCCTGTCGACGACGCAGTGTCCGCTCCTCCTCATCAATACGTCGAGCGCGTCCAACATGATACTGTGCCTGCGACAACAGATCCTGGCAGGTGTTGGCCTCCACGGCGGCCACTTCAATGTTGAAGCGCGTCTTGTCACCATGCACGGACAAGTACTGGAAATACTTGTGCGCCAGCTCCAGTTCATGCACTGCCTGCAACACCACCTCAAGCGTTGACTTCTCGTCCTTGAGTATGGCCATGGCCAGACGCGAGAGCACGACAGCAATGTTGAAGAGCAGCACAGTGTCTTGGGGTGCAACGCGACGTGCTTTGAGCAGCACAGCCTTGGCCTCCACCAGCTTGTTAGCGCGAAGATAGGCACGTGCGAGGTACTGCATCACCTCGACATTATTGTGCTTGTAGAACTTCTTCATGCAATTCTCGTACATCTGAATGGCGCTGATATATTGTTTCTGCTCCACGTAGACGTGGGCAATGTTCAGCCACACATCGCAGAAGTCGGCGGTGGCTTCGCGCACCTGGGCGAAGATATCGCGCGCCTCGATGACGCAGCCCTTGTGGGCGAGTACAGCGCCAATGCCGTTGGTGGCCCAAATATTCCGCGGATCAGTGCGCAGTACCTGAAAGAGAGTTGAAAATAATTGTATTTAAAGTTTAAAACCAGTCTCGTGCTTCTGTTCGTTTCAATTACCTGCTTAAAAATGGCTAAAGCCTTCTCCTGGTGCTTACGCTCTTTCTCCTTGTCTCGACTGGGCTGATGCAATGTTTGTAGCGAGAAATTGCCCAGCGCAATTAACGAATAAGCATCTGAAGCAGTTGCCGGATTCTTCAATATTGTTTCAAAGTTCTTTTGGCCAAGAGCAAACTGCATTTTAGCCAAATGCAAATTGCCTAACAGCGATCTTGCATCGGGATTGTCATTGTTGATATTGAGGGCGTCCTTGAAGAAATCAGAGGCCACAAAGATCAAACCCTTGTCACGAGCCATGCAGCCCAAACGTAGATAGCAATCGATATAATTGGGATGCTCCTTCAGAATCTCCTTGTACAGTTTATCAGCTACATCAAAGCTGCTCATGGCCTCGTTCAAGCGTGCCAAATTGTACTTCATGGTCACCTGTATGGACTCGTAGTATTTGACATCCTTATCCATTTCAGAGCTGGCATGCTGCAATGCCGATTCCAGTGTGTCCTTCGCCATCTTCAGATTGCCCAAACGATAGTGAAGAGAAGCAACATTGTTTTGTATTTCAGCCGGAATTTCGTACTTGGCTTTGTCCCGCAAAATGCTGGAGGCAGTGCCATAGGCATTCAGCGAGGCTTGCAGATCATTCTGCTCTAAGATCTGTGCCAACTCAATCCAGGCTTCGATGTCCTCGGGAAACTGTTCGGTGACCTTCTTGAGATGCGTCTTGGCCATGTCACGCTTGGTTTGCGAATTGGAGTGCGCGTAGAGTGAGCCAAGAATCTTCATGGTCTCGTAGTTTCCCGGCTGAATCTTGAGCACTTTCTCGAAGCATTGAGCAGCCTATAAAAAACAGATTATGAGATTGGGTTGCTTAAGTAAATAGACTATGCTTACATTCTCGGTATCGCCGCGATAGATGTACATCTGTCCCAGTCCATAATGGGGCAGCACAAAGTTGGCCGGCGCTATCTGCGTGGACTGATAGTAGTACTGGAAGGCCTGATCATAGTCACTCTGCGCGTGGAAGCTGCGCGCCAGCTGGTAACAGCTCTCGGCACGCATCGCTTCGTTCTCGGTATTGTGGAAAGCGTGGAGTGCCAGATGATGTACCTTCTGGTAGTCTTTCTTAAAAAAGAAATGATTGGCCAAGTGATTCAGAACCATCGGATTCGCGTTGTCAATGGTATACGCCTTGGAAAGCATCTGCACGCCCAACTTATTGGACTCGGGCTCCAGTTGATTGAGCTTGAGCACAGCCAGACCTATTAAGGCGCCGACACACTGCTGATCCAGTTGCAAGGCACGCTCAAACGCCAGCTTGGCCTTTTCGGCATTGCCCATCTTGAGGAAACAATGCGCCATTCCAATTCGCACATTGGCCGGACAATTGGGATTTGTGCGCAATGCCTTCTTATAGAAGGCCATGGCACCGCGATAGTCCTTGCGATTGAAGGCAATGCACGCTTTGCCAAGCAGCGATGGGATATTTGAGGGCGACTGATTTAGCACAAAATTGAACTGAGCATCCGCCTGATCCATTTTATCACCCTCGAGCAGACAAAAGTAGGCGCGTCCCAATAAATGGCTTTGATCGTACATAATGATCTTGTCCGCACTTGTGTACAGATTGGTGGCCTTCATGAAGAGCTCACGTTTCTTGTCCTTGGACTTCTCGCGATACGCTTCCTGCACATAGTGGGCAGCCAGCATGTCCAGGGCACGCATTTGATCCGTTTTGAAATCGCGATAGTCCTTTGTGCCCTTTTCTCGAGCTGCCTCCAGCAGCGTGATGAAATCATCAGTCTTCTTTTGCTTGTAATACGCTAACTGCGAATAAGTATTTGAACGTGAGCTGAAAAGGATTAGCTATTTATATGTATACTTACGGCCACATTAACCCAGACGTGCAGAGGAGCACGCTCTTGCAGTAGTATGCTAAAAACCTCCGAGCATTCTGGTAGTTGATCTGGATCTACCTCAATGACCTGCAAACATTTTTCATTGTAATTTTTTTTTTTGCAAATGTGTTCGCTTTATGCGGATGTTGCTTGGGTCACCCGCAACTTACCTCGTCGGTGTCCTGCAACGGAATTTCAATGCATGTGGACATGGTGAAAGCTGGCGTGGCTCAAGAGCCGAACACTTGGGCAAATTAAACGCGTATTTTAGCCAGAAAAAACACAATCCACTTTCTCAATGCGGTACAATCGCGATACGAAAAAGAAACATTTACAATCGGCGAGTTGCGATATTACAGCAGCGTCGCATTAACGCGCTATCGATAGTCAGGCACGAGCAATAATCCCACAAGCTCGCACTTGTTATCGAGTTGATGGCATCGATTGTTGTGAGTTGGCAGTGTGTAGTGTATTGATAAAAATGGTTTAGTAATAAATTTACAATTAATAGTTAAATTACCAAGTGTAGTACAAAATTAACAGCGGGAAATGTATTAGGCCAATCGTAAGCAATGCACGCAGGCGTCTGGCGAGTGGGCGTGTGCCAAGTGGGCGTCACAGCAAAAGCATCAACATTAACATCAATAACAAGAGCAGTTTACAAACAAAGTCAAACAGATGTTCTTAGGCAATTACGTAAGGGCTGTCGAAGCTACGTAAAATTGGCGCAAATTTGCACACGCGAAGATAACAAAAAGCAGCTGTTGTGTCGACAACGCATTCAGTTTGTTTCTCGACGCTGTGCAGCAAATTACTCGCGCTATTCTGCAAGCACAATCATGAATTCGTATTGCAAGGAGCTGACGCTGATGGACTACGACATCATTGGCTTCGATTTGGACGGTACATTGTTACGCTACAATCTGCTGGAGATGTCGACGCTTATCTACAACGTGCTTAAGAAATATCTTGTAGAGCACAAAGGTTACTCGCCGGCCTTGTTGTCGAAGCAGCTGGATATTGACTTCTTGCAGAAGGGCCTAATGCTAGACGGCACGCGAGGCAATGTGCTGAAACTGAGTAACGAGGCGCACATTCTGCGTGCCACACATGGCACGCGGCTGCTCAGCGATGCAGAGATTGTGGAAAGCTATGGTCCGGAGCGGCGCTGGGATGTTACTACCGCCTTCTACAATGATCCGCTGTCCACATGGAATGGTCCGGCTGCGCTGCAGATGCGAGCTCTGATGGATTACTTTGATATGCCCGCGGCTCTGGTCTTTGCCCAGGCTGTGGACTTGGTGGACAAGGCAGCAGGCGGTGCAGCCAAGGAGTACAATGTGTGGCAGGATCTCCTCGATGGCCTGATGCACAACTACAGTCGCGACAACTTCAGCAACGACAAGAGTCTCTACTTTAAAGCGATGCGAGCGCAGCCAGAACGCTATGTGCTCCGAAGCAGCCAAAGGCTGCTCAATTGGATGCGCGAGCTGCGCGCCAATGGCAAGAAACTGTTCCTGCTCACCGGCTCGAACATTGACTTTGCCAATCTGACAGCTAGCCAGGCGCTGGGAGTCGATTGGCAGCAGCAGTTTGACTATGTGTTGACGTTTGCCAAGAAACCGGGTTTCTTCACCATGCAACGTCCGTTTATGGCCGTGGATGCGGATGCTAAGCGTGAGCTGCCCAACAGTGAGCTGAGTCTGCAGGCGGATCTGAAGCTGGGCGAGATCTATTCGCAGGGCAACTGGCATCAGCTGCATCAGGCGATGGCCAAGCTACTGAATAAGGAGACGAGCGAAGCTCGTGCTTTGTATTTTGGTGACAACATCATACAGGACATCTATACACCGGTCAAGCATCGCGACTTCGATACGGTGGCCATTGTCGAGGAGCTCTCGCTGGTGGATCAAGAAAAATATGAATTCAATGCGGTGGTGTCATCTAATTTCTGGGATTCGTATTTCGTCACTGGCAACACGCCAACATTGTGGTCCGGTTTCATTGCCAACTATGCGCAGATTTGTGTGTCGTCCATGGAGCAGATGGCAGCGTTGCCGCCCACCGAGCGCATTGTGTCCAACAATGTGAATGGGTTCTATCCGGCACTGCCCAGCCGATTGATGAGCAGCAACCTGACGAGCTGTTGGCATGGCGGCAACATTTAATCATAATAATGCTGCTGACAACCTGTTGATAACCTATGCGCGATCTGCATTCAAATTTCAAGTACAATAAAAAGCCAGAGAGAGTGTTAACCTCTATACTACAAAAAATTATAAATAATGGCACATCTTAACACCTAAGAATTGTATTTTTAGCAATCGATTTTAAAGTATTCTCAACTGTATTTGTAAATGCAGTATCTGCATCTTCAGTTTCAATTAGAATTTTACTCGAGAAACTATAAACTGTTATATCCAACCTACCACCCACAATTGTTATGTTTTGTAAATTGTAAAATCTCTTAGATTTCTTGCAGTATTTCCAAATGACAATTGCCAAGATTCAATTAACTATTATTGCCTTGTTTTATATATATATATACCAATTGTATTTTTAAATAGCAATTGTGTGAATTTCAAACGAATTGTTGTATGTCATATGTGCAACCCACTATAGTTAAACGTTATTTAGTATACAATTTCATAGATCTAAAAATATGGAATTCCAAAAATTACAAAATGAGAATTGTAAGAGATTCAATCAACCCTACATATTGTATTTGAGCATCCGAATTTCAAGTATGTATTAATTAAATTGGAATATGTACGTGTTATGTGATGCATTATTGTATAACATATACTAAACCAATTGCTTGGCTTTATTTAGAAACTGAACAAGTGGACAAACTTTGTCGTAGTATCCAATGAATTCAATTCACTAACAATATAATAACGTGGTATTATTATGCAAATATTTAAATCGGCTGTTGTGATGCCTTATAAATAGTAGAATTTTGAGGCTCTCCCATTCAGAGTACTTTCTTTCTTCCGAGTTTTTGAAATGGCAAATTGACTGCATCATGTGAATAAATAGCCAAGAGGCAGTGAGAATATTCCATATATTAAACAAAATATTCATCTTGCATTTGCGCAGTTTTCTAGTTTAACTGACTCATTTTTAAGAGGAAATTGCCTTTGTACGCAAAACTCTTTAATTGACAAGAGGCTTACCTAATACCTATAAATAGCTAAATACTTGCAGAAGTCGATTTAACAAAGTATTTTTCATAGAATTTATAATAGTCAAAAAAAAAATGTACCCGTGTTTAAAGTTGTACATAAATAATAGACAATGTCTATTAACAATTACTAATTTCGACAAATAAAACTCAGCATGCTTTAAATAAGAGAGTATATATATGTGACCCAAGGCAGGAAAATGAAAGATTATAAAAAAGTAATTTTAATAGAAAGTATTTTTCTTAATGAATTTTTATAAATAGTTAAAATTTAATTATACCCGTGCTTCTTTACATCTGTAAGTCTAAATAACTACGAACAATGTCCCGAAATATTTAATAATTTCGAAAAATTATAATGCAAACTAAAATACAAACTATTTTCGAAGTTTTTTATGAATAAGCTTACGATTTGTGACCATTTCAAATACCAACAGAAAAATAACAATACATATGTAGATACACTTTACACCTTGCGACAAGTGGGGAAAATTAATGCAAATTGAACTAATTGCAATTTACACGATGCGCTCAACGGCTAAAGCAATGCCCATGCCACCGCCAATGCACAGCGAGGCGATACCACGACGCCCGCCAGTGCGTTCCAGAGCATAGAGCAACGTGACCAGAACACGAGCACCCGACGCGCCAATGGGATGACCCAAAGCAATTGCGCCGCCGTTGATGTTCACCTTGCTGCTGTCAAGCTTGAGGCACTGCAACACGGCCAGCGATTGAGCCGCAAAGGCTTCGTTCAGCTCATACAGATCCACATCGTCGCGACTCCAGTTGAGCTTTGCCAGCTAACAAAATACATTAATTTAATAAGTTTACAAAACAAGAGTCGCCAGACACTTACCAAGGCTTCCACAGAGGTAACTGGACCCAGTCCCATTACGTTGGGCTCAATTCCACTTTGGGTCCAGCCTACAATCTTGGCCAGCGGCTTGAGGCCACGCTTGCTGACCTCCTCGCCTGACATTAGCAGCAAAGCAGCCGCAGAATCATTCACACCCGAAGCGTTGCCAGGCGTCACAGTGCCACCTTCTTTAAAAGCAGCACGCAGCTTCTGCAAACCCTCGACACTGCTGTCAGCCTTGATGTACTCATCCTTGGCAAACAATGTGCTGCCCTTGCGATCCTTAATCTCCACGGGCACAATCTCGCTATCGAAGTGGCCGTGCTGTTGTGCGAAGCCAGCCCGTTGCTGCGATTCCACAGCAAAGGCGTCCTGCGCCTCACGACTGATTTGATACTTGTCAGCGAGATTCTCGGCCGTGACGCCCATGTGTATCTGATCCATGGCATCGGTGAGGCCATCGGTCAGCAGCGAATCCCCCATGTTGGCCGCGCCCAATTTGACGCCCTGCCGCAGGTGCATCGTGTGCGGCGCCATCGACATGCTCTCCTGACCGCCGGCAACCACAATCTGTGCATCGCCTGATCTGATCGCCTGGTAGCCAATTGTCACGGTTCTGTAATTGAGATAGTTTTTAATTGGATGACTAGTTACAACAGGTTCAAGTGTCTTGGAAGTTCAGTCAGTAAGTCCTGGAGTCGGGACATGTTTGGAATACTTACTTCAAGCCGCTGCCGCAGAGCATGTTGATGCCATAGGCGGGAACCTCGATGGGCAGGCCGGCTTTAAGGGAAGCTTGACGTGCTGGATTTTGACCTTGACCAGCCGTGAGAGTCTGTGAGGCAATTAAACAATTGTTATGTTGGTTGTTGCATTTACATAACAATTAAAATACAAACTGCTGAGTAACAAAGCAATGAATTGATTTTTGTACCTGGCCCATGATGACTTCGTTGACTTGGGCTGGCTCGACATTGGCCCTGCGAAGCACCTCTTTGATAACCACACTGCCCAGATCGGAGGCCTTTAGTTTAGAAAGTGTGCCATTGAAGCTACCTGAAGAGAAAGTTTTTGTTGTTTTTTTGTGTTTTTTGAATATTGCATCACTTTTCTATGGAAATCGTGTTGTTTACCAATTGGTGTGCGCGCTGCAGATACGATAAACACGTCAGACATGGCTGGCAATCAAGATGCTCCACAAAATGTTTATAATATTTCAAAATAAATAGGCAATAAATATAGCGCGAACTAACGTGGTCTTGCGACTATTGCTGCTGCTGCTGGTGTGTTTAAACAATTGCCTTCGCACCGGCGAAACCCGCATTCGTAAGCGAATTCGCCGTGGCGATTCACATTGCGTGCTGCACTGACACCTACAAGCCAATCGATTAATCAACCGATTAATTTAAATTTGTTAATAAAAGTATTTAAAATTGTTTAAAATTTAAAATTACAGCTAATACACAAGACTTGCAGCAATGTTCTTCTATTTTCGAAAATTTAAAAAAATTATATTATCAAAGAAGTTAAAACAACGAATTTGTGTAGCAAAATCTCAAACCATTAATTCGAATAAATCTATAATATTCAAGTGGTTTAGTTGGCAGATATTGGTTATATAAAATATAATACATAATTTTTTCTTATTTTAAATTGTTTTTTAAAAATTCTGCGTGCAATCGATAGCTGAAACGGGCAGCAAACATCGATAGGCGCATTGCGCCTGCGATTATTATATTCACGCTATCGATGTGATGTTATATCGATACGATATCAGGCAGTACACAGAAAATTATTTTTTTGCTGCAAAAAACGCACAAAACGCGCATTAAAAACGCAAATAGAACGAGTGCGCCCATCCTGCGACTGCTACACAGGTTGCGAGCCAATAGATAAATCTAGTGAAGATTGAAAAGGCGACGTTTAAAGGTGCCGACCACAGCCACAGTCACAGGAACCGCAGCAACAGCAACAGCCCCAGCCCTCGCCCAACAGCAACAACAACAACGCCAACACCACCCTAACCAAAGACAACTACAACAACTACAACACAACTACAACTACACAAAGCAGCAGCAGCAGCAACAAACGCAACAAATATGCAGGCGATTAAGTGTGTCGTCGTGGGTGACGGAGCCGTGGGTAAGACATGCCTCCTCATCAGCTATACAACAAATGCCTTTCCCGGCGAATACATACCCACCGTATTCGATAACTATTCCGCCAATGTAATGGTCGATGCGAAACCGATTAATTTGGGATTATGGGATACGGCCGGTCAAGAGGATTACGATCGTTTGCGTCCACTCTCGTATCCACAGACTGATGTTTTTCTCATTTGCTTCTCGCTCGTGAATCCGGCATCGTTCGAGAATGTGCGCGCCAAATGGTATCCCGAGGTGCGTCATCATTGCCCCAGCACACCGATCATTTTGGTGGGCACCAAGCTGGATTTGCGCGACGATAAGAACACCATCGAGAAGCTGCGTGACAAAAAGCTAGCGCCCATCACATATCCTCAGGGCTTGGCCATGGCCAAGGAGATTGGCGCTGTGAAGTATTTGGAGTGCTCGGCGCTGACGCAAAAGGGATTGAAGACGGTCTTCGATGAGGCCATCAGATCGGTGCTTTGTCCCGTTCTGCAGCCCAAATCGAAGCGTAAATGCGCACTGCTCTAATTTTAAGAGAAGCCCACACACACACATACACACACACGCAGACAGAGCAAGAGAGAGAAGAACACCCACGAAGAAGCATTGTATTTGTATTTGTCGTCAAGTCTATTTAATAACGTAATATTATTAACTAATAACAATTATGTAACTTAAGCAGCAGCCAGCACGCTGAGAAAGTCAAAAAAGAGGGAGAGAGTTGAGAGTGTGCCCAGGTGCAAGAAGGTGATGGAATTTAGTCCTGTCCAGTTGCAGTTCGAGTTCCAATTTGCGGAGAGCTGTTCATGTATTTTTGCTTTGTTGAAACTTGCCCATACACACATAAGCACACTTGGGAAAACCGAATTTTCTACTAACTTTTCAAGTTCTGTTTCTGTTTCTGTTAATTCGTCCTTTGTCGTTTTATTCACTTGTTTCGTTTTGTGTGTTTTGTTTACTTTTTCAATTTCCCCCTCTAACTAATTTCAACCATGTGCATTAATTTGAACTAAAAGTTAATTAAAAATTAATGTTGTAAAACCAAAAACAAAAAAAAATAACTATAAAAAGAAAATAACTTTATAGAAGGAAAACTGTATCTAAGGAGCCGAATAGTCGCAACAGCATAAAATAGAAGGGAAAATGTGTATTTTCAATCGCCTCTAAATGTAGATGATTACGATGATGATAATGATAATGTCAGTAAACGTTCCATTGCAATTACAATTTAAAGAAAGAAAAACAAAAATAATAATTACACATATTGTATTTAGATGTTTGATTGACAAAATCTGTGTTGCTGAGAATCAAAGGTAGAAGCTGGAATATGGCAAAGATTAGGCAGAATATTATAAAAAATAAACAAAATCATACACACACACACTTTATAAATGTAAAAGTCAAAAAAAGATATGATAAATCTTGATGCCCAAGTGGGATGCAATTCCTAAATGGCATCAGCGCAATTTCCGTATATTGTGGAACCAACAACTTTTTAATTGCTAGATCCAGGAGCTACATAATAATAAGATAATGTCCTTCGTATACTATGTACATGTACTGATTTAAAATACACACAAAGAAAAAAACACAGAAAAACAAAAACTTTGAATACTTTGTATTTTAAATAATGAGAAAAACGTCGATGAAAAAGCAAAAAATTAATAACATACATAAAATACATACATAAATGTGTCAATGGAATTCAAAATAAAGCATATAAAAAACTAAACTAAATAGTTGTACTGCATCTTGAGTATATGTCCAAGTATTTATGAATTAATATCACTGTGAATAACCCCAAATTGACTGCAGTAAAATATTTACAACTTAATTGCAAGCAGTATCTTGAGTACGCCCCACATATGTACATATGTATATTCAAAATTGCATTGCAATCCGCATCTTGAGTACCCCTCTATGTCTGTATATTTGTATGTGAAGAATGTGCAAAATTTCCAGCGACCTCAACAGGTTTCCATTGGTTTTCAATTTCAACACTCATTGACAAAATTGCTTATCACAGCAAAACAACAAACACATAAAAGATTGAAACTGAAACAGAAATGAAATCAGCGTCCAAAGAAAGTGATTTTGAATAGCTGCCTAGAATTGTTGTTGTTGTTGCTGTTGGAATGTTCTCGCAGCTGGAAATTAATCGGGCACAGCGGCGCAACAACAAAAGCGTTTTATGTTTATGTTACAGAGGCGGACGCGTTCAACACATGTCACTCTCTATGAGTGTGTGTGTGAGTGCATATACATTAGTGTGTGTGTGTGTGTATCTGCGTCCATGACGTGTCCATAAACAGAGAAATTATGAATACCCCCTCAATACCCTATGGACCAATCGTGGAGACGCTGAGGTTGGCTGACGTGGATGTTTTTAATGAAAGTGCTGGACAGCAAATCAATTTAACATAATTAATCAATGCAATTGTTGTGTATGTAAGCTATGAAGTCTGTTATTATTTGTAATGCACTTGTCTGTAGTATTTTTTTTTTATGTTTACTTATTTGCTAATATTTATTACAATTTATTTGGCATTCGAGTTGGAGTTGCAGTCAACTTGTATGATTCTATTTCCCCGTTTTAGAACTCATCGTGGCGCGCCAAAGCCTCACCAAAATCGGTGGCCTGGGAGCCCACAAAGACATCGTATTTGTCTAGCACCTCGTCCTTGGTGAGCTGTTGATCGTGATCCACATCCGCTTCGAAAATCAAATGCTTTGCTTCGCTCTCCGCATGATCGAAATCATTGGGCACAATCCACTGACGTATCTCGGTCTCCGTCAAATAGCCGTCGCCATCGAGATCACGATGCTTGGTGAATGCTTCACGCTCACTGAGCACCCATTCGGGCTCCTCCTCGTTGGGTTCGCTGGGGCGATACATGTCGCCAATGTATTCATCTACAGAGATTTTACCATCCTTATCTTTGTCCAGATCGTCGGTAGTCTCTTGCAGCACCAGGTCACGCATGCTGGGATGCTCTTCGGGATGCAGAAAAGCGGTGAACTCTTCGCGTGTCAGTTTATCATCCAGATCCAGATCGGCCACAGCCCAGCGACGACGATCGCGTTTCAGCATGCTCTTATACGAGACGCCTATCAGATAAAAAATATATTTTAGAAAAGAGTTGTAAAAAGATGTGGACTGTCTTACCGTTCTCTTCCTGCTCCAGCTCCTCCTTGTCCAGCGCATCCATGAAACCGTAGACAGTCTTGCGATACACCTCCCAGCTGATGGTGTCATTGTTCTCCGGATTATGCTGACGCCACAAGCGTCCCACATCTTCATCGATGTAGCGACGTTGCGTGAATTTAATCCAATTCTTGAGCTCGGCGAGCGTTATAAAACCATCCTTATCTTCGTCAATGCGGTCCACAATCAGTCCCAGACGTCGCTTGCTTTCCTCGGGCGTCAGTTCATCGAACTTCTTGGCCTCATCGGCGCCCAGAAAAGCTTCGTGGTCGTACTGAGCGTTGTGTTTGTCGCCATCAAAATGCTTGGCGTTCAGAGAGTCGTGCTCTAGGGGATCGTGTGGCAACTCACCGCCGGCCGGTATGCTTGAGGCTGCGGCAATGCTTATCGCTGCAACAAGTACAACAAATATTTCAATTCTCATTTTGCTGACGGCAGAAACGTGTTGTCGACTGTTCGCTTCGACTACTCAAACAAAAGTAAAGTCTAGTTGGAGCAATTCATACAATGAAGCTTCACAATGTATCGATGCTTGGCTGAGTATGATACTTTTTGAATTCCAAATGGTCATCGAATATATATCGATAAGTATTGTTACACAGCGTTCTTTGATAACGTCCTGTCGTCAATTGATATTTATTTATTAAAATTCTTAATGGCAATTTTTAATTTATATTAATAAATATGTGTGGTTTTAAATTCAAGCGTTATTTACAATTTTTTTAGGTGCAGCGAGGACGTCTACTTTGGTTTTGTTTCCATCTGTTCGTTGACATCTTGACCGAGTGAACTAAAATCCCCTGTGTTACAGGAAATGCTTGGAATATCAAAGTTGGAGAAGCCGCGATAATTGGCCACTTCGGGTTTCAAAGGTGATGGCAATAGCACTGCAGTGCCCGGCACATCGCTGTCTATTAAACTATCTGTTGTGGTGTCCAGCAAGGGAGTTGCAACCGGACGTTGTTGTACCAGTGGATCAAATTCATCGAGGTTTAATTTGGCCTCATCGGCCACGCTGTTGTCGCCACTTTGATCGGACAAATCGAAATCGTAGTTAATGTTGGTCAAGCCACCTTGGAATTCCGTGCCCAGCATCATGACGTCGCCATCAGAGGATTCCTCCAGCAGTGAGACAGCATCAAAAGGTGTGTAATTGAAAATGGGCGAGGCAAAAAGTTGATCGTGCTGCGCTGGCTGCTGTAGCAGTGGCGACAGACGTCCAACGGAATTGATGCTGGTGTCCTTGAGCGCCAAAGTATGCGCTGCCTCCATATGCGCATCCTCAAGAGTTTCCTTGCCTTTAGCAGACAAGGTGTGTTGACTCAAAGCGCTACTCAGTAGATTGGATTGATAGTGACCCATGGCTGCCTCAACGCCATCCTGCGCCAGATGAGCACGCGCCTGCTTTATCAGAAACGCTGGCGTCTTGATAGGTAGCAGAGTCAGTGGCGCCTTTGCAATGACTGTGTCCACTTTTTCGGTCACCTCGCGTTGAAAATCAATGAGTTCGCGTTCAAAGTCTGTAATACCAGTGCTGATCATTGAATTACGCTTCTGCAGTTGCTCCATGCACTTCATGTTCTCCGAAATGAGATGCAGACTCTCGCAGGCCAACAAGGCGCTCTCCCAGGGCGTGCTAAAAGCCTGTTCGCCCGACATCAACGCCTCGAACTCTGTAGCACTGATGCTCAGACTCTCTCCGTTTAAGTTCTCAATGAAAGCGATGGCAGAGCAGAGATTGGTGAAGTAATAGCCACCCTCGCCGCTCATGACGCGCGAAGCATTCGTGAAACGATTGACAAAGTTCAGATTGCTGTGTAGACGTACAGGATTCGCTTTAAGCACCACAAAGATGAGAGCGGGCAGAAAATCATCGGCACTCGCTGGACCGCCGGTGGCGCGTTTTAGCAGCTCAAAGATGTGACGACAACACCGCACAGTACAAAGGAGTTTCTCCTGGGGCGAATAGTAGGAATCGATGCCCACCAACTCGGATATGGCATTATAGACCAAGTCGCGTGCCTCGGCATTTACCTCATCAATGCTGCAATCCAGATGCTTGGCCGTAATCCAGCTCAATTGGCGTATGCGCTTCTGCACTTTGACATCGCTCTCCTCATCAGTTGTAAAGTATGGACTAAAAAGTAAACTACATGCAGAAAAGAGATAAGTAATGAAGGTCACAAGGGATTGGAGTAGTTGGATGACTCACTTATGGTTCTGGGTCATGATGACTTTCTCAAAGAAGTCGATGGCGCTGTCGCGATCCTCATTGGTGGCCAGCTCAAAGCGTGGATCGTTGTGCACGACATCGGCGAAGCGAGTATAAGCATTCTGCACCAGATCCGAGAGTTCATCGACATTCTTGGTGTTGTTGTTGTTCATGTATTTGCGTATCTCGTGATCCAATCGTTTGATCTCACTCTTCAGCTTGTGCTTGGCATCGTCTGGCAGTCGCAGCTGGCGCAGTTGCAGCATAAATTGATTCTCCGTGGCAGTGGGAACTCTTTGTTGTTGCGATTGTTGTTGTTGCTGCTGATTCGTCACAGTTGGGAACTTAGCTTTGAGCGTCTTTTGCAGCACCGCTGGAACTATGGACTTCTTTTTTGGCATTGTGCTAGCAGCTGTTGCTGGTGACTCGCTCTGCGGCTCTGGTTGCTTCCTTGTCGTCGTCGTTTTACTACGGCCCAGCGACAACAAATGCTGCGGCGACCTGCGCTCGCCAATGGCACTTGAGCCACTACTAGTATTAAGCGTATCATTATTATCCTCGCTACTGGCTTTTTCTGTAAAAAACAGAATAGGAAGCACCGTGAATCATTACTAATGGGGGCAGACGCATTTGCAGATAAATGAACGTCGCTTACGCCTTTTCCTTTGCTTATCGTTGCGCTCTCGAAAACATTTCGAGCAGAGTCCATCGAACTGCGTATTGCCGTAGAATCCACAACCTTGACGACACTTTAGATCTTGCTGCCCGATTCGCAGCATGGGCGCACGGTTCGCCATCATTGGGCGTGGTTCTGATTGATTCCGATTGATTTCTGAATGATTTTTTAAAATTTGCACACCCGAATTACTGAGTTACATCGTCAACAAGCTGCGCTCGATTGCAAATGAAACAGCTGTGCGCCAGGGCATCGATACCTTTACATTGAAACGATAGGCCGATGAATTACTCATTCACCAGCAGACGCGATAATTGCACTGTGAAATATAGGCGGCTCTTCTATTTTTTGAATTTAAACACAATCAGTACTCGTGAAAAGTGTTATTTGTTCAATAATGAAAACAACAGGTATTGAGTTTTACTAAAATTTTATTTTAGTATATTTTATTGAAATGAAAACATTCAAATTGCAACTTAGGGGATATTTGTTTTTGAATACATTGTGTAAAATCGAAGTGGCTTAGGAATTAGCTTATACACACATACACATTTGAAATAGTAGTATGCCTAAAACACGTTTTGTTTAAAATCAAATATTTTGCAAGTTCATATAGTACACACAGTTTTAAGATTTAGGACGGTTATACACGTAGAATGCAACTTCTGGTATGTATAGTCAAAAACGGGAAGTTTTCCAAAAGGTATACAAAGAAATTTGATATATAGGCAAGCTAAATGGTTCACAACAACAATTTGGAAAAAAGCTCAGAAAACACATAACTAGTATGTATGTATGTTTATGTATATATGGTAGAACTCTACTGGACTAGACTACAAAATTTCAAGTTGACCTAACTGCTTTCTACATGTCGATTCATTTGACTAACTTGTTTGTTGTTCCCAATAACATATATTCAGATTTTTTACCTTTCGCACACTTCCATAATATCCAGCTTAATTGACGCACTCCAAAAATGCATTTGAATTATACTCAACTCTACAAACTTCTAGTAACGCTACTCTATATCATTCTACCCATAGTCGCTTGTTATTTTATTTGGTTTTCTTGTTAGCAGTACAAAGATTTGGAAAAAACCACTTGTATTTTAATCTCTTTTTGTTTTTTGTTAATTAGTCTCACAAATTGCTAATACATTTGAAATCTGCTAAAGTTATCGAAATGCAACCTTTAATTCGTGTGCTCAGCTACCGTTAGTTTACGTATACTTAACATGTTCATTTCAATTCAGTTTCCTTCTCTGCGATCGCTTCCCAATTCAATCGTTTCAAAAAGTCTCGTGAGTAGTTTGTTTTAAACTTAAGATCTAGTCTACTTATGATGTCTTTGGCTTTCATTTTTGCTTTTGTTTTGAACTCTCTTAATAGCTATAAAATGTAATTTATCTCGATAACACGTTTTCAACAGTTATGCCGCTTTGGTTATAGTTTTGTTTTTGTTTTTCTTTTTTGATTAAACGTTCTTTTGGTTTTGATTAATTATTTTTGGTTTTCATTGTGTATTTGTTGTGATTTTTACTAGTTTCAATTCGCTAGAAAAGTGTTTGCAATGGTATAAAATTCAAGTCTAACAATTTGTTGCAATAAATTCCTTATTCCAACTGAATTGCAGTGGAATCTGTTGGCTCAAGAAACTTGGTTCTCAATCGGCGCTTAATAGTACCCTGTGTGTGAGTTGAACTGCACAGATCCATTTGTGTTATTACATATTAAATAACATTAAAATATCGATTACGAATACAAGTACGAGTATGAGTTTTAGGGTTCTTAGAGCTACACAACTGCTAGGGCTGATGTGGCAGCTGCAGTTCCAGTTCTAGTTCCAGTGCTAGTTCCAATTGCGCTCGCAGCCACATTAACTGAAGTACTTCAGTCCCGCAATCAGCATAAACTTCTCAATGAACAGCTCCGAGTCCAGCACCTAGGGAAATAAGGAGCAGATCTTAGTACGGAAAACCTTTAAGCGAAATGCTTTTTAGTCTTACCGCAATGTGGGCAGCTCGTCCGATCAGCGTGTTGGCCGTGTGGGGCAGCGCATGGTGCACATCGAAGCGGGCTAGCGTCAGCTCTGGCCTGGCCAGGATCGGGGCAATCACATTGTGCACCATTTCCCTATAGCATCAAATAAAAGAGAGTGGTTTAAGAGATTGGTGATTGGGGACCCATGAGACGTCAATCACGTGAATGGAATATATCAGATTTAAGTATAGACTTACCGGTATATCGTGCCCAATGATGAGGTATCACGCATGGCAGCCTTGCACAGCTCCAGACGCGCCGAGTGGGCGGGCACATAGCGATCCTGGCTGGAGCCGCAGAGCAGAATGTTGGTGAAGTGATGCAGTGTGCTGCGCTGGCTCAGCCGATAGAGGAAGCTGTTCCGCATGTCTGTCGTGTCACGCATGCAGAGCTGCAGCAGCGATCCCGATTTTTTCCACTTCTGCATGAACCACATGCCTACAAAAAATGCATTAGCCTTGAGAGAAGAGTAGGTGGAACAATGGAAACTACTGCTTACCCATGTTGACCAGGCCGCTGGTGTTGTAAAGTGTGCCCAGATGGGGCCCAGAAAGGGAGAGAAACGTGTGCAGCCGCGGCAACAACGGACGCATCTGAGGTCGCGCCAATGCACTGCGCACGATAATTGTGCCCAGCGAATGCGCCACGAACGAGATGCGTGCAGGATTCAGGCCACAGCTGTCGATGTGATAAAGGATCTCGGCGACAAGTCTGATGATTAAAAATAAGACAGAATAATTAATTGTGACCAATGTAATCCAATGAATAAAGTTTGCACATTTTTAATTCATAGTGTTGAGGTATTATAATTATTTTATAGAAATCTCAAGACTCTTATGAGAAGGAGCTCGGCTTCATTCTAATTCAAACTTGAGTTGCTTAGACCTTATACTGGCTGCAAGTGTTGCCCAGATTATCGCAGATTTATCAAGTATACGCACCGATCAGTCATGGTGTCGAAGTCGGAGAAGGTGTCGCCCTGATTGCGTTCGGACATGAGAAACTCGAGATTGACGCCGGGCAGTCCCAGCTCCAGATAGGTGCGCACCAGCCGCAGATCCGCCGAGTTCCCGTCGAGGCCATGCACACAGATCACCAGATGCATGCCGTTGGGCGAGAAGGCGCGATACTCGTCGCTGATGTAGAAGTAGGGCAGCTCCGAGGCCAGCTGCACGTAGTCGGAGTAGATGTTGCCCTGATACTTGATTTGCTTGCGGAACTCCTCGCGACACTTCTCGAATTCCAGCAGCGAGATGCTGGGGCTCTGCTCCTGACCTTGCGTCTGCTGTCCCTTGCGCTTGTGCTTGGAGACGGAGCCATTCGTGGGCTTGCCACGCGCCAGCTGCAGCTGGCCATTGGCATTCTCCTTGTTCTCGTCCTCGTGCTCCACGTTGACGCCATTCTCCTGCAGCGGCTGTTTGCATTGATGCGATTGCTGCTGCTGCTGTGGTTGTTGCTGTGGCTGCGCTGGACGCTTCAGCTCCGCGAGACTGTGCGACTTGAGCACCGGCTTGTTGCTGAAGATGGCCGGAGTGGAGATGGGACGCAGCGACTCGTAGATGTGGTACACTGGGTTGTCGATAGCGCCAATCGGCTGGCGCTCCTTAAGCGGCGGCGGCGGCGGTGGCGCATGCACCACATGGCAGGCCAGCACTTTGCTCTTCGGCTTGCTGACAATCGCAGTTGGCAGCGCAACTGGCGTTGGCGCTGGCGCTGGAGCGGCAACGGTGACGACGGCTGGAGTGGGAGCTGGCTCGGGCGGCGGATCACGGAACTCGTCGGGCGGCGGAGGCGCCACCGCCAACGGCACCAGCTCCAGCTCATGCTCTTGATCCTGATCCTGGAACTGCTGCGGCGGCGGCAGACACAACGTCTCCAGCGGCTGCAAATCCTTCAGGCTGGTGATGTCAAAGTCCGACTTGGACTTTTCGCATTTGCTGGCGCTGCTGTTGGCCGCCTTGTGGCGATTGTGGCGACGCGGCGGCGGTCGCTCCAGGTCTTCCACCTCGGTGGACTCGCCATTGGGCAGGTGGCGCAGACGATCCAGCTGATAGCGCGAGCGCTCCTTCTTCACGGTCACCGTGACCGAAGATGTCTTCTTGTGCAGCTCCTGCGGCTGTCGCGCTGGCGTGCGGCTCTGACTGTTGCCAGCCGACTGGCGCTTCCTTGTGGGCTTGTGCGGCTGCTGCTGCTGCAGCTGCTGTTGGTCCAGCAGCTTCTGCAGTCGCAGACGCAGCTGCTCGCCGTTCAGACGCGTCTCCAGGCCCATGCCCATGCCCAGGCTGAGCTGCGTGTGCCGCTGATGCTGGCGATGCTGCTGCCCCGTGCTGGTGATGGTGTCCGGACTCGAGATGGCCAGCGAGCTGCGGCGACTGCTCACCCAGCCGCTCTCCTCGCTCAGCGATGAGGTCGAGTTGCTGCGCTGCCGTCGCGCATCCGAATCGAACTCTGGCGGCGGCGCCAGGTTGGGCAGCGATTCACTGAAGCCGCTGGTGTTGGGATCGCTGCTGTTCGTGTTATTGTTGCTGTTCGCTGCCGTCGTCGTGGTGGCGTCCAGGCGAAACGGCACGCTGCTGGAGCTGAGCAGCTGCAGCTTCTGCATCATGTCGCTCTCCGAGCTGCTCGACTCCTTCCGCAGCTGCTGCTGCTGCTGGTGCTGCTCTTGGCCCTGGCGCAGCATCTCCTTGATGTCGGAGACGCGCACGCGCGCAATCTCCACGGCACGCGGTATCTGCGAGCTGCTGCTGCGTGGCATGGTCGTGTACTGGCTGGGTGGCGGTGGCGGATACGAGTTGCGCGGCGGCACCATACTCTTGGGCAGCGAGTTGTAGGCGCCCATCGACTGCTGCTGCTGTTGTTGCTGTTGTGGCTGCAACGACTGCTGCTGTTGCTTGGGCGGGTTGAGCAGCTTGATCTCGTTGAGGTAATCAAACTTGCCAGGATGCCCGTAACGCTGGCGAAACTCGCAGATGTTGCGCATCAGATCGTCGGCCTGCAGACGCGCCAGGCCCGCGGGCAGTGTGTTGTAGCTCACCTGACGGGCACTGCAGGCAGACTGGGTTAGCACGGGCGTCTCCACGCTGCCGTCCAGCTGATCCAGGGACTTACTGTGCCGCGTGGGCAGCGTCGCCTCGCCAGAGTCCACGTCGAGATCCTCCAGCAGCCCCGTCACCGAATGCCTGGACAGATTGTGTCGCAGCGCCACCGGCTGGGCCTCCTTGTTGCTGGGCGCAATCGTCAGGCTGGCCTGCAGCACTTCCCCACCAAGGGCGAAGCGTGGCGTCACCACGCACTTGGCATGCGGATGCGCCGGTCCATTGCCATTGCTCGCCGGGTAGTCGTAGTCGAAGTGACAGGCCAGGCAGTCCTTGGTGCCGTTGAGGCTGCTCGACGAGTGTGTTTTGTCCGGCACCGCGGACTTTTTGCGCGCCACCGTCGACGTGTCGTCCAGCTGCGGATCGCTGCCGGAGCGTCGTCGCCCGTAGCTGGACCCAGGCACCACGTAGCGATCCTCAAAGATCAGCGGCAGCGAGGCCGCATCGCCATCGATGGGCGTGCAGTGCACGGGCAGTGGCGGCAGCGATTGCAGATAGCGACTACGACGCGCTAACTCTGCAATGCCCGCATACCCCTGACAATGCTGCCCCGGACTGCTGTTGATCTCGTGGCAGCCGGCGGCGGCATGACGCGGCTGCTCAAGCACAAAGAAGCCCTCGGCAAAGCGGCGCACGCGCAGTATGTGATGCTTGCGGGCGAGCAGCGTGTGGACCGCCGTCGAGGAGCGCGAGGCGAGCAGCACGCGGCGCCACCAGAAGATGCTTTCCGCGCACAGCTGGGCGATGTCCGAGTTGGCCAGCGTGGCGAAGTCGTCCTCCGCCTCGAGCAGCTGGGGGGGAGAAGAGCAAGCAACAATTGGTAGACAAGAATTGGCAGTGAGCTTTGAATTGAATGTTTCTTCGATCACAATTGACTTTTGAAGCCTTGTTAGCAGGCGTAAGCTTTGGCAAATTTACATATTTACATATATACATATGTATGAAATAAGACAAAATTCAACACACAGCATAACACATTAGGAGTATAGAATTTAATAGTTAACAGTTTGATAAGCAGAACTGTAAGCCATTTACAGGGTAAGCTGCTGTTAATCATATGCAATTCGGGCATATACTATAGGCAGAAGTTCTAGATGTTTACAGTGTAAGCTACTGTTAATCAGCTGGTTATCGATAGGCAGAAGTGCGAGATGTACACAGCGTGATCTACGAGCAATCGATTGGTGGTTTGACCGTTTCAAACGGAATTTGTAATTGCATGACCCAATTTTCGATGAAATTTTGCAATAAGTCGCTCAATGAAAATATTCATTGAAATTATTCGTTGAATTCACATTTCAGTCAGTGAAGACAAATAATTTAAGAGAAAAACAAACTGCATTTTGTAAGCCGATCAAGCTTGTCAAAGTGAAAGAATCTAGAATCAAGTTCTATTTATGTTTCGCAGTTAATATCTATGAACCATGTATATATTCATGCACGAATTGATTGATTTTGTTTGCTGCTCACCTTGGCCTGCTCCATCAGCTGCTGCAGTCGCTCCCCAGTGTCGTTCTCCCGCAACGGCGGCGAACCGATCTGCGAGTTGATGCTCGGCGGCAGCACCGTGCTAAACTCATTTAGAGTCGCCTTCAGCTGCTCGATGGCGCCCAGGAGTAGGCCGCAGATGTCGCGATGTATCTGCCGGGATTGCAACAGTCGTCCCGTTGGTCCGCCGCTGCATTTGGTCGTGCCCCCGATTTGGGGGCCAAAGAAGACGGCCTCGAGTGGTCCTGGTGATGTGTTGCCGCGACAGCTCAGTTTGCCGGCGCTCCAGGGCTTCGAGCTGCGTGGCGCACTGCAAGAGTAACACAGTCACAAGATTAGCGAAATTAAGTGCAGTCATTCAATTTTACTTCCATCACACACACACACACACACACACAGAGCAATTAAAACACACACAGAGCACACACATATAGAAAGCGACTCCAGAGAACTGGCGACTACAAACCAACTACGAGTGGGATGAAAGAGATATGTACTTAGCATAACCGACGATTAAAGGATGTCAATCTTACCATAACTTGATATATGAGAACATGCTTTTTCTGGCACCCCAACGCAACGCGGCAGAGTCGATAGATCCATTCGATATTATTTCGGTTATTTTGGTTTTGTTCAATGGGGTTAAACGTTAGGTGGAGATTCAAATGAGATAAATATGAAGTGAATTATAGAAATGATAACTTTGGTATGTTGGAGAAATTAGTCAATAAGCTAAACTTTGGTAAAATATATTAACTTAGTGGTAAAAATAATCGTAAACTATGTCAAAAGCAACAAACTCTAAAAGGCAAGTACAACAAATTGTTCAAATACTACGTGTCTAGGATAATATTAATGCCCGTTTCCTCATCTATTAGTCGCACTTAAAGTAAGATGCTGAGTATTTAAAGTTAGCTTAAAATTACGTTGAAAATAGTCTTGATGGTTGCTTCGACTTTAGAGATTTCCAATATTACGAAAATAAAAAAAATTTTGCGAACTGAAAAGTTTACATGAATGCAGGTTGAAGGTCATCAGGATCGATATAAAATACTGAGCTGATAGCGTATCTCTCAAAAATATTGATTGCAGACAGCTTTTCATGTGCAAATCCATTTTATTTTCGGCAATGTATGGAAATTAGCGAATGTGCAATAGATAGACATTAAAGAGCTCTCAATTAGGATCGAGAAAAATGGTAACATGAGCAATATTATTATCAAATTCTTGTGGGAACCTTTTCCAAGGTATAATATGGCGGCCATAATTAGATGACTTCCTTGTTACTTAACATAATAGCAATTGGAGCAGCTGCTGTAGCTGATGCTGATGTTGCTGCCAGGTGGATGAGAAAACACGCTTTGAGGCTGCTGAAAGCATTCAACCGAAACAAAATCAGAATCCGCATACATTTCGCAAGGGTTTTGCACTAAGGTAAGAGATAATCAGGCAATTTACAGTTCCCCAGCTGGCTGATGGCAGCAAAGCGGAGCGGGACAGCGGCGAAAGGGGCTTGTGAGGGGTGGGGGAATGAAAATGTAATCAAGATCAAAAATGAACGTCAGCCAGGGGGCCAAGGTCAACAAGGAATTTCAATTCCAATGGGCTAATCTATTATTCATTCGCCGCGGGCAACGACGAGACGCCATTTCGGGCAATTTCAGGATTCCAATTCATATTTAGTCTGCAAAACAAACACACACACACACACACAAATTATGTAGGTGTCTCCTTTGTGTGTGTGGGTGACAAGTTCTAGCGATACAAAACAGATTAAAGAAATTATTTAAGAAGTTCTGGCTGCAGACTGCAAGTGAAAGCGATACGCGGACTGAGGTTGGACTTTGGGAGTTTATACAAACTTTTGTTGAATCAAACGGCGTAAAAATTGACTGCGCCACGGCTGCAGGAAGTTGTGTCGTGGCAGCACTAGCAACGATGCCACACCCCTGCCACCGCCCACATGCGGCAGTCTGCGTTTGTTGCAGTTGTCGCCAAGTTGCACCACGATACACCAACAAAAAAAAAGAAGCAGTAAATAAAAGAAGCATAAGGCAAGACAATTGAAATACGAGAGATGCAGGGCAAGGGAGAGAGAGGGCGGGGGGTGAGAGATTCATTAAAATGTATGCACACTAGGAATGGGGCGTAGGACTGGGCAAGTGGGCGTGGCTTTGTCTGCTTGTGTTGCAAGCAAGTTGTGCTGAGTTTGCGTGCAATTTTAATGAGTTGGAAATGATTTGTGAGGCAAACTGGCCCCCAAAGAGAGAGAACAGGAGACACTGGATGGGCGATGTCAGACAGGAGACTAGAGACAGGAAGAAGTAGGGCGCTGTGGCTCCAATCAACTGCAGCAGGACACGCAGCGTCGCCCGTTCCCCTCGAGCCCACCCTCGTCTCAATTTACTGTAAAAAATATGACTATCGTTGACGTTGACATTAGAGATCATGTTGTCAACACCACTTTCGTATCGCCACCCATCTTCAGCTTTTCCTTTTGCCCTTTTGGGGTGATTTCGTGGGGGGAGGGTGCAGACTCACTTGATGTATGGCTGGTGGAGGGCCACAAGACTGGCATGAATGCCTACACTGATGGCCGCCAAGTGGAAGTAGTCGAAGAGCACCGGCAGATGATAATGAAGACCGCGTCCCGGATGGAAGTTCAGCTGCAAATTGCGTGTGGAGGCCAACGTCAAGTTGGCGTTGCCATTCTGCTCGGCGAACCAGAGTTCGAGCTGCAGCGAGAACTCGGCCCGTTCGATGGACTCCTTCAGGTGACGGCTGTCAACTGCAAAGACACAGGCACAGAGAAGAGAGGCACAATATGAATACGAGTACACGAGTATGGTGTGGCTGCTTGCGTGTGAATGTAAGTGTGAGTGTGAGTGTGTGTCATACGAGTCTCGCAAATCCTTAGTGTAAATATTCCATCCCAACCCCCACTCGCCGCCCTCCTGCGCGACCCCGTAAATCTTGCGTGCAAACATATTTCAGTTTATTGCTTGCGTTTCGTAGTTCCCATAGCTCCTTGACGACTCACGAGTCTCTCTCTGCCCACACACAACATTGATTATTGGTTTTCGCTTAAGCTATCGTGATGGCTTCAAATATACTATAACTACTACGAGTCGTAGTAGTAACAGTCGGAATAGTAGGTTAACCCATTGCATATTGTGAAAGGTTTAGTTAGCATTGCAAAGTTTTGTTCTTCATTTTTTTTTTGGTTTGGCAATTCTGCATACAGAAAACTATTTCTGGGTATTGCAGGAATGACTGGTTTGTTTGACTGATTAAACTATTGAAGCTTGCGTAGAGAAAGTTTTTGGCATTTCTCTACTTAGACAACTATGATGATTGAGTGCATAAAGGAATGGGAATGTCTAACAGAATAAATTCTTGGAGCCACTATATACGTAGTTTACATTTTATTTGGAATTTGTATAAAGAAAACTATTTCAGAAGTTATATGATAAATATTAAAGTAAGCAATTAAAAATATTTGCGCCTTTTATGTTATACTCTAAATTAAGTGAACACACTGAATTTTGTATTTATTTATAAACGGAATGATAGACTTCAACTAGGACTCATTAATTGATTGATTTATTAAGGAATTGTTTGAATGTGTACTACATAAACTTACTACATTGCTAAACTGATTGATGTACATAGAAATATTTTGCCTTGAGGCTGATTAAGTGTCTGTCAGGGGACTGACAGCACAAGCTGTTAAAAGTGCCCATAAAACTTGACTGACAGAATGGTTGTGGTGAGCACAATATTTTTGAGAATATTACACAGAGTTTATTAAATAAATATAGAGTGCAACTTTTGTAACAGTGTTGGAAACTAACGCACTGTAAACTATAATAAATGAAAATTGATGTGTGTGGCAAAGTTTGTAGCTGTCAAGGATTAATTTGTGCTCGATCCTGGCAAAAATTTTATTTGCTGCGAATCGATAACCGGACTGCAGTTTGAGTTACTAATAGTCAGTCATACTATAGTTGTGGAATATTGGCTGGCAAACTGTTCTGAGCTTATTGCTTATAAATTTATCATCAAATTAAGAGTAAATGGCAGTACTAATACAGTTAGAGCTTGAGCAGCATGCAACTTTCATTTATGCCGGCAAGAGTTTGTTCCCATGCTGTCATTTAATCAAATTCAATTCTGTTCACACCTCGATGCGCCTTTATGACCAACTAAGCGCACGTGTGTCGTATTTTTGTTGCTTTGGCTGCTACGACGCCTTGCTGGGACTTTGCTCCTTTCTTCTCTTTTACCTTTTGTGCTTTTCCCTCTGATGCTGGTGCTCAGGCTGCTGCTGCCAACTCTTGTGTGGAACATAAAATTCATTTGTTTTCATAAAATGGGGATTTGCACGGCTAAAGCCAAAAGCTGAAGCTGAAGCTGCGCCAGCTCTAGCTCTGAAGTCGCATTCATTGACAATAAAAAAAGACAAAGTTGCGCAACCCCCTCCCCAAGTGCGGGGGAGCTTTTTGTGCGCAATTGCGTGGCCTCCTTGGGCATCACTCATACGCCGGGTGTGACAATTGCTTGAGCGTATTTTTTTGTATTCTTTGTGGTTGAATATTTTAAATGCTGCGTCTCAAGAGTGAGGACGAGATAAGGGCTTGTGGCATAGTTTATTATGCCGCTTGATTCAGCTCGTTGTCTATGGCAATTTCCAACACGCTGCAGCGATGTGCAACGCGTGTGGAAGACACGTGTAAAAGAGATAAATTGCGTAGCTACTCAAACCGGGCAGAGGAATGGGTTGGGCTGGCACTTCTTGGGGAAGCTAGAGAATACTCGCAGCGTCAACAGCAGCAGCAAAAAGCTGTCAAAGTAAAAGTAACTTTTTGTTTTGCTGCGGTTTTGTTGCTGCCACTTCACTTGCCTCTCGTTTTGTATGTGCTAAAGGGGCGCACGCAAACACACATACACACACACATGCACACGTGTAAACACACTTAGCTCGCATGCGAGCAAAACTTGTCCAAATGAATTAATCACTTTACCCAACAGGCAACGAGTGGATGTTGTTGCTCACTTGTTGTCTTGTTGTTGGCTCGCCAAAAAGGATGACTACACCAACAACAACGACAGTAGCACGACAACAATAAGGTGTCGGTGTACATGAGCTCGACAGCAACAACAACAACAACAACAACAACAATAACAGCAACAAATTGAAAGGCAGCTCGGGTATCTGATGAAGTCTGGCAAGTGCTCATCAGCGTCGCATCAGCGTGCCACAGGAATACTCCTATGGTATGTGGCATGTGTGGCAAGCGTGGCGGGAGGGCAACACGGTGTGGCTGGCAACCAGACAGACAATAAGATTGAAATATGGAGCAATCACTAAGCAACGCTTGGATAATAAGGAAATAAGATATACGGACTTTCCCTCCACCTCTGCCACCCTCTTCAGCTGTCGCTCTCCGTCTCCCTCTGCGTGTCTGTTTCTCTGGAGATTTTATCGTAATCCGTGCATTATGCCATTGAGAATTGTTTAAAGCCATTTGATTGAACTCTCTTGTTGGACTGCAGCTTAGGCTGGCGGCAAAGCCAGGCTAGGTGTCTAATGCTTGGCAGTGAATTTAATGTACATATATTTATATATATATACATATATCTCAGATTCAGCCAATATCTATATTTCGCATGCATTGCAGACTTTGCTTGAGGATTAGGAGAGATTTGTGTGATATGCAGCTTAAACAAGGCCAGACTTTATTTAAGCGAAATGTACTTTAAGCTAATAGTTGAAATTCACTTTACTGAAAGCGCTCAGTTGCTTTTAAAAAATATATTTTAGTTCAGTTTGATGTACTAAGTTGTTAACTAAAATTATTAACTTCATTTAGGAGAGACGAAATTTGAGATAATATAATTTGGCTTGAATTCATGTTGTCAAATAAAACAGCACAAACTCCGACAAGCTAAAGGGACTTTTTGATTACAAATTTACAAATTTAAATTTTAAATGATGCTTAATTGTTTCGTTTTAAGTTGCCTTAAAAGGACAGCTTAAGAAATTGACCAACGTTATAGCAAAAACATCGTTTAATAAGTATGCATATTTATTAGTTTTAAAATGAAACTCTTGATGTATATTCTATCCTAGATAGTTCTATTAAATTAATCATTCGGACAACAATTGTTGTAAATGAAATATTCAGTACTCAAGTAATATTTCAATTCGACCATAGAATAATCTTTAGTTGCGATTTGCTTGCCATTCACATAAACATAAAAACTGAATTTATTTAAAAATAAATAGATATTTCTTGCGCCATATATTCTAACGTATTTGCTGTGTGTGTGTGTGTGTGTATTTTTATTTTTATTTTCATTTGATATTTCTTACTTGATGTTGTTGTTGTCGATGCTTTTTTGCTTGCCGTAGCTGATAGCGAACAAAACATTTTGCTAGCAGTTTGCTTTATATATTTTTTTGCATATTTATTTTATTATTGCCCTGCCCCCATTTACGAGCGCTGCTGCCTGTGGCCTCCTTTTAGGCGCTCTCCTTCTCCATCCCTCTCTCTCTGTCTCTATCTCTATCGTCCTCGCAGCTAACTGTGCTTTTGCCCAGCTCGATACGACCCCATGAAATTGACTTTCAATTTGTTTTCCATTTTTGCGCCTGGTTAACTTTTTATGCCATTTTCATATTGTCTGTTGCCATTTTTTGCACTTCTTTATGTGCATAGCACTCGTATTCTGTTTATATATAAACATATATACACATTCATACGTATTTATCCTGCCTTCCTTTGACGATGTTTGGGGCATGCGGCTTGCAAATGCCGGCGAATGAGGTCAATGCATTGTCCAAGTCCCTTTGCTTTGCTTTGTGTGTTCCTTCTACCCGCAAACTCAATTTGGAGACACAACAAAAGTAGCGCAGACTAAAAGAAACGAAACTACTTCTAAAAGGGCTGCCAACTTGGCCAACTAATTGCCAAAGTGTATATGTGTGTATGCGTATGTGTGTGTGCGTCTTAGGTGGCACTAAAAAAGTGGGCGTGGCAGCGCTGCAAAGACACTGCATTCCAGTAAATGCAATTAGGGCAACAACTGCCAAATTGAAATTCCAGCTTTGTGATAGTTCGATGCACAAACTGTTCTAACTGTCATACCAGTCTGTCTGTCTGTATTGCCAGTCTGTTATACGCGAATGCGTATCTTATGTAACGCTCTGGCTGGTGGTCAACCAACTCGCACTCCCTGGAGTTTTGAAAACTTTTGGTCTGGTGACACGCGAGCGAAGCCAAAAAGTTCGCAGTTTGATTTATACATCCAATTGAGGAATAAAACTTTATCTTGATTTGCTGCGCACAACTTTGCCGCCCACTGTGCACCGCATCAGTTGCCTTTCAATTCCCCCTCTACTCACCCAGCAGATGGCTGCGAAAGTGTATCACATCCCGTAGCGGCACCTCTTCATTTCGATAGAGTATCTGGAAAATGCGCGATGCGCCGCTCCCATTGATTATGGATGCGGATGTGCAACTGCCGTTGCCGTTGCCGTTGCTATTTCCATTCCCACTCCCGTTGCCAATGGTGTTGCCGTTGCCGTTGCCATTACCGTTGCTATTGCCATTGCCGTTGCCCATCACCGCTGTGCCGGCATCCTCCGGCGATGGCTGCTCATGCTCACGCTCGCTATCGCTCGTCGGATCAACGGCACCGGCTCCATGTCCGTTCAGATTCGGCTTGCCGCTGGCGTCGGGTATGCTCGTCTCCACCTGGACGGGCAGGCGTGGCGACACGCGCAGTCCACAGCGCACCTGGTAGAGCCTACGAAAGCAGATGGCAATGAGGTGTAAGTGTGTCGATTAATCATTTACTGTGCCGGCATACGCGGCGTATGACAATCTGAACTGAACCACGCAATTACGCATACTCAGTTTTTGACGCCTTTGTATGTTTGTATAAAGCGCGCTAAACGTTATTGATTGACTTAAGTTATTGTTATCGCTTCCATGTTGGCATATTTTCATTTCTTCCTTTTCTTATAGGAATAATTGGATATAACTTACAGAGGAAAATGCAATCGATTAGATTTATTTCTTTACCCTTTATTATGGAAAGGACTTTAAAATAAATATTTTTTCAATTGCAATTTATATTTTTAGCCTTATTTATTTTAATATTAATTTTGAGCTTTGTATTAATTTTTAATTCAATTTGATTTTGATTACAAAAATTGCTGTATTACATTTTTCAATTAACTAATTAATTTATTTTATTATGTTGACATCTTTTATTCCAATAATTATTTTTTATTTTAAATGTTATCCATTCGTATTTACTTTGAGTTTCTCAACTACGCTGCAAAAGTATTTAAGTATTTACTACTGCTTTGATTGCTTCTCGCATTATTCTATCTTTCACTGTCGCTCTTGCTTTCATGTTCTCGCTCTTTCGCTATCTCTTTGCCTCGCCCTCTCTTTCTACCCTTTTGCTGCTGTGGATTGTTTATAAGTTTACGCAAAATTCATGAGAGCTACATATTGTTGTTCAGGTATTTTTAAAACACGAACTGCCCGCTGGCTGCTCGTTCATCTTCAAGGGCCACCGTCAGCAGCAGCAGCAGCAACGGCAGCAAATAAAATAACGCAAACGCAAACAATAATAACAACAGTGGACATCGGCAACGACAACGACAACGGCAACAGCAACGTACGGCAACTGCCTGAAAATTGGAAATGCCGACAAACACTTGGCTGACAATTAGTGAGTGCTACGGTCACTGCAAATGTTACGCCCCAACGCCTATAGCTGCCGCTGCCGCCGCTGATTGCCGCTGCAATTCCTATTTGCACGGTTTTCCCCGCTGTTATTTATATTTGTGTTTTTTTATTGCATTTCATTCTGCACTCCTTTCTCCCCCGCCCACCAACTCAACTGAATGTAATTTTAATAAGTTTCAACAGAACTAACAAATGTTTTCATCTCGTTCGCTCTATACGCTCGTATACACTTAACTTTCGAAACAATTGAATATGTTTTTGGCAAGTGCGGCTCTCAACCATATGGGAAGCATAGCATAGCAATTGACCCAGATACATCGTTATAGTATTTTGGCAGACTCGCCAAGATCCATTCGAATAATGAGCACCCATTCGCACTGCATCATTTAACAACTTACGAATGCATTTCCATTCTTAATTGCCTCTCGTTTATTGCTCACATTTATTGTACACAAATTTCTTATAGGCTTTAAATAGTTTGCATGATTCTCGGAATGTGATGCGTTATAGTCATCGCTGACTGATCATCAATCAGTTTATTTTGTATGGACGACCTTGACCCAACTCCAGCGAAAGAATTTCTTTGATTTTAATTTTCATATCAGCCTTGACAATTGACAAATTTAATTGATTTTTGGGTTAAATAAGTGTAAGCTTTGTAAGTTGGATTTAATTAAACTTCTTATGTCTTTGCATTTTATTTTTACATTAATGGTAATAATTTATTTTAAGCTTCCAATTTATTTATTCATAATTTTATTTAGTAATTTAGGGTGTAAAATATAGAGTTTATTGGGGAACTTAGCATTTTGGAATTTCTTTATTTTGTTATAGAATTTATTTATTTATTTTTATTAATTTATTTTGTGGTTTTCTTTAGCTTAGATTTAATAACAAATTGTTTCTCCAGCACCATTTTAGAGTTCACTCACCCGCGTTGAAAGAGATCGACATTGAAGAATTTATGCAGCTCTACAGAAAATTCAATAGTAGCTTGCAGGTCGCCCATGGCTACTGTTTAGCTGTTCCTGCTCCTGCTGCTGCTGCCTTAGTCCTGCTGCAACTGTGTGGCCCAGTGACAGTCTGCTGGACAGCGACTGCTTTTCAAGTTGTCATTCAGTACGCTGCCAATTGTGTGTGTGTTGTGAGTGTGTGTGTAGATGGGTGAGTATGTGTGAGGGTAGCTGATTGCTGAAAAGAGAAAGAGACAGAGAGAGAGAGAGACTTGAGCATAAATGTGGTAAGTAGGAAAGTGTTGCAAGCTTGCAGCGGGCGTGTGTGGCAGGCAGGGGTTGGCTATGCCACTTTCATGCCAAGTTCGATTAGGGTAGACAAACCGCGCTCTCAATATTTATTGCACACTATTGGCAGCTTGAGCAATTGATTGGCCCGTAATTGTGCAGAAACTGTGCCAAGTGGGGCTCAGTTGGAGGAGGAGAACATGGGGGCGGAGGAGGATGGCGCATTGGCTAACTGCAAGTTGCCTGCGGCTGAGGTTAGCAGGTCAGCCGCAACGAGGAACAGACGAACAACAACAACAAACAAGCTGAGGGAAGCCCGCGACTGTGTCAGAAGAACGAGGCCAAAAGCGAAGGAAGCAACGAAGAGACAACAGCAACAACAACAGCAACAGAAAAATGTGAAAACCCTCGACGACAACGACGGATAAAACTTTTAATCGCACAAAACAACAAAAGCGTCTTTCTTGTTGTTGTCGTTGCTGTTGTCAACCCCACGCAACAACGCCTACAATAACATTAATGTGCTGCAGTTAATGCCGCAGTCAGCCAGTCTCCTCGTCTCTCCTCCAGTGGGTCACAGGCTGCCCTCGCTTGTTGACACAATGGTAACGCCAAGTAAAAGATGTTGATGAAAGCGGCTACCGTGCTGTATGTGCGTCTCCGTCTCTGCCGCTACCTCTGCCTCTGTGTGCTGCGCCATTGTCAATGTGGGTTAACCAGACTGCGCCATTTGTAAAATGAACTGAAGCAGCAACATCAGCAGCAGCAGCGACAGCCAAAACTTGAAGCAGAGGCCAAAGCAGAAGATGGAGCACCTGCTATGCGGTCAGAGTGATGGCTGGCTTCTATAGCACATCCTTACGACACAATTTGGCTTATAGTTTGCCACATTTTTGGCTTAGTTTGTCATTAGTGATCCCCCCTGTCCCTTTTTTGCTGCAGTTCTGTCAATATTTGTTGCTCATGAATATGAAGTGTATTTGGATTCGATTTTGTCTGTTGCCTTCTACCAAATTAAAAGCAAATTTTGTTGACTTTCGGCAGTTAACAGTTTTGTCGACACACACTCGAAGTTGTTGCGCGTGTTTTGCGCTTTTCAAATAATGACACTTTTAACTTTTAACTCGTTGCTTTAGCTCAGAGCAAACATTGCCCATACGCAACGTTGTCTGTTTGGATTTGAAATGTGCATAAACTTTGTAACTGGGTCAACTAAAGTTACAAGCGTCCCGTCAACACTCAAAAAAAAAAAAAAAAAAAAAAAACAACTACAAAACGCACAAACGGAAGCCAACTAAAAGGGCGTGCGTGACTAGCGGATATCCTGCAAAAGGCATATCCTGTAAATTAACAAACTGTTTTGGTCTAATGTCTAATGGGTTTATGTGGGAACTTGAACGGTTTATGTTGTAGGAAACTAAATACAACGAGAAAACATGCAATGGCTATAAAGAATAGCTGGCGCATCAGATCCCCTGTAAATCAAATTTCTTAATATATTTATAGAAATTACTTGGAATAGTAAACCAAGCTCAAGGAATAATAACTTAAAAGTAATTAAGTTCTTAGGGAATTATCCAACTATAGTTTTAAATTTATAGGGTATATTGTTTGCCTACAAATTAATTTAAATTGCTGACCACACTTTCGGAATTGTTTAGCAACTAAACTGTAGCTGTTTATTACAACTACCTATGACTAACTTTGGATTTTAATTAATAAAATACATTATTAGTCGTTTAGTTTATGGTCAGAGTTTTCGCTGTAGTGGAGTAACAAATACTCTTCTAATAAATTAATGCTCACAGGGTATGACGAGTAAAAGAATAACAGAATACATTAGAGGCATAGAGAGAGCGAGACAGAGCGAGAGATGTAAACTTTTTAAACAGTTGGTCCAGCACTTTTTGTGCAGTGGGCTGTTGAGTTTTTGGGGATTTGCGAGAAATGCTCGCATTTTGCCAACAATTGAATACTTTGCAGCGGATTAACGGCGGATGGAGCCGAATATAAAGCGGATTTTGGGGCCCACTAAGTAGACCACAAAGCCCATAATGTTGATAGTTTCAAGTGATTTATAAAACTTTTTAATTGGACAATGAAGTCGAGAGCTTAGACATCATTTGAGCGAATGTTGCGCGACCAATCCGAATTGTGTGTTGTTGTTAACTTTAAATGCGAACTGCGGCCCACAATCAAGCTGCACTAATTAAGTGAAGGAGTCCTTCGTTGAGATAAACTTGCCACTCAAGACAATGGAAAACACTTGCAACAAAGATACAAAACAGAAGTCAAGACAAGCAACAATTTGCGATCAAACAAAAGAGTCTGCGCCTGATGGCCAATGAAAAATGATGATGATGTTGATAACGGTAATGATTACGATGGCGATGACGATGAGAATGACGAGAATGAGGCAAGCGGCGAGCCCAACAGGAAGCAGCAACGAGTCGCGAACTAAAGCGAGCCTTTTTCTAATGTCCTGTCGATGACAACGACCCTATAAAAGGAGAAATCAAACCGTTCGTGCTTATCATCATAATGATTATACCTAATGTCTTTGGCTGGCACGGAATTGAGCGCCAAAATGGCCATGGCCATCATCAGCCTACCATAAGCCTGCTCTTTCCTTCGCTCTCTCTTTGTGAGTCTCTTGTTTTCCCTGTCGTTTTACGTTTCGTGCGCCCCAAATTATCGCCTTTTTTCTGTCTGCCGTCGTGTGTTGTCGGTGGCTCTTAGTGGTTGAAAGAGGGGAGGGAGGAGAGGCGAAGGCATGTCTACGCACGGCCCGTCAATGGCAGACCCTTGTGAATGTGGCCCCTAGATGCTGATAAGTTGCGACCCGCTACGATGCCTCGTTTTGTGGCACGTTTGTTTTCTTTATTCTCTCGTAAGTTTTTTTGATAAATAGTGTCATGAAGACAAGTCCTCCTTCCGGACAGTTTCACACACTACACACATAAACACACATCCTTCGCTGGAGATGTGCTATGTGCGAATGTGTTAACGTCTAAGGTCATCGTCGTCGTTGTAGTCTTCGTCAACGTCGTCGATGGGGCTGATGATAAATGAAAAGCTTTCATGTTCATATTTCAATTTAATTCTCTGCTTCGGACTTTACATTTCCTTTCAGGACTCGCTTTTCATTTTCGGGTTTGTGTTGACCGAAAGCTTAGGGCAATAAATTCAATTAAAATTCAACTTATTTATTATCATTTGGCGTATTGTTGATATTTTAATTAAACTTTGTTGTTTTTTTCGTTATTTTCCACATGCCAAAAACTGATAATTTAGTCAGAAGTTGAATGAGTGAAACCGGGGAAAATGGCAAAATGGAAATGAAAATGTTATTTGCGATAATCAAAAATCAAGATCAAAGCACGAACAAATATGGAAACTTTCCCCCAAAGGGATGCAAATTCTCAGTATTCAATTATTTGTTGCTTTCGCTTGCGTCTTTTTATATTTCGCGGAATTCAAGGACTTTATTCGACTTACGGCTAAGTCAGGCTTTTCAGAATCAACTGTGCTGCGCAGTAATGCTCTTATTATATACCCTGTTGACTACGGAAAGCATGCAAAGAGGGTATATTGCATTGATATAATAATTTTGTGAAAGATAAAATTGTAGTTTACTACATAATTTTTTTTGGATAATGACAACTATCTAATTTCCATATATTAATACTCACTTTTATACTATGCTATTTTAAAATAAAGTGAGGCTATTTCTATTTAAGCAAGACTTTATAAAAATTTATATTTTTGAACTTCTTAAATTCTAATTTCAAATCATGGGCATCGTCTAGTTGATAAGCTTTTTTACAACCGCTTTTATTTTAGGGTATTTTTATGTCACGCCTGCCAGCATGTTTGGTAACTTTTGATGTAATTTGAAGCACATTTTGTCAACTTTGTTTCTTATTTTTGAATGGAAGTCCACGGAAAAGTTGCCTGCAACTCGGCCACGCCCCTCGACAGTCTCTCATCGATCCCTCCACCCCACATGGACATGTCCTTTTTGGCCATGGTAACAGGAGAAAGCAGCCAGACAAACAGGAAATAGACAATTTCGTATCAAAGCTGCGGCGAGACGTTCAAACTGTACGAATGGCAATCGCAATGCGAGATCAAAATGGAAATACCTTTAAATTATTTAAAAAAGGAGTCGCAAAGTTGTCCAAAGTCATGCTCTTGCATTCTGCACGCTCCACTTGCTACTTTAGCATCAGCTTCAGTTTGCTGTTGCTGTTGCGGACATTTTCCCAGGCATGTCATAAAGAATGCCCTCGAGTGCCGCTCGTTCGTGAGCATGAAAATAATTTCCTTGACTCCTTCTCCGTCCTCTTGGCCGCCGCCTCTTTTGTGGCGTATAATAAAAATTGCCAACAGTTGCAGCTGTCGGGCGGCAGGCAACCCTTTTTCTATTTTTTCTGTTGTTCTTGTTTCAGTTGTTGCCTGCCCATCTTGGCCAAGTGCATCGCGTGCTTACGGCCAAGCCAAAAGGGTGCCTCGACACTGCTCACGTGCAAACAGGCCAAAGCCAAAGCCAGCAGCCAACAAGCAGCAGGCAAGCGGGCTAAGAACAAAACAAAAGCCAATGTGAAACAATAACAACAAGAGCAACTCAAGTGCGGCAACAACAGCAGCAACAACAAATCAAGCAGGACTCTATAAAATCGAGTATGGGATCCAGACCAAGTGCACGCCGGGACGGCGGGAATGAGGGACCAAATGCTATCGGTCGTGTCACATTACGTGGCGAGAAAACGTCTAGTCACGTGGTCAACTGAGCAACTAGAGAGGGACAACAAATAGAGATACATATGTTAGAGAGATACACAGATAGAAAGGGGGAAGGATAGAGGAATAGAGTGAAATGGTAACTTATTTATGAAATGTATGCCTGGCAAATATATTTCACAGCTATTGAATGGTTTGAGTAGGCCAATGTGAGTTATAGAGTGGTTGCCTGGGGGAAAGATAGCTCCATAAATTATGAAGAACCAAACGCGGAAGCAGCTTAAGCAACATTGAAACCAAGATATTCCGAGCTTAAACTTTAAGCTGCGCTTTTAAATTATATATTTGAGTTTATTTTAGAAAAGTTTAAGTTTTAAAAAGAAATCAAATATATAATATTATATAAAATGTCATGAATTTAGAAAAATTGATTAAAGAATATATATTATTAGCCTTTATTTAATTAAAATATTGAATTTGAATTTAATTTCAATTTTCATTTTTTCCTGTTGATCCTGGAAAATTTTTTTCGAAAAATTCTAGTAAATTGTAGCAATCGTTATCAGTAGAACAATGCTTGACAAATTGTAATATACATACAATGCATATATTAAAATTTTATAAATCACTCATGACTTGATAAGTTTATTTGATATCTAGGTATTTCCTGCTTGGTGTGTTATGTCTATAATTTGGTAATGCATAACTTATTTAGTTGTTGCTTAGGAAGACTTAATTAGTTGCATGAGTTATTTTTAAGGGGTGCAAGCACTTACGCAGCCATTCTTGTAAAGCACTCGGAAACCGCAATGAAACAAAGGCCCTGCATTGGGTGTGTGTGGGGCAAGAAGCACGAGTCATGGCTAAGCTCTGGGCGGACCGGCAACTGGCAACTGGCTGAGGTGCAACTTGAATTGGCAGCAGACCATGTGGCAGCAAAAGCGGTGCCAGAAGCTCGGGGAAGAGTTGGCATAGGGGCGCAAAATTGAATTGCGACTTTTTATGCTACCTGACATCCCTCGTTTAATGAGAGAGCGAGAAAGAGCGAGAGTGGAAGAGGAAGGGCTCATAATGGAAACAGGATATTTCATTACGTTTGTGCATGCATGAGTGCTGACTGTGGGGGCGGAGGTTGCTGTTTTATGCCCTTATGCCCCCTCTCACACACACACAGAGAGACACAGACATGCACACGTAGGAAGGCAACATTGTTGAAATGTGCAAATATTGGCTCAAGTGGCGGCAATAAAAGAGTCGCTGCTAAGTCTACTCCTGACTCTTGGCTGGCTGTGCGCGCTGCTCGTGTTTCTATTATGAGCCAGTTCTTCTATCTATCTGGATGTGTGTGGGGGGGGCTGGAGGGGGCGTGGCGAGCACGCTCTCGAGGGGATTCTTTAGCTCAACAAGGGCAGCAGCTCCTTTATCTGAGGTGCGCGCAATTTAACATTAAATTAGTCATGAATGTCGTCGCAGTGGCAATTTCAATTTCCATTGATTGACAGTTGAATTGCAGACCAAACGACTGCGACCTTTAACCTTTCTCCCATTGCGACTGCGACTGCGACTCCGCCCAGTCAACGTTTTCTCTCATATATATTTTTGCATAATTGCAACTCGGCAACGTTGTCGCAATATTTCAACGTCTGCCATGGATTTGGACGGATGCGCATAAAAATACAGCATAATATAATATGCTTAACCCCTGCTTGCCGGCCGCTTGCTGGCCATGGTCGGCGACGGAGCTGGAGATGGGCCTGGAGATGGAGACAGCGGGGAGGGGTGGACGTGGTTCGTTGTGGTTTTGTGTGGCAGTTAACTTTGCCGTGACATGTGGCAAGCATAAAAGAACCGTAGAATGTCATGTTTGTTGTGGGCCGAACATGACGTTGAGTGGACAACGAAACGACGACGACGGCGGCTATGTTGATGACGGCGACGTTGACGCCGACAGCGACGCGAGCAGCGCCATGTGACTCACACATTTTGCTAAGGGCAGCAGCAGAGAGTGAGAGCGCAAGAGTAGGCATAGCTGCCGGGCAGGGAGGGGAGGGGAGGTGCCTGTGTCAACACATTGGCAAATTACACTATGTAACAAGAGTTGAATTTATTGCTGAGGGTGAAGTTTGGCCAAATATCTGGGGTTGGCGTGAAGTCAGAGTGAGGTTAAGGTGAGGTGAGAGTGAGGTTAGAACAATTGCTACGAGGAAGCAGCATAATAAATTAATAAGAACCACGACTGAATGCTGCAGATGTAGTTGAGATATCGGTTGGAATTGGAGATACAGACAGCAAGGTAAGAAAGGAGTTATTAAGTGATAGCAATAGGAAGCAGAATGAATCCTATTTTTTAATGAATAGCTTGAGTATATTAAGTCAAAAAATCAAAAGATATAGATTTTTAGGTAATTTTGTAATGAATTCTAATGCCTTATTAATTGAAAAAGTTTCAGCCCCACTTTAATAAAAATTCCTTTTATTTATGAGTTATTTAAAATGATTGCAAAATCTTGAACTTCATGCTGCTTAGTGTATATTTTGGGGATAGGAGCCGGGTTGGTTGACCGGCTACAATTTGTCCAAATGACGGTCAGTTGGGTGACCTTTAATATGCTCCTTGTGTTTGTTCATTAAATGCGGCTCAAATTTTAATTAAATGTCGCCTCGAGCCCGACGATTATTTTGGAACGCACTTTCCACACATTTCACATAACGCTCACAGTTTTTCATTTTTCATTCTGCTTCTGCATTTCATTCACTTTTCTTCTCGTTTCATTTCGTTACGTTTCGTGTCGTTTTGTTTGTGTTTTTTGTTTTTCGTTGTTGTTGCTTTTGTTGTCGTTGAGGGGTTTTTTGCCCTACACATTTTATTTGTGACGATTTCGCTTTGGCAATGAAAATGTGGAAAATGTATTTTTAAAAAGGCCGCAACAACAAACACTGAGCACAACAATAACACTGCGGATTATCTGTTTTTATGCCGCTTCTTCTAGCTATCTTATGCGGTCTCTTCCTCTTCCTTCTTTTAGCTTCTAGCTGCGTATTTAAATTTGATATTTAATTTCGTATTTTGCAATTTGCAAATGATTTAAAAATAATTGAAGCCATCTGACGAGCAAATTTCAATGATTTATTTATGTGCTGTTGGTAAATTTGATTTGAATTTAAATTTGGAACGCGTTGCCCCAGTAGCGAGTAAGAAAGAAGTGAGGTGCGACGCTATCGCGATGCGAGAGGGGGCAAGTGGCATAGACGAGCGGGTTACGAGCACTCGACGCCCATTGAATTAATTAGGCTGCGATGAGGACGACACTTTAAGCGCGAGCAAACCAGCTGTGGGTGGCCGTAACAGAAGCTAACGCACACGCACCCAGACACACACATACGTACACTCACAGTTGCAAATACATATACACACACACAGTTATACGCAGTAGCTTGGCTGTTGGCTCGTGCTTCAGTTCTTCGTCCTCATGCTCCTTCTCGCTCCTCACTGAAGCAGAAGCATTTTGCCCTAATTTTACTTTCTGCGATGTTATCAGGACACGCCGCACAGACGCACTCACACACACACACACACACACACAGAGACACACTCACAGGCAGACAAAGAGACAGGACACATCCACAGAGACACAAACCCACACACAAATAGCACGAGCAACGAAGCGATTTCCTTTTTTTTTTGCTTTTTAAATTGCGCCCGCCCACAGTTATTCCACACTCCTGTCCATCCTCATCTCCTCCTTCCCACCCGCCACAACGCCGCACACGGTGTGTGGCATCCCTCTGCCACATCCCACAAGAGAATGTCATAATTTACGCACTTTTTCATTTGTTTGTCGTTTAGTCGCGCTGCATGGTTAACATTTTGTTTGGTCCACGTTTCGCGTCCTGTTTTGCGGTCGCCCTAATGAAATTAAAGTGGAAACCTCAAACGAAAATTGTGGCACACAAAAAATGAAATAGAGGCAAAGCCGAAAAATCCGAACTGCGTTCACTCCGTCGAATTTTTTTCCGTCGCGCCTCACAATTTCGAATGGTGGAGCGCACGTCCGTGCCGGGAAAATGTCTACAATGAACTGATGACAGCCAGCGATGGCGACACGCCGCTCGGCAAAACAGACTACGACGCTGCACGGTGTACGGCGTGCCTTGCGCCGGACGCCACAGCCGGAGCACGGTCATGGCATGCGTCGTTGTCGTTGTCGTTGTTGGCATCGACATCGACATCGACATCGTCTTCGACATCGGCATCGAGTGAACGTTCGTGCGTTGGCTGCGTCTGTGTTTTGGTTAGGTCGCTGCCTTTACTGAATTATTTAATTTTTGGACTCGTTGAAAAGAGCCAAAAAGATGAAAAGAGCGCAGCAAATAAGCTCTGTAATTGGCTTCTCTTTCTGTTCGCACAGTGGGCTGGAAGATAAGAAATTTTGTTGAAAATATTTGTTGTTGCTACCTAATTGCTGCATAAATGATAGCTTTGGCTATCCACTTATCTTTGTTCGCAATTATAACAATTTGTAAACTATTCGATAATAGTTTAGCATGAGGAAGACCACGCCTACGTATACTTAATTTTTATTAGCACACGCAACCAGATTTCAGTCAATTTTGAACTGGTTTTTTTTTAGACACCTTAAATGAATGACAGATTATAACAGGAACTAATAGTACCAGTTTTATATTTATTACCGCAGGAAACATGAAAACTTCTGTAGACTAGAAAATGATTCAGAATAAAATATTTAAATTTGTCTATGCATCTGTTGCCTTCAACGATTTATTGCAGTTTATAAAAGTTTATTGTGTTGAATTTTGAATATGCCTAATAAAGTGATCATAAAATCCTTTTATGCAACACTTGAAATTAATTTATTGCAACAAGAATAAAAATATAAAATCTTCTTTCCTGAATGAATACCATTGTATTAAACTACTTTATCGACTAGGAAATCATAACTTGTTAGAAGTTTAAATAATTAATTTTAGAAGGTTATTTTTAACTACAAATTGTATACTATCTGTTTCATATTTAATCTGCTTCCCATTAACATAATTAACTTAAGTTTGTTGCAAATCCTTGGCTAGCTTCTACCTATTCTTATCCATAATAAGCAAGGGATGTAAATTTAGTTTTTGCTTTATTGAGAGACTAATAAAAACGTACATCATACATTTTTAATTCCTATGGCAGTTTAGTGACATGAATTTTTTATTATATTTACATTTACGAATCCTTAATAGATTACTTCATGTTTCAACTTTCCCAGGCAACTTCTCTTAGTCGCTCTTCCAACTGCTCGACGCATGCGTCAGCTCTTTTTTACTCACCTCTTTTTGTTAGCTACGCTTAAGAGTAACTTGTGTGCTCAGGCCCTTTGGGTGCATAAACAACAAACAATGGCAGGCTTTGGAGGCGGCTCATTGCACGTTGTTCACGTTGTCGGACCCCAGGGGCTGTGACTAGCCCTTGCCGGTGGCCAAATGGCATCTGGCAGCTGGGCAGGTGAGCATGTGGACTGCACACAGGATACAGAGCTCAACAGCTGGACAACTCGAGAGATAAGCGGATAGTTTCCTTATGAAAGCTCTCTTTACAATCTCCCAAATCTCTCGCTCTACCTCTCTCTCTGTATCTGTGTGGAAATTACATGTCTTACTTGCTGTGCAGCGTGACATAGTGTAAATCGTGTCACAGCAGCTATATTACTTATTTCAGCATTAGTTGCCTTTAGTTAGCAAGTACACGACAGGTGGCCGCATGCTTAGCAGGTCACAGCAAGAGCGGAAGAGAGCGAACGAGAGAGAGCGATAGAGAGAAAGCATACGAAAGAAATAGGCTGAGGGAGAAAGCAAGCTGAAGAGCAGAAGTCGAGGCACTTTCAATTTTATTTGCACACTTTATGGCCAATATGATTATTGAGCATTGCTCATACGCACCGTTGCACCTGCTGGAAATTGCTGAAAATGCTCATAGAGATTTTTTCCAGTGATTATGATTTTCGTCGTTGTATTTTATTACAATTTTTGTTGTTTTTTACATGAGAAGATACAAGTGTCTAAGTACGATTTACACGAGCGCATAATTTAATTAGATTACTAGCTAAGCATCATCAAAAAAGACTTAACCAATTTGTTAAATTACACATAACGATAAAGATATAGATAATTTTGATTGATGTTTTGTTTTGTTTGCAATTTTGGATTCACATGAAATATTAAATTAACACATACCAAACACAACGCAGCACAGCGCATAGCAAATATTTATACGACAATCTTATCAACTAGTAAACTACACATAATAACTATTTTTTAAATGTAAGCTGTTTCCCTCCTCTCTCTCTCTTCTAATATTTGTTCGCTGTGCTGCATGTCGTATGCTTAATATCCTAGTACATATTGTGTGTAAGTTTATAATGCGTACATATATATCTGATTTTGTTTGCATAGTCAGCATACTGAGCTGCTTCATACGGGCTGCACCTCGCAAACGAAGTAAGTCTCAAAACTGCAGGGCGAATCATTCCACTTGAGTCCCTTGCCATCGCGATTCCACAGTTCCAGGCAATTCTCCTCTTCGCCGTTCTCATAGCGGAAATTGTTGGGCTCGCCGGCATTCCAGTTGGTGAATGTTATCGGTCGTCCAGTGGCCATCCAAAAGTAATTGCCCTCATCGGCCAGATCGGTGCCGGATATCCAGAAATGCTCGTGGCCCAAACCTGTGAGAGAAGCACAAGCGTTTCGATTATAAATTGTGCCCACTTTGCGTCTGCTGGCGAGGCAAGGAATAGGCGTGGCATAAGCTACTACTTAACTCGCCCTCGCACATTCACTTTTTCGTTGTCGATCTGTACATAGTTGTTGTTGCTGCCGTTGCTGTTGCCATGGAAAGTGCATCGAAAATGAATGCATGGCCGCAATGCGAGTCTCCGTTTGCGGCACACGTTGGCCATTGGCCAATGGCAAACAATAAGCCCATTGACCCCTATCCCCCCACTCCCCTTGTGTCATCGGCATACAGTTTTGGGTTACCAACTTCCGTGTATTATGCACGCTAGAAAGTCAAAGCCCCACGACCAGTCTCTGTCTCCGTCTCTGTCTCTGTCTTTATCTCTATCTCTGCCTCGGTCTCTGTCTCTGTTCCAATCTCTGCTTGAGTCTCGGTCGCATTCCCCAAGCACACTGCACCTTGTTGTCGCCTCTCTCCCCTCTGGCAAGTCAAGAGCATTTTCAGCACGCTGCTTATCGTTCAGTCACTTACCAAAGTCGCGTATGTGTTTCTCCAGTCTATCGTTCTCTTCCTGTGATGCAATGCTAGCCAAGTGCATGCCATGGTAGCGGCAGTATTGCGTGGCTTTGAACCAATTTGCCTGCAAGTCAAAGGAAATGCAAAAAATAAAGTGAAAACGAAGAAATACAAAAAGTTCGTGCCAAGTTCTAAGCCAAACAACAAACATGACTTATTGTAGTCGTACTTGAAATACACTAACTTGATATCTAATATAGTTATTACAAATATTGTAGGTATGACAAATGTATTAAAAACAGAATAGAATTTCAAGTTTATGAACCTAATATAAATTCTGAGAATTTTTAAAATGCATTTTATCTCATTGAAATATTAATTTATTTTAATCTTTATTACTCCTTAATAATACTTTATTTAATGGTTTTGTCTAATTAAATAAATCAATTCTAAAATAAATATTTATGTATTTTTGCTGATGCTTCGACATACAACATTTTGCAATAGCAAAAAATGCTCGACTCACTTGCCAAGCGATTCGCATAATAATTACAGAGATTTATTTTTAAAATGACTGCACCACATTCATAAATCATCTGGTGTTTTTCGCTACTCTCTCTCTCTCTCTCTCTCTCTGTCTGTCTCTCTGGCGAAAACTCCTCAAAAACATATTTTCGCTTTTATATAGAGTATGTAACTCTGAGAGAAAGTTAGGGTTTTTTTTTTTTGGCAGCTGAAAAGAATTTTTGGTAGATCCCTCAGCTCGCATAAAGTGCACGACAGGTAAACATAACCCATGTCGCATGCCATTAAGGCTGCCCCTTACTCCGTGCCCCGGCGAGGGGTCGAAAAGTTCTTTCTTATGCTCATATGGCAAACTAATTGACTTCTTGGCTTCACTGGAGCGTTCTTTTACAGCCCAATAAACACTTTCAGTGAGCGTGTTTCCTCAGAACAACAACACAACACAACAACAACAATTCGCATTAAACACTTTCTTCACGTCATCGGGAAGGCGAAGTCATGGCGAAAGGAATCGGGATGCTGCCTCAGTTTGCGCTTTATTCGCGCACAATTACGGCTAATACAATTAAAGCCAAGTTAATGACGCCGTCGACATAGGCGGTCGACCACAAAACCAAACCATGATTAGCGACTGTCAGCGGAACGCTCGAAAACGGTGCCAAGGAGCGGAGGGGCACCCAGGGTAGCTAGTTGCGTAATCGATTTAGGTGCGCATCACCTGGCAGCATCTAGAAAGTACTCACATGAACGGGCCTAAAGTTGTGGCAACTAAAAAGCTCCACGAAATATTAGAACGACAATCAACAGGCATCTGTCGACGATATCGGGAACGCGGGGGAGAACTGCAAAGGGTTGGTTAATTAAGGAAGAAGGCTAGAGAGTAGAGGCCATTAGTGTTAATTGAATATCAAATTGCATTTATTGATAGATTGATAGACCAAAAACTCCCAACAGACACATGCGAGCGTAGTTGCGAAAGTGTTGCGAACTAAACCAAAAACTTTGATGTACTGTTAGCCACATCAACAGCGACTCTAATTGGCAGCCAAACTCACAGCGCCTCCCCTCCGCCCTCTTGGCTGCCTCTCCTACCATATCATGCATGCCCTGTCAGGCTCCACCAGGTCGTTTTGTTAAATAATTCAAAGTAAAACATAAAATGCTGTCGACTTTTATTGACGTTCGTCAGTTTGAAACGGAGATTTGCAGCCAACAGGTGAAAGGCCACATCGGGGAGGCAGCAGGAGGAGGATGAAGGGAATGAGGAGGAGGAGCAACGATGGCAGTTAGTGGAGGCCGGCGGCGGACACGTCTGAATGTGTGGCAACTTCAAATGCCCGTTTACGATCTGGATCAGAGGCATGCAATTGAATGTGAATTGTTGAATCGTTGGAATCGTTGAATGCTTGAGTGTGTGCAGTTCGTGACAAGCAGCAAAAGCAACAGCAAAAGCTGATGTGGGCAGCAGCAGTTGATGAAAGGATTGTGCCAGGATGATTGCCGGTTCAGTTTGATATTTGATATTACGTAATGAATGCCTGACGTCGCAAAAGTGAGAGTGTGGCACTTAAAGAGTGCACACAAATGGGAAAAAAATGGACGAACCACAGCATGTAGCCATGTGCGACGAGGTTAATGAATGGAATCCAACAAAATGTGGAAAAAAAGACTAGGGGAAATTGTAATTTATACCAAGTAAGAGGATTCTTTGACCACCACTTTTAAATATGCTAGGATAAATATATAATGAATGCTATTAAATAAAAGAAGATTGAAGAAATATGTATTAAGGAAGGAAGAGCGAAATTTATATGTCCAAATCTAAATTAATAGATTAATTGAAATATTGTATTGAAGCAACAACTTTGTTTATAAATTATCTTATGCACTCGATCATCAATTTAATGACGTTATTTGATTTGATTTTTATTGGAAATCGTTCTGAGTAAAGCAAATGCAACTAACTGTCCATGGACAAAAGATAGAGGAAGTCAAAGCAATGTGATTTGTTTGCTAACTGCAAAGTGGTTAAAAGTTTTGAATATTTTTAAAAGACATTAAGAAAATGTATATAATTAAAATAGCTATCAATTTGGAGCGACAGTGAAAGGAAGAGATAAACGGAAGCACATGTCAAGAGGACGGTTAAAGCCAGGTAGCTATAATTAACGTAATTGAAGGAGAACATGTTCCACATATTTGCAATTTTAGTGTAAACGTCGCATACAATTAAGAGATGCGGGTCAATTGCAGGCTTCTCGTTCCACAACTGTCAACAAATTGAATTTACACCAACTCAATTAAGTGGCAACAAAATGTTTGACAATTCTGTTAATGTCATTAACACGTTCGGTTTTCGGCTTTCAGCTTTATCGAGTGCGTTGCTCAATCGTCACCGACTGCCCACGGCAGCAGCACCTTCCCTCGCCTCAGTCTATAATCAACTGCAATTAGTGTCGCATTAAAAGGCAAAAAGAAAAACAAAAACAACTACATGCCGTGTCCAATTCCAGGTGTTGGCTTGGCCAGTAGCTGCAGTTGCCTCTTTGCGTGTTCGTTGTAAATTAATTTTAGCGGCTTTTTTTCTGCCATTTTTAGTGTTTTGCGAAATTTGCATTTTTCCACACGATGAAACGTTTACGGCAGAGCCGAACGAATCGCATTGCGTAATGCTGTGCGTACCAACAGAGCAGCCAGCATTTAAATAAATATTCATTATTCATGAGTTGCGATGCTTACAGCGAAATTCTTAATTGGTTATTCCAATAAATAATTGGAACATTTCTAATAAAGTTCGCAAAAACAACGTCGAAAACTAAACAAATAAATAAATTTATGCAGTTTCTAATAGACCAGGTTCCTGGCAACTTATTCATGGATTAAAATGTCAACGTTCGACGTGACCGAAAGAGAGTGCGATAAGGAGAAAAGAAGAGAGAGCGTATAGCGTATGATAAAGAAAGATATAGAATGAGTAAGTGAATGAGTAAGTGAGTGAGTGAGTGAGTTAGTGAGCGAGTTACAGTTAGGCGAATTTTTGGTAACATGTTTGGGCTAACCCAACGGCTAATCAGACATGGGACCAGCCATGCACCTAATTAATGTGCTAATAATGAATTCAATTCACAATCAAACTGTCGGCATGTTCACAATAGAATTGTTTTACGAGTATTAACCAAAGCCCAACTTCCTCCCCCGCCCTCCATAAACAACATGTGTGTGCACAAAAATTAATTACATTTTTCTGTCATTTCGTTTCGCTGTTTTTTTGTCGCTGTGGTTGCCGAGGGTGAAGAACCTGCAGTTATTTAATCTGCGCTGATTAAATGCATTTATCGGATTTAGTCATAAAAGTTTTATAACTTATATGCTTCTCATTAACTCGTAACAATTTCAACAGTTTGATTGATATAAATTTCATTTCTTTAAAACACATCGAAATTTGCATAAAAAACTTGTTAAACGTAGATATTAATTATCGTAAAATGTATGATTATCTCATTGCCTGCTAATCTTCATCGGTATCCATGCCATTCCACGTATAATTGATTTAGCGAACATCATAAAAACAAAATTTATATCTTTTCAGTATATTCTATTTATTAGATAGAATATTTGAGAAATTGTGTTAACATTAATTTCGGTTCTAAATCGAGAAGTGCATATGCATTTGCATATGAAACTGGTTCGAAATCAAATGATTTATGATTGTACATTATCAAAAATCGATTACCTCATTCGACTTTTTATTTAGTTCTCAGATAAATGTCAAATTTGATCGTAGAATTTGAAAATGTTAATTTTTTATTGACTAGTTTTTTTCATTTTTAGTAATAATAGTTATTGGAGAAATGTCGTATTTTGCATAGAAACTTGTTTTTCATTAATATATAGATTCATTCCAAACTATATTTATAACTTTAATTTTAATCCCAAAATTTCGAAAAATTAAGTTTTAATATTTAATAACAATAGTTTTTAGAGAAATGTCAAATTTTGCATAAAAACTTGTTGGGCATTCGAAAAAAAATTCTCCCTAATCTGTACATTTAATTATTATCATCACATCCACTAAGATTGAGAATTTTTAGGGAAGTTTAAATGCGAAAATGCCAAAATTTGCATAGATTACCTCACCACATCTAACCACCTGAACTTTTTTCTATAATTAAACATTTAATAGATCGTTAAACAATTAAAATAATTAGTTCTGCTCCATTCAATTTGGCGGTTCTTTTTTTAAACACCTGTTGGTTAAATTTATGGTCTCATTGAACTGCCGAATTCCTTAGAGTTTGCGTTCCGATGAGAATGGAGTGTCAAGAGTGTGAAACGATCGATCTCTATCTGAACAGCTTTGACCTTTGCGTGTTTCACGAACCCGTCAAAAAATAACTTCCTCTCGCCTCTAGATGTTCTGCCTCTTTAATGTACCCTAATCAGTTGACTCATAACTGTCGTTTACCATAGCTTTTGTCTATAAACTATATGAACATATGCATATTAACGATTGGTTTAATTATTCCAAGTTACATTGACGATTTCAGTGGCTGCCCGTTAAATTAAGGTATTAAATTATATTTATGGTGTAGTTTTAAAGTTCAAGGAGAACGCTTTATACGGTGTGCGCAGTGGAGATTCATAGTTTTGTGAACACTGAGCGAGCCGTTTGTGATGGATCGATTTGCATACTAGTCGCACTTGTCTCTCGGCCATTGGCCGAAAACGCGCCAAAGTCGCGCCCAACTCGCGCCGATGCCGCGTCGAACCTGCTCGCGATTTGGACGCGTTTTGAATGGAACGTTTGCAGTTGCTGTTAGTTTTATTGAGTTTTGACTAATATGTTTTTAATATGAATGGCTACATAACATTATAAGACGTCATCTCCAAACTACCAAATTGCCGATGCGTGTCCAAGCACGCTCGATCAAAAGCTAAGGTTTTTTTTAATCATCCAATGGCATTGGCAGCAGTTCTAAGGCTAACGATATCAGTTGAGTCAATGATATCGAGAAGGTTGCCGTCAACTGAGGTGTGGCTGTTTACATTGTAGAAACGTTTGGAATCTTAAGGAGATCTTGCTCTACAAAACTGACCAGCGGTAGCGGCAACTTAAACGGCTGTCTGTTTTCGTCTGATTGTGTGGAATATGATTGTGAAAATTGCAGATGCAAAATGCATGTGCAATAACCGGACTTGCTCTCTGGGAGGTGGGGACTATTGAACCGTTGGCCGGCTGCACTTAAATGTTAATGGTACGGAATGCAGTTTACCTTGAAGAAGATGCCGAGGTAGTAACGCTTCTCGCCCAGCTTCAGCAACGGCATCGTCCATTTATTCGGCATATACTGTGACTCGTCCACGCAGTTCGGGCAATCTATAAATAAATGTCGAGGAAGCGCAAAAAGGAAACAAGAAGCGTATCAGTAAAAAACCAAATACGAAAAAAATTACCAAAGAGAATAAAAAATTTCTGTAAACAACAAATTGAAACGACACAACATGAAATGCCAGCAAGGCAACGGCATCGAAATACCAAGGTCGTATGAAATTTGCATTTCAAAATAACAGTTATTAAACAATGATCTTAAAATTCACATGTTATGATAAGGCCTGCGACAAGGGACCATAAATTAACCAAGAGGTGAGTCTACTGTACAACTACATATAGCATATATATAGTAAGTCACCACGTCGGTTATCATTAGTAATCAATAAGATTTTATCTGTTTTTAATTCGAATTGAGTTTAATGCAGAAACTGTCTGACACTTGAACATAAGAATTATTCAAATGGCTTGAGAACAATAGCCTTTTATTTAATTGCTATGAAAGTGAATGTGAGTTATGATAGCTTTCGTTGGAACATATGGTTGTTCGAGTTGGTTTCGCAACACCCAAAAAAAAAAAAACCCACAAAGCAGTTTTCAAAATACATCAGAGCATAGGAACTGGTTCTCCCTTCTGACGACAAGGGAAAAATAAAACAAGAAAACTAGTTGGACCTGATAAGCCGACAATGACGTCTTAGCCAGAATGTTTGACAATGGCTTTAATTTGTGTCTGCTTCGGCTTCTGCTTCTGATTATGCTACAAATGAAACGAAACTGAATCAAGGCCAAGCCCAGCATTGTCTCTATCGATGTGCGTTTCGGTTCTGAGTGTGTGAAGGTCATTACGCCAAATATGGGAAATAATCATATACATATGTAGATTTATGTATAGGGCAACATTCTGTCGAACATGCCAACAACATGTTGGCCAAAGTTAACGGCGTTTCTTTTGTCTTGTGTCTGGTAACAGACATCCAACACATTTCGGCACAACAACGACAACGACAACCGTCAATAGCAAACACAACAAAACAAAACAAAACAACACAACACAACAAAACAAAAGACAATAAAACGACACCCAAAACTGGGCAGCTGAGCAAAAATTTCATTTTCGCGAATTTTGTTAATTAATCATCCCAAATGGACGCCATTACGAGCCAAGGCCATAAGCAGAAGGCGGCATTAATGTTAATTATAATGGTGTTGAATGATGCCTCTTGTTGTTGCCGTTGTTGTTGTTGCATGCGGTTCGCCGTTGCTACGGTTATTACTGCGACGATTGTTGTGGCTGCTTGACGCTTGTGGCCCGGCTTAAAAGTGCAGGCGTCACAACGATTTACATGAATTTACAATGAATAACGGGAAGATAGTAAAAAAATGTAATTTAATCTTAATAGAAACATTAAAAATATAAAAAATAACAATGCGAAATGTTGCAATTTGCTTGATGGTTGCTCACATTGACACGAATGCTGCGGTTACATAATGTCTGCAGCTATAAAAGTTTCTTTTAACATAATATGTTATAGATGTCTCCGCGGAGAAATATTAAGAACACTTAAAGGGAAGTTTACGATTTCGTGTTTATGATGTGCGTACTTGCGATAGCAAGGTCATTTGGTTTATGGGCGAATTGTATATACTTAAAACTAAAGACTATACAAATGTTGACAGCTACCATCTTAAAATGTACTTTGTGGCCTATTTTGTATAGTTAAAAATATATAACTTTTTATGTTTTTATTTGTTAGGCAAAAATAGCTTTTTTTAGTATTGGGAAGTTTACATTTTTAATCACTCAATGTTAATTTAAAAAAAAACACTTCCAAACAACGCTTTCCTCTCAACTCGTTCACCAATTTTTCCGCAAGTTGCATCACCGAATTAAGCACGCATTGTTAATTACCTCATCGGGAGACCCCATGGAGGCTAACCGACCAAACGATCGATCGACCAACAAACCAACTAACCGACCGGTCGCAATCGAATCTAAATCAGACACAGCGTCAGACGAGAAACGGGGCAACTACAAATTAAAGGTGTTAAATTGATTAAGTTTCGGTGTGAAAAAGAAATAAAATCTTTAATCAATTTGCATGCTGTTTGCATTGTATACTTTGGGCACATAAAAAAAAAAATATAACTGTACAATAATAAATGATAACACAAACAAGACGAACACTTATGATTTAATATTTCTACTTTATATTTCGCACACAATTAATTGAAACTCTTTTTTTATTTAGGCAGAAAACCAGTTTGGATTAAAGGCCTGCAGGCGGATCAAAGTCATTGCCAATACATTATTCAATACATTAGTCATTGCCAGACATTATTCTGCCTCACGTCCACCCCTCACTGCGCTCTGATAACTGATTGCAATTAAAATTGTATTAAGCAAGGCTGTACAACGTTTTGCTTACAAGCTGTGCGACCTTGAGAAGTGGAAAAGATCTCTCAGCCAGAGGTGAGGACAGTTTGACGCAACTGACGCTCGGCCTGTAAAGTTGTCGGATTTCATTAACTTATTTTTTCAGCAATCTGTTGAAACAAATTGGCAGCGACAACAGATACCATCAACAACAAAAAACTTTAACTTCCAGTTAAACATTCGCAAACTTCCTGCATTGGTCGGGGGGGCTTTTTTTAAACATTTTTTTTTTTTTGAGAACAAGTATTTGTGAAACTAACAAAAGAATTTGGTGAATTAAAATTCAAATTATGTTCTGGTCGAGTAAACCAGTTTGAACAATCGTTTGTGACTGTATTCTGAATTTCTTGCTATTTATAACAGTCGCATTTTGAGTGCTAAACTTTCCGCTTGAGTGATAAAAGTAATATCAATTCAAATGAAATTGCTGCAACATTACGCATACGACCGGTTGGCATCCTTTTTGGCATCTGTTTCGTTTTATTCAGTATTGGCCCAGTTTTTGCACAGACTTTTTGCATTTATATGGAGCATTTGACCATGGCCTTCAGCTACCTTTTACCTGATTTCGCATTTTATAGCAAATTAATGTGTTCCTTTTATGTGATTTATTGTCGCCAGTTTATCGCTCTCTTTGCCTTTGTTTGGCCTGCATTTTTTTGTCACAATCAATTTCGTTTTATTACAGATATTTCAACAGCTGCCACAGCCGAAACAAAAACAAAGACATCAGGTGCCACAACAACAAGAAGAGAAGAGATATAGCTGCGGCTCGACACTCGACAAATTTGTCTGATTGCTCAAAGCGAATCAAAATCCCGAAAAAAAACATCGAAAAAACAAAAACAAGTGACAAGAAATGAATAAATAAATTGAAGCGACAGACATTAATCAATGGAATACTACGTCAACGTAAACCACGGTAGCCGAGCCACTCGAATCTCGCCACATCTCCTTAATGAAACGCCAACAGCAATGAGCAACAAACAGCAAACAGCAACGAGCGACGGCAGCAACAAAAAAAATTCCAAATTCGAAAAAGTGAAAGTGAATTTGGAATTGTGTTGGCTGTGGTTTTTGCTTGACGCTGCCCGGAAGGATGCGCTGACTTGTGTGACATGATTATGCAATGGGAACTGAGAGTATGTACGTGATTTTTTTTTTTGATAGGGGACTTATATTTTCAACATACCAGCGACAGGACCTGCTGCTGCTTTGCTCGGCGTCGCCAACGTCCTGTCCACTGTGCAGAGCAGCTGCAGAGCGATTATCACAGACAAAATGATATATTTTTGCATGTTTGCGCTGTTATTTTTCAAGTTGTGCTTGTGAATAAGTTTATTATGTTTATGCTAAATGTTTATTTTTTATATTTCGTCGTGTTTTATTTTTTTTGGTTTCTTCTATTTTTTTATTTCAAATTTATTTATCCAGTTATGCAAATTTGCACTTCCGTAAAGATAGCAAAACAAAAAAATTTCGCTTCGCTTTTTTCATTCAACGCATTTTTGTTCAAAATTTATGGAATGCTGCAGATGCACAGATTTACATATGAATTTTAATGCGCGTTCCGCTTCGTATTGTAATCGCCGTTCGTAGCCGTTTGTCGCTGTCTCAGGTCGCTGTTATCGAGATTATAAGATCGTGATTGTGATCGTGAAAACGGAATCGAAAGTTGCCAAAATAAAATAACGTACAGCGCAGCAGCAAGCAGATGAATATACAATATGCTTTTTGTATGTTATAATATTATGTATTATTTAATTATGGATCAAAACGAAGACCTCGCATGCGCATGCGCGCCCAAACTGACCGTCGGTTGTCGAAGAACTAACAATTTTGGACCTCATTGGCGCCGACTAACGCAGAATCTCCACTCCAAAGAGAGTGCCCCAACAGCTGAGCGCGAGAGAGCCTGTCCAACTGGTTCGAGACTAAGACAGAGACTGAGGCTCAGACAGAGAGACTAAGAGTTGCAGTCGCTTCGAACTCGTTTGGACGGGGCTTCTTTTTGCTTTTCAGTTGTTGCTCTGTGTGTGAAACGTAACGCTGAAAGATTAGCATCGGATGAGATGCTGGCAGAGCCAACGGCACACTTGTTGTGCCCAACTGTGGGAGACACGGCGAGAGCAGAGCCTCGACGGGGCTGCGGGGGAAGCATGAAGTGCGTGCAGCTTGTCAAACACTTGACTTGACGTCGCTGCCGCCGCAGACGTGAGTTGAGGCAGCTGCCTCCGCTGACCAAGGTAACATCAGTGAAGCGTTGATTTGGACATGCCCACCAAGCTGAGTTCGAGCGTGAAACAAACACCGGCCCCGCAGCTGCTTGCGACGGCCAGCAACGCACCGCAACCCACCGAGACACAAACACAAAAACCAATGACAACATTTCAAAATTCTGGTTATGCGGTTGACGCGCCGTGGAGTTCTAAGATTTTGCAATTTCGCTGACTCTCAAATGGTAACTGAGTCAACGACAGTCGCCGTTGTCGTCATCATCTCGCGTCTCCCGCCTCCATCGTCTATGTCGTGGCGTCAATTCAATTCAAATCAATACCATTTGTGGCTGATGCTTTCGATTTCTGTTGTACATTTGTTGCTAGCCGCGTTTCTCAATTGACCTTGCCGCGTTGAATAAGTGCATATAATCTGCGCTGATGCTTGGCATTGTCAGTTGTCAGAGCAGCAACTTGAAGTGCACACATTGCGTATACGTAATATGGATATAATCATGGCTCCACCAGCAAAAAACATATGCGTAAAAACTGCTGAAGAAAAATCGTCTAATTATACTTAACCCAAAGTAAAATAAAGCAAACAAAAAAAAAACGCATCAAACTTGATTCCAAGAATGCGATGGGTGTATACTGCGTATACGTAATATGGCCATAATCATGTTTCTTTGATCGTCAAGCAAGTTTGCTTCCAAGTAACATCATTTTGGCTCATTATACACTTGGCTTTAGGCTACAAGCAATAAAATTGAGCAAACTCGATTCAAGAATGAGCTGGCACTGCGTTGCGTATACATAATATGCCTACGATCATCAGTTTTTTTTTTGGCAAGAATCAAGAGAGAAACGCAAACAAAATAATGTCTGTCAATAAAATTACCCAAAAAATTGCGGCAAGTAATTCAATAAACATTTGAATACTTGAGATTATTGTCAGTCATTCGCCTTCAATTATAAAAATTTGAAATTAACCCCAAAATTTTCGTTAAATTTTGTTGGTCAAGAAATGTCCGAGTCAAGAGATCATCGGTATACGTTCGATGATATTACGTTGTTGGATAATGAAATCGAAACTATTAATGAAGTCCGCAAATGGACGCCACTTGCTGAGATGCTTGCAGTGGTGATTTTAGTTTGTGGAATAGTCAGTTTGTTCTTTTCGTTTCTATCTTGAGAAGCACTTCAAAATTTGGCAGGGTATCAGGCAGTCGTAGAGTTCACTTCCCTGCGGCACGTACGTATTTTAATGACATCTGTGTAAATGGCATCGGTTTATCTGGTTCTTCTGCTTGGTTTTAAATCGTAAAATAAACGAGAAATCAACAAGCCGAAACAAGTTAGCACATCTCGAAACTTTGTTTTTGTACGAGACGAATGTATAGAGTCTGCACTTCGATTAGCATTTGCCATTGAAAGTAGATCAGCGTCTCTTTTAGCGTCTACTCACACACAATAGTCGAGTTTATTGCTACTTGGCCATCTTGGTATTCAGGGTCTGTAATAAAAGCCGACTCGTGCATGTTTTCAGTTTCCAATTCTCAGTGAAGCCCCGTGCCGCAGAAGTCGGAAGTTATTTGCTCTCAATTGATTGCCATAATTAAGAATCAATTTGGAGACTTACATCAGCTCTTTATAAAGTGCGTGTAATATGGAACTGACTAATTATAGTCACGTTCCGGGAGCTCTGTCGTATCTTTGCCGACTTGATAATATTTTATCAATGTTTGTAGAAACATTCCTAAAAACCAGTTGGCCAACATTCAATTAAATCGGACTAGCAAACCTTCATTTTTTATCAGCTGTGCAGACACACTTATAACATAAATAAATTTGCTAAATTGATTGGATTTTGTATTGAAAGATGGACAGCTAATGGATCAAAACGTGGTGCTTATAAATAATTTTAATATGCAAATTAGAGGTATACACACTTTTGTTTTTTTTTTTCCTTTTATTTGATTTGTTGCCAAGCTGTCGAAAGTGTCGAATGGATTCTCGCCATTTTGGCGATGAAAACTATTATATAATTTCGAACTATTGTTCTTGGGAAGTTGTGCAGTTCTTCGTTCCCCTGCCAAGGTTAATTTACAGTGAAATGCTAATGAGGTTGATTGACTTTCTCAGTGAAGAATGTCATCCGAATCGGTGTGAAATAATAGATTTCAAGACGTATGTAGATTTTCAAGATTGTCGAAGATTTATGCGTTGCATTCGATGTCAAGCGAATGTCTCATTTTATGTGCCCCATAAATGAAATTTCAAAGTGGTTTCAACAATGAAGTGCATGCGAACGTGTTAGCGAAAGAGTTCCGCTCTGTTGGCCAAAAGGTGTGAATTTTATATTCATTTAAGGAACACGTTTCAATCTTTTAACTCAACGCATTGTTCGCCATAAATTACAGTATCAATATTGAATGTGGTTATCAGGTTTTTGGCCCTGGCCCTGGGCACTAAAATGTGTGGCGAATTTGCGTTTAATTGCGCAAATAGACTGACAAAATAAAGCATACATTAAATGTACAGAGGGCAGCTGCAAAATGATGTAAACAACTCACAGTCATCATACGCCTTGTGGGCCACGAAGCGTGTCGGCGTGAAAACGAAATATGCCATGCAAATAAACAAAGACGAGACAGCGCAATGTGTGTGGCATGAAGTGGCTCAACTGCGGCTGCAACGCAAGGTTATTAACTGTAATATTGATGATATCACGCATACGTCTCGTCTACTCTACGCTATTAAACTCGACTCGACCACAAAGTTGTAACTTGATTGATTGTCGGCTATTGTAAATAAGCTAAGTAAACTGGAGCGCCACTTGACGTCTCTATTTCCCCCTCTCAACGTGATTGATGACTTTTTTTTGGGTCTTCCACTTACCACTATCGATCTCATTCTCGCTGGGATCGCGATGGAAAATATCACCATAGTACTGATCGTGTTGCTCTGATTCTACGCTCTGCAATGACTCTTGGCCATCGTCATCGAATTCATCTGGCTGATTCTCATTGGCCTCTGACTGCTGATCAATCACATCCTCCTCCTCCTGATCCTCCTCGTACTCCTCACGCTGGCTATCACTGTGGCTCGTCTGTCGCTTGGCTGCCGTTGTGGGCAGTCGATTGCGCTGAGCTCCTTTGATTTTCTTATAGATATCACTGCTGGCCGCAAAGCCTCGCGGCCGTGGACGTGGCGAGGGTTTGGGCTTGGGCAAGATATCTGCTATTGTTGGTATTTTCTGGCTAGTGCTGCGATTGGGGAACAATCGTCGCTCCAAATAGTTGGCAAATATCTGCTGTGTAATCTGATTCTGGCGCGCTAGCTCGCTCTGATCCAGCTGAAAATCGCCACTGTCTGAACTGCCACCTCTGCTGTTGCTGTTGCTGCTCCTGCCCCCTCTGCTGTTGCTGGCTGCAATTGAATTGAATTGAAGTAACAAAATGATTAATCATGGCAATCACATGTGGGACGCTCCAATTGTGCAATACCCAACAGGTGCCCTCAGCAATTACATAAGCCGCGGGCGTCCTACGTTCGGCTTGAAGTTAAACTCAAAAATTGTGGCGGAGGTGCAACAGATGAAGTAATTAAAAATGAAATGAATGAAGTACAAGCTTTTGCTGCCAGCTGCCGGCAGACGCATCTCATATGCCCTCACATCAATCTTAACTCAAGTTTAAAGGTCACTCAACAAAAGATGACTTAATCCCAGTTCTCAGAAATGGATGGAGGGGAAGTACCTAAAAACCAGTGGCTACGTGAACCAACTCGAGTTGCTCGCTATTGACGTCAAACTGCGGTGACACGCATGCATCAAATGTTGGACACACACAGCAAGATTAGGCTGCCTCAGGGTCGCATACTTTATGCAGTAACTGGAAGATCATTAGCCATAGCTTCGGGTAGGTGAAGCATGTATATAAATTTATTCATTTATTTCTGAACTGAACTAAACTGAACTGAAACTCTTCCCGTTTTTAATGTTTTAATGACAGATTGATCGTTTGCCATTTGCCTCGAATCTTCGGGCCCTTTCTTAAGTTATTTTTTGCTCAACTGTGTCAAGGCCACGAGAGGTTTTTACTACCATGCGGAGCAGTTAAGCCGATTGCGAACAGTTTCAGTTGTGCGTCCACATCCACATCCACATCCATAGCGACTTCCAGTTTCCCGTGGCCATCTCCCATCAGTTAATGAGTTCAAATTGCCAAATAATTGAAATAAATGCCGCTGTAAACAGCGCGCGCAGTCAAAGCAAAATTAAGGCCATAAATGCTACGAGTATTTAACAGTCCCCAGAGTTTGATGTGTTAGCCCCAAAAGCACAGCACAGCACACAGCACAAGGCACCCAACCCAAAAAATTGTCGTGCTGCCGACAAAATTTAATTACCCTCTGCTTCAGTTTATGTCTGTCTGGATATTTGCAACGCCTTTACAAATATGTTTTTACCTTCATTAAACTCCGCAGAGTGTAAAGTGTAAACTGTAAAGTGAAATGAAAAGTATTATGCAATTTATTGTCGGGCCCCACACACAAAACTAAAAATGAAAAAAATCATATATATTTTTGGCGCGTCTTTTTAATTTATTTTGCCACTCGACTTGGCCATCATTTAATAACCCGTAGAGCCTGTGATGGAGTGGCTATAAGCGCCACAAAAAAACTGCGCTGAAATTGGGAGTGTTTACTTGAGTATGTGATAAATCTTTCATTTAACAAGAAATTGAAACAGAGACGTAATGAATTTGAGCAACAACTTTTACATTATAAAAATATTACAAGTATTTTGTTTTGTGCTCCACTAAAAAGTGTAGAATTAATTAACATTATGCGCACTCATTATAAACCTATGTTTTAAGGATTTGCGTTCACATTTTTATGATTAATATAAATTTATTTTACATTGTTTGCTTTCATTTTTATCATTATAAACCTATGTTTTAAGGATTTGCGTTCACATTTTTATGATTAATATAAATTTATTTTACATTGTTTGCTTTCATTTTTATCCATCCAAAATTCCAAGTGGGATTCAATTATTTTAACATTACTCACTTCACTTTTCAAAAATATTTCATAACTATTTCAGGTGTACAATATATAGTAGAGTTTATTTTTTAATTAGATTGAATTATTTCTCAGTTTTCTCCTCCCACAAACTACATTAAGTTCTTTACTGCATTTGAAAGTGAAAAGCGAAAGCATAACTTGAAGACTGATTGATTGACACATATCGGAAAAGCATTTACCTGCCTCCCAAACAGATGCTGAGCAAACAGTAATTTAAGATTCAATTTTAATTGGAAGTGCAGCACTTGAGTTGAGTTTCGAGCAAAGTCATTGATTGATTAATTATCTATTCCAAATCCATTTGACTGGGCCTCCTTCAGCGGGTAATTGTGCTCTGGCTTGAGGTCACCACTGTCTGCTGCGTCAACAAATGGAAAGAGAATAGCTGCAATAATGGCTCATAATGGTAGCCACATAATTGTACGAGTAGGCTCATTGTTAACGTGGCTTATAATTGTTCTCAACGAGCCAACAAATCAAGCTGAATAATCCTTGAGTTATTATGAGTACTTTGTCGCTCAGTATACACGTAGCACTCGCTATAGTTGTTGATGTTGTGTTGTTGCTGATGCTGTTGGTGCTGTTGGTATTGCCGGGGCAATTTACATGCCATTGTTGGGCAATTGACCAATTGTCGAATTGAAAGTCGGGCAGACATAAAACGTGATGGCCCAATTGCTCGGTATAATCGAGATCCCGATCAAACGATCGAATTTACACGCAGTCTTTAAAATGCCTATTGCATTTTTATTTGTCGTTGTCTTGGAGTTTATTAATTTCACGAGCTTGTAACGTGCAGCCATGCAACAGCGAAACAGCCAGGCAGCACAGCCAGCAGAGACAAAGCACAATGCCAGTTTGTAACCCAGTTCTGTCTGAATTGATGTGTATCTGTATCTAGCAGATACACGGCATAAGCACATTGGCTAATTGTCGTTCGGCTGGCACATAAATCATTGGAGACTCGCGGAGGATGTTGACTGCAACAGCAACTGCCTTGAAAATGTAGCAGCAACAACTACAACAACTGCGAGCAAATCAAACAGTAAATCATTTTGACTTGCATCTGTGGCAAATACCCGCTAGCTACACCAAAAGCGGGTAGCGCGGATAATGTATCTGTATCTGTCACATTGTCTGTACGTTTGTCGGCTACAAAGAATCGAGGGCCGTGTAATTGCCGCTTGGCTGAAAAGAGGTCAATTAGCAGCCGCATCTCGATGTACTCCAACAGCAGCAGCAGCTACCACAACAGCCTTTGCTTAGCTCTTGCGTAATTTGCCAACGAAAGGAAACGGTAACAGCAAAAGCACAATCAAAAAACCAAAGACATGTGCGAAAAATATCTATGCCAAAAATGTATCTAACTCGACCAAGAGTTGCCCGCAAAATTCCATTTAAAAAAACGAACAAAAAAATGTTTTAATTTTTCATCTCATTTTCCAGATAATGTTTGTCAATTACGCAATCAATGCACTCGCTTGCAATTATCTAAAAAAATAAATAAGCGCTTTTTTTGTGCGACTGCCAAAGCGGCGTATGCGTAACGCAACACCGAAGCGCATACGCCCCGTTGGCCATGCTGCGGTTTTGCAGAGCACAGCAGAGCAGAGCAATTTGATACATCAGCAATTCGTAAGTAAATATACTTATGCGCAAATTGCAATTGATTCTCGATGTTAAACAAGATTTGTACAAACTGACAACTAATTAATGGCCCCAAGTATGGATTATGTTCTTATGAATAAGCACATTTTATGGCTTAATTGGTGACCACTTAAAGAGTCGATGAGCCTATAAATTATACAAGATTTCGACAAAGCATTTGCATATGTGATGTAAACTTTGGGCTCCCCAAAGAACTTGCCAAGCAACTCCCTATGCAAATGACATAATTGATTCGACAAATTCAGATATTATTAAATCTATTAGTTAATTTGTGGTGATTGCAAAGCAGGTGCTTGAACCCAACAGGAACAAAGAAGAAAGGAGATGAAAAGAAATGCGAAGAATACATATAGCCTATAGCTATGTTAAGTCAATGAACGGATCGAAACATTAATCTTTTATCCATCCCATCGCCAAGTATGGGAATGCTTCACACACGCGTTGACTTTTGCCTTTTGTCTTTGGCGTTGGCTTTGGCAAAATGTCACAAGGTGAAGGAAGAGGCAATATATTTATCGTATAAGTAGGATTGTCGTCGACAGGTACAAATACTTATATGTAGTGTTGGCTTAAATACGAGTTCCATAATTCTTTTTCTATCAATATAAATTTGTGCATATTTATTGATTGAAATTAGTTTATCGTCGCATCTCATGAGGTCATCATTGACATCGGCATTCCAAATGCAATCGAAGCACACAATTTGTTAAAAAAAAAATAAATAAAATAAAACGTTGATCTAAGAATAGCATACAATTTATTGCGTTACGATCCAATAGATGATAACACAAATTATTGAAATGAGATTGGCTATTTGCGCACTATTGTTGAATATTTCATAAGACATTTTTCTTATAAAGATGCCAATGACATTAATAATTTTGGAGGATCGGCAAAACATATGAGTCGAGCAAGTTTTACGTTTCTCGATTTGTTTTCGTAAAAAGAAAGAAATGTTTTGGCTTATAGTTTTGCATGCGATTAGCATTTAATTAAAGTTAGTTCACTAGAAGACCAGCTAACGGTACATGTTATAGTGGAATCGCACTATTAAAATAAAACAAGCTAGAACTTTCATAGACCCACACACGCGTTTCATCTCCAAGGCCAGCTGCATTGACGTACGATGCACGAAAACGTAAATGAATAAGCGTATTATTATTTGTATTTTTTCGAATTTTGTATCTCTTAATTAGAACCCATCCCGAAACTTAATCAACATATAATGTTAAGCTAGAACTTTCATTCGCTTCAAGGTCAGCTGCATTCATTCGATATCTCAACTGAACCTATTCCGACTCTTCGCTCTGCCAATTAGAGTCCATCTCTACTTTGGTTTTTATATGCTTTTATGGTGTATTCTCAATTCAGCCGAAAACTTTCATAACTTTCCAGTTTCACCTGTCACCTGTCATATAATTAGAGCTTATTCCCAACCCAAGTTTGTGGCTGGCGGCACTCTTCAAGGTCGATTTATTTAAAGTCTTCTTTCACGCCTCAACAGCTTTTGTCGTCAGGCATTTTAAAAGACTTTATAACAATCTATCTAAGTGCAATATTAAATATTTGTTGCGTCAATTGACGCTGCCTCATTGCGCATATGACTAGTAAATATAGTACCACAAATAATACGCTGACGACCTTGGCATGGATTTAGCCACTCGAGATGCCAATTTTGTAGATGCCAAGCATGATGATGGGCAAAAGTACCTGGGCACTTGTACTCACCTCTTTTGTCGCGACCAGTTGTCGTTGCTGTTGTCGGCGCCTCCTTTGCCAGCTCCGCCGTCACCTTCGCGAAGGCGGCAACTGTTGCTTGCTTCTGCGGTCGCTGTGGCGGGGCAATGGGAACATTTGCACGTTTAACGGCGATGCTGCTGTTGCGGCTTGCTGGCTGGAAGCCTTGTGGCACATTGCGTATGGCCACGGGCACGCTGTGTGGCACCGGGGTCGGACTGTTGTTGCCGGAATCAACGCTGGCCAGCGAGATGAGCACGATGAGTACATTGAAGAGCGGCAGACGTATCATTATCATGTTGCGATAATTACAAAAAACTAGCGTGTTTGAATGTTACAAGTGCACTTGCAGTCGGACAGCTGAAGATCGCGGGCGCGAAAACGACGACGGTGACGACGGCGATATGGACACGACGACTGACACCTTGTTAGTGAAAGCCAAAGGGGGAAATAGCTGGCAGACTGCAGCAAGTGGAGCTTTGCACCAATTGGCTATCGATATGGCTTCAATGGCGCGCTAGCGATCTAGCGTCGTCTGTTATGCCGTCGATTCGGACGCTTTCTAAATTATCAATGCGTAGTCGATGAATCGTCGATGATGCGGCGACAGATCTCTTCACATTAACTTATTGTATTGTATGCAAAATAAGTTCACAGTGGGTCTTTTGGATCTTGATCTGAGTCGCTGGTGTACGCGTTTGCGTTGGCTCTGACGCTCACGCTGACGCTGGCTATCATCAGTAGTCGAAGTCGTAGTCGTAGTAGTTGGAGTAGAGGTTCAATGTCTAATGCTATGAAATGCTGATGTCTATGCTTTGTCTATTGTTTCAATGCTTCTGTTTTCTCCTCCTAAATTTCATGGCGTCTGTGGCCGGGCCAGGCCATTAATCTGGTTGTGGCTGCAAGCTTCCCAAATGCAAACGGGGATCCGGGGATTAGGTAATCAAGCGATCTTGTCTCGTTTTGTTTCGCTTCGCTTTGCTTCGTATCGTTTCGTTTACTTTCTTTCCGTCAGCTGCAGCTGTTAAAACCGAGCATTTGTGGCTATTTGTGTGTCTGTCGCCTCGCTTCGGGAGAGCTTCGATCACTCTCACTTTTTGTTTATTTTCAAGCTTCAATGCTTCGTGTTCGGCCGATTCGAAAAGTGGTTCGCATTTGGCACTCAGCATTCGTGCTGTCCAGAGCCTCGATCTCGATCGTTGCTCCGTGAATTTCGTGTATTATGAGCTATGAGCCCTGTTCACTTTTGGTTTGTTGCGTTAGCTTTCGGCTTGGTAACTTACAGACTAAAGCGTTTGAACGCAACTAAAACACGTTGCGCGCTCGATTCCTCTCTGGAGCTGAGCCGAGCTGCGATCGTCTTTGATATCATCGAAGTCGCCTCTCGACGACCGCGGTCAGCAACTTCTCTCACTCTCTCTCTCTCTCGCTCTCTCTCTCTCTCTGTTTGTCTGTCTCTCTTTGCCGGCTCAAGTTGGTCATTGGTTTGGCTTGGCTCTCTCGTAACTTGTTTGCATTGACCAAGCCTCGAAGCATCTCGACTAGCTACTCGTTCCTCTCCTGCAGTTATCGGCGTGAAAACGGCCTTTGCATCGAAGTCATCTTAAGTCATCTTCGGTCCAAACCAAGTCGTTTTTAATTGCACAGCAGCAGGTGCGGAATGGGGCGGTTCTTGCCCCATCTCGACCAGTTACATCAACCTGTACTCGGATGGTCACTTGCCCTTTACAAGGCTCGGGTTCAGGCCAATAAATAACTATATAGCTATAGCTACGCCATAAGTCGATGTTAATCTCCGACAAGTTCATATACATATACTTATGGATTACGACTGAAATATACTTTCGGATCAGCATTCCTTAATTGAATATTTATTATCACTTAATGTTGAAATTAGCAGAATATTCATTTCATTTATTTCATCGCATAATTAAGCAAGCTAAAATTAGCAGAAAGCGACTACATCAATATTTGTAGTAGCATTAAGTAAATTATTCCTGAATTTATATTGAATACAATTTTCCGATTGATTGAGGTCAATTGATATGGTGTGATGATTAATATTAAATTTGAAATCCATTCTAAAAATATATATATAGTAGATATAATAAAATTTTTAGAAGACATGAATTAAATATTTTATATTTTATAAATCATTTAGCATGAAGGCTGCAGTTACTTCGACTGGACTTTGCAATGTAGCAGAATATTAGATAATAAACTAATTATTTTTATACATTTCAATGTCAAAATTAAAAATGTTTATTTGCTGACCAGAAGATTTACTTTTATTAATTAGTCGGCGTTAAAATGTTTTTCATTTCATTGTAACTACTAAGAGACCAAATGAGCAATTTCGAATCCATGCTGTGAAGAATTTGTGTGATACGTCAAGATAATAGAATTTTCTTGCCAGGCTTTAAACAATTGCAACACGATTATTATTTCTTCTTGCCTTTGCCCTTGCCCTTGCCTTTGCCCTTTCCTTTGCCCTTACCTTTGCCCTTCCCTTTGCCCTTGCCCTTGCCTTTGGCGGCGTCGAGCAGAGCTTCGGTCACATAAGTCTCGGTGGTCACCTTACTCATGGGCAGTGTCACCGGTTGCTTTGGAGTGCGCAGCTCGATCTCAATGGTGTTCTTTTTGTGCTGGGACTTCGATTTGCTGCCCAGCTTGACGAGGAACACATCGCTGTCGGTCTCGTCGCAGGTTTTGTAACAGACCTGCGAATGCATAAATGGCGAATGGTAGAAAGCGAATGCGAGCATGAATACGAATACAAATGCCGTTGTGACTGCAAATATACGAAAACGAATTGTGGTTGCCACACATTTGCTGCCGCAATTGGTGCATATGTGTGGTTATGCAATGAAAGGCAAGACAACAGACTTGCAGCAACCACAATGGACCACAATGTGTCTGTGGGCCAAGTCATGGACCGTTTAACTACAATTCCGCATTCCTAAACGTGCCACAAAATTGTGGCATATTTGGCAATTGCCGCAGCCGCTGAAGTGAACGATAGCAATCGCTTACCTCGATGCCCTTCTTTCGGGTATCCAAGTTGACACCCTTCATGGTGTCCTTGATGTCCTTCGCCTCCACCTGCATGCAGCAGTTGCGCTGATTTGTGGGTGGCACCGCCGGAATCACTGGGACACCGCCCCCACATAAACGCCGGCGATAACAATCGATTTTGGCCTCATTGCGATCACAGACCTGAGATCGATAACAATCGACCTTCGCTTCCGCATTATCGCATGCTTCTTTAATTTTGGAAAAGGGCACGTAATAATCATCAGCATCGCAGGCATCGTTACCCGAATATTTGATATTGGCACGGATTTTGGGGATCTTTGGGTGATTCACAATGCTGCCGCAGGTGCGACGCTGAATGTGCTTGCGGGCAAAGTCGCTGCGTTGCAGCATATCGTTGAGGCAGCCTGTGGAGGGACAATCGTCGACACTGTTCTTGTACACGGGATCATCGTCGGGGCCCAAATTCGGATTCTGTGAACCATCGTTCACGCTCTCCACCTTGTGGGTGTTCTTCAAAACACGTATAGTGAGACCGCTGCCATTGAGGCAGGCCTCGAACTCATCGTAGGCCTCTGGACCCGGATCCGGGCGTGTGGGCTGTATAAAGCATGGTTGGATTTCTGGACTGCAATCGCATTCGCATTGGCACTGACAACACTCATCGCATTCGTCCACTAAAACATAATGATGATGATGTGCGAGCGAAGAATTGTATGCTACTCACTTTTTGGCATCATGGGCCTTAACATTTGATCCGTGATATTAATGGCACAAGGATCCTTCTTGCCCTTCTTGCCCTTCTTTCCCTTCTTCTTCTTGGCCATGTTGATAGATTGAAATGTGCGTTACAAGTGGTCGTGTAAAAGCTCAAATTTAATTTGGATATGGGTGGAGAATTAGTCAATTTGGATATTGCACTTGGCCAGTAAATGGCGCAATTTCCGTATATCTCTTGTTGATTGCTGCAAACAAAACAAAACAGAAAAGTTAATGAATCACTTAAAATAACTTATTTGGAACCAACAAATTGCTGTTGCTCTCTGCTAATCTCGTTAATAAAAAGCAGTGTTCATTCAGCAATTGGTTGGTTTACCAGCAGCAACTAAGAACAATTTAAATTCGAAATTCTATTGTTTGCGTGCAAACGAGAAAACGTGAAAATGAAATGAATTTAAAATGAAATAAAATAATCTTTACCCTGGATAATTTTGTTCTGACTGTTGAAGCGTTGAAATAACTAAAATTTTGATTTATAAAAGTATATTATATAGGCAAGGACTGCTATGCTTTAAAGTTTTCAACACTTCACATTCAAAATGGCGCCCAAGCGAACGGCTTACGTTGATTCGCCTCATTTCGATTGTTGTTATCGATTGTGCAAGACATTGTGAAGTGAGCTGGAAGAAAGTTTGACCATTCAGTGTAATTAGCATTGTGTGATCCTGACTTCAATTTTCACTGATATTTGCATTGACTGTAAAATACACCGTAAATAAAAGACGATAGCTTTTCTTTGGTATAAAATTATTTAATGAATCGCGCAGTTAAGGAAGACCTTTTCATCAAGTCACATTCCTGTCCTATATATACTAGTTATACAACACGTGGGTCATTACATTTCATTCATTCACTTGACAGTCCGAAGTGACTCATATCTCTTTCTGTTTCGCGACGCAGCGCTTCTTCGCCTTTTTTTGGCTCTTCTGTTTTGCTTTGGGGCATTCTGTGTTAGAAGTGTCAGGGATTATTTTATTGCACATAATCTAGCTACTCTTCGTCTACTTACTGCGATCGCACTCGTCCTCACAAGTGTTACAGGGACACATTTTATCACGGTTGTAGGCAAAGAATCTATAACATTTTCGGGGCATATCGGACTCAGAAGATGGACATTCTGGATGTTGCATTGATTCACATTGATTCACACTATCGGATTTGAAATAGACAGACGTAATCGTTGGCCCATGACAGGCCAGTCGTATTACCATGACAATGTTGCCTGTTTGTCGTTTGCACAGATTAAATATGGGTACCAATTGTTTGATTATCGACGAGACAGGGCACAATTGTTCACGACGCTCGAAGCCGGAATCGAAGCAATCGCATCTGTCCATCACATTGGTAGATGGATCCTTAAACTTGGGCAAATCGGCCAATTGATCCTGCCATCGTTGCAACCAATTTTCGTTATCTAGATTGAACGCTTTGTCGACGCGCTCGAATAGTGACTTTATGGCAATCTCGGATAATCCGAGAAGGAATTTGCAACGATTAGATCGTCTCTTGTAGACATGAATCTGCACTCGATCCTCCTCAGAGACTGGCGATGTCAAGGCGAATATGCAGCGTTTTCCAGTCTTGGGACGACAGGGATCAACACAATTATCGTAGTTTCGATCACAGATATGCACATAGACGCAATTGCGGAAGGTTATCTCCACACAGACTGGATATTCGTCTGGGGCACAATAATTTTCCTGGGTGATAACAAGATCGTCAACTGCAAACTCAAACATGTAAATCAAGTGCGGAACATTAGCCATCATGCACAAGGCCTAAAAACTTCCAAATTTAGAAAGACAAAATTTTAAATTTTTTTCTGTTAATTTTGGAGATCGAAATATGAGTGATACCTAACCTAATGAGAATAAGCCATGGAGCCTTGCCGCCTGCTATGATTAAAACAACAAAGTTATTTTAAAAGTTCGTGATACGCCACGTTGACCCAACTACATCAGTTCGAAATCCATAAATTACAATTGGTGGGTGAATTAATATATAATTTATTTAAAATGTAATATGGCATTTAAAATTTGTTTCTATAATTCGGAATTTCCAACTATGTTCGCATGAAAAGAGCGCCGAGTTCTTTACAGAGTAAAATACGAAATACTATCTAAAAAATTGATAAATGCAGATAAGTTGGCCAAGATGCTGTGCTGCAGCATTTTGTCGAGGGTTATTTTTTTTATTATTGAAATCGCAATCCTCCAGAATGACAATATTCTCATCTTTGACTGGATTCCCCCTCTCTACAATGTATCGCTCCCTGGTAAATGTTCCGCTTGCCCGACTATTCGACCCTCTCATTTGTCCTGGTGCTGGCTGCGGGATCCGAACGTGGTCAATCAAAAAACACAGACTGCAGACGCTATAGCATTGGCATTCCAATTCCTTTTTTTTTCTGGCAAACGACAACACTCTTCACACTCGTCACACAATCGTCGATCACTGTCGAATGCAATGTAAATGAAATATGAATCATTAGGCAACTTTCAACTACCTTTTGGTCACTTGGATATTGATTGGCCGATCTTGACCGTTTTCACTTTGTTGTGGCTCTTGTTCCCCTCGGACTCCCATTGGCCATTTTGGATATGCGTTATGTGGTCGTGTAGGAGACTCAAATCGATGAAGTTAGTCCACTTGAATATTGTATTTGACTAGCAAATGGCGCAGCTTTCGCATCGCCCGATTGCGTGCTGCAAGTGAGCAAGTATCACACCGATTTACACCAGAGCAGAGTCAGCAGAGTCTGTGTGCTTACCTAAGTCACAACAGCTGGCGTATTCGGGACAGCAATGGGCGCAGGGATCTACAACATAACCGGTGTCACAGTCGCACGGGGCTGCATCGGATTGTTCGCAAAAGACGCCTCCGCCAGCCTGGCGTCCACCCTTGCCTTGCTTCTCCTTCTTTTTCTTGTCTTTGTCCTGTTGCTTCTTCTCTACTCGCGCATCCTCCTGCTCCTTGGCCTTCTGCTTCTGCACCCAACGTGGATAGGCGGGAACGCCGGCACAAGGACCGCACGGCTGCAGACGCTGCTCGATGACCGATTTGCAGCGCTTCGATGGTACCGTGGGACACTCTGCCAGTCGGAAAAAAATAGAATAGGATAGTATCATCATATCGTAGGCTGTTAGTTGGGAGTCAACTGCAGTCAACTTACCGCGATCAAACTCATCCTCGCAGTATTCACAGGGGCACATTTTGTCCAGATTACAGGCGAAGTAGCGCAAGCACTTCTTGGTGGGCTCTTCCTCTTTGGCACAAGGATCGGGCATGGTGCACGTTGGCAGTGGACAAGGCGGACACTTGCCACCGCACTTTTTACCCGTGTCCATGGGACCGCCTGTGGCGCTGGTATTGCCGCCACAACAGGGATCTTCGGGACAACTGGGCGGTGGCTTTGCCTTGCCGCACGAGGGACAAGATGGACACGGCTGAGGTGGACACGGTGACGGCGGACAACAGGGATCCGGGCATTTGGGATTACGAGAACAGACCGCCTGATTGAGAGCAAACGTTGAGACAATGGCCGGTCCGTTGCATAGCAGACGCATGACCAGAACCATGTTGCCGGTCTGCTGCTTGCAGAGGTTGAAGAGCGGCAACAGGCGCTTCGTTGTCTCGGCGGTGGGGCACAGTTGTTCGCGTCTCTCGAAGCCGGGATCATAGCAGGCGCAGTTGTCCATCACATCCTTGTTCTGGCCCTTCATTTTGGGCAGTTTATCCAGCTGATCCTGCCAGATCTTCTCCCAATTGGGATTCTCCACATCGAACGATTCCTTAACGCGATCGAAGATTGGCTTCACCGGCAACTCGGTCAAGCCAATCAGAAATTTGCAGCGATTAGTGCGCTTCTTGTACACATGGATCAGCAGACGATCCTTGTCTGTGATCGGCGATTCCAGTGCAAAGATACAGCACTTGCAGCACCTGGGCTGCTTGGGATTCACACAGGAGCCGTACTCGCGATCGCAGATGTTCACAAACACGCTGGAGCGGAATGTGAACTCAACGCAAGTGGGATATTCTTCGGGAGCGCATAGATTCTGTCGCGTTATCAGAAGATCATCAATTACAAAATCAAACATGTATATCAAGCTTCGGTCCATTGCGATTAATTTTTTTGGCGAACGACTTTTTGGTGCGATGTGAGCAGAGAATAAAATCTAAATTTTGTTACTAAAAATTTCTAGTTGTAATTTTGGCCGAGGGAAGAAACTGAAATGTGATGTCTCACATGCCCATTCCAATGAACCAATATAAAATGGCAATGCCTACTGTACGACTGTATTCTGAGCTCTACTCTAATATCTTTGCTGCTAGGACTTCAAAATAATGTAAAATTGATTCACGATTAAACAAACTGAAGGTTAATTGATTCTCAAATTATTGCCGCAATATATGAAAACTGCGCTGAAAAAGTTCATATTTTTCAACTAAAGCCAAATTTTTAATTGTGTAAAGATTAAAAAGGATTCCATTATTCAAATGTTCACTTACTCTCTTTATATTTCAACTTTTGTGTTGTGGACTTTAATCTGCATAAGCAAAGTACAAAGGCTTTTAACTCTTGAAGCTACCATAGATTAAAAAACATTTTTAAATGAGAGACTTTTAATATATTACTTGTACTTTGGTTTTCCTGTTCTTTTCTATTAATATTCGTGTTAACAGGAACAATTAATTAGCGGTATGCTTCTATGAATATTGCTTATCAATTTACATATTAAAAACATACTTTTATTTTCTATCAATGCATAAAACCCATTAATTTTTATTTATCTTTGGAAATTGTTCTACAAAATGATTTTGAGCTACTTTCAATAGTTATATGTAAATGGCGCTGCAATGATCACTCATCTCTACGTACTCTGCGATAAAGAGGACGCCGTCAGGCAAGCAAGAAGCTCGCGTAAGTCGGTTTGTACTTATGCATATACAATAAATACAATACAGTTTCATCAACTGCATAGTAACAAAGGATTGTGGGGGGAAATAAGGTTGGATAAAAAGTGGGGAGTACAAATAAATGTGTTGAACACAATAAACGCAATCAGGAAGTAGCATTTTATACAGGAATTTTGTTGAATATATAGTACATTATGTTAGTTGTAGTTGTTCGTGCATTGTCTATCAATTTATTGATGTTATCCTTCTGCGCCTATACGATGTTAACGTCAGGCGGGCTGAAAGGATATGGGCGGAAAAAGCCGCGGCCATTGCACAAACTCGATGCCATAGTGCAATATTCCCGTTGCGCTGACTGCAATCATAGATCCCCAGAAGAGCATAAACAGCAAGTTCTCCGTATTGAACTCGGCTGGATATGTCATTGTGATTATGAACATGGCCACGGCAATCAGAAGCACAGTGGGGAAGGTATAGTAGCGCCAGCTACGGTGCGATTGCAGTGGTGATGGGAGTAGACTGCCCTCGTTCTCGCTGATCACATAGTTGCCCAAGAACAGATCAATGCCATCCTGACGCACGCCATCCGCAAAGTTATTCAAATAGTAGCGTATCATGGAATTCTTGCCGTCATTTATTGCACCGCTCTTGGTGCGTTTCCCAGTTCGTGTGTAGTCTGTTTTGAGCGCACCCGTGCCAGAATACTGCAGTGAAACTAGATCAGCATTGTCTGCCCAAACGCCTTTAAATATCGGCTCAAAGTCTCTAGATGCCTCGTCTACACGTTGGCCCACATGGAGGACGCCCAGTTTCTGCAGCACAGCGGTTAGAGAGCGGCGAGCAAGCATGCTCTGCACCACATTTGTGCGGTCCAGGCAATCAATGCAGTTGGTGCGAAAGACTCCCGACTGCGTGGACACAAGATTGCCGTTGTCGAAGGCATGATAGAAACCAAAGTCTTCCTGTTCGTGCGCCAATCTATCAATCAGAATGTTGAGTCGATCCCAGCGCATCCTGCGGCATTCGTAATGAAAATCGAAGGCCTCGTAACGTACTGATGGATTGCTCAATTCACGCACCAGATGCCCATAGGTCTCCTCCAGCTCGCCCTCGGCACCCTTTTGATCCACCAAATTGATAGCCACCTGCTGGCCATAGATCTCCAACTGGGTATTAAAGTGTGCAGCGCATGCAGCCAAATGATCTTTTCCGGGCACCAGACGCGGTCTCGGCTTGTAGCGCAAATTGGGCAACTGCAGCCAATGGAAGGGCATGCTGCCACGCGTCTGCACAAAGCTGGTGTGCTGACCATTGAACTCGACTAGTTGTTCTGTCTCCACAAAGTTAGCCACATGCCCTTGATCATTGACACCGCGACAGAAAAGCCGTGTGCCCGCACGCTGTACTGACCGCCGCGTTATGATGCTCCAGAAGAAGGTTTGCCCATTGATCTGCACCTGGTTGACGGAGACGAAGCCCAACATCAGCGGCAATTGGAATCTTTCCATTTTATCGCAATTAAACTGCTCCAGCACATAGTTGTTCCATACGAAGCGTTTGTCCGCTCTCTGCAGCATACCTTGCGCACGCGTCTTATTGTCAATTTCGCGCTGCCGCTGCAGCGATTGCGTTAAGTCATAGCGATACGAGAAATAATAGAACTTGGTGTCCAGGGTCTTGCGCAACATGCTTAAGTATGCCTCATTCTCGGAGCGTTGAATGGCATTGGGAATGTAGGGTATAATGTCATAGCCAGCCAGGCGCCAAATGATGGCATTGTTGATGACGCCCACAAAAATCCGATGGGTGGCGACCAACAGATAGTCACAGCTGAGTAGGTGAATGCTGCCCAGAATGCCGCATATGCGACGGGTCGGACGCATATTAGTGAGCTGTGTGGTCTTGGCCTGCACTCGCGTCACCTTGTCAAGGCGGCCAATAATCAATAGCTCATTCTGCCCATTCGGCTCGACAATGAAACTCTCCTGAGTGATGTACAAATTCATGTCATCGTACACATCGTTTTCGGCATCCATCGCAGCGGCTATGGCGGTCCAATGGTGGTCCAAGCTAGCACCTAAAATGCACCCAAATCAATTCACGGCTACAGCTGTTGGGGGGATTTTTGTTACTACATACTTTTTATCAATAGTTCCCAGTGATGACGGCGCTCACACGCAACACACACACACACGAACGCACACAAACTTAGCAGAAGCACCGGTGTTAAGTGCAGTTTTTTTCGTTCAATGTTTTTACAGCGCTCGCGCTCACCTTGTGTGCGGTGTCTTGGCCGCCAGTTGGAAAAGCTTTTGAATTTTATAGGTGTTGTTAGAACTCATCCAACCCAAGTAACATAAGAACTTTTAATAAATTAGATCCAAAAAACACACAAACGAGGTGACGAAGGCACACATACCAGCCTGACCGCAGTACTATTTTCAAAAATATTCTAAATATGACCGCAATATACTTAATGATAGCATTAGCAGTACCTGGAAACACTGCATATTGTTTATGCCCCTTGTCAAACCTTTCTGTATCTATGATTAAAATAAAAATAATATATTAAATATTTTACCTTAATTATTCGTTAAATTGTAATATTTTTATGAAACTCACTGCTGTTTTTGAAAAGCAAGTGGCGCCATCTTTCGCTTTTCTGCAATACTAATCGCACAACCAGTGTGTACACCATTGTGAATAAGTGCTTTCAGTGTATGCATATGGCTATATAGGTAATAACATTTTTCGCGTCATTTCAAAATCGAACGGACGACGCGAGGCCGCAGCAGCTTGTGATATACGTATAATTAGAATTTCAATTATTATATGGAAAATATTTGTACATTGTAGTGCACATAGTACAACTCTGGATCTCGTTATCCCTTGCAAACGCAATTAAAGTGACAAGCACAAAGTACGCACACACAAACACATTAAAGTGAATTGCAGAAGCACAGTTATTTCAAGTTGGCGTCATTTCGGGACATGGACATAACATCGGGTGCGAATGGCTCCCGCCAGCAACAGCAGCAGCCACGCAAATCCAATCAAAACATTCAGGTCTATGTGCGCGTCAGGTGAGTGTAGTCATACTTACATGGATGCTATTTGTTAATGCTGCAAATATCTGTCCTTCAGACCATTGAACTCACGAGAGCGTTGCATACGCTCCGCGGAAGTTGTCGATGTGCAGCCGCCGCGGGAAATTGTGACACGGCACTCGGTGGACTCTAAGCTGACGAAGAAGTTCACGTTTGATCGCACCTTCGGACCAGAGTCGCGTCAGTGTGATGTCTACAGCACCGTGGTGGCCCCGCTGATAGAGGAAGTGCTGGCGGGCTACAATTGCACGGTGTTTGCCTATGGCCAGACGGGTACTGGCAAAACCCACACCATGGTGGGAAACGAGTGTGCGGAGCTCAAGTCATCCTGGGAAGATGTGAGTAGTACAGTTGTGTTGTATTAGAAGTGTATTCGCGAAACGCAAAACCTGTTTTATGGCTTTGGCGCTGACCTTGCTGACTTCTAAGAACTGCTGTCTAATCCCTTGTTAATGACCTGTTCTTAGGACTCGGACATTGGTATTATACCGCGCGCCTTGAGCCATCTTTTCGATGAGCTGCGCATGATGGAATTGGAGTACACGATGCGTATCTCTTACCTAGAACTGTACAACGAAGAACTGTGCGATCTGCTCTCCACGGATGACAATGTCAAGATACGGATCTTTGACGACAGCTCGAAGAAGGGTTCGGTGATCATACAGGGACTCGAGGAGATACCTGTGCACAGCAAGGATGATGTGTACAAGTTGCTGGAGAAGGGCAAAGAGCGTCGCAAAACGGCCACCACACTGATGAATGCGCAATCCTCGCGCTCGCACACTGTCTTCTCCATTGTGGTGCACATTCGCGAGAATGGCATCGATGGCGAGGAGATGCTCAAGATTGGCAAACTAAATCTGGTGGATTTGGCGGGCAGCGAAAATGTTTCAAAAGCAGGCAACGAGAAGGGCATACGTGTGCGGGAAACGGTGAACATCAATCAGAGTTTGCTGACCTTGGGACGCGTGATCACCGCTTTGGTTGATCGTGCTCCGCATGTGCCGTATCGCGAGTCGAAGCTAACACGACTCCTGCAGGAATCGCTCGGTGGACGAACCAAGACCTCGATTATTGCCACCATTTCGCCGGGACACAAGGACATTGAAGAGACACTGAGCACGCTGGAGTATGCGCATCGTGCTAAGAATATACAAAATAAGCCCGAAGTCAATCAAAAGCTCACCAAGAAGACCGTACTCAAGGAGTACACCGATGAGATCGATAAACTGAAGCGCGATTTGATGGCAGCGCGCGACAAGAATGGCATTTATTTGGCCGAGGATACCTACGGGGAGATGATGCTTAAAATGGACTCGCAGACGCGTGAGCTAAATGAAAAGATGCTGCTGCTCAAGGCACTGAAAGATGAGCTGCAGAACAAAGAGAAGATCTTCAACGAGGTCAGCATGAGTCTGGTGAAGAAGACACAGAAGCTCAGTCGCACCGAACAGCATCTGAGCGACACGAAAGGTTCGCTGCTGCTCACCAAGAAGGTGCTCAGTAAGACGAAGCGACGCTACAAGGAGAAGAAACAGATCGTGGAGTCGCACATGAAGACCGAGGAAAAGTTGACAACGCAAGCGCATCAGATACTCGAAGCAGCCGACTTGGCCAGTGGTGATACTCAGCAGCTACACGGCACCATTGAGCGACGTCGTCAAATGGATGAAATGATACGCAACACATGTGCACAGTTTGCGGAACGCATGAGAGATAATCTGGGCATGCTCGATGGCAGCTTGGCGCAGTATCAGGAGCAGCATGCGGGCTCAACGCAGCAGCTTACTGAGGAACTGGGTAAGTTGATTCCTCATTGCCGAGACTCTTCTGATATACTTTACCTATTGTAGTTTTGTTTTAATTGTTGATTTTACTAAGGGTTTATATTAATACCTAAAATTTGGTTTCACCTCTACAGCCAACTGCACCAGCGTACATCAACGACTGGTGGCCAATGCCACCAAGAGTATCAATAATTTGCGCGACATTTGCTGTGAATCCTTGGCTGCTCATGGCCAACTGCAGGCGCAGTTTGTCAGCGCTGTGGTCAGCAATGGTGATGCGCAGAGTCAGTTGCTGTTGGCCCAGCTGCTGGAGCACATGGAGCAACGCCGCACGCAGCTAAGCCAAGACATGCTAGCCAACCTACAGGAGCTGGAAGCAAACAATATGCGTCACAGAGAAGCGCTGGACAATATGCGCGACGGTTTTGCGCCCATCATCGAACGCAACGCTAAGGCTGTGCAACAGCACGTGGAACAAGTGCAGCAGCATCTCAACCACCTGACTACACTGAGCGCACCTGACGCAGAGCAGTTGCAGCAGCTGCAAGCGGAGCTAGCCTACGAGGAGCAACTTGCACAACAGGAACAGGCGCTGTTGCAGCAATTGGAGCAGCTGCAGCAGCAGCGTGTCAAGAACACGGACAGCATGAGCACTCGCGTTGTCCAGCTGAAGCGCAACCACGTAGCGATCAATGAGCAGGCCCAGGTGACTGGCAACAGCATGCATGCGTATGCCACACAGGGCACAGTTGCCGCTCAAGCGGCACGCGATGAGCTCTGCAGTCAACTGCAGGCCGCAACGCTGAACGTGGACCATGGGGTCTCCAAGTGTTCCACGCTGCACGTGCAGCTTGACAATCTGTGCAAGGTCAGCGACAAGCAGGCCGAATCCAGCATGCAAATGGTGCGCGTCCAGCAGCAGCAGCTGCGGCAGTTGTGCGGCGACAACGAGCAGCAGACGCAGCAAATGCGCCAAGAGCAGCAGAAACAACTGAAACTGGCCACCGAGCAGATACATCAAATCATGACCACCGATGTCGACTTGGGCATTGGCCATGCTACCATCACCGGCGAGCTCATCGATGAGCTGGCCACGCACATGACACAACATGCCAACGTGCAGCGCCAACAGCTGCAGACTTGCCACGAGAGCGTTGCCCACTTCCATCAGAGCGAGCTGAAAACATATGCGTCAACTGGTGCGACGCCCTCGAAGCGTGACTTCGTCTATCCGCGCACGCTGGTGGCCACGTCACCGCACCAGGACATCGTGCGACGCTATAGACAGGAGCAGGACTGGTCCGATCTGGATACCACGGCCACCATCGATGAGGTACGTCCGTAAAGTCCATTCATGACCTACAATTTGGCTAACTTTAATTCGTCTTTGCAGTGCAGCGAGGGGGAGCCAGAGGAATCGCTGCAGTCGGTGCAGGAGCTGTCTGAGACGGAGACGATCATGAACTCCACGCCCATTGATCCCGTGGAAAACGCTGCCATTATCAGCAAGCGCGGCAGCAACGGCGGACGGAGCTCCAACGCCCTGAAGCCTTTGGCCAACGGACAGCGGAACAGCTCATTGTCGCGCTCGCTCACGCCCAGCAAGTACTCGCCGCGGAATTCGCCACGCAATTCGCCCCGCGACTCGCCACTTGGTTCGCCTGCCTTCAATAGGGTGAGTCAATCAGTGAGCTGTTAACGAAGCGAACAATCGTTGAGATGGCTTTATCTTTTCACTTGCAGCACAACAAAGAAAACATGGCCTGAGACCAGTTATAAACATAAACATTTAAGGCGTTAATTGGAACACTTCTTGTCTATATATTTGCACCGTTCCTTTCTATTTTTATTCATTATTCATAATTCACTTCAGATTTCGATTTGGATTTCTTATTTCAATTTGCACATCAAGTAAACAAAATCATTTAGCACCAAGTATAGTGAACGCTCCTGAAAAGTGAATATTTGCAGCTGCCTGTCTCTTGTTGAATAAAGATTTAATATATTCCCTATATAAATAGCCCATACTATGTTTTGTAACTAGCATTAGTCGGCTTCTTGCTGCTCGTCCTCGTCGTCCTTGAGTATGCCCAGACGCCGTGCCACCTCCTTGACGTTTGCTATGAACTCCTCTTGCACCAAGTTGAAGCTCATGGCCAGCAATGCGATGCCAAACAACAGATACAGCGAGCAGTAGGCAATCGACTGCTCCGACTCATCCTTTACGCCCTTCGCCGGCACAAAGTCGCCGAAACCTAAAGCAAACACAAATTAATCATTGGCTAACACTGGCAACTACAGATGTGCCACTAACCTATTGTAGTCAGCGTGATGAAGCAAAAGTAGGCTGAGTCCAGGAACGACCATTTCTCCCAGAAGGCAAAGAGCACAGCGCCTCCCAAAATGTAGCTGACCACAAGGAAGACGCACAGCCAGATGGGCACAGGCCTGTCCTTGGGCACCAGCTCGAAACGATCGCCGTAGTCATCGCCATACATGGAATCCTCATCGTCGTAATCATAGCTGGGACGTCGTCGGATCTGGCGCTGCACAGGGAAGCCCATGGGCGACATGATGCGTGGCGAGGGTGGCAGGCGACGCTCTCGACGCCGCTCACGACGTGGTTCGCGACTGCGCGAGCTGTGACGCACCGGATAATCCTCGTACAGTTCGTTGTCATCGTACAACGATTGGTCGTCGAAGCTCTCCTCCACATAGTCATCGTGGTAGCGTGGCGAACGGCCGCGGCGATGACGGTGCGGTGCTGCATCGTAGTCCGGCGGCTCCAGATGGTTGCCATAGCGCGAGGATTGACGTCCTAGGCTGCCGGCGCGTCGACCGTTTGGACGCTGCTGCTGCTGCTGATGGTGATGATGATGATGAGCGGGTTGCGGAGAACGTTCTCTTTCCATATCCCGCTGACGTCGACGATGCGCTGATCTGGGCATCGATTGGCTGCGCGGCGCGTTCCTCGCCTGTTGTCCACGGTGCGCCAAGTCGTCGTCGTCGAGCGCATAGCGATTAGGTATAATGGGCGTCTTGCGCACCACATCCTCGTCGACGTCTTCGTAGTGCGACGAGTTGTGCGCATGTCGTGGATCCACCGACTTGGCGCGACCCGGCGCCGAGTGCAGACGATGCAGCTCTCGCGAAGCACGTGTCTCCTGCTGCTGCGACTGTGGCTGCGGCGAACGCACGGAGCGCACACTGGCAGCTCGCTTGGCCGGCGGTTGCATGTCGCTAAAGTCATCAATGGAGTCGGCATTCATGTGGGTTCTGGAGTGGCCCAGATAACGCTCGCGCTCCACAGTGTGGCGATCGCGCATACGATCGCGTTGCCTCTGGCGACTGCTGTAGCGACTGGCGCGATTTATGGTCTGCGTCTCGTACTCATCACCGTAGATAGTGTGACGCTGGCGAGGCTCATGCTGCAGTGGCTGCGTGTAGATCTGGGGCTGGTGTTGCTGCTGATGGCGTCGCTGGCGGCCGCCGCTGCCGCGATAGCCGGCACCAAAGTCACGATCGCGAACACGATCACGATCACGATCACAATCGCGATCCTCGTAACCACGACCATAGCGCAATTCTGGATCGGAATAGGCGTGACCCATGGATGGTCCCAGGCCGGAGTCATTATTCGAGCGCTGTGTCATCTTCATTGAACGGCGGAACGAAGGCGGCGGCTGACTTCTGGATGTCACACGCTGTGGTCGCATTCTCATCGAACGCTGCCTGGAGCGACGATTCTTGGGACGCTTCGCAGATCGGGTGCAGACGTAGCAACAGATGCGCCAGTAGAGGAAGCTGCATGACAGACAGCTTGACAATGAGGCAAACAGAACTGTATGTAGTGATCGCACTTACCGAAACGATGTGGCCATCACGTCGCCAATGTTGGACAGGCAGAGCAGCATCAATGGGATGCCAACAATGGCGTAGAAGATCGTTGTCACCTTGCCCCAGTCCGTCCGCGGTGATATGTGGCCATAGCCTGTCCAGCATCAGAATGTGGAGTGGAGTTTGAGTTGCAGTTGTCACATGTGAATGAATAACGGGGGTAAGTTGAGTTGTGGAGTTGTAAGTGGTCATGCTTTAATGGCTCTAAATCGCATATGTTTCGGAAAACCTAAAATTTGCTTAAATTCGGCGAAGCTTTAGTTATGGCAATAAAGAAGCTTGTCAGTTTTATTTCAGTTGCCGTGGATACCAAATTCACTTAATTTAATTGTCTTTAATGATTTGGCGACTCTCCAACACCAAGTTCAACTTTTCTTATTATCTTTTTGGTTTGCTTCGAAATATATAATTTTATAATCAAATCTGTACCTTTTTAGCACCTCTCATGCTTGCAGTTTCCTTTACATTTGCCAAATTTAATTACAAACAAATTCAAAAACAAACATTTCTCATTTTCTGTATTTCGGATTCGGATTTGACTATATTCCACGGTCAGTTTAAATTAAACATTCTCCAAATTAAAGCGAATTGCAATTGTCTTAGCTTTTCTTCTCTGGGTTCTTCTGTTGGTCTTGACCTTTAGATAAGATTCGTTTGGCAATGGGAAAAATGCTAATGGGCATTACGTGTCTAATCGGCAACTAAACCAAGTATTATCGTCTCCCACGCATGGCAAATACGAAACAAGTACGAAAAAGGCGTTTCAAGTTTTGCCGCGGAAATGCGGAAATGTGAAAATGTTTGTACTTTGAGTATACAATGTGAATATACATATGTATATGCCTCAAGTTTGAATAATAGGTGTGCGTTAGGTGTTAGATTGAAACCCAACAATCGGGCGGTCATTAAACTCATTTGTGGCAAATAAGACGGCCAACTAAATAAGCCACATCAAATAAACTAAGCCAAGTCACAGACACAAATCCATATTGGGAAATTTGCAAAAATAAAAAAAAACAAATAAACAAATAGTAGTGAAATAAAGTTCTCATCATCAATCCCAAAAAAACTGGAAACTACCAAGTCATCTTCGGTCAGTCGCGGTTGACCTTGCGTTTGTTTTGAACACATTAATAATAATTCAGATATTTGGATTTCCTGTCCCCCCGGTCTAGACCCCAATCGGTGTCCCATTTTAGAGGTCATTCACGTGCGGCACACTCAGTGGGCCAATCAACCTGTGTGCAACAAACTGTATCCAAAAAAGCCCAAAAAATAACTACATACAAACAACTAGCATGGAATGATAAGCCACATTTTTGTTACCAGATTTTTGTTTAGATTTATAGCAATATCTGCAGCCTGATCTGAGCCCAGTTAATTGACATTAATTATGGAATACAAGTTCCAGCTGTCAACTCATCGTTATTTCCAGGGAAAACCTTTGAAGGCGAGTCTAACGATTAATTACAAAAGAGCTTGATCGATTTATGCGATTTCGACGTGATCGTGATGAGGTGATTGCAACAGTTCCTCCACTTACCGATCACTGATCACTGATCACTGATCGGCTGGTCACTGATCACGGCAGAACACAGTTCATGCGTTTCTTTGCGGTTTGTGGGCATTTCTTTGGCAACATGAATCAACCCAACCCATCCAGCGATCTTCTTTCGTTGATTGCTGTTAAATCTGGCGTATCGCTGAGTGCGTCTCTGCGTCTGCCTTTTTGTTACATATAACATATACCCGGTAATTATATGGTAGTGGGGTAGTTAGAAGGCAATAAAAATAAGTAGAGGAAGTCAAAACTTTTGTCTACTATTTTTGTAGGATCAATAATAAAAACAGAAAGGTAAAAACTAGCTTTAATTAAACTAATTCTTGGTAGTTTAACCCACACAACAACTGGTAATCTATAATACCAAATAAATATTACAGAGATCGGGTATATTTCGAGTCGAACACTTTAAGCTGTAGCTTATTTGCTTATGTTGATTCATTGGCCGCACAGTGGAGCAGATAGCGCAAATTGTTGTCAGCCGTCAGCTGAAGTCAGCTCGAGTTTTGATGATCGCTGAGCCGCACCTGCCATCTAACCTTTCCGCCGTCCCTCGCACACTCCAGTGATTTTTATGTCTCCCTCCACAAACGATTGTTATATAAGTAGCGTGTGCCGCTCGCATTGCCGAATTATTCTGTCGAGAGCAAGAGTCGCGAGTGGAGTTCGGAATTGCAGTCGAGCGAGAAATACGGGTCAGTGTGTGAACGCTTCCAAATTGCCAAGTTTGTGTCCACAAAAGAAAGACAAACAATTCCCAGCTGTTGTGAATCATGCGAAAAGATTGCTTCATTGCGTCGTTGACGCTCTCGTTGTCGTTGCTGCTGCTGCTTTGTTTATTAGCTCCAGCGAATGCCAAATCTGACGAGGATCATTGGGTGTGGCGCACCTACAGCCGCAGGGAGCGCGCGTTTCGCGACAAGAATATCGATCGCACCGCCTCTATACGCAACTCCTATGACAACAAGTTGAGGCGGGAGCCAACCACCAGAAGGCCGCTGCCTGGCGAGCCGGAGAACGATGAAATCGAGGATTATGTGGACGCTGATCCCACTGTGAGCAGCACGCCCACCGTGGGCACGCGTCAATTCAATCCCTACGGCACTCCCAGCGTCTATCCCGGGCAGCCCACAGCTGGAGGTCAGTTTGCCAACCAAGGCGGCTTTGCTGGCGGCAATCCTGGAGTGCTTGTGGGTCCAGGTGGACCCACCGGGATCATAGGCAGACAGCCTTACCCCTATCCTAGTGTGTATCAGCCAGGTCTTGGTGGCTTTGGCGGCGCACAGAATGGTCTGGGGTTTGGTAGCTATCCAGGTGTCTATGGCGGCGCAGCAGGATCGGCCTATCCCGGCTACGGCGGAGCTTCAGCCTATCCTGGCGCAGGTGCAGCGTATCCAGGCGTAGGCGGAGCTGGCAACTTTGGCGGCTTTGCTGGTGCTCAATCCGGCTTGGGACAATATCCAGGTGTTGGGAGTCAGTATCCCTTCAACCCGTATCAAGGCGCTGGCACAGACTTTAATAGCAATCAGTATGCGGCGCAAGGCGGACAATACCCCGGCCTTGGACAGTTTCCTGTGAATCAGTACAGTGGACCACAGTTCACAGAGGGCTACGGCCTGGCGGGAGTTAGCGTGGGACAGGCTGGTCTGCCTCCAACGGGCTTTGGCGGCAATTTCGGTGCTGGTGGCTTTGGCTATGACGAGAGGTCGCCGGCTGTGGCGGTGGCGGAGGGCAAGAGTGCCAAGAATGTGGCGAGCACACCAACGACTGTTAACGATAAGGTCAAAAAGGTCTAGCGACCTCAATTCTTTCGTTTCTCACACCTTAACTTACTGCCCTATTAGCCTAGCTTAGTGTCATAGTATTAGTTAATAAACGATAAGATTGCTTGTCCTTGTTAACCTTTATATAAGGTTGTAATTTTATTTTGTGTCGCATAAAAATGATTGGTTGCTTGTTGTCAATGTGGCAGCCCCAATTGAGGTGGCATAAACCATTTTTGAATAATATTATACTAAGAACAGATTCTAAAAACTGTATTTTTTTTAATTGGAATTCAATTGTTCTGAAATTTCAAATAGAACGCAGACTTTCCGGAAGTTCAGTGATTTTCGTCTATATCAAATTTTGATAGCGAAATATTATTTAAAAATCAAAGTTTTAATACCCTTGTTTTCTATGGATAGCGGGTATAAATAGTATTTGATGATCAAACAACAAAATTAAATTTAAGTAAATGAACTTTATTCAATGTTTAAGGGAACGTCGCAAGTTCGTCTACTCCATATCAGAATGAATTCATAGTGAAGGAATTTTATCCACTACCATTTGGAGAATATTAATATTAATTCATTGGACTGACAACATTTGGGTATCTAAAGTGGTATCTAAATAGAAATATAAATTATGAATACTATACAAGCTGTCTATTTGTATTTGCAACCTTCCGTAAAGTGATTAATGTCCATTATCAGATAGCAGCTATGTACTTGTGCAATTAAATAGTATTGTATTATATAGATGTACATTAACAACTAATATTGATTTTGAATACATATCTCACATTAGCTGTTCAGTTTGGGAATTGGACAGGCAATGTGGGTTGCGTTTTGTTGGATTGTTTTATTGTTGTCCGGTGGAGGATTGCCCTACAAAGTGACCCGTTTTACAAACATGAAGTGCACAGTGCTGTCTCCAGGCCATTGTGCCTATGATATTTGCAAGTTGAAGGTTGTTGGCAGAGGAATTGTTGGCTTAAATTTGCAAATGAGACTGTTGAAGGGACCCATTAATAACTCAAAAGTTAGTATAAAGGCACTATTGTATTTATTGTTAATGCGATTCGATATTTCAGATAAATCTCTGTCTTTTCCGCAAATACAATGGTTTTCGCCCATTTATGTTTAATGTAACGTTCGATCTGTGCAAGTTTATGGCGAAATCAACTGGTCGCCTAACATTTGAAAGAATAATATTTGATGCTGTAGCTTCAAGATCCAATTTAAATCACACTTGTCCATATGAGGTATGTTGAGACATTTAAAGAAAAATTTGAATTTTATACGATAGATTTTAGAAGACTATTATTCTGGATAATTTTGTAATAAAAGAGGAAATGTTGAAATTTTTGCCATTGCCATCTGGAGAGTATCAGATTCAAGCCAGTGCAAGTGCCGACAATGAATGGATAACTCAAGTGACTGTCAACATCTTATTAGATGAAAATTTATTAAATCCTAATGTAACGAAGGAACATTAAATGTTGTACGAAGATTGTTAAGTTACCTATAAGATGCTTTTGGAAATATGGAATAGAAAGCTAACCAAACTCACCAATCGTTGTTATCACTATAATGGAGTAGAAAAGGGAGCCAGCAAAGGTCCATTGCGATTTGCGAACATCCTCGTCGCCATCCCAGCCATCGGCCTTAATGGCCGTCAGTATCTGCTTCTCAAAGTTGGCCAAATGTTTGCTCACATTCGCCATCCAATCGTTCTCTCGCAGCACAGCGGCATCATCCGACAGCAACCAGATGCGTTCCGTGAGATTGAAGCGTAGATTTTGTATATCCCGCTTTACCTGAGGCAAGAGCGATGAGAGAGACGTACAGTTAGCGAGTGCCGACGGCAGTAGCTGGCGATCTCACCTCGATCTCGTGGGGTCGCTCCAAATGCTGGAAGAGATACGCGCCGCCCACACAGTAGGAGACCACGAGCAAGACGAGCAGCACATGGGACACAACGCAGGTGAGAACCTTCCAGGAGAAACAGATGGCGGCCACGCAGCGTCCACGATGTGGCTTCGCTGGCTCTACCATGTGCGCCGGCAGCGACTGTGCTCGCCTGCTCGACATGGCCACTTGCCTGCCTCGTGTGCTTCCCTTACAGCGCCTCTTTCCTTAGCCAATTTCGCGGCTCACTAATCGTAATTTATGAAAAGGCAAAAATGGCATTCAAGTTAGTCGACTGTGGCAGACCCTGCAGTGGTCGAAATACTTTTATAGTAGACTGTTTTTGAGCAGTAAAAGAGTGATTGTAAAAACATGTGCAGTGTAACATTATGATATAGATTCAACTGGAATATGGACTGTATTAAAGACTATGCGTAATGCTACAAACTAGAAAATATTAAAAGCATATCTGCAGTCGTGTGTACCTTGATGTTGAGTTATTACAGGGTAACAAATTCAGTCGATGTTATACATAAAACAGTCGTCAGTAATATTACTCAGCAACAAAGTAAGCAATCGAAATGTACATTAATAGTAGTATAAATCAGATCGATATACAGTAACTACTAATCCAAAACACAATTCATCGGAACTAAAGCATCAAACAGTGCATCATACTCTGAGTTGTAACGAGCACAGGGTATAACTGCAGGTGGCCAAGCATGCATGGGAAACCCCAATCCAATGCCCCGCACACATGCATCATAATGTCTAAATATTTATTTAGTTGCCTCACAACGACCGCAAGGTCGGGTAGCTGGGGGCAGCAACTATTTCGGTGGTTCATCATCCATCTCGGCAGCCGAGCCTGACGGACTGAACATCAACACAATACAGCACAACGAACACGAAACAACACGGGCACGTTCCACATTCTGTGCTCCTCGCTTTTCAGCACGCCTCGCCATCTGAAATTTTTACTTTTCACGTCTAAATACTTCCCAGAATGGCAGGCAGACAACTCGCGAGATTTTTACATATATGTATACCTAGATATATACATATATGTATATATACTGTTTGATTTTGCAGAAGATGCTACAATACATAACATGCCAAAGTAATTAGTATCTTTGATTTCATGTGATTGCTTAATGGTCAATTAACTGTGAGTAATTTATGAACTGATTGCATATTGATGGCATCATTTACATTTATGTTTCCGACTCGTTCAGCTGCCGATCCGTATTGCCCCCGCCTTCCCAGCTCTTTGAATTGTTCAGACTTTTCCAATTTTTCAAATCATGCTGTGTTCACTTTTTGCGTTTAGAACTTGCCGAGCTGCCAGCACGAGGCGCCCACCGATCCCGACGACTCTCCAAAGATTACTGAAAACATTTTCCGCCGATCTCTCAGTTCGCCCGATTTGCCGAGAGTTTTATTTTTGTTTTCTATGCTGCATGATTTTGGAAGACTTTTTCTTTATTTTTTGTTTACTTTTAAACATTTCTCCCGTTTGTTCTCCCAACGCTAAAGAGATGACATCCAAACATTGTTGATTTTGTACGACTTTTTCGATTTGTAAAATGTAATCACACCTCTTTGTTATTTTTCAAGCATAACGAGTAAATTTATAGGTATCATTGGTAACCGGAGAATAATGACGTGCAATCTTCGTGTTTTCATTATCAAAATCTGATAAGCTAATAATCAATTGAATAATTGGTCTATCTGATACTTGGGATAATTATATGTTTGATAAGACTTCTTTTGAAGTTATTTTTGGAACACAACTTGATCCTCAATCGACGTTGAGTTGTCTGAATGAACCTTCTAGGCCAAACATACTCTCAAAGTCCACGGGTTTGCCGGGTCTCAGACGCTCATCCGTGCCATAGTTCTGCTCTTCCACCCAGTAGTTTCTATAGGCCAAAATGCGTTCTTCCCACTCCTTGACGATCTCCGTGAGGGAACCATTCTCTCCGCCGTATTCCACAGGTAAATACTTTTGAGGTATTTGATCGTAAAGCTTGTCAATATTTGTGCCATGCACATAGAGCTAGAGGTAGAGGATATATGCATTACAATCATTGTTTGTATCTGACAGGTACTTACACGATCCTGTTGCTTCTTGGACATCATGGGCTTGAACATGTTGAAGACCTTGTCGAAGTTCGCAGGTGTGTTGATAAAGTGTGTGCCCTTGGTGCGCATGGGCACCGCCTCCTCCTGGAAGACGGTCATTTTCTTAGCAATCGTGGGCGTCATTTGCAGAAAGTGTCCCATTTTAACGTTGGCCACATCTAAGATATTTATCATGCCATTGATAATGGCATCATCGTCCTCATCGAGTGCAATTTGATACATTAGACCGCCAGCTCGATTGATCTCAATGAAATTGTACTCATCCGGATTGTAGGCTCCCATGCGGATAATGGCGATACGTGGTCCATTATCATGCAGCGGACGTGGCAGGAATACAATGGTGCTATAATAGAGAAGATAAGAATTTATTTAAAACAGCAACAGCAACAGCAAATGACAAAACTGACCCTATACGAAACAATTTGAGCAGCTTGTCTACATCGACATTATGGCCTATAAAGTACTCCGGGTACTTCGTGCGCAGCGTGTAGAAGCGATCCATCTTTGACTTGGTCTTCTCCAGGCTGTACTTGCAGCCACGCAAGAAGTTCACTAGGAACTGATCATCTGTGCGCGCCTTCAGGTGCGGTTGCTGTTTGATCCACAAACGCAGAGCAGCAATGTCTTCGTCAATCCTATCCGGTTTCTCATACAGCTCCTCGATAGCAATCTTCTGCAGCTCTGGTGACAGTGGGCGAATGTCTGGCATGTTGACAAGGTCTGAATGGCAGCTAACAACTGACTGCCTTTGTATGCAGCCGATCAATGGTCACTAAATAAATATAAGCTGATAAGATAATAGTTGGCCATTTATTAAAGTAAAAAACGAGATCGAGAGCGAGAGAGAGACAGAGAGAGAGAGAGAGGGAGAGGAATTTGATAAAGTTTATTGCTTCGTGGGGGATTACATGGTCAGGGGACGATTCAGTCGATATCTAACTTGCGGAATGATCCATCCAGTCCAAAATAACTCGGATACTTTTGACTGTTGCTACTATCTTCCCTTAGCTTCTCGTTGGCGCCATAGTGACGCGACTCTTCGAAGTAATCGCGGTAACTTAGCATCTTAGCCTCCATCTGATCCAGGATGTCCTGAATGCTGCCTTTGGTGCCTCCGTATTCCTGTGGTAAATACTCGCGACGTACGTGCTGAAAGATCGCCTCTGGATCGGAGCTAACAGAGACCTAAAAGCAACTATATCATCAGTTTTTTAAATTGAGCTAAGGTGTTGAGTGGAAATTACGCGATTCTTGATCTTGCGGGGAAAAAATGAACGCAGCGAATTGAAACCACTCTCGAACGATGGCGGCACATTGATGAAGTGTATGCCCTTCTGTCGAGTGGGCATCGCCTCGTCCGCATAGGCCGAGAACTTGCTTAGCAGGTTAGGCTGCAGAGCAAATAGATTGGCTGCCGAAATGCCCGTCATGTCCATAATTTCAATGTAGCCGCTGACATTGGCATTATCGTCCTCCAGCATCATAATCTCGCCGAACATGGACCCCACTCGTATGATGTCCTGGAACTTGTACTTGGCCGTGTCATAGGAGCCGGCTCGTATTATGGTCACTGCTGGACCAGTGTCGCCCTCGTCCAAGGGAATGCGAAGGATAACGCTGCAAGTACTGCAATTAGCAATTGTATTTGAAGTTACTGGGTGTCTTACCCCATGCGTATGATCTCCAGCACTTGGGGATCGTCGGCCAATCGATACTCATTGAACACCTCGGGAATGGCAGCCTGAAGTGTGTAATATCGATCGATCTTGTGCTTTGCCTTCTCTAGGCTGAACTTGCTACCACGCAGGAAGCCAAGAAGAAACTGATCCGTGAGACAGGAACAAAGATGTGGCTGTTTATGTAGCCAATCTCGCACTGCTGCAATGTCTTCAGAGACCCGAGCGGGAACTTCGTTTAGCTCTTCGATGGCCACACGCTGGAGTCCTGTGGACAGGGGACGAATGCCGGAACTTGATTTTGTGTCGCTCATTATGGTTGGTTATTAGTTGCAGACTGACCAATCACCCCACCATAAATTGTTTAAAATGCAGTTCAAACCGTAGGTAAGCAATATTATTATGTTGATAAGAAGCTTTCTGCAAGTGATTAAGCTAATCTAGCGGGCGATTAGTTGAGAGTCTTGATAATAATATTTGGCAATAGTCGATATATGTCTAGGAGCATACATTTGTAATTACTCTACAGTATTCAACTACATTTTAATTTGAATGAGCAGCGCTGACCTTATGGCTCATTGACACAAGGCCAACGTTGTTTTATTGAGAATGCAAATTTACAGAAGCTCTTCGGTTTTTACAGTTATATATTGTAATGCAAATCAATCCAATGGCGCACAAAAATTTTCTCGAGGACGTCTGTTTAAAACGACGCGCTTTTTGTATTAAACTATACCAAAGCTTTAAATGAAGAGTGGCCAATTATTTTGATTTTTGTATTTTGGTATAATATGGTATCGTAATATTTTAAATATATGGTCATACCTAGACATTAGAGTTAAATATAAAAAAGCTTTAAGAAAACTCTTCCTTCCAAAAACAAGTAGAATATTTATTTAACAATTATTAATTCTTATGGATCAATATTTTAAAATATCTAATTTACAATAAAAACTATATGGTGGCAAATATATCGATGTTTACCATAAAACATCGGGCATAGAAAGTTTCCAATTCATCGATAGTGCCATCGATTTTTCTCCACCTCTACTCTTCATACAAATAATAAATATAAAATCAAAATTAAATGTGCTAATACGGTTGAACGGTCAGCGCAAGGTTTTAACAATCTTAAACGTATTTAAATTAAGTACAGCACGCCTGCAAACTTGGGATAACTGAAGATTTTAAACACGCTTGCAGTACTGCAATTGCATTTGCAATTACCACTCGGCAGCGGCATTTGCAATTAATAAGAGGCTAAAATCAGAGTAAGTTGTGTGTGGGCTAGTAATGCAGCGTGAGGGAAAGAGAAAGGGAGATACATTGGCCACTGCAGTTAAGTAAAGGCCAACAAAAGGGCGTTGTTAATGCCACATGCTAAGTCAGCAGTAGTAGCAGCAGCCCTGTGGGTGGCAGGCGCCCAGTGGGTGGTTGGGTCATGCGACCCCCTCAAGGGCACGATAACACCGCAGTCAGGTAGCGGCGGCGACGGTAGCAGAAGCGGTGGCGTAAGTGGTCGCGAGTTGAGTTGAGTGCTATGTTGTTAGCGAATTTTGAGACTTTAGGGCTCATTGTTGTTGTTTACTTGATGTCACTGCGGCAGTGATTCATCATCATCGGCATAGCTCATCATTAAATCATTGACGTAATGTTCAAAATATTCAAATTTTAAGCTCGTATGTGTGTGTATGTAATTCCAGTTATCTTGAATTAATTGAAAGAGTGAGCGAACTAGCGAGCCAAGATGCAAAACAATCCCAGTCCACAGTTACCATGCAAGGGCATTTTAAAGACTTCACGCAGCTTCGACAAGTCTGGTGCCAGGTGAGTGCGCTCAACTTTGACCTTTTGATTAGGTATTTAGCAGCTAACACAACTGATTGCATCTCGTTTTGTAGTTTCCGTAAAAGTGCCAAGTTCGATGAGCTGAATGTGCTGCAAACGTTTCATCCGGCCGACAAGGATTATGGTCACATGAAAATCGATGAGCCAAAAACACCTTACAACTACACAGAACCCTTTAACGAGAACAAGGATGAGCTCGACACTGAGCTGCTGGTAGAAAAGTAAATATACAAGAATTTTTGCTTAAATTTATTTACTTATTTATTAATATAATATTTCTGATTTGGACATAAGATTGCGCATTGCGGCCAGCTCACAGTCTTCCCAAAGTATTGATGATGATGGTTCTTCCGGCGATGATCAACCCCTCAGCGAGGAGGAGCGACGTAAGCTTAAATAACTTTAATTTCTATTATGGAGCATAGTCTAAAATTAAATGTATATATTACAGAGAGGCGTCGCGAATTCGAGCGGCGTCGCAAGGCGCATTATCGTGAGTTTGAGGCAGTTAAATTGGCACGCAAACTAATACAGGAGGAAGACGACGATGGCGAGGATAATGATAGCGGTGCTGCATCTGGTTCAGCACAAGGCGGCGCCTCCAGTTCCAGTTCTAGCAGATTCGCCAGCGGTTCGACACAAAAGGCAAGTCCGAAAGCAACAACATCCGCCTCAGCTAGTGCCAGCAGCAGCAGTAATATGGATCTCGAGCCCACACAGAACTAATAACAATATACGCAACTCGATATATACAGGGCTCTAACTGTCGTTGTTTGTTGATGTTACTGATGTTGTGCGTTTAGGCGATTCATCTCCAAAACTCCATTTAATTGCTAATCAATGCTATCGTGATGAATTGAATTTATATTTATATATATTTGCCAATCGTATATCAGTCGAGGCTCATGGAAATATTTGGTAATAGTCGCCATGTCCACTCTAGCCAGACACTTGCCAGACAAGAAATATTTCATATGACAGTCCCCGCAAAATGTGCTTACCAACAGAACAATGAATATTCTTTTATTAAAATTGTAGTTGCAAGATATTTTACAAGATCAACAATAACAACAAGTGCACATGATAAACAATATATAGAACGAGTAAATATAAACAATTGGTAGCGTTATACGTAGTTAATGTTTTATCATTTTTCGATTGAATATAAATTGATTTTTACCCTGTAACTTGAACAATTAACATTAGTCCAACTCCGAGCGTAACGCATTCATTTGCATTTAATTTTCAATAGGTGGAAATTTGATTTCTCAACATGAAAACACACAAAAGTGCCACAAAAAAAAACATAAGTAAAGTGAAGATGAATGATAATGAAGTAAGCCATGATGCTGATGCTGATGATGATGATAATGATGATGATGATGATGGAGACGCGCATATAAAACTTGTTGAATATTGAGAATTGATTTGGCCTTACTTTTAGTTATTTATTAAACCAAACATGTACTATTATAATTACGATTACGATTATTATTGTGAATATAATAATTCTTTTTTTAGCAATGCAATACGAAAGTTTCAATAAAGAGCAATGTGAAAACCTTTGTAAAAACCCCCAACAATGAAATCCCAAACACCAACCAAATAATGACTTTAGAAAGAAAACACGATTGCCGCTTTTCTCGTCGCGAGTATTTATAAACTTGCCATTTATTTACTTCTCATTATTCATTGTTCTTAGCTATACAACAGTTTGTGTATACATAAGGTAAATCATTTCATAGTTTTGACATTGCTGGTCAGTATTTTGTGTTGTTTTGGTTTATTCTCATTTGTTTTGTTTTATTTTGTTTTGTTTAGGTAGTATGTCTGAGTATGAGAGTGTGGCGTCGTCGACGCGACTCCCAAGGGCGAGCACAGAACATTGGCCCCCTCCAAGCACAACAGACAAAGGCATCCTCATATTATTGCCTGCCGGTGAGAGGGACGTTATTATACAGCCCTCGGGATATCGCGTCGAGACTTTACATTTCTAGTGTACATTTTGACAATATGATCATTATATTATACTTTTGTCTGCTCTCCATGATGTTCGTTGGTTTGTAACTTACTTAGCGGTTAATTGACATTTTTTTTATATGCTCTTAAACAATCTATATGCATGTATACCAATATACATGCATAGTATTCAACAAAATAAAGACAAATTGTGCAACTCAAACTAATTTAACAATGAGACACGTTAGCAGAACAGCACCTAGACGTCTGCCTGATGCTGCCGAGATTCCAGACCAGCTGTGTATTCATTCAATTAACAATTAACTATTTCCATCATATGGCAGGGAATCAAGGGCACAATTGGCGTGACTCTAGGCGAAGCTGTTCTGAACGGTCTTTATAGTAAAACATTGTGAGTAAATATATAGAGTTATGTTAGTTCGTTTTTTACAAATATCAAATAAGTATAAATCATAACAAAGTGTTCATTTTCCATATCATATCCGTTTTCATTTGCTAGGTTTCGTTTCTAGTATCAACTTAATCGTAACTATAAGACGTACTCTTTCTGTGAGTATTTCTTTGTTCATCTCTATGCATATGCTCCAATATATTTCGTATGTAGCATAGAATAAAATAAAATATATTTTCTCAATGCCATCATCATGATGTCTGAAATATCATACAGATATATACCTTCAATCCAATGGCAGAAGTACTGGGTATACTTCGTACCCTGATATTCGTTTCGTTATATAAATAGTGATAGATAGATAGATAGATAGATAAGATAGATAGATTAATACGTATATATAGTTGCTTTGTTAGTAGCTTTTAAAATTAGTATAACAATATACATATATAGTGTGTATAGTATATAGTTTCATTCGTTAGTGGTCGTTTTAGTAACATTTACATGATCGTTTTTTAGTATTATATGAAGTGGGTTCCATTGTTTGATAATATTTGCTTGTTTTTCTTCTCTATTTGCTCCTTCCTTCTTGCGAACTTAGGCAAACATGTGCTGAGTGCCTGGTGGCACCTTGTAACTGGGATAGGTGCAGTTCAATTGGTTCTTGGCAAAGAAGGAGGTGTAGTCCTGCGAATGGAACACAATAAAATGTATTTACTATAATTTTCAATACGCTTTAGTCAACTTTGAAGGGCACTGAGTAGCCAGTTCATTTATTTTCTGGAATCACTTACACGATTGACTCTACGGGGACGGCAGACGGGGCCCAACGCCAAGAGGCGACGTTCCTCATTCTCGCGCACAGCGGCCTCCTTGTACTCCGGTGGTGGCCATTTCAAATCTCCGCGCAATTTGCTGCCTCCTGCAACAGCCAAAATACCAACAACAAGGTGAGTTGATCGTCAGTGTGGCAGTGATCTAAATCTTACCCTGATAGCTGACGGCGGCTGGCTGCGAAGTGTAGACAGGCGCAGGCTTCTGTGTGACTGGTGTCTCCTTACGCAGCGTTATGATGCCAGGACTGGCTCCACGGTAACTCTGCTGCTGCTGATCGGTCTGATCCTGAGAGTAGGGCAACTGTTGCTGCTGCTGTTGTTGTGGTTGTTGTGGCTGCAGTTGCTGAGGCTGCGAATAAGAATTGTATTGTGGTTGAGCATAGTTAGCACCACCATTTTGTTGTGCATAATTTTGATGCTGTGGCTGTGGCTGTGACTGTGGCTGCTGCTGATATGGCGACGACGTCTGATAGGGAGCCTGATATTGCGACTGTTGTGACGGTTGCTGATGTTGTGGCTGTTGCCAGTGCTGTGGAGCTGGCTGATGTTGTTGCTGCTGCTGCGTTGCTGGTAGCTATCGCTGGACGGCGCTTGGTATTGTTGCTGTTGTAGTTCAAGTTGTGGTGGTGTTGGTGGAGGTGGTTGTGGTGGTGGTGGTGCAATTACAAGACATGCGTGTCATGGACATTCATTCCAATTGAGAGACAGGTGGTTATGAGTGCATGTGCGTGTTGGTGGTCGAAGGTGGTGCAACAGAGATTAACACATTCAGACACACGAGTAGAGAGCAAAGAGAGAAGAGAACAGAGACAATAGTAAAGTAACAGTCACAGATTAGACGGGGACAGCCGGACGGGGGGTGGCAAGGGGGGGCTGTGATTAATCAATCGATTAGCATTTGCATTAGCAGCGTGTCGCAGTTTACAGCTGAAAATCGCAAAGAAAAAGCAGAGCAGAAGAAATAAAGAGAGAAAGAGTGAGAGCTATGGTTAATGGCAACTACTATGTATGTAATGTAATGTAATTAAACGACAATCTAATGATATAAGCAAGTATATATAGCATGAAATGCATGTACTACGAATCGGTTACTAAAAGGTACGCCAGCTAAGGGAAGGGTTCGGTTTAGACGTGGCGTGGTCTACGTGAATGGGCTGACAGTTTACTGACGACTTGGCATTATTCATGTCGATCTAAATTTACATTCGATGATAAACAGAAAAAGAATCAACTGAAATTTTGGCACTATTCATTTTAGTCTAAATTTACTTCAGACAATGAACGAAACCATCATCAACTTGGGTACTTTTCAATTTGGTCTAAAATTATATTTGTAAACATTGAAAACGAATTATCAAGTAAAATACTTTAGCAATGAAATCAAAAGGCTTTAGCATTAATCATTTCGAAAAGAATAAAATATGATGATAAACTTATTAAGAAGTGAAGCAGAAATATATAAAATATTTGCAACTTTGCCCACTTCACGCATAGACGAAAAGAATAAAATATGATGATAAACGTATTTAGAAGTGAGGCAGAAATATTTAAAATATTTTCAACTTTTACCCAGTTCACGCATAGACGCCGCATGAAAACTTGTTTATCAGCTAATTATTAGTAAATGAACGCCTAGAAGGGGATTTACTAAGTTTTGTGTAGATAGACAGCAGCAGCAAAAGTTCTTGCGTCGGAGCCAATGCCAAAGCCAGGCTATAAATCCATTTAGCCAAACGGTACCTGAGGTTGATATTGATATTGTTGTTGCTGCTGCGGCTGTTGCTGCTGATACGTTGGATAAGCAGACGCAGACGGTGCAACACCACCAGCTGTGAACTCATGGTGAGCCTTGGGCTGAGGTGCACCAATGTGCTTCCAGCCACCGCCCACATTGTCTACTGCAAGCACAGGCTGATGCTGTGGATGTTGCTGTTGCTGTGGATAAGTTGGCTGATATTGTTGCTGTGGCTGGGGTGGTTGCTGCTGCTGCTGGTGTGGATACGGCGCGTAGTTGTCAGTGGCTGGCAATGGCGCCGAAACAGGCTCCCTCGATGGTTGTCTATTGAACTGTGCCTGTGTGTATTGGATGGGTTGTTGTGGATAGTTATGGTTATTAGGATCTGTTGCAGTTGGAGCAGCAACTGTTGCTGCTGGCGCGTAACCATTTGATGCATAGTTAGTGTTGGGGCCATAAACATTTTGTGCAGGTTGCTGCTGGTAGTGTTGTTGTTGTTGTTGATGTTGTTGTGATTGTTGTTGCTGTGGTTGCTGGTATTGTTGTTGCTGGGTTCGTGGCTGAACGTTGTTATAAATGGGACCCTGTAACGTGTTAGGTGTAAATGGTGGGTGTGAGGGATTGTGTACAATATACATATGTGTGTGCTTCTGATTGGTGTGTAAGTGTGTGGTGTGTGTGTGTGTGTTGAGTATGTGGCTCACCAGGTAACCCAATGACAGTTGCAGTTATGGCAACAATATTATATTTACAAATCACAATCAAAATATATATTTACAAATATGTCTCGAGAGACACAATTTAACGCTAAACTCGATATGTACAAAAACAGTTGGGCTGCATTGGGTGGTCGCAAATTACCTGAGGTGGTGCAGCATTGCCGCTGTTGCCGCTAGCGGGCTGCGCCGCTGCTGACTGTGGGTAGTAGCCACCGCTGCCTGGTGCCGGACTCTGCTGGGGCTGTGGCGTGAACTCACGCACGATGCGCTCCTCAGAGGCTGGTGGCCAAGCGACGCGCTTGTAACCTGCAGAGGGAGAGGTGCAATGCATTAATAATTGTGGTCATTGTGTATGTATATTGTATATATGCATGTGCATGTGTGTGTGTCTGGGTGTGTGTATGTACGTGTCTGTGTGTGTGTGTAGACATTTTATAAATGCGGCTAACACGCGCATAGACGTGGGCGTCATTTAGCCTTGATGCACACTCACTTAACAAATAAAGAACAGGAGAGAGAAAGAGAGAGAGAGAGAGAGAGAGACAGGGACAGACAATTGTGGGCAGAGGGGGAGAGAGAGAGAGACAGCGAAAGAGAGACAGGGAGAGTTCGAAACAATTTCAAAATGATTTAAGCCAATTAAAAGTGTGCAATATATACAAACGAAAGAAAACAATCTGCTCGCTCGCTGGCTTTTTGATTTTTGCTTCTTCCTTTTTATTAGTGCGAATCTCTCTTGTTGCAAATCATATCCTACGATACAGTGCTGTCATTGCGTCTAAATTTAGCCCGGCCGATTCACAAGAAGACCAACGGAATTTGCAGCAACAGCAACGATGACAGCATTGAGGCATTGCTCATACGTACAGCAAAAGCAAAAAAAAAAAAACAGAAGGAATTGCAAAGAAGATGCATGTCATGTGGGTGCAACATGTTGCCTCTTGCTGTTGCTGCTGCTGCTGCTGTCAGCTGAGCATGATGAATGAAATTGCAGCTGCAACAGTTGCAGCTGGTGCTGCTGCTGTTGCTGTTGCTGCTGCTGTTGGCCTTGGGATGGTGCTGAAAAATATTCTAGACTATAATGTTTACCCTCCAGATTCTTGTAGTTCTCATTAATGACTCTCCACTGTGCGCCCATCTTGTTGCTGTTGCTGTTGTTGTTTTCTTATTCTTTTTATTGTTTTAGTTTAATTTCTCGTTTCTTTTCGCTTTTCGCTCTTCGCTTTCCTCTGCAGCAATTCGCGTTTATTTTAAAGTATAAATATTCTTTGCTGGCAGCGTTTATTTATGATCGAGCGCCGCGTAGAAATAAAAACGATATTTCTATTCTTAATTTGTTTTTATTATTTTGTTTTTTTTCTTCGCGTATAAAATGTGTGTGTGGGCGGTGCTTGTGAATTTTTCATACACAATTCCAATGATGAGATTTCAGATGATACTCGGTATGTCGTCGTTATGTAATGCGAATTTAATTAATTGATATGCTCAATTATTGAAGGCTGGTCAAAATTTGTGTTGGAACACCATAAAACTGAATTTTCGCGTTGCGCTCAAATTGACTTGTGAATTATAAATTGGCAAAACAAATTTCTTTTATCGGCTGGCGCACGTTTCGTTACGGTTATTTATTTATAATCATAGACTCTTCTTTTATATTTATTATATTTTTTTTTTTTGTGGGTTTTGTGTATTTTTGTTGATTTATTTTTTGTTTGTCGAAATTTTGATATTGATTGGGGCAAAATGAATTTTGTTGAATCAATTTTTTTTTTGTGTATTTCGCAATTAAATATCTATTTCTATTTCTAATTCGAATTTCGTTTCTTCGTTCGCGGTGGCCGCGCGATATGTTTGCCTTCGATGTATGCTACTAAGTGAAAAGCCAGCGAAATGCTGAGGAAATTCGACCGATAGGAAAAGCTAATCCGCAGTGGTATGGGTGCAAAATCTGTGTGTATTTGTGTGCATATTCACGTACATATATCGTACATCGAAACATACATATATACATATGTATATATGTATAGTATGGATGTATATCTTGTGTATATATCTGGCTAGATATCTATCACAGATTCTTTTTTGCCTGCTGCTACTGCGCGCGGTGTGTGCAAAATAAAATTACTTGTGGTGATGGTGAAAATCGCAATACGCGCTAAATACATGAACAAAAAATTAAATTGCTGTTAATGATGTTTCATCTGAGAGCAGGCATCATCGCAGTCGCAGTCGCAGTCGCTGTCGCGGTCAGCGTTGCAGTCGGCGTCGCAGTCGAGAGGCAGACGCAGCTTCTGCATTGTTTACACCTTCGATTTGTGCCGCACCTTGAAATGCTGCACGATCCAAGGGTGTGCCACCGTGTCGAACAAACATGAGTGCGATATATTGTATTATATATACATACATATATAACGTGATAGATATAGATTGTTTCAGATATAGCAACAGACTATAGAGAGCTATAGCATATACATACGTATGTATGTGCAGATCGTTTCTTTCTTTTGCAGGCGATCTGTTTTTGCATTATATAAATCGCTTAGCAATATCGCCACATTATAGACTGTAGATTGTAGATTATAGATCTCACAGTACTTGCCATAATGGTTACTATATCTTCTTGTTTGTTGCCTGGGCAACAGATCGACAATCAAGTGGGCGTATGCCCCATCTATCATCGAACGAACCGAACGGAACTGAACAGTATTCAATGGTTCGGAAAGCGGATCTGTGAGGGGAGGGGTGTGGAGGGCAGGGGACTGACTAAAGAGTGGCTAAATTTAAATGGCTGTCGCACAAGCAGAGACAAAACAAATCTGTTTTTAAACGTATTCGCACAGGTGTACGACAAAATGTTGGCTCATTAAAATTATTAGCAATCTTGTAAAAATATCATGAGCATACCATATAGCATATACCATATTATACTTATAGTCTTAACACATAGTGGATGGGTCACGGTTGTAACGAGAAGTATTTGCATAAATTATAGTACTAACAAATTGCCTAACTATACGCTTGTTAAACACAACAAGAAATATGTTTTGATGTCTGCCAAGGGTGATTTCTGCAGAACACGATTTGATTTGACTCTACCCTCGTATATCTATCTAAACAAGACAGATAATTATTATTGTTGATCCTAGCTACATCTAAACACTTAAGTTTATTACCATGGATGCATTATACTTGCAGCTAAGATATTAAATCGCGCTAAATTGACGTTTGCCGCAAAACCTTGTGCATTCGATATATCTGACGCACTTGGACGCCTTGTGCTCAACAAATATAAGAAGTATATATATATATATATATTTACATATCTTGGGCTCTGTGATCTTGTTTTGTTTCCTTGTAGCCACCTGGCAATATCTTTACAATTTGTCGGTTTTCTTGCAATTCTTCGCATTTTCGCATTTCTCTGGCTCTTGTGTCAATATCATTAATATGATATAATATGTGACAAGTCTGATGCATATTTATAACGTTTGCAATTTATCCAATATATCATATAATTATATTTTAATTAATAGTGGGCATAAATTGTAATTTAATTAAAGATAATTAATTCCAATTTAATCAACGACTTTGATGAGCTTCAAGAGTTGATTTCCTATTTTCGTATTGTGTGTTTTTTTTAAATAATTCCGATTATGGGTCGGGTAGCGCCGAGATCTGTAGAGCTATTATATATCGCTTAGATCTGGTGACTAAAGTTTTGAATAAGCCGTTGTATATTTTCTTCGATCTGCTACATTCAAAGAAAATAAATTATATAATATCTAAGCGTAATTTTAAATTAGATGTTGAGTGAATTCTTCAAGTTCCTAAAACTTTAAAGACTCAAACGATTAACTAGAAACCTTAGTTATACGAAAGTATTAAATGGACGATTTAGCAAAATTGTATACCAAAAATGGGATTCATTGTTTCACACGTATACGAACTGAAGAGAATATTATACACTTGGAGTAACACAAAATTGCAGAGGGGTCACATCACTGGGAACGTCACAGGGAGAGCTCATGGATTTGCACGCACCTTCAATGCCAATGTAAGGACGAGGCGAGACATTGTCGAAGGATCGATTGATGCTGAAATCGCGTGTGGATTGCGCCAACTCCTCGTTGCGATCGGCTGCAATCGATTTGAACTCGTTCTGTGGCCCCAGACCGTGTTGCATGAGGAACTCAAACGGCGGCGGCTGCGAGTTGCAGCGAGGCGTGGCCGGAGGCGTTGCGGCCAGCAGCGAGGATGAGGCAGACATGCACAACTGCAACGGTTCGGTGGCTGTGCGCACCAGCAGCCCAATGTTGTGGCCCTCCAACTGAGGCACATGCGTGTACTTGGCTTCCAGTGTGCTCGGCGTTGCTGGAGTCGGTGTCAGAGCTCGAGTCTGCACTGGATTGAGGCCGAAGGGCGAGCTGCAGCGCTGTGCAGTGTCTATCAAGGGCGCAGGATACTTGCGCAGCGGCAAAGGACTCGGCGAGCGACTGAGCTGCCATTCCCTAGTGTCGCTGGCAGGAGCAGCTAAGCTAGCAGCTGGAGTGGCTGCTGGACTGGCTGCTGGGATGGCTGCTGGGGTTGTTACAATCTCAATCTCGCTGCGCTGACGCTGCAATTGCTGCTTTGCCTGCTGCTGTTCTGGCTCTGCTGTGGCTGCTGCGTCTCCTCCCAGGAGATCTGACGCGACACATAAGGACTGCGCACCTCGTAGGTGGACTTGTAGTTGGCCAGCGGCTCGTTCTGCAGATTGTCGAAGCGCCACTGATCCGCCTTGTTCAGCTTGCCCCAGCCATGCGGCGAGTCGCGGCACTCGCCACACACTGCACACCAGCTGCCATCGCGAACATCGTGTGTGGCTGTTGTCTCATGTGAGCAGCTCGAAGTCTCCACTGCATCTGGCTGCTCCTTTGACTGCTGTTCTTTCAGCTGCTCTTCCTTTAGTTGCTCCTCTTTTAGCTGTTCTTCCTTGAGGTACTCTTCCTTGAGCTGCTCCTCTTTGAGCTGTTGCTCCTTCAGCTGCCTCTCCATCAGCTCCACCAGTTTCTTCAGTTCCTGCTGCTTCAGCTCTTTCTGCTTCAACGCCTGCTCCTTCTCTTCCAGCTGCTCTAATTCCATCTTCTCTTTCTGCTCCACCTCCTGCTGCCTTTTCTCTTGTAACTCCTTAGCTTCTCTCTCCTGCTTTTCCTTTTCTAGCAGCTCCTTTTGTTCCTTCTCCTTCAGTTGTTGCTGTGCTATTTTCTTCTGCACCCACTCCTCGGCCTCACGCTCTTTTCTGGCCTGCTGCTCCACAGCTTCAGTCAATTTCCTGAACTGACTTCTGGCTTCCACTTTCAACTGCTCCTTGCTCTTTGATGGCTGCGTTTCATGTGCCTGTTTCGCTCCCGACAGCTGTTCATAGTTGGCAATAACGTCGGACACATGTCTGTAGTCCAGGCTGCAGTCCTTGTCCGCCTCCTCCTCTGCCTCTTCCTCCTCCTGCTCCTCCTCCACAATGACTACGTGCTCCGCCTGACCAACTGTGGGCGTGCTCGTGTGCTCCACTTGCAGCACATGCAACGCCTGCTCATCGCTGTCCAGCGCCATGGCAATCTTGTGCAGGTCCTCGAGCGCACGCTCCACAATCGGCACGTTCTCCTCGGGCAGCGTCACCATCTCAGCTACCTCGACTGGCGGCTGCTCCTTGGGCTGCAGTTGAATGCCCGCCGCACGGCAGTAGATCTGCCGCAATATGGCCTGCAGCGGATTCTCTGTGGCCAGTATGGGCGACTGGCGTGAGGCGAACATGTCCCAGGGCTCGGCTGGCGGCACGGGCGTTCTGGATGGCTCTGGTGGTGGCGGTGGCGGCGGCAGCGATGGAGTGGCGTGGACACTGCGCTGCAGCGCTGTCTTGGCGTTCTCCATATACGCATCGATCTGGCGCAGATGCTCGGTGATGGACTGCTGGATGTGCGCGTACTTGGCCTCCAGCTGGGCAATCTCCAAGTGCGCCTCGTGCTGCTGCGCCTGAGTTGTTGGCGTCTCGGTGTAGACGACGCCCTGGCGACGCGCCGCCTTCTCCTCGACCGCCTCGGCGCTGCACTTGGCGCGCAGCGGTGGCGGTGGCAAAGGCGGTGGCGTTGGTATGCCTCCTGAGGTCTGTCTGCTGAGGCTGCGCTGCAGCTTGATGCCACTGGTGGCGCTCACAAAGGTGGGCGCAGCATCCGCTGGCGTCTCGTCCTGCTTGGCTGGCGCAGGCTTCATCTGGCTGCCCTGCTGATCCTGCTGCAAATAGCGGCAGGCGTCGTCGTAGATTTGCTGCACGCGCGCCTCGAGCTGCTGCTGCTGCTGCTGCCCGCTCTGGGCAGCCACTGTGACTGGTATGCGATGCCCAACAGCAGCCAACTCGTGTGGAGCACTCGCCGTGGTGCCGCTGCTGGCCAGCGCCAGAGCCAGCTGCTGCTGCTGCTTAAGTGCCAGGCTGTCAATTACCGCGCTCACCTTTCGTGGCAGGCTCGTTGCAGCTGTTGTGCTCGCCTGTCCGCGGCGGCTGCTTGACGCTGATGGCGCTGGTGGCGCTGGCAGCGGCAGCATCTCCAAATCGATGTCAGGGCTGCCGCCACTGGCCTTGGGCTGTTGCTGCTCCTCCTCGCTGTCGCCGTCGTAGCAGATGCGCAGCTCGGTGGCCAGCTTGATGCTGCGTCGCTGCACGCGCGTTTTGCCATTGCCGTTGCCATTGCGTGGCTTGGGCGGTGGCAGCTCCGTGGCAGCTGCTGCTGCCAAGGCCACGGCTCGCTTGCGCGCTCGTCCGCGATCCAGCGAATACGATTGACGCTTCAGTCGAGGTCGCAACGCGCCGCTTGAGCGCAACGTGGGCGTGCTGGGGCGTGGCTGCGTCAGCTGCTCGTAATATTCGCATCTGGGCGCCACCAGACCAATGTCCGAGTCCGCTGCCTTCGTCTCTGGGGCCGAGAAGCCCTTTAGCTGAGGCGTCTGCGGTGGCTCCCGCTCCAGCTGCAGGCTCTTCACCTTGATGACGCCACTGTGGCTGCCCTCCTGCTTTCTGCGCTGCGCCTGCAGCTCACGCGGCGTCGGCTCCACAATGCGGGTGGGACTGTTGAACTTCTCGCGCAGCGCGTCGATGCTGTGCGTCGGCGAGGGCGTGATGCTGCCCTGAATCACGCCCAGCTCTGAGCTGAGCAGCTCTGGCCGTGCCTCGGGCTCTACTGGCGGCCAGCTGTGGTCGCGCTTGAGCAGATGGCGACGTGTGGAGAGGCGATTGATGCGCAGCACGGTGTCCCGATCGATGGTCACATCGTGCTGATGGCTCAGATACTGTGTCTTGATCTGGTTCAGCAGCTGCTGGTGCAGCGCATGATGTGGGGGCTGCTCCGAGGCATCTGCGTCTCCCCGTCGACGGCTGCGACTTTGCCTGGCCAGTGGCTGGAAGACGCCTGCTCAAAGCGGGGCAAGGGGTCAAAGGGGTCGAGGGGTCGAGGGGTCATGGGACGTGTTCAATTAAAGTAATTAATATTCAATTTGCGGCTATTAACAGTGAGACACTTGACTGGAGAACGTCGTTTGTGGTTTGTGGAATGCTTGACACGGTTTTTCTTTGAGAGACTCTTACACACACACACTTACACATTTAAGAGAATTTAGTTTAGGGAACGTTACACCTACCGCACTTGACTTGTTGTTCCTCCTCCTCAACGGCACGCAGAACAGCCGAGTTGGCCAAGTTCAATGGTTTCGTGATTTGCTCGTCGACTTCGATCCTAGAAGCAATAAAACAAATATTTACAAACAAGTAAATAAACAGCCGAGATAAGCCAACTTATAGCGTCCACCCTACCACCTCGCCTTACAAACTTAAGAGCGATAAGCTTTAAAGTTTAAACAAAACAAAAGTATTGGATTGCTGAATTCCCCTAAACTACATATCTAAATTAAGCATAGACAGCCTCCAGCTGGTGCTTGTGCACGTCAAATACCAAGCGGCGTTATAAGTAGCATATATATGTGTGCACCAATAATAAGTACTATACGTAAAAAGTAAAAATATTTATGTCAAGCGTTAAAAATAGAAATCAAGTGTTGCAGTCATTACAGTTGAGCAATCACTACAGTTTGGGTGCCACAGTGAACTGCTTCGCACTGCTTGTTGGCGTTTGGTTGCGCGAAAGCAGTGCATGTCTAAAAATAGACTATTTTCCCGCGCTTGGGACAGCTCAAGTGCACATATGGACGAGTCACTCCAACAAGACCGTGTGGCCTAATGGATAAGGCGTCGGACTTCGGATCCGAAGATTGCAGGTTCGAGTCCTGTCACGGTCGAATATAAATAACTTTTTTGAATTATTTTTTTTAAATAATGTTTTGGTTATTTTTTGAACCTCTTTTGGAAATTGGTTTGCCCTGTGGACATTCTACTACACCTTTTCGTACACGTTCACGCTTTAATTATATAATTTGTATATTTTGCAGCTTGGCAACTGCGTGTGGCCTTGAGAATAATGGAATACGGCCACTGGAGGAATCCGTCTACCACACTAAAAGAGTCCGCCTCGCACTGATCCGAAAGCTGTCGCGACACTTCAGTAAATTTAATCGGCAGTGACAAGCTTGCGCCACTGGCTAGATTCATGGTATAAAAGCTTTGCTTCTGCAGCCTTTCGACACACATCCTGTGGCATCGTCGAGCCTGGCACAATATTCACACCTGTACGGTTACTACTGTATCATCGAGTGAACTCGCATACGCACATAGATATATTTGGGTAACAATGGCGAATTTCAAACAAACACAGCTGGTGGTGTCGCTTTCGTCGCTGTCGCTTTTGCTGCTACTGCTGATGGCGGCGAACAACGCAAAGGCTGTGCCGACATTACAGGTGTGTGGCACGGGGCTGTCCGAAACTCTCTACGCATATTGTCGGGGTCAATTCGCTGGATTTCAAACACAAAAACGGTCCTCACGTGAGTACCACCAAACTACCATAAGAAACGTTCGCATTCGCATTCGTTTTCACTTTCGCATTCACATTCCACATTTCCCATTTCGTACTTCCGCATTGCAGTGGATCTCTTTGACTATGTGGAGCAGCAGTCGGGCAATGAGCTGGATCTGGACGACACCAAGGCGCACCGCACCCATGGGGCATCCTCAATGCTGGTAACCAGACGATTGCCTCGCGGCGTTGTCGATGAATGCTGCCGCAAGTCCTGCACCTTCGACGAAATGCAAAACTATTGCATGTACTGAGAGTTCGTGAACTTAAAGCTGCCGCTATGCGCACCACTGACATAATTCTTAAGACATTCTAATCCTTTGGCTACACATTACAACTACGCTACACTACTATTAAAGCATACTAGAACAGTATAAAGTGCTTTCTGTTTTAGTGAGGACTTTCTAGTGCCTAATACGGATATCTACATAACGCATACGCCTTGTGGGCTCAGCTGACAAGCTGAGCGCTAGATAAAAGTACGAGTGAAGTAAACACTTCGCCGTATAGCAGAGATAAGCTGACGACTATGAACGCAATTTGAAATTTCAGCTAATCTAAACGCAATGTCAGCTAATTATGTGTAGTCAATTTTGTAGTTCTCCTTAGCTGTGCTGCACTGTAATTGTTGTTCGTGTTGTTGTTGTTGTTGCAGCCACATGAGTCACAGTTTGCAATGGCAGCCAGTCAAGAGATGCATCACAACTTTTGGCTAGGCGCCTGCATTGTGTTTGTTGACATTGTTGTTGCTGCTGTTGTTGCTGCTGTTGTTGCTGCTAGTTGTTGCTGCTAGTTGTTGTTGCTAGTTGTTGCCCCTGCCCTGTCTCCCCTTTTGCTGGTCCGCTAGAGCAAGTGCGTGTGACTCATCGATCGTTTTGAGAATCGTTTAGCACTTATATAAGCTATGCAAAAAGTATCTCACAGCTGCGAGGCACACAGCACGCATTAATAACGTACATTGTGAAAGGCCGCGTCGCTGGAAATTGTTGGCAAGTTTCTTGGTCTAGTTGGCCGACAAAACAGCTCAAAGTTTTGTGGCTCGGCTTCGGCTCCGGCTCTGGCTTCTGGCTTAAATTGTGGGTGCACACGCGAACGCGAACGTGAACGTGAACGCGGCAACGGGAACGTGAACGCGCGTCGAAGTGAGTCTTGTTTTTTTCTTGTATACTTTCGGTGGGTGCTGCTGATGATGTCTGGGAGCGTTTTGTAATTAAATTGTTAGCTACTTTCTTGGCCAAGTATTTAGCTGTTGCACACGTTTTGTCGCACGCATAGACACCGAATAACTGAAAAGCTACGTAAAGTTTTGTCTATCTGCCGCGGCAAAATGCGAGTGCGGCGATTGTGGCGCAGTTTGGGCCGGTTTATTCAAACAACAATTGCTAACAACAATGCCAGAGATAATGTTGTTGCCGTTACCGTTGCTTGCGCGACAACGCCAGCAGCAGCAGCTACAAATAAATTTTCAAGTCCAAAAGCATCTTTAAGATACGCTGCCTGTTACTGTTGCTGCTGCTGTTGCTGTTGTTGCCTCGCGGCTGCTTCCACTTATGTGTTGAGCATTTGGTAATTACAATTAAAAGTCAAGCGATTTTAATTGTGCTCTTTGTGTGCGAGAGACACAAATTGAAAGCAACTGCAGCTACAAATCGCCAACAGTTGTCGCTGCTGGCGATGCTGCTGGCGTTTGCCGCCGCCGCTGCCGCCGCCGATGCGCTGCACTGCACAAAATGAGCTTCACAGTTTTGCGCTATATCATCCGCTATATATATACAAATACATATATTTACAAATGTATGTATACTTAGGTAGCCATGTACATTAATGTCTTTTCATGTGCACCTGTGCAACCAGTCGCCAGGTTGCTATTTGCCAGTTGCCAGTTGCCAGTTGCCAGTTTGCCAGTTGATGCGATGCGGTGCGAAGCGATGCTCGCAGTAGATACAAGATATTATATCTAGGTAGACGTAGTAGACCTGCTTCATTTTTTCGCTCTTCTTCTTTTATTATAAAATATTGTATATTGCGAATTCTGCCTTGGGGATTGAGGGCTAACTAATGCCGACTTTTGCCTTTGAGACTTTGGCACACTCTTTTAATGGCGTCAGAACTAGGGACATGGCTGGAGTGGAGATGGGCAAATGGGAGAATGGGACGGGGATGGGGAGGATAGGGAAGCTGATAGGGATGCTGATGGGGATCGGGGACTGTGCGCCCTTTCATCTTTCACTTTCACGCAGTTCTATGAAATTATGCATTTAAATGTATAATCATTTCATTTGACTTACCCGTCGGCCCCGAAGGCCTTCAGCTCTCGATTCAGCGTGGCCTTTACGTTCTCCTGGGAGTAGAGGCCCATGGGTGAATTGAATTGCTTGTGCACAAGTTTACGTTGTATGGCAGCCATTATGTTGTTGTTGTTATTGCTTTTGTTGCTGTTGCTGCTGTTGGTTGTTGCTTGGGAAATTTGTTGTACGTGTTGTTTGGCTTGGTCTTCAGTTGAGTTGAGCCTCAGCTTGTGCGTTTGCTTGTTGCCTTTGCTTTGGCTTTGGCTGTTACTTGTTTGTTCACTTGTTTTTCCTATTAGCTTTTACTCACTCACTCTTCTATCTGGTCGTCTCTTTCTGCTTTGCTTGTCTTCGAAAACTTTTAAATTATTGTTGATAAAAAATATTTTAAAATTTCGTTGCTGACCGATTTTGTTCTCGTTCTCGTTCTCGTCTTTTTTATTTCTTGTTTTCTATTTTCTGTTCTCTGTTTGCCTACACTGTCTGCAGTGTCTAGGCTGCTTATCGACTTAACAAGTGGCTTTAAAGCAGTTGTTCTTACTTCTTCTATTCTTCTTGTTCTTGTTCTTGTTGTCTTATTGCCGTTCTTATTGTCTGAGGATAGCTCTAAATTATAAACAATGTGCGCCCTGCTTCAGTGTGCGTTAATCTGCCAATACGTTTGCGATTGAGTAAATAGCTTAAATTAAATCGTTAATCGTAGTTCGTTGTTCGTTCTGCAATTAAATGAAATGAAAATTGAAAATCGTTTGATTAAACAAATAGTTAAACATTCACTTTTGCCACACTATGCAAACAATGCTGGTAATGATGAATTACTTATGTATGTGTTTGTGTGTGTGATTGTGTTTGTGTTTGTGTGTGCACACACACTTCTTCTATAATATGTTGTGTGTATTTATTTGATTGTCATATATGGCGAGCCTCAATGCCAGCCTGCAGTTAACGAAAAGGTTCATTTCCGGCCCATCAGCTTCCGCTTAATTTCTGCATATGCAAGTTTCAGCGTGTGTTTGTGTGTGTGTGTGTGTGTTTTAAAAAAATTTAAATTTAAAATTGAAATATTCATGTCATCGGCAACATGCACAAGTTAAACAACGAGCGAATCCCCGTTGACAACTTAATCCCTTATTACGCATACTTATTATATTCCACCAAAAATGTATTATTATACCCTCAAGAGTTGATTGTTTTTTATGATTTCATATTCACAATAGCATCGTCAGTCCGAATGTGAGAGTGTGTGACTGAGTAAACGTCTTTGGGATTATAAACCAATTAATTGTTATTGAAATTCACTCATTTATTATTCACGATTCTTTCATGCATTTCTTTTAACGCCTTATTTGTGTTATTGTCATTATAATTCAATCATAATAATGGAATTGGCATTATTTCAAAAAATCAAATCCAATTTAATTAAAACAAATATCACACAAAAAAATACAATGAATTCACAAAATAAAAAACCTATTCAATATACACCTTTGCTTGAATAATTAAAATGTATATAATGATGCTGAGAGTTTTCCACATGAGCGTAGATAAATTTATACAAATTCCTATCTGCATACATATATGTGTATATATTCCAAACATACATAATATATATTCCAAGTGCTTCCAATCAACACAAAAATGCCTCAATGTCAGCTAACTATATAAAGGTGTCTACACATATACAAGTACATATATTGCAAAACATATATAGATTCAATATAGAACTTTCCAAATATCTATAGTTATAACTATAGATATTCGCTGGAAGCAACGCCTCTCTCATTTTTATATCTAACATATACGTATACGTTCTAAATTCTCAACACACATATATTTTAATATACATACAGTATTTATTATTGTGTGTGAATTTCTTTGTCATGACACAAATCCGTTGCACTTAATAACATATAATGCACATCATCAAATTAAATGTTGAATTCTCATTAGTTTGTTGCTTGTTGTTATTGTTGGTGGCAGCTGTTGCAAAGCAAATTACAAAATGCTATTTTCGACATTCGTCTCATTTCAGTCGTGTTTTTTCCAATGGCTAAGGAGGAGACACTCACTACTGTCACATTTAAAAATGTATCTTAAACTAATTTGAGCAGCACTTTTTGGCCAGACGAAATATTATTGTATTTATATGTTAAATTTTTTATTTTTGATTTTGTTGTTTCAATTTGTTAAAAATAGACATACATGTTGAAAAATATGCTCAGTTTTGCTATTCTAATATTTTCCACATACACACATCTAAAATTCTCATTTCTCATCTCTTTTTCTTATTCATTTTTCATTTTTTTTCAGTTTCTGTTTGGCTTCGCTTTTCATGTTTTCGTGAGTCAAATTCCCGCCTTCTGTGTCACCTCAAATAAAATTAGCAACTTTGAGCAAATGGTATTATACAGATTTGCGTCATTTCTGTCTTTTTGTTGGTCTTTCTGTCCCTCCGTCCGTCTGTTTGTCCGGTTTTCTAGCTGTCAGAACTGGGTGGGTCAGCAGTCTGTTAATAAACACAAGTAATTCCCCATCTAATATTGTTCTGCATTTTGCAGCAGAACCATTTCTTGCAACAAAACACAAAAAAAAAGATGAAAGAAAAATACGTGCGGCAAGAGGAAAATAGGCGCACTGGAAGTTTAAAATAGATTGCGCCCTGAGACTGTGTGATTTACTGCAATGGCAATTCCTAAATGCCATCTAGATTGTGCTCATTTTTCACATATATACTTTCACGTGTTTCCTTTTTGATATTTGCACATGCACACACACATGGCACTGTTATGTATGTCAGTTAACAGCATTTAGTCGTTGCTCTCTCTCTCTCTCTCTCAATTCTGACTTACTCTGCTCGTCGTGAAGCTTGCTTCTAGCCTCCATAAATGATGAGAGAAATAATAAATTTATAGCTAAAACATGCTCGCATTCGTACGAGTATCATTTAATGATTGCGTTTGTCTTCATTCTGGCATATGGTAGTTTTGCTTATACCATATTTATTATCTTTGCACTTTGTTTTCATTAAAGAAAACCAATTTATCTTGTAAAAAATTGCAACATTCCGTTCGACAAAAACAACAGCAAAGCAGGAAAACTGCAATAAAATGCTTAGCTGCGTCTCGACTGCTTCACTGAATTTAATGTGCATATGCGTGTGCATGTGGGTGTGTGTGAGTGTGTGGGTCCCTGAGTGTGCGTGCATGTGAATTCATTATGTGTGCTCGTTGATTCGCAATTTGTGCGTTTTAATTGAGCTGAACGCAGCTGTGGCCTGCAGCTGTTTAAATGGCCAAATTATGAGGTATTTGCATGCATTTGCAGTTACGCCCAAAAGCAGGCAACGCTTTTTGCCAATGGCTGCGAAAATTAATCAGAATTTAATAAAATATTATGCAGCAACAGCAGCAGCAGAGCAGCAGCAGCAATAGCTACTCGGCAGCAACCTTGTGTTTGCGTGTGTGTGTGTCAGTGTGCGCTTGCTGCCCACTTGATGTTCCAATTAAAGTTTTACACATATGCACGCACACACTGTTGCTTGGCAGGTGTACTTAACTCGGCATTAAAGTGCGCATGAATTGTACGAGAATTCGCATAAAAAATGCAGGCACAAAAGCGCACAAAAAATAATGTTTCAAAAAAGTTTTTTGTAGCCAACACTGGCAGTATGCGAAGTGGGCGTGGCCCGACTGCCCCTAAAGACAATGCACACGCTGCTGTATGTATGCATGTGTGTGTGTGTGTGTGTGTGTGTGTGTGTTGCTGCGGTAGATGGGGGCGAGGCATCACTATTTTTGCTGAACATTGATTCCAAAGCGGTCGAGCGAGCGGCGAGGCGAGCGGGGAGGTGAACGCTCGTGGCCGCAGCTATAGGAGCAATATGCAGACGAGGCATGCATCGAAATCAGGTGCAAATATTGTTGCATTTGCATTGGGGGCGCAACAATTTCAGTGTGCTGCGATCTCCGCATACTCATGACTGTATCCATCTGTATCAGTGTCTGTAGTTGTATCTGGTATCTGCATCTGTATTCGCATCTCTATTTGTATTTGTATCTGGTATCTGCTGCATCTGTTTGCGAACTCTTTGCTTAATGCTTGCCGGGCATTTTCGGGAAAGCTCTGTTTAATTTAATTATTAGCTGGCAGCTGTTGCTGTTGCTGTAGCTGTTGCTGTTGGTGTTCTGACTGCTGCTGCTTCTGGCTTTGTTTTTAGTTGAATTGCTTAAATATTTCATAGCACATATTATTTGTTTATAGTTCGCCTGTTCGCGCTCGCGCTGCTACAGCAATTGTTAAACAGCAAAGTCTATTTGAATATGCTGAGGGCGTGTGTTAGGGAAGTGTGTGCGCCTGGCGTATGTGTGAGTGTGTGTGTGTTTGTGTGATTTTTTATGCTTGTACTTGCTACTTACCGTCTGTTGCAATTTGGCGTTGCTTAATCCAAATATAATGCCGTCAAATTGCCAAAGTTCGCTATGTGGTGTCTGGGGTCTCGATCTGACACGACTTTGCAAGTGCCTTCGCCGGCGTCCCTTCGTCTGCGTCTTCGCCCGCATACTCGCCCTCGACATGCAGTTGCGTTTGCGTTTTATAATGACAAATATTCGCACGCAACTGCAGTTATCGAAAAGAAACTGGAGCAGCAGCTCTGCTCTCACATTTGCGGCTTTTCATTTCTTTATAACATTATATATTATTATATTTTTTTTTTTTGGGTTGTGGGGCTTTCGCATTTTCTTTGTTGGTTGTTTGTCGAGCGGCGAGCGGCGAACGTCGAGCGACGAGCGTTGAGCGGCAAAGTAGACCCGCATCCGTATCCGGCCACGTTTTCTTGCGCGGCCGTTACGGCCAACCGGCGTTTTGTAAGCGCACCATAAACGAACTGAACTGAACAACACGGAGCAGAACTCAACTCAACGTCGCATGCGGCTGCTGCCGCCTGCTGCTGCTGCCTGCTGCTGCTGCTGCTTGGCGCCTGGTGGCTGCCGCAGCCGCAGCCGCAGTGGCAATAGGCCAAAAGGAAAAACCAAAAATGAAACACTTTACGCAATGATCACGCGTTTCGCTTTTCGTTTTTCATCACTCTACGGTTTCACATCCTAAGCAGCTGAATAAATATGTGCTACCTCTGCCTCTATGCCTGTCTGTATGTGTGTGGTGATTGTGTGTGTATCAGTGCGTATCGTAATGAAAAGTGCACAGTGGTGTCCAGCAATAAAGTGCATGGCCATTGAAATGCAAATGCTACGCCCACTTAGCGCAGCAAACTGCATAAATTTTTAATGTAAATCTCGCAAGACAAATTGAAAACTTGCATTTTAATTTATAAGTTTGTTTACTTCAGCTAAGTAAGTTAAGTAAGTTGTTCATTTTTGTCTAGTGCCCTAAGATATGCAAAACTTATTTGCAAGCGATCTTCAAAAAATATATGGTCACCCTAGGATGAAATTGACAAATTAACTACAAGCTTTTTATTTATATAGTAGACTTTGCTTTAAAAGCTTGTGCTTCATATGGTTACCTTAAGTAAACAGTGGCTAAATTTCGGCGAAAATAATTATTTCATAATTCCCTCAATGAATTTAAATATATTCATTTTCAGGAATGTTTTCGCTTTGAACTTGCCATAAATATATGTGCATATCTGCCGTGTCTTGAGATCTAACTTTTGTTTATGGCTTCATAAAAAATACAACGGCTATTTAATTTGCTTGGATGAAATAATGAATTTGGCAGTCTGTCAAATGAGAGCGAATGTTTCCTAGCAACAACTGTGAGTCAATTTTTCTGGTTGTTTTTGTTTTTTGGCTAATGCTTAACAAAGAATGGGGGATAAAGAGCTTATCAAAGTCAAATGACTGATTCATCTATGAGTCGGTATCTTAATTGAGCTTCAAATGGAAGCAGTGACAACTTTTGACGTACGCGACTGTAACTCGGACACAAATCACACACACAATTACACACAGACACATACAAACACATACACACACACACACACACAGAGATATTTTTGCCACTTTCTGTCCAAAAGAAAACAACAACAAGAACGACAAGCGCCAAGAACAATATGAAAAAGAAACTCCCAAGTATAATAGTTTTTCTGAATATCTCACAAATAAATAATAAAAATAAGAATTGGAATAGGAACGCACAAATGAAATATGAAAAAGAAAAATATGCTTGAAATAAAGATGGACCTCAGGCAGACCCACACTGTGCTGCATTTACAGTCACTTTACGAAAGATACAGATGTATCTGTATCTGTGTCTGTAGCTGTAGTTGTGTTTGTATCTTTAGCTTTATGTTCGTGGTCTGTGTGGCCTCGTGGACTATTACAGCATTTTTACTGCTGCGCTACGACAGCTCCAACGAAACAGAAACACGTCTCTAATAATATTCTATTTTCTATTTTTGAGTTCTGGTTCCACGTTCACAGCGACGACATCGATGTCGATTTCATTGGCGATGGGGTTGGCGACGGCGACGGCGATGTCAGCACGACGTTTTCTAACGCATCTAACGCGAACAAAAAACTAGCACAATTTTCCAATTTTATTTATTCTTTTTTTTCGTTTTTTCTTGTTTTTTTTTTTCTTGCTTCAATTTTTTCTCAAACATAAATAGCGAACGAAGCGAGTGAGCATTCAAATAAGCATCGTAAAATGTCATTTAATTGTTGCAGTTTTCCTTTCATTTCGTTTCTCATTTTCTTTTCATATTTATCGTTTGTTTTTTGTTTTTGTTTTTTTTTTGTCACATTTTGATTGTGTTAGCATTGCAGTTTTTAAAGACGTTCTTATTATTATACGAATATTATTGTGGTTTCTAATTGTATTTGCTTTGTTGTCCAAGTGCTAATTGCGCTTTAAATGATAATTAGCGATTGCCAACGTTTTTGATTGACAAAACATCGTGTGGTTTTTTTATATGTTTTCATTTTGGGGGTTTCAATTAACATAATTAAATTTTGATTGCACGCACGCGCATTTTGATAGCGCGATAGCGAGTTCGAGTTCTCGCAATCGCATACATTTTGGGGGCACACAAGCACAGTGAGGAAAATCACTAGATAACTGCAACAATGACAATGAATTCACTCACACACGCAGTCACAGTCACAGTCACAATCAAACCCTCACACTCTCCGTGAGGTTGCATGCACACACACACACACACACACACAATTGCACACACTCACATGCACACACACCTGCAATAACTGGGGCGCCTCTGCACTGTCAGCGATTACGGATACGACTACGACTACGACTACGGCTGCGACAACGGGATTCTGACTTTGGCTGACAGGCTGTTTTCTTGGTGAAGGTGACCACGTTCGCGATGCGAATTATTATTGTTACTCGCAGTTCGTAGTTTGCCGTTCACCGTTCGGTTGCCAGAGATCTCGACAGCTCGTACACCCCAAACACACCCACACTAGCGATTATTCACGCAACTCTCTCATCCACACACACACGCACACACACACACACACACACACACACACACAGACACACACACACATATACACTCATAATGCCAAGACGCAACTCTTGCCGCAAGTTCGCAAAAGTTGTTGCTGCTGCCGCTGCTGCTGTTTGCATGCGGCTTGCCTTTTTGTTTCATGGAAAATGGAAAATGATGACACACAAAACATTAACACAGCAGCGAAAGAGCCACCAATACAACTAGAGCTAATGAAACAACTACAACCACAAAGACTGGCATAGAGTACCTATGGAATAGCGCCCACACAGATAGAGATACAGATACAGATACAGATACATATACACACTCACACATATGCTTATAAATTGGCCTGTCGGCCTGGCTAATCACGTATTTTGATACAACCTCCAAGTAAAGAGCCTGCACAAAGCAATAAATATTCAACATTCACAACAACACTCATGCCACCCAATTCACACACTCACACACGCACACTCTCTGCACTCAGCTAATTAAGAACAAAATAAAGCTGCTATAGAACACAGATAGATAGATAGATGGATAGATAGAGATACTTATGTACCTCTTCCATGTTCATCTATAAGTATCTTTTTGTTTGTTTGTATTAGCGAGTATATTCGCTCTTTTTCGAATATTCAATATTTATTTTTGGCCTTTCGAAAAGCCATTTCAAAGCTGATTTGCATACTCTATCCAATCGACAGGATTCAAGATTGTGGCTGGCATTTTGAGGTGTTGATATTTTAGTTAATTGCCACTTTAAATTTATCTTGAATTCGTGTCGAGCTTCGTTTTAAACACAACACAATGAGCCATTTTTGAGACAAGTGTTGAGCTGAATTTAATACATTTTGCTGTAGGGTTTTATAAGCTTGTAAGTTCTAGGAAATTTTAATTGAATTTAATTGTGAGTTTGAATAATAGACAGGTAATTGTGCCACTGAAATTCTATTAGAAATATTAGGAATTTTGACTGAAATTACTTGTAAATATCTTTTGAAATAAATTGAGAAAAACTTCTTCCTTCAGCACAGCTACCGCATATACTGCAGTCGAGCATGGCCAGCTACTCTGGCATTCAAGTTGCACCATTAAGTTGATGGCCAAACACATCAAGTGAATGGCGAGCATTTGTCAAGTTAACAAGACAATCGTAGCGATAACTTTTTTTTAGAGTATTCGTTTATTCGTTGCGGTCATCAAGCAGCAACTAAATGCTTTGTCTTTAGTTCTGCAGCCTTGTATAATTTAGTTTTATGTGTTTTATATTTTTGGAATTTGTATTTTGGCTGCCGTTAAGCAAAACAACTTGCAATTGGTTGTTGTCGAGTGTTGGCGTTGTCGTTGTCGATACATGAGTTCTTCTGCTTGCAGCTTTAGTTGTGGTTTGTAGTTGTGGTGTTGTTGTTTTTATGGGTTTATAAAGCGCATTTCGCACAATCAAATTAGTGGGTATGCAGTGCGGTCAAGCGCATCAATTAGTGCATTCGAAATGGCCAATGGCCATTGAAATGGTTGCCATTGCTCTCCTGCTTTACTCGCTCTCGACTGGCATTCAATCGCACGTCAGCCAGTTGGGAAGGCAGGCAGGCGACCGGCAGGCAGTCATGGAGGCGGGAGGAGACCGAGAGAGTGAGGAAGGCAGGAGGGCAGGTCGTCAGGTGATCAATCCAAGTGGTGGAGCAACAAAAAAGCGAATGCAAAGAGCAACTGACAGCCAACTAAGCTGCTTGAAATGTTCATTTTAGTATTTCACGCTAGAAAGCCAAATGCGAAAGAAACATATGAACATTTAGAAATAATATATATATGCACATATATATATGTATGTCTACATATATAAATACATATATGTTTAATGTTTGTGAATGATTAATGGCACATTAGAATTGAAATTGTTTCGCTCATGTGGCAGAGCGTCAGGCACTGGCTGTGGTGTTGTGGTGTTGTGGTCGGGGCAGGTGCAACAGCGGCAACAGCGGCATCAAATATATATATTGCCATAATGTACAAATATTTATATGCCTTTTTTTGCACCCCGTTCCCGCTGCGCTCCCGTTTCGCAGTCCCAATCCCAGAGCCATTGCAAAATGAACGTGGCCTTCTATGAGCATGCAGAGCAGCAGCTGCCAGCTGGCAAAAGGTGGGAGAGAGGGGGGCTTGACTACCTGCTGGCAGCCAAACAGGTGAGTGTTTATAATATGCATGCCAAAGTGTGGAAGCTGAGAAAAATCTAGAGAAAATACAAACACACTTTTCGCACTCAACAGCACACACTCATAATCACACGCACTCACACTCCCTTCTATCTGTGTGTGTGTGTGTTATATTTACTTTGTCTATTTATTTATGCTTATGTATTAAGCATGTGCATAGTTTGCTTTGCAACTGGTTGAATGCCAAGGAAGTCCAAAGAATACCGCCATACACTATAGCTGTATGCATATTGCATCCTCCTTCGATACCATTTAGATTCCCAACTTCGGTGCAATCTCAGCTTGTGGGTAGGAAGTTTGCCAAATTGCAGAAACCGCAGGAACCCCAAGAAACCGAAACGAAGAACCGAAAAACAGTTTTATCGTTCTGCTGCTAACGGCGGCTATGAATTGTCAAGGGGTTTGTTCGCTCAGTTCGCTCAGCTGCGCTCCGCATTGGTTTGTATGTTTGCCAGCAATTTTCTAATTTTCCATTTGCCATTTTCCAATGCGCTGCAGTTACCGGATTGACTCTCTGAGTTTTTTCCGACATTTTCTTAATAAACTTTAATGACTGCGGGCGTTGCAGTGTCAGCTGCACACTTCCCCAGTTGACTGCAACTTTGATAGACCTGATAACCTGGTATGTTCCACTCCCCCATTCAATCCCCTCTAAAGTATGCAATGCCACAGAGCATGCCACAATAAACCAACAGCATGTGCCGCAGAATGGGGCTTGGGTGCTGGGTTTGGGGACGACGACAAACTGTAAAAGCAGGCTGAGCAATTTTCTGCCAAAATATCAAATGCTAGAGCGTAGATTTCACCAATAATTTAGTTGGACAGCACGTAGCGAGTGTCACGCATGCAGCAACAGCAGCAACAGCAGCAGCAGCAGCCGCCGCAGTGGCAGGTTGGGGTGGAATTTGTGTGGCATGCAACAAGCTTTTGGGGTTTTCCATTTGGGTGCCAGCTCATGCATTACTCATGACGTGTATGTCAGTGGCAGCAGCAACAGAGGCAAAGCGGACCTCTCTCTGTCCACTATGAGCAAAGCTTTGTCGCCTTGGAATTGTCTTGCTATTGCCACACTTGCCACACTTGCCACACACAGAAGACAGAGTCACATTTTTAATATGGACGCTGCTACGCGTTTGCAGTTTAATGGACTCGCCCATAAAAAACGAGGCGAGAAAATGAGCGAAATGCGAGGCAGTTTGTTCACACTTAACGGCCCACGATCCGAATGAGGATGGGGACTGCTGTTGGCTGTTGGGCTGTTGGCTGCTGACTTGTTGGCGCAAATTAACACATTTATTAATGCCACAATTTGTTGCATAAATATTTATCGAAACGCGGCAGCCAGCAGCCTGCTGGAGTAAGAAAGCAGAAGCAACAAACAGCAATAGCAACAGCAACGCGTAACATTAAAAATTTCTCGTTTATTTTCATATTCATATACATTTATAATCGTAATAATAATCATAATAATTATAATAATAATAATACTCGTAAGTGTAATAATAATGGTAATAATAGACAAAGTTTATCACACACACATATGATATGGCTCGCAGGCAGGCGCTCACACATACGCAGGCACACACACACACACACGCAGCAGACACAGACACAGACACGGAGATACATATACACAAACACATACACGTACAGCATTATTTGAGATTAAAATAGCGCGATTTATTTTCATTTTTCTTTCGTTTTTCGTTTTTTTTTTCGTATTTGTTTTGGTTGTTTTTTTTTTTATTTACGGTCTGTGTTTTGTTGTTCTTTTTTGATTTTCGATATTTAATTTGATTTATTTTAGCTGGTTGTTAGGAAGAGTGCGCCTGCAAGCAGCTTGAGATGGGGCTTCAAAGCATGTCCATCAGAGACACCTTATAAATTCGCTGTTTGGCTGCCGCCCCGAGGCATGACCGGGGATGGCTTCGACATCGACATCGACATTGATGGCGCTGTCGACGCCGACACCGACGTCGTGTCCGGAAGCAGCAGCAGCTGCAGCAGCCAGGGCAACGCGCGCTGCCAGCAGCAGAGGAAGCTGAGCACCACAGCCAGCGAAGCCAGAGCACAGCAGCTGCTGAGCATCAACGTGCCAGCAGCGTGACCCTGCAACGGCAATTGCTCCGACTCCAGACACAGCCGGAACTCGTCGTAGTCCAGGCGCGTGATGGCGCAATAATGATTGAGCATACAGAGACCCTGACAGGCGGCATTCGACTGAAATCTCACCGCATTGGCACGTTGATATCTGGGCGAGAATATGGAAGTGGAAGCATAAGAGAAGTATGATTATGATGGCCGATGAAACACGTAATTACCTCGTGAACCAGGAGGCATCTGTGCCAGTGAAGCGCTCGGCAAAATTGTGCAGCGCTATGGCCGAGATGTCGGCCAGTGCATAATAGTGCGTCAGATTGTATTCCGGCAGCCAGAGTGGCTCGTGAGCGCGATTCGCCAGCGGCAGATCCAGCCAGTATTGCGTGTAGTCCAGCACCTGGCCGCTGCCCGTATCGAACTTGTAGAGCCGCAATGCCGGATTGTTGGAGGCGCCAATGCCCTCCTTCCTGGGCACCACCGACGGCGCTATCATCAGCCAGGAGATGGGCGTGCCTGTGTCCGGGAAGCAGTTGTAAAATGCGCCAGGCGGACTGAGAGTTGTTTGTTTGATTGACTTACCCTGCTCATCGTAGATCAGCCGAAAGGTGTCCGAATGCAGATGGCCGAAGAACTGTCCCTGTATCACCGAGGCGTACTTGCGGACCGTGTCCAAGTAGCGTTTGTTGTTGCGTTCCGTGAAGATCAGCTGACCACTGTGCTGCGGTCCCAGCTGACGCTCGTCGACACCCGGCGGCATGTGACCCACAATGTATACCTGTTGAGTAAAAGGATTAAATAGTGATTACAAATTTGGCTGTCAAAAGTAACTCAGCTTTTATAATTTAAGTTCTGAAAGCAACAGAATGGCTCTTGAAGTATTCCAACATTTGTTTTGCAAATCAGGGTAAAATTGATTAAATTTATTATTTATTTACGTGTTTAATTATTATACAAAATAATATAATAACTTAAAGAAGAGAATGCTAGCTACCAAGGCCATCGACTCGAAATTTATTATAAAATATACCAATTGAGCAATTTCACCGATTCAAAACGATTTTCCACGTTTATCTTATTCCTCGTTATTTAATTCTTTTGATTTACTGCAACATTAGATTTATTTTTGACATTTTAAAGTGCCTATAAATTTTCTGAATAGCATTGCTTTATATGCAAAATATAACAGCAGCGACCGCCAAATTGTGCATGATTTACTTTTCTACTAAACGCAGTTTTTCAAAAAGAAATTCAAATGAGAAATCAGAAATCAGAAACATTAAGAGCATTAAACTAGATGTCCCTCAAACATCTACGATAACTCGCCCCCTTCTTACCGTCTCCTGCTTCTCCTTCGCCTTGCTGAGCACCTCGTCCAGCCAGAGCCACTGCTGCTCGGCCAGCAGCTGATCCTGGGCGGACATCGTGCTGCTGGACGCCCGGGGTTCGCCGTAGTACTCATTCTGCCAGCGCAGACTGTGCGACACCTTTGGCTCTGGCTCGTGATCGTGACGCATAAAGTTCGTGTTGAGGGCCACGATGCGTAGACGACTCTTGGTCTGCTCGATGGAGTAATAGCCTCCCTGCTCAAACGTGTTGAGTGCCTCGGTGGGCAGCCAGTGGCGCCACAGTTCGCCCATTTGCTTGTACTTCTGCAGGCTGTTGCTGCTGCCATCCTCGTGGCCCAGCACGGGAAAGATGAAGGGTGCGGAGAAGCTGCGACCCAGCAGCTCGGTGATGTTGCGCAGTATCTCGTGCTGCTTCTGCTCGGAGAGCGGCTGAGCGGAGTGGGAGAGAGCGTCGCCAGTCCAGAGCACGAACTCCACGTTGTCGCCCTGCTTGGCCTTCATGGTCTTGACCGCGGACTCGACGAGACTCCAGGGACTGTCGCAGTTGTAGTTGCCAAAGGGGCCCGGCGACTCCATCGACTGCGGGGCCGTTGAGGCGCCGGGATGCGACAGCTGCCAGCAGCTCCGATAGACGTCGCCCTGCATCGAGTATAATGTGTCCAGATGCAGGTCGCTGATGTGCCAGAAGTAGCCTGCAACGGAGCAAACACCAAAGAGAAAAGGAAAGCAATAGAGTAGGCAATTTACGGACTCGGATTAGAGCTGGGCAATTCCTGGTTGGGAAAGACCACGCTTCGACCCTTCGGCCATTTGCATGCCGTCTGTGGCGGACTTGTGAAAACCCGACGACCCGATTTGCGCGAGACGTGGATATTGTGATACCGGGAATCGAACAGGACGTGAACTAAGCGTTGACTACCTGCGTAAGGAGTCAAGAGGTCACTTGATGCCGCATGCGAGGTGTTGAGTTCACTAAACTGCGAGCTCACAAATCAGTTGGCGTTGGCATGCGCTCTGAATAGAAGTGTGAATATCCGTGAGCAGAGATCGTGAGTCGATAGACGCAGACGCAGAGTCGAGCGACAGACAGGCAGGATAAGTATAAGTCCGGTTAGTCAGGACGTTCAGTCAGTGCCTAGACAAGTTGATAGAGGGTGCTTGAGTACATTGCATGACGTCAAGATGAGCTTTCGTTTCGGTCTGGCCCTGCTGCTTATGGTCGCCATGTCGCAGCTGGCGCAGCAGGTGGATGCCAAGAGGAAACTTTGCGGCGATGCACTCAACGATGCCCTTGATATGCTATGTTCTCATGGATTCCCCCCCAGGTTGCGACGCGACAGTAAGCCCCTTCATTCATCCTCCGCGAGAAACTGCAACTCTTTGCTGACAAACTTCCATTTGCTTTTTGCAGCGGACAGAAACCCACGAAGCCCCGAACAGGCGCTGCTGCACAAGTGGCGTCTCCTGGCATTGCGATTTCAATTGGATCAGCCGGACAGCGACGATGTGGATGAAGTTGCAGCGGTAGTCGACAAGGGCAGCGAACGCAAGCTGCATCGTCAACGACGCCGCATTATCACCGATTGCTGCGAAAGTGGCTGCACCTACGACGTCCTCAGGGAGTACTGTGCCTAACCCCAGCTCAGCCCCGCCTCCCCCACCAGCTTGATGTGCCCAAAGCCCCAATCACGAGAAGAGCAAAAAGAAAATGAACAAAAAAAAAATCAGAAAACAGCGAAAGGAACTTGCGTTTTGCAATTCATTTGCATTTACTTACACTTAACCGAAACCTCCCCCAAAATAATTTACATTTAATATTAATAATTCCCAATGTCTTATTGTAATATTTCATGGAAGCAATAAAGTTTCTCGATAACAATAGCAAAACAAAAGGTTTAGCTCCGTTTGTCGTTGCCGTTTGCCGAAAGGTCTCAAGATGTTGCCTCTTGCCGCTCTCCAAAGTGAAGACTCGTCCACCCCCCACGTTGGTGGCTTTCACGTCAATGCGAATGTTTTTCCCTTGCATTCTCGGAACAATAATGAAAATATTGAATTTTTAATTAGATGACGCTGTGTTTTTCACCAGAACAACAACTCGGTCTAACAACGAATTTTTGATGTTCTTAAAACTCTTTATGCCAGCTTTAGTACTTGAACAAATATGAATTGTTAATTATCTACTTTTGGCAAGTGTAAGATGTGTTTTCAAGCAGATAGCTTGCCAAAATATTTCTCGATTACTTGGGGCTGTTAATAATATGTAATAAAGCGACTACAAAGAATTTAAATAGACTGCTAATAATATTCATATATTTCTATCATGCTTTTGGTTAAACATGGGTAGACAGTTTTTGCCATGTTGTTAAAGCGTTCTTTGAATACAAATGCCACAGATATTACATGTACTTATAATCTGACTACACTTTGCATTCCTCCGGATGATTTGGCCTTATTTCAAGCTGTGCCAATTCCATTAGACAAGTTCGCGAGCCCGCGGCAAGAGTAAGAGTAAACAACAAAGGCATGGCAAAGTTAAGGGGTCCACGGGGGAGGGGGAGCCAGAGGGCAGGTCACGGTAGCGCAAGTAGGGCAAAGGCGAGAGGGTGAGGTTGCTTTTGTTTTTCAACAATTGCGATCTACGCGTAATTCTGGTGTGAAAATGAAAAGGAAAATATAAACAAAGGCCCGAGCAGAAGATAACGTCAACTGATATGAGTAAAATGCCACCCACACATGCCACAACCTGCTGCTGCTGGGACTGCTGGCGAGTCTGCTTGGCGGATGGCTAACTGACATTGCGCCTAACACTTGCTGACAGTACTCAGTGGAGCCGTGGACCTGCCTGTTGCTCTGGGGTCCAACATATAAAGCGCTGCCGCAGCCGTAGTGGGAGCACAGTTGCACACTAACTATTCGATTGACACCACAAACAAATAATACAACATGCAGTTCGAGAATTCGAAGTACATTCTGCTGATCTGCAGCCTCGCGATTACCCTCTCCCAAGCCCAGAACATCGTGATCTGCGGCAATAATTTAGCCGAAATGCTGACACGCATCTGCCGTGATGGCTTCAACTCCAGGTTGAAGCGAACAGGTAAGTGGATGAGTGTAAGGATACGATGCACATCCCATCGCTAAGCTGCACTATTTGCAGGCAATATCTTGCCGGATTACAATGGCATCGATACCGAGAACAACGCTAACCTGAACGCCTTGGGGGCCTACACTAATCTCGACTATGCCAGACAGCCGCTGCTCTTAGCCATGTTGGGCGAGAGTGCAGGTGCTCAGATGATAACTACCCGACGACGTCGATTCAATATCGTCGAAGAGTGTTGCGACAAGCCCTGCACAAACGCTGAGCTCAGGGAGTACTGCCTTTGAGTGCTTAACCACTTTACATAATAATATCCTTCATTTGACCCAATTTAGCTAATGTTACTAATGTCTAAATGAGAAGTAAATGCGTGACAATTTCATTTATAAAAATAATAAATAAATAAATGTATATTTATAATTTTGAATTACAATTTAAATAAAAATTTAAAAAGAAGACTTTAATATATTGTTTTTTTCATGTGAACATGAATTAAATTACTTGTCAGATTTTATGATGTTTTCGTATCGTAACGCAAGCTAAGCTGCAGAATAATGGGAGGGGAGACTTATTTAAATATACATGTGTGCATTTAAATATTTATGTTATACACATTGCATGGTTTGCATGTTGTCGCAAGAAGTGCCGACAAAACAATTTGTAAACTGTTACACAGCGAACGAAAATCAAGAATAAATTCTTAATTCAAGATTCAACTATTTGAAAATTTAAGCTAGTACCTAAATTCTCAAATAAAATTCCAAACTTTAGAGTTATTCTATATTTGTCAAGTATTAAGAAACGTTATCAACGCAAGACTGTATAATATGTCATTCTTTTTTTAATCTAAGAATCAAATTTAGATTTAAATTTTAGTTTAAAAACAGTTCAAAATAAAAATAAAATGTTCCACTTAAAAAAAAAAAAACAAATAGGATTCAATTGTTGCTTTAAAAGTCTTTTTAAAAATAAATTCTTGTTTCAAGCTTGAACTGTTGTCGAGCTTAATAATTTTCTACTAGAACGTAATTTCTTTTTCGGCGTAGATCTCAAAGAAGTAGAAAATATATACATTTAAACTCCTTGGAGTCCGAAATCCATCTTTTTGTCTATTAGATAAATTTTAGAGTAATCTGGTTGGCAGTTGACTCGGCCAAAATTCGGTCCAACTCCTGATGCAGTCAAATTGCAGAACGACTAAAAAAATGACTTCCTTATTGGCCTTATGGTGCGATTATTCAAATGAAATGGTACTCAAATTGCAAATGACGAGGCAGTTATATAGAGCAGAATAAGTCTGGACAAAAGCGGCAGTCACGCTGTAAGGTAGCTTTTACGTTTTTAACAATTACGATCTACCCGTAATTCTGGTGTGCAAATGCAAAGGAAAACATTAACAATGACCTTGGCAGAAGAAGACGTCAGCTAATATGTGTAAATACGCCCACATCACGATTACCTGGGCTGCTGGAGGCTGCACGAGACTCCAGCTGATGGCTAATTGACACTGCGTCTAACACTGGCTGACAGTACTTAGTGGAGCCGTGGAGCCATGAAGCCGTGGAGCTGCCTAATGCATTGGCTTTCATATAAAAAGCTGCTGCCGCTTAGTGAGAGCACAGTTGTGGTTTGGTTGCGACAAAGTATTGGATTAACAGCACAACAACATGCAGTTGATGAACGTCAAATACGTCTTTTTGGTCTTCAGTCTCGCTTTTACGCTGTGTCCAGGCCAGACTATTAGGCATTGTGGCCAAGGCTTATCTGAAGCACTGATGCGATATTGTCCAGGAGGCTTTAACATGAGGCTGAAGCGAACAGGTAAGTGTCGAATTGATGCGATGAAGCGATGCAATTATTAAGATACATATGTTATTTTCAGGCATCGATGTCGATACCGGGAACAACCCTAACTTCAACACTTTGAACACTTTGGGGGCAGACACTAATTTCGACTATACCCGACAGCCGCTGCTTTTAGCCATGTTTGGCGAGAGTTCTGGTTCAGAGCTGATTTCAACCCGACGACGTCGATTTGGTATTGTCGAAGAGTGCTGCTTGAAGCCCTGTAAACATTCGATTCTCATGGAATACTGTATTTAAGCAAGCAGTTCCAGTCCTGTCCAATTTGGAAGCGCTCCGATGGGACTCTCGCCGACTAATTGATAATTACAATGGAATAGACCCGAATGTATCCGTATTCGTTTTAATTATATTCTATTTAAATAAGGCTATTATTCGCAAAATTCAACAAATGTTAAAAATTTTGAAAAAAAATATACGAATTTAATTTTAAAATAAATTGAAATGAAAATTGAAACATTAAGTATTTTTTCTAAGTTTGGATTTATGGTATCGTACCAATGTTTGCCGAATCATTAAGTCTATGGTTTTTATTAAGTAAAATAAAATGCAAAAATAACAATTGTTATAAAAAGAATTGGAAGCTTTGACATTTAATTGTTAATACAGGCAGGCCAACATAATAATATAATTACGGTTGTTATCACTGATTCTGTCTTTTAAATATATTTAAGTTATATTACTCATTTATCCTATGAGTGGCAGGGCGTGTATAAACACTTAGGAAACATTAGTTTCAGAAGTTTTCTAATACGAAATATTTTCCCTTCTAAATCGTAATTCTTATTTTACAATACTTACTTAAATTCGAGTTTAACTTGCATGCGTTTCGATTCTTTTGAAATTAAAGCGAAAGGTAAAACAAGAAGAGTAAGTAGGGCAAGGCGGGGGTGGGAAGATGCATTTTAAAATAAAAGGGCATATACAAACAAAGACTTGAGCCGAAGGAGACTTCAGTCGATATGGGTTAACATGCCCCCATGGGATGCCAGCAGATGCGTTACTGACACTGCGTCTAATAACAACTGACAGTTCTCTGTGGAGCCGGGGAGCCGTGTAGCCGTGTAGCCGTGTAGCTGTCTGGTGCCCTGGGTACATCATATAAAGAGCTGTTGCAGCCGCAGTGAGAGCACAGTTGTGGTGCGACAGCCACGACTTCAAGTATCTATAATATTTGGTAGATTTTCCTTTCACATGAGCCATTGGATTAACAACACATGAGAATGCAGTTAGAGAAATCGAAATTCATTTGGATGTTAGTCTGCAGTCTGGCGATTACGTTCTGTCGGGCCGATCATATTCACGTCTGCGGCAACGGTTTAAACCGAATGATGGCCGAGATATGCAGTGAAGGCTTCAACTACAAGTTGAAGCGTTCAGGTAAGCAGAAGAACGATACGCTGATCACATCGCTAAGCTACACCATTTTTCAGGCGTTACCTTGCCGAATTACAATAGCATCGGTACTGAGAAGAACAACAGCAACAATGCTTTGAGTAGATTCGGCATCGTACATTCGGACATCGGCTATCAAAGAGAACCCCTGCTCTATGCTATGCTAGGGGAAAGTGCTGCTCAGAAGATGATGTTGACCCGACGCCGACGATTTAGTATTGTCGAAGAGTGTTGCATTAATTCCTGTCCAAAATGGAAACTCAGAGAGTATTGCATTTAATCGCTAATCGTAACAGTCGAAAACTACTTGAGATTTTTAATGGATTAGACCAGAATTCAAAAGTATTGTCTTTGATTATACCCAATTTAATGACTAATTGAAAATATTATATATTGTAAATTAAAGTATTAAATGAATTAATAAGAAAATAGCATTTCAAGCAACATTAACGCATCCAAGCATATTAATCAAGTGTTTTCAACCCGACAACTTCATTTACTCAATACAGTGGCGGCTTCTTAAAGTCCTCAGCAATCCAGGAGCTCAGCGAATTCTGCTTTAATCAGTTAAAGCCACTTGAAGGCTAACGAACAAGCACGGAAATAAAAGGTCTCACGCCTGCCAAACTTTTTAATGGACCGAATAATAAAATAATATACATTCTTCAATTAGACCTAATTAAACTAATGTTCTTATCAGCTAACTGTTTAACAGCATGAGGTGCTCAACATCCTCAACACTTAACTGCCCATTAAAGATTATTGCTCATGTATGCTATCCTTAAGCAACGAAATGCTATTGTTTGAAGTGAGATAATAATATACTTGCATTAAAGTCAAGTGCGCGCTTAGAAATATAGTAATATTTGCGTGTTTTATATATTTTTGAACAACGTCCAAAATACTCTTGGAATTCGTTAGCACGAATTGTATGATCACGAACTCTGTCTGACATGTTTTCGCTTTTTAGCACCTTGAATAAGTTTTTGTTTTTCAATTTATACATGAGAATTTTTATGCAGTTAAAAAAAATGTAGGTTAATTCAGTGAGGACTGCAGTTGTGAGAATAAATAGTTACAAATTATAATAAATGAAACTAAAATGTACAGACAAAATTGGCAAGCAAGAGAGAACACTATTAAAAAAAAAAAAGTCATTTTCCAGATTCCCTGAGACTAGTTAATCGAGACATGTTTACTTAACACTTAATGTTCTCACTTGAAAGAACTTTGCAAATAACTCTATTGTTTGTTATATAGTGCATTTTATGCAATTTTTTTTTGCTAAATGAAACCACAAGATGCAAAAGGTATAAGAATACCAAAATGATCACATACGAAATAAAAATTAATATTAAAGAGTAGAAATAGTTAAAGATAGACTGTAAGTTTATAATAAATATAATTGCAATAACATGTAGTAAATTCATGCAGTTGGATTTTATTTCAAGCGTTTCCAATAAAAATATATTACAATGCTAAATGCATGCTGCAGAGTGCAACATGTGCTACGTTCAGGTCCTCAAGATTCAATGTGTTCCAAAGTGTACTTTGATCGCGGTGCTGGGTGGTGGTGGGATAGAGATGTCGAGCCGTGTAACTGGATCTAGGCGGCGCAATAAGCTCGCAGCTCGCTGATGCGACATGGCCTGGCACAGCACTCATCGACGATATCGCCACGAGTGCGTCGTCGTGTGGCAGTCAACGAGCTGAGAGCGTTCTCCGCCTGGAAGATGTTGCGCAAGCGTCCACTGCCCATGGGATAGGAGGTGAGCAGCTCAGCGGAGTTGGGCGACGATTCCTTCTGTTCAATGTACTGAATGGGATCGAGCGGATCAAAGTCCGCAAGAGCTACACCAAAGGACGGAAAATAAACAAGGGGATTGGCTGGCAGTCATCAACCTCGGGGGAGGAGTACTTACGGTTGCCACTGCGCTTGCGATTAATGAGCCGATTGTAACCGGTGTCGGCGCAGAGGCGAGAAAGCATGTCGCTCAACTGGCTGCTGCACAGACGCATGTCTATGGACTCGACGCTGGCCAGGACGGAGAGGGCCAAGAGGAAAGCCAACGAGAAGTAAATTGTTTTGCACATGGTATTGTAGTTGTATTGGGATAAGTCGATGAGATAGAACTGATGCTCTAACAGTGGCTGCCGCACGCTTATATACTCTCTATTACTCTCAATTACCTCTGTGTGTGGCAAGCACACGGCAGTGGTGTCACATTGTGTTAGAGGTGATGGCGACAAGTTGAGTGCATTCTCGACTAGCTAAGCGAGTCCTTGCTAAATTCGTTCAATGTCACCGCCGCTTACTTTTCGTTGACTTATGCAAATTTTTGCTGCGGCTGCCACATTGTTGTCGTCGATTATGCGTGCTTTCAGCCTGTCGGGTATAGACAATGTGCGTGTGTGTGTGGGCACGGACATGGCGGTGTGGGCATGACTTGGGGGCGTGAATGTGGGCGGTGTGACTTGGTGTGCGTCTTTGTCAGCCAATTAAACAATTTGGGTGAAAAAGGACAACGTAGGTTCTGGCGTGTGTACAAGCTAAGCCCCAGCCTGCATTTATGAATACCAAATGAATTGTTTCAGCGTCTATACCCTGTACGAAAAGGGCCCAAGACTGTGGCCATGGCACATACGAGTCGCAGCCTTAATTAAAATTCCAGCAAAAAAGTGTAGCATACTTTTAGGTGCGCGCATAAAAAAGGGGCTCTAATTGAGGGCTGCTTGCTTAGCTTTACATGACTACTGTGTTGTGTTGTAGGATATGTGCGAGTCGTGCAACCTTGTGCTGTGTGGCATGCTTGGCTTGGCTTGTCTTTACTTACCGATGCGGGCGTTGGCAACATCTGGCATCCCAAGCAGCGCAAGGAGCGCGGTTAACAACCAGCTAAAGCTGAAGTTAGTCATTTAGCTTCCGCTGCTGTTGTTGTTGCTGTTGCTGTTGCTCTTGTTGTTGTTCTTCTTAGTGCACGGCAGCAGCAACAGGAGGGCAGCAAGATGGAGAAGGGTCTGCCTTTGTGCTGCTCCAAGGGCTGCGAGGAACTTTTGTACCCTGAGCAACTTTTGCTTTAACGTTTGGCTTTGGCTTTTGTTGTTGCGAAAACTTTTTGCACAGTTTTACTTTTATTCATTAGCTAAATTTTGTGCTGCATAAATAAGTGATTACGATTATGATTACTTTTACGAGTGTGCATACGAATACGAATATGAATACAAATACAGATACAAATACGAATACGAATGCGAATACGAATACGAATACGAATACGAGTCTCAGTATCGAGCGTGAGGGTGGGCGATTGCGATTGTGAATAGCTGTGGGAGTCTCTTTATTTCTGGCGACAATAGGCCTTCAGTTCGTAGTAGTCGCAGGCTTTCAGACAGCACTCATCGTGGATGCCGCCACCATTGTGCCGCCTCAGGCGACGCGACTTGATGAGCACCTCGGTGCCGTAGATGTTGGACAGCACTGGGCTCAGCTTGAAGCCTGGATGACTGGCTGCTGTCAGCGTGTTCGCATCATCGGATCGTCGCTTCGCCAGCGAATTGTAGCCGACATCATGGCAGACCGCTTCGAGTGCATTGTTCAGCTGCTGGCCGCACAGCTTGTGCGTGCCCTGCAGATAGACGAGCGCACGATTGTCCCTGCTGTCGCTGGCTTTGCTGGCGCTGCAGCAGAAACGGCACCAGCCCAACAGCAACAGCGGCAGCAGGAGCTGTAACATCAATTGCCGTCGTCGTCGCTGCCCGTTGCTGTTGCGTGTTGCATGGAAGGCGCTGTTGCTGTTTTGACTGCTGCTTTGGCTGCTGCTTGTGCCAGTATTGTCCAACATTTTGCGGGAGTCCTGTGAGTGCGTTTGCCTGATTGCCAAAGGCAACGCTTGCTTTATATACCACATGCCATGCAACAGCAGCAACATCAAAGCATCGAGCGGTTCAATGCACTTTTTGGCTGCATGCGAATGCTTATTCGGCAAGCTAGAGTTGACGGAGTAAACTCTTCCTGCCCCCCACCCCCACCCTACAGCTGGAGTTGAGGCTCTGTGGCATGCCACGCAACGTCAAAAGCCGCAGCAGCAAGCAGCAGGCAGCAAACTCAAACTCATACTCCAAGCTGACAGCAGTTTGCAAGTTAACGCTAAAAGGCTCTGACTGCTGTCGATAGGCATTAAATTTGAAGCTCTTACAACCTGCCACGTTCATTAGCATAAGAGCATATGTGTGTGTGCGTGTGTGCGTGTGTGGCAAGGTGAAAAGTATGCTTCATTTGGCTGCTGGCGCCGCTAGTGTACCAAAGCGCTACACAATGAGAGGGACGGCGAACGTCGAGCAAGTCTAAAGATAAACGCTTCGATGACGAGTAATCGATGTAATCGATGCAACAGTTGGTCGCCGTCGTTGCCGCAATCAGTCGCACAGCCAGTCAGTGAAGCAGCAGAAGCAGCAGCAAGTTGCAAAGTTGCAAAGTTTCAAAGAGTTTTGTCGCCCACCAAATTTAGTTAATTGTCGCGTAATCGTCGCTGAGCGAAGCACTCAAAATGGTTATCGATATTAAAATGTGCCGTTTTGATAATGTGCCGTGGGGCTTTCGACTTGTCGGTGGCGCCGACTACGAATATCCGCTGACCGTGGTTAAGGTTAGGTCCCCGATCATCATAATAATAATACTACCTACACCTGGCACACACACACACACACACCTGGCATCTGATCGGTGTGTGTCTGCGTGTGACCACAACAAAGGCAATCAAAGGCCGCATTATTGTTTATGCTCGTGTTGCATCAACTTTTGCTTTGAGCATTGTTTGGCTAATTAATTGCAAATATTTCATTGTCCGAGCCAATTATGTAATACCGTGTGTGCCCCAACATCAATATGTGTTCTTGTGAGTGTAAATTTGCCAGCCTAACATATGTGTATTGTGAGTGTGCGAGTGGATTTGTTTGTTTGCAGTCAGTTATTTGTGTGGATTATTTGCGAATTTTGTTAATTAAAGTAAACTCGACATGGCCAAAATGCCGAAATGCCGAAATGCTGAAATGCCGCCTCGTTGTTTGTGCAACTCGTCAGAGCTCGCGGCGGGCCCCAAATGCATTTTTGTGCTAATGAGCCGCATAATGCGACTGCTATAAATTTATTCAAATTTTAATTGTTGTGACTCTTCTTTCGTCCCTCCACCCCCCTTCCCTTTTCTCTCTCTCCACCGCTCGGTCCACTTGCCACGTTTACTGTCCGTTGAAAAGGGGAGCAACTGGCAAAAGTGTTGAGAGCAACAGCAATAAATTAAGTATTGGCCAAAATAGAAACAAAATTCAACTTTTAATTGGCAAACTGTGCGCCACACACTCACACTCACACACACTCACACACACACACACATGTACACATATGCATTCAAGTTTATGCGAGGGCTGCAACGCAAATTGCACAAAGTGTCGGAAATAATGTGTGTGGCACAACTTTTAATGCTCGCTAATTTTGAAAATAATTGCAATTGTTGATTTAAGCTCTAAATAAATAAATTTGGTAAATGGAATTCGCGAAAGCAGTTGAAAGCCGATTAGTGAATTTTCAGTAAGCCAAAATGTGTGGATAATAATTTCGCTTTGCGAATAGTTTTACTTAATGCAGTAATAAAAACATTAAAATTTGTGAGCATCAACTTGTCAAATATGATGAAGATCGCAACACTTAACTTTTAAAGTTGCAGAAAAAGTCGTATAAAGAAAATAACGATAATTTGCCGCAACTGAAGGAGCTTTGAAATTCACTAAAAAATCAGTTGTCATATTGTAATTATATATTCAATTGAATTATTTGTACTACTTTAGATTAACATTTCAAACTGCTTTTGTTCATTCCTAGTTAAATTATACAAAATTTAGAGCAATTTGTGATTGTAATTGGAAACTAGGAAATTTGATTAATAAGAATTTATCTTGTTGTCGGTTGTCGGTTTATTGAATTGATTAGGCGAGAGAAACACTTGAGCAACTTTGAAGTAGTAAACAAAGCAACAAACTGAATTATGTTCCTGCTGAAAAGTGATTGTCAAATATTTGAAATAATAATTCGAACGAAAAGCGAATGGCTATAAATAAATTGCAAAGTTTTCACTTCAGTTTGCAGCATTAAAGTGATGAAAAATGTACAACTTAATTGAGAAAGAAGTGATAAAGTTGAGAAAAGAAATGCTTAATTATTTGAATAGCTGCTCGAAGCATCCTTTTTGCTCGACTTAATTCACATAATTATGAACTGCGTTGAGTTGCGTTTGAAATGCGTCGAGTTTCTCAACTCCGGCAACGCGGCAACTTCCTGTGGAGTTGAGCTGAATTAACTGAGGCATAAACGGAATACAACTTTGCCATTAAATTGATTTCGCCAAAGTTTTATTATTATTTTTGTATACTTGGGACTTGGCATAATTTATGAAGCAGCCCTCAGGCAGCGTGCCACATTCAGTGGCATTGTCTTGGCAGCCATTGCCTTCCGCTTCCACTTCCTCTGATGCTGCCTCTTGCTCTCACTCTCTCCACTCTTGCCACACAGTATTACTGTTTACCCTTATCCCCGATTCGAGGCTCGTCTCATCTGCGCATTTTGGTTTTGTTGTTGACATTTTGCGCGCATTTTATTTATATGCACTTTGCACGCGACCGAGACAATTGATTTCGTATCTGCCGCAGCGCACACATTGTGTATCTTTTTTGTGGCAGCCACTTTGTAGCTACAATACATGCAACATGCTCCCCATTCCGCGCTTATCTCACTCACTCTCTTTCTCTCTCTCTCCCGCTGTCTCCCATTCGGCTTCTCGTCAGGTAACCGAGGGCAGCATTGCCGAGGAGGCGGGACTGTGTGTGGATGATATTATTGTGCGCATCAATGATACGGCTGCCACGCCCCTCACGCACGATGAGGCGCATCGCATTATTCTGGGCAGCGGCAGCGTTTTCTACTTTGGCGTCTATCGGTAAGTTAATACCAAATTATATTCCCCCCATCAGCCATCGTCCATCAGTCTCTTATCGCTCGTCGCTTTGGCAGCGAACACGAGGAGGAGCTGCTGGCCGAAGCTCCCAGGAGGTTCCCGGTGAGCGCGAGTTCATTGACCAAATCACCGACGCCTGGTCAGTTGCCGTGCAGTGCATCCGAGATGTCGCTGGCGTCGTCGCTGCCCTCGTTGGCGGAAGCCACAAAAGCGCTCATGCCGGAAGAGGAACTGGAACTGGAACTGGAACAGCAGCAGCAAGAGCAACAGGAGCAGGAGCAGGTCGAGGTTGAAGTGCAGGCGGTGCCCGCGTTCGCGTTGGAGGCGGAATGTCGCAGGGCCGTGACGGAAATGCATTCCGTGGATGGCCGCAGCCTCGACGAGGGACAACAGCAGCTGGTCGAAGGAGTCGAAGTGGACGGACGCTGGGCCGCTGGACAACCTTTATTTGCCCGATTTGCCCGATCGCCCGTGCTCGGCTATGTCGGAGCAGTCGGAAATTAAGCTGGTGGAGGAGGAAATTGCCGCCGTGCTGTCCGGCGAATCGGAGGTGCTGAAGGAGCACAATGTGCTGGGGTATGTCGCATGTTACATGCCGCATGCCGCATGCCGCATGCCGCATGCTGCACACAAACGACACAAACACAAACACACAGAAAGAAAACGAAAAAGTTAACTTTGCTCCCTTATCCCTTTTCCCTGTTCTTCCCTTGACTTTGCTCTGCTCTTGCTTCTTTCACAACGTAGCGTTAATTTCTATAGAATCTTTCCCAAGCCGGGCGTCTGCATGACCAGCGACGTCTTGCGCTCCCTCAACGAGGAGGTGACCAAGACCAAGCAGGAGAAGGAGAAGGAGAATCGCAAGTGGTCGACGTTCCTGCAGCGACCCGATCGTCCGGTGCCCAAGAGTCGCCAGCAGCTGGAGGCGGAACGACGGGCGGCGAATGCCTACAAGGTGAAGATAGTCAAGTCAGCGCCACGCGACAAATCGCCCATGGTGAGTAGTGTGTGGCATGAAAAAAGAGACACTGAACAGGCATCAACTTAAGCGCCTGACAGCCGGAAGCGAAGCCAGTGCCAGTGGCAGAGGAAGCGACCCCAGCTGAGCCCAAGGCTCAAGCAGAGCCACAGCAGCAGCAGCAGGAGGAACAGGTGGAAGAGAAGGAGGAGGAGCCACTGCCTACGGATAGTGAAGTGCCGAATTTGGTGCAATTACCAGACAATGACAACGGCAGCAACGACGACGCGAACGCGGCTGCGGAAGCGGACGCAGAAGCGGAGACGGAGACGGAGACGGATGGCGAGCAGTTGGAGAAAACGGATGCTTCAAAGGAGGAGCCCCAGCAAGAGGGGCGCGCAGAGCCAGAGGCAGCAAGTGAAGTGGTGGCCGACGTCGAGGCCGCAACGCCACCCAAAACCGATGAGGAGCTGGCCCTGGAGAAGCAACTGTCCGATGTGCAAAAACAGCTGGCGGCCCTCTCGTCGCTGCCCTCGACCATACAGTCGACCCTCGATGCGGTGACCAAGCAACTGGCCGAACTGCTGCCCACATTTAAGCTGCAGCAACAGCAACAGCAGCAGCAGCAGCAGGAGCAGGAGCTGCCACCAATCGATGAGCAGCAGCAGGAGCTGGCGGAGGATGTGGAGGAGGCGCAGCAACCTGACCAACTGGCCGCAGGCGAGAACGAAGAAGGTGCAGGTTGGCAGAATTATGGCCGAGGTTACAGTAATTAAATTTTTCTAATGGCGCACTTTGCATACTCCACACAGACACCGACACAGGCAAAGGCACAGGCAGAGGCAGAGGCAGTGGCACAGACAGCAGCGGCAGCGGCAGCGGCAGCGTGGCAGCAACAAAGGTGGCACCATGTGAAAATAATGAGGATAAATGCGACGCCAATGACCTGGAAGTGGCGCCGTTTTCCCACTCAAATGGCGACAATCGTGAGCTGGACGAGCAGCTCAACGAGCAGCAGACTTTCAAGAAGCAAAAGGTAAGTGCCCCAAAATGTGGCAACCAGCAGCGCACATATACATCAACACAAAAAAAAAACGCAAAAAAAAAACACACAAAAAAAAACAGGAAACGTCCTGTGTATATGTAACTGGCAAAGAGACCCCCAGGATATACATGTTGTGCTCCCCCGTGGAGCGCAACTCGACTCCTTATTGGCACTACTCTCTCTGCTCTTAACATGACTGTCGCATTCTCCACCTCCAGCTCCCTACCAAACACCCTCCCTCTCTCCCTCCGCCCCTCCGCCCCTCCGTCCGTCTGTCCTTTTGTCTTTTGCGGCAAGTCTTCTGTAGTTACCTGGCAAATTAAAATTGCCGCCTCGGGTAATAAAATCTGTTTACTGCAATTAACTACAACTTTTACACACACGCACAAGTTTCAACTCAGCTCAACTCAAACCCCAACGAAGTGAACTGACGTCGGCTCACACATCAGCTGCTAATTTTGTGAATTTTAACAGTGCCTGTTGATAAGTTTTCGCACACTACAACCCCCGCCTTCAATTACGACTATTGCCTTCGGTTTGACTTGTTCTGTTTCGTGTTCCAATTAGACTGCTTGTCATTCATTAATTGTACTCTCCCCCGAGGATATTACAAGTTTGCCATCAAGAATGTGCCAATTGTTCTACACTCATGGTAGAAAAAGCTTCGAGAGCAAGTTAATTTACATTTTAAATTCGAAAGAAGCCAATGGAACAACATTCTTTTAAATAGTTCTTTAATTGTAATGTTGAATTACTTTCTTTGGCACATTGCAAAACAAATTCGCAGCACCAGAAAATATACATTCGTCAAATACTTATCAAATTCTTACCCAATGAAATTTAATTGCGTTCAGTGAAATGTTTAGGAATAATTTAAATGCTTTGTGTTTGATTTCAGTAAATTTAGACAAATTTGCCAAGAAAATTTACAGCTTCGGCTCGTCGAAGATAAGATGAAGTCTGTTTTTTGTCATTCCAAAGTCCAACAAACAGTGCTGTCCAGAATTATGGTTACGGCTGACAGCACAGTCGATCAGCTCGAGCATAGAATTGACTTTGGCCAGCGGCGTCCTCTTTGTCTTCGTCTTCGTTCTCATTTCTGTTTTTGTCGCTGACTCTGAGTCTGAGTCTGCCTCCAACTCTATCTGCATCTCTATCTGAATTCGTGTCTTTGTCGCTGTCTCTGTCGTTGTCATCGTCGTTGTTGTCGTACCGTCGTTCTTATTGTTGTTGTTGTGTTGTCGCTGTCGCTTGACTCTGTTTGTGGTGGCCTTTTTTTGGACACTTGCCCCCAGTTTGTTGCCACAAATCAAATTAACTAAAATGCCATTTGGTTTTTGTCTTTTTTTCACTCTCATCTCTCTCACTTCCTCTCCTTCTCTCTCTCTCTCTCTCTCTCTCTCTCTCTCTCTCGTCTACTTGCAGCATAATGTGCGCTTCCAGGAGTAGAGTTTAGCATAGTTTAGCTATACGAACAGAGCTGCGAAAGCTTAAAGCGAGCTCACAAAACTTTGATAAATTGCTGTGCAAACTCTGTCAGTTTGCTAAATACCTATTTAAAACATTTAAAAATTAAAATTTGCAAATTTCATCTTGAACTTCAATAAACGAATCTCTCAGTTCAGACAGAGTTCGAGTGGAGTCGAGTTCCTGCAAGTGGAAGTTGAAGTGGAAGTGGGGGGCGTGACAGTAAAAAGGCAGAAACCAAAAGACAATTAGTAGGCAGCGTGACAGCCAAAAAAAAAGAAAGAAAACAAAAAAGCCAAGCATATAAACCCGATAGCAGTGCAACATTTCTCTCTGTCTCTCTCTCTCTCTCTCTTTATCTGTCTCATTTCGTACTATCTTTCTATCTCTCTCTTGTGTGCTCGTCTCCTGGACGGAATGTGATGACATGCCAGAAACACAATGTCATTGAGGAGCTCGAGGAGCATTTGGTGCGCAAAAACAATCCGAAACGTTCGAAGCGTGCCTTTGGTCCCCTGACGCCATCGTCGGAGCGTCCTTTGGTGCTGCCCGGTGGCAGGCGCTGGTACCGACCCAAGGATGCCTACAATGATGAATTCATTGCCGAGACGCTCAGCGCCCAGGCGGAGCTAATAACCGGCAGCACTCTGGGGTGGGTAGCCAACAAATCCAGCCAGCCCAGCAAACGACAAATCTACAATTGTTGAATGTTGTTTGACTAGCCTCTGTCCTCCTGCAACTCTTACACCGCCCCGCCTCGCCCCGCGACTGCCTCGGAGCGGACTCAATTGCAATTGACGTGGCTAAAGCCTTATTGCGTTTATGTGTGTCTGTGTGTGTGTTTGTGTGCGTGTGGCATGTGTGGCATATTGTCATCATGCTCTTGCTCATATTGCCATGGTCACAGTCGCCGTCGCCGTCGCAGTCGCAGTGACAATCATAGCTCATAGCCATAGCCATACTCATAGTCATAGTCACATCTCATCCTCTTCATAAACTCATTGGCATTTTCTCATTTTCCATGGCACGCTTGCAACAACAACAACAATAACAACTGCGGCAACAACAATTTTGTGAACTTCGTCAACAACACCCGGAACACAACGACTACGACTACAACAACAACGACAACGACAACGACGTCAACATCATGCCATAATTTTGCGCATTAGCAGCTGTCCCTACGAGAGTCCGTTGCTGGGCTACGATGCCAGGTATTATTATTTGCCATTGCCACAGCTACAGCTACAGCCAGAGCCACAGTCTCAGCCGAAAAGTATTCTACGCTCGCACAGCACAAAGGATGCACTTTCATTAACATTACCATATTGAACGACCTCACGCTGTCACCCTCTCACTCACTGTCTCCCACTCTCTCCCTCTCTCTCTCTCTCGCTTTCTCTCTTTGTCGCTGTCTTGGCATGCAGTTAAATTTAACTTTTGCATTTTTCCTTTAATTCGTCGTGTACGTTGGTTTTTTTTTTGTTTTTTTTTTTTTGGGTTGACTCAATCGCATTGCATCGCATGCTGTCGTGTCTGCCTGATTGCATTCCATTTGGTTTTGTTTCATTCGTAGATTGCGTTTTGGAATCGTTTATTCAACGGCGAGCATATCACACGACAACGTTTCAGGTAAAACTCCACTTCAACTCGATTGCGATTGCGAATGTGATTCCGATTTCGATTGCAATTTCGATTTCCTTGCTGCAATTGCAATTGCTAATAAGACTAACAACATTCTGCACTCGTTTACTTTTCGTTATGTTTCTGTTTTTTTTTTTTTTTTTGTGGGGGGCTCCGCCCTTGTCTTGTACTTAACCACTTTTGAATTTCGATTTTGCGCTTTGCCACAACACGCGGCAGGGAGCTGCAGAGCCTCAGCGTGGCAAGGGCCACACACAGGTGAGTTGCAAGTCGCATCCTCAACGTGACCACCGCGACCACAACGATGCAGCAACTATCCATCCACTTTCCGCTTGCCCCACTTGCCCCACTGGCCCCGCTGTTGAACCTGCTTTTGATTTAGTTTTGCTGACTGTGTGCTTTGATGGTTCGCAGGGTCAACTTCATGAAGTACCAGAAGCCGGAGCGTAAAATCGACCTCAATCGCAGCGAGGTATACAAAATCGTGCATCATCTGGATAGGGCGCCGTTGCATGGCATCGAAGTGCGTGCCCCGCTTGTGGCAGCCGAGTCGGACATACGCCAATCGCTGCAGTCGTAGGAGGTGCAATTCCCCCCACCGCCCCCAGTTCCCCAGCCAACAAATTGTCCCTTATCAACTTACTACTAAGCAACCACAACAACAATAACAAGATGAGCTTGAAATATACAGAAATAACTATGGTAAAACAGCGTGTATAGATTTCTCTGGTTGTCAAAGCTGTCAAAGGTCAACATCATTAAAGTTGCAAATAGTTGAGGTTCTTGTTCTTGCCCTGCCTAATGTGTGTTGCATTACATAATTTGCGTGTGCGTGTGTGTGTGTGCACAACATGGCGTATGTGTAATATGCCAAGTGTCAGACATGCGGCGTGAGGCGGCTGCGAAGCGTGCATGGCTCGGCCGCAGGGTGCTGCTGCTCCTGCAATTTTCTTCTTTTCTGCATAAACACGCGGAGCGCTCTCCACGTTGTTGCTGTTTGTATTGTGTGTGTGTGTGTGTGTGTGTGTGTGTGGCATGTGGCAAGAGGCGAGGAGCAAAGAGCGGTCTGTGTGAAACGACAAGCTCTTTTGGAATTTGCATATGTTAAAGCAAATGAATTGGCTTGTAAACGAAATGAAACCAAATTGCAAAACGACAGCCAACAAACAGCACAATAAACTCGTATTTAGTTATGGCTTACATACACAATCACAACACACACACACAGTTGCTGTACTGAGACTCAGACTCGTGCACAGATCAAAATCGGATTGTGAATGGTTGTCACGTTAATGCCGGGTCGCAGGGTTCGCTGGCTTCGCTTTTGGGTGCTCACATTTCACTTGCCCTCGGTCACAAGCATAACACGGAATACGGATGACACTATGGATATAGCGACGGCGACGGCGTCGGCGACGGCGACGGTCACGACGGCTGAGGACAGAGCTGCGAGAGGCTGCGAGACTGCGGGCACACTTGCAACAGCGGATACAAAATTATTAGCCATTTTCATCCAAGTTAAAAGTCGTCATAAAAACGCGCCAACTTCGCGTCCTGTTCCCAGTTGCCAGTTGCCAGTTGCCAATTGCCAGCTGCCTGTTTGCTTGCGGCTTTTTGTTTATCAGTTTTGTCTCGTAGTTTTTCACACGCGTGTCTCGCGTTTCTCGCCTTTCACGTGACGCGCTTTGCGACGCTCGCAGCTTAGCTCAGCTGAAGCGACCGACGTTGATGGCGACTCGTCCTGAACTGTCACTGTCACAATCGGTTGGCATGTTGACTTCCCATTATCACTGCCGTCGCCCATTCCCCACACTCACCATGTTGTTGGCATAGTCCTCTTGAGTGAAGTTGAATATTGTTTTGGTGAGCAGCAGCATTCTTGGGACAGACAAGCTTTGCCGCCGAGCTTTCGTTTTGTGTGCAGCGAGCTTGAGCCGAAAAACACACACTCCACGAGCTTCGACTGTGCCACCTGATAAGAGGCCAACAGCGACGCAGCAGCGACAGTCTTGCAACAGCTGCGCGGCAGGCAAGTTCGAGGCAGGCAAGGACTACGCTAAACTTATTCCAGCTTTATATTTCTAAGTTAAATGCGAAATAAATATTGAAACTAGTTAGTGGTTTTTCATTTAAAATATTTTATTGGCATTAAGCGACTCTCTATGTTTATATCTAAAGTTGATTGTCCTTCATTTATTCATTACTTAAATAACAACATACAGCCCAAATGGTAAATGCTAAGATGAAGCTCACAAAATGTAATCTTTTTAATAGCTTTTCTTAAAATATAATATGCACATAAATCGCTAACTGCATACGTAACATTGTCGAAGCACTCATTTCAATCTCAACTTCAGAGACCACAAAACTTCGCAATTCCAACTGAAACTAGGTTGTTGACAAACTGCCGCCAAAGCTGCGGATCCAACTTGCCTGCACAAATCAAATAAGTAACATATTCTAAAATGTCCAGAGCAAAATCAAACATCAAGAAATGTGGTCTAGTTTTCTAATGCTATTTAACAGCAGCAGCATTTAATCAGAACTACGCACATTCTACAGTCTCACTTGCACATATGAAGAAGGTTTTCTATCTCTGTAAAACACTCTTTCTTAACCCCCTCCAGTTAGCAGATCCTTTACCTTTAATTTTACTGTCCGCCGCCTAGACGAAGACTTCACATAGTCGTATTTTAGTTAGCGATCACCACATGATTAACAGCAGCTGTTGTAGTTGTTGGCCATTTTACTACCTCCGAATGTTGTTAACATTAAAATGGACTATACAAAATGAGGACTACTAAGAGTAAATTTAATTCCGCGAAAATACGAAATATATTTTATTTTTAAATAGACTACATTATAACGAAATTTGCAAATGACTAATTCTCTATAAAATTTTGTTATTTTTAATTTGAGTTCTAGAGAAATCAAGGAATTTCATCAAAACCTTCAAGGCTATAATACAATTTTCGCATTGTAAAGTGAAAAATAAGTCTTGATACAAAAAAAACATAAAATTGATTATATGGTCTGGAATTTATGCATGGCAGCTATAAATATAAAAAGAGTTTATGCATGTGATGTCAATGTAATTTTCGTAACTTACTTTCCAATTGGTGAAAATCTGAACGTACCAGCAAAAACAAGGAGTTGAGTAATACACTATAGAATTTGATATAATTTCGTATTTTATTTGAATTTGAATAAAACAAACTAGACAACAACTACTTAAGAATAAGGTATCGCGTACACGATTACAAGTTACATGCAAGTTACATAAAAATAGGTTGGTTGGGTCGCTTCGAAGTTCGAACGGATATACATAAGTATTATAGTACATGTTTTTCTTTTCTTTTGTGTATGTATGTGTGTGTGTATCTGTATTATTATTGGAACGAATTACGACTATACAATACAATAGGTATACAAATAGGTAATTTCTTTTTCCCAAAAAAAAGGCAAACTTACAGCAATACGTCACAACGGAGCATTCACTTTAGAAGTGTGCGCTAAACGCGAAGTACGCAAACAATTTTCAATCTCTCCTACTTCTCTCGCTCTGTCTGCTTCCTGCTTACTCTTCTTCATTCGAGTTTCTACCTCCACTTCCGCTTTCCACTTCGACACTTTCTTTCCTCTAATAGTATTAATAATAATAATAATAATAATAATAATATATATAGTATATGTATATGTTTTTTTGTATAATCTTCTCATATGGGGGAGGGATATTTTTGGGGGTGTTTAGTTTGTGTGTGTTTGACACTAATTATCACTACGCCAGTTGAAGCTAAATAGTTTATGAATAGTTAATAGTTTCTGCACCTCATCCTTCTATTCCTTTTGATCTTCTCTCCCTTTAGAATGCTGCATCGTGTTGATTGCTCTTTCGATGAGACTAAACCGATAGTTAAGTATTATTTTTGTTATCATAATATAATATATGTATATATATTTATGTTATGCCATATTCAAAATGATTTTTATTGCTAATAATACGAAGAAAATTAATTAACGAGAGCAAACCAAATAAATACTCGTTTATATCATTTTCGTTTTTCAATTCTCACTTTTCGATTTTTGTTTGTGTTTTTTCCATTTTTTTGTTTTTATATAAATATTTCTCATTCTTTCGCTAAGCAAACATCTTGTATCATAAGGCAGAAATGAAGGTAATCTTTTTTGCTTGATCGGTTTAGTATCGTTTTTGGATCTTGAAAAGTACACAATAATAATTGTAGCTACTTTTTGCCCTATCATGTCATGTTTCACTTTAGGTACAATGTTTCTTGCTTGCTCTCAACCTTCGTTACAATATCTCTGTATACATATATACATATGTATATATGATATATATATAGTTATTATTATAGTTATTAGTATTGTTTTCTGTTTTGTTTTTCCTCTTTGCTTCAGGTGTGTAAGTATCTTCTCTTTGCCATCCATTTACTAAATACTAATGCAGGTAGTTCGTTTTGTTACGATCACCAGAACTTGTTTCTCGTCACTTTTGATAGTTTCTCGTTTTTTTTTTTTTTTTTGCTTTCTGCTGTTTTGTGTTTGTTTTGGGCTTTAATACTTTGATTAACTACGTTTACTATACGACTAATTTAGTTAGTTTTTATGCATTTGGCCTAAAGTCTGCCCCAATCGCTGGGCCAGATAATTTTTTATCGCTTCTTTTACTATTGCTCAAGTCTCTAGGCTGGGATGGTGGTCTGCTCATAGAAATCCGGCTCGGCTTCATCGTTGCGCACTTCGCTGCCATCCAGCTGAAATATACAGATATTAGTAATCAATCTAAATGTTGTTGTTTAAATGCCACTTACCGCCTGTAACTCCTCGGGCTTGTAGAGCGAGTTCAGGCGCTGTCTGATGGGCACCATGAGTATGAGGAAGAATGGGAAGGCCAGCGAGAACTTGGAGGACTTGACGGTCCACAAGACCGCGAGACAGAGCACCTGGATGGTGGTGAACAGATGCAGCTTCCAGGGACGCACACGTTTCACATACTCCGTGGGCGGATAGTGCTTCACAGGCATAAAGTACAGTCTTATGCTGCAGTTAGTTAAGGAAAGAGAGATGAGTATTCTATAGTGATACAAGGGGTAATCGTGCTTACCGCTCAAAGAGCTGCACGCCACTCATCGATGCGATGCCCATGTAGAGAAAGACACCGAAGAGCACAGCCATGGGAATCAGACGCAGCAGCGGCGACATCAACACAGATAAACCGATCATAACACACACAAAGAAGCCCGACAAACGCTGCTCTTTCACATCGATGATGCGCGGCGATTCACCAGGAGCGTGTGTGCTAAAGGAAGACAATGCAAATAGTTATTAAATAGCATTCTAGATTGTTAATCAATTTGTTAACCTACCGCGACATTATCGTGACCGATGAGACGTGCGTCACCGAGCGCACGGTGGCCGCACAATGCCACGGCATGCCGAAGAGGCCGCAGAAGGTGTTCAGCAGACAGAGCAGCACAATGTCCCAGTGCAGGCCCGAACCCTTCTTCAGGCCACGCTCCGGTTTGTCGACAATCAGCTCCGAGATTTGCGACTCCATGAAGATCAGAATGTAGACGAGCAGCGCTGGCACAACGCAGGCAAAGGGCACCCACGACTCCAGCGAGGTGTTGAAGCCAATGAACCAACCGCGCTTGGTGGGATTGCTGGGCGACAGACCCTCGGGCACCACCAGCTTCTCGGTGTACACGGACGGCACCAGGTAATCGATTAGCACAAAGATGGCAATCGAGATGGGCACCCCGAAGTCGCCAAGCGCTCGTCGCGCATTGCGGCCCAAAAAGTGCGAATTGCGAAACAGTTTCAGATAGTAGGCGACCACGAACGTGGCCAGCGTGAGGATGGTGCAGAAGAGCGCCGTATTGGGCTGATTGATGGGCATTGGTGGCTGACTGCTCGTTGGCGGCGCTGCTGTGGTCGCATTGGGACCGAGACCGAGGCTCTCGTTGAAGCTGCCGGTGCCGTTCAAATGGTCGACGAGCGTCGGCGGCGGCAGATTGTAGTCGGAGAGCAGCGGATTGAGCTTGTAGATGGACACCAGCTTCATCATGGTCTCCACAATGTAGATGAGTGTGATCAGCGCCGAGAAGATCTCCTGCGTGAAGCGCGTCAACAGTCGCACATAGACACTGCCCTCGAACGCCGAGACGCACAGCGCTATGATGATCAGCCAGATGCCCACATAGACGCGCAGCGACAGGAAATCAAAGTGATTCTCAATGCAAAACACATTCAGCGCCTCGTCAAACAGCAGCAACGGGCCCGTGGTGCCAATGATGACGAGCGGCTGGCACGACAGACTATGGAACACGATGCCCACCAGCGAGCAGGCGATCAGCGTCTCCGAGATGCCGATCCAGCTGTCCGTCTTCGCCGAGGCCAGACCGCCGAACGTGATGGCCGTGGAGAGGCAGGCAAAGTACATGAAGATGGTGGCCGCCAACGTCTCGGTGTTGAGGCCGTCGAGGATGTCGCTCATGTACATGGGCATGCGACGCTTGAGGTCGTTGCGCAGTCCACCCCACAGGCGATGGGTTTTGTCCATGGGACTGGGCTTCTTCTTCTTGTCGTCATCGCCGTCGTCGTCGTCGCCATCGCCGCCCGGGGCGCCGGGCCCCGCAATGGCGCCGAGTGCCTGCTTCTCGAGCAGCGACTTCTCCTCGTCGCGTCCGATTTTGATCATTTCGCTGTCGCGCTTCACCTGCAGCGCCTTGATTTTGCGCGTGCGAATCCAGTCTTTCTTGGCCTTCAGCTCTTCGAAGGGCAGCAGATCGTGGCGATCCCAATTGCCCGGCGGCAGCACAATCGAATCGTCCAAGAACTCATTGATGGCCGACAGCAGATCGCGACGATCGTCGGCCTTGTACGCAATGGCATGGAAGTGTTCGTTGGCCATCAGCGTGGAGATGGAGCGACCCACCTCATGATAGTCCAGATCAAAATTGCGCGGCCCCAGCAGCACGAACATGAAGCGCACCGGGACGGGCACCTCGGTCAGCGTGGGCATCAGCACGCCCTCGGAGAGACGCACGAAGGCAATGGTCGGCTGTTCCAGGAACTCGACGGCGCCCACCTGAAAGTCGCAGCGTAGAATTAGACCAGAGATCACTACTAACTACAGACGACAGACTTACCAAGACGGTGGTGGCCTCGGCGCCGGCGGGAATGCGACGCAGTATGGTGTCGTTCTGGAGCTTCTTGAGGTCCTCCTGCGAGGACGAGTACATGTCGTCCTTCATGTCGATCTTGAGCTCGTTGCTGCGCTTGCTGCCGCCAATCTCGCTGGCCGGCATTATCTTGATCTTCTTGTCATCGGTGGTGCCCGAGAGGTTCTGTGGAAGGCAGCACACGGCGTTAATACTGTCGAGTCGTGCAGAAGTCAGGGAGGTCATGGAACTAGGCTGAAGCGTGTCAGGCAGCAGTGGCATGCAACAAATTGTATCGAAAGAACACCACACAGATAAACAGGCGTGCACTTAAGGATTAAAGGCTGTACGCAGGTGCAGTGACGGTTATGGTTACGGTTATGTAAGGGGGGTATGGGGTAGTAAAGAGTTAACAAACACAACGGAACACAATTGAGAACTTGCCAATCGTGGAAGGTGGTTCTAAGAGGGGTCTACGGAACGTGGCTACAACACGGGGCAATGTGGGCTAAAAAGAAACACGGCTCATCAGCCAAAGCAAACAAAACGAGGGACAGGAAAGGAAGCCTATCGATCGCTAGATCGATTTTGTTTCCTCTCGTGTCTGCGAACGCGGCCAAAAACATAAGTAAAAGTGGCATATTGGAGAAGGGGCCGGGAGGGGGGACTGGTTTGTTGGTTAGGGGGGGCTTTGAAGGTTGTCAAAGAGGGCTATAAATTTATTACACCCAGATACGAGGTCGTCGAGTGTCTGCGATGATCGATGGCCCCCAGATTGAGCATCGCTGCCGGCGGCGCACTGGAAGTGACGCAGATGCTGCGTCTGGTCTTGGGCAGCTGATTTCGTTGTAGTTGATATAGCTGCTGGTGGTGTTGCTGCTGCTTGTGATGCTGCTGCTCTTGCTGCTGTTGTTGTTGTAGCTGCTGTGTCGCCTCGGCGCCCATCCAAAGTAGCTTTTGGTGTGGGTGTGTGCGCAATCATTGCGAGACAAAAGTGTTCGTTCAGAGTGTAAACAGATATATATACATATATTTATAACGATATATGTATGTACGGTTGGTTGTGTGACGAAACCGAAGAGCAAAACACAGAAACGGAATAGAACAACAATATAACGAAAGAAGAAGCGCAGAAACGAAAGAAAATCAATGTGTGAGAAATACACAACACAGCATGTTTGTTGCACAAAGAGAGAGACAGAGAGTTGTCAACCTCAATATTGTATTATAATACAGTATAGTAAGTGTGAAAGCTGCAAGGCTGCAAACCAGAAAGATCTTAGGGAATTATTGCAGTGATATTCTAGATATATTGCCAAAATAGTTGACTTCTATTAGCAAGCATTTTCTAAGGAAATTATTGTAGTGATAATCTAGAAATGTTTCCAACATAGTTGATATCTTTTATCAAGCATTTTCTGAGAGAATTACTGCAGTAATATTCTAGATATATTTCCAACATAGTTGACATCTTTTTATCAAGCATTTTCTGAGGCAATTATTGCAGTGAAATTCTAGATATATTTCTAACATAGTTGACTTCTTTTATTAAGCATTTTTGTAGCTCAATTCAACACTGAACGTTCATTATTATAAATAGCTTTAACTGAAGAAAAGTTATATCTAGTTTCCTGCTTATCAATTGCTAATCAAACATTCAATTATATTATTTAATATGTACTCAAAAATCGCACTCGTTAAAAATTTGTATATGCTAACATGTATAGATTTAAGTTCATAACTATTCTATATTTCTGCTTCTATTCTTACTTATTTAACATACTATTTTTCCAGCCTTTGGTGTACATAAAATAATGGAAATGGTCTCCAATTATTTGTCAATAAAATCCAGGATAAAACTGGTTTGCAGCCTTGATGTTGCGTGCTTGGCAGCTGTTGACTAGCACATGAAATGTATCTGTATCTGTAATTGTATCTGTATCTGTATCTGTAAATGTAACTAGGCATCTAGGCTTGTGTTTGTCTATATACAATTTAGGCGTATCATTACCGATTTGGGTAGTAGTTGCTGTAGTAGTTGTAGTTCATAATGTTGTTGTTGTAGTTGTTGTTGGTGGTGTACGATTAACGAGTGTGGTGGTTGATGAATGTCGAATCGAAAATGTAGCACAGTTATGGGCGTTGCATTGATGCAGATAAGACAAAAAGAGAGAGAGAGAGAGAAAGAGCAATAAGATGGACACGACGATGACGACGTGATTAACAAATTTTCGGATTAGGATAAAATATAACAATATGCTGAAAGCCAATTTATGTACACGCAGTTTGGATATGAATGAATGCAGTTAGTGAATACAATCGAATGCAGTGAGAGTGTCCCCCCAGCAGAACCCATCACCAAAAACTCAAAAAGCAACAAATTGCCGCAACTCAATCCTACCTGCAGGCTGGTGTAGCTGTTGTATTTGCGCTTCGTGAATGGCAGCACTCCCTGATGCTCGTTCACGTGTCGATGGCGCAGCAGCAGTGATCGCATAACCGAAGGCTTGTCGTTGATGTCGATGAGGTCCTCGACGACCATCTACAACAGGAGAAGCGGAAACCAATGCTTAATTCATGTGCAGAAATTAGATAGTTCATAAAATAAGCAGACATTTCAAATTTGACATTAATGAGCACGATTTCAATTGACACTCATTTCAACTTAATTAAAATGTACATATTAAACACTTCTTTTACAAAACAGTTCATTCACAAAATTAGAAATTTATTTAACTTGCAGATATTTCAAATTTATCAGTGATGATCACAATTTTTATTGCCACATCTTTCAATTTTATTGACTTAGCACGCAGTATATTTTGTATTTCAAAGGGTCTTAATTGAAAATAACATTTAAAAAAAATTCTACACCATAAAATTTAATTGTAATAAAATTTCAATGTCAAGTATATATTCTAGTTTAATCAACATAAAATAAACATTTCAGTCCTAAAGTGCATTCATTGCAATTTCAATTGTGAAAAGTATATTTGAAAATTGTAAGTTTTCTAAACATATATTGATAATATTACGTATACGTAATTTCAGTTGAAGATTTATTAAGTGTTAATTACCTGCTCGACGACGCGATAAGCAACGGCGGGCAGATCCTTCTCGTTGAGGTCCAGCAGGACAACGCCCGTTTCCAGGCAGCGACGCAAATTGAGCAGCGAGTGGAATGAGAGGGAGGCAACGTGCGGTTTGCCCCAGCGATCGGAGCCCTCCTCGACATCCTCCTCATACTTGATCCAGCGAGCCGTCTCCTTCCACTCGCGATCCTCGCCCACGCCCGTGAGCTCATCGAGTTGGACAAAGATCTACGCACGCACAAAGAAAGACATAAAAGCCACGAAGACTAAGTTGAGACTAAGACTAAAAAAAACTAAGACTAAGTTCACATAGAAAGACATAAAAGCCACGAAGACTAAGTTGAGTTCGGGGGCGAAATCTTACCTCATGGGGACTGTGATCGACCTCGGGCTTCTTGTTGGTGAACGGCGAAATCGTAATCTGCGGCAGCTCGCGCAGCTTGATGGATGAATGATGGATCTTGTGGCGGCGCAGAGCGCGAGGATCATCCGAACGATGTGATCTCAGCTCATTGAGATCAGCCTCCTAAGCGGGACAGCAGAAAATGAAGACGCTTTAGTAATGCGCAAGAAATATAAACAAAATTTGAGGGGAACGGGCGGAACTAGCTAATATAAGTAAATGGGAATAGATTTTTTTATTTATTTATTTTTTTTTTTTGTGTCAACCTGTGTAGCCTGTGGCATTTGGCCATTTGCCTACGAGTCCGACGAGCATGTTTTTTTTTTTTTTGGTTGGAAGTGGCAGCAAAAGAGAACAAAAGCAATGGTAACAAGAGAGGTAGTATGGTAGACAGGTTTTAGTTCAACTTGATCAACTTCAAACCGTTGTCATTAAAGTGATTAGTTAGTTAGTTCAAGAGTATGAGATTTGTTTTGTGGATTTCTGTTCTGTTTCGCATTGTATTTTGTTTGTATTTTGGGGTGGGTGGTGGTCTAGGGAGTGGATTTTTAGCTAGAGTTACGGCTGGCCTACCTCCAATGCCGTGTCCTCAGGCTGCACAGAGATCCTACGCGCACCTGCATCACCGTTCTCCTCGATTGTCTTTTTGGGTTCCACGCTGTCCTGATGTGAGAATTTACGTTGTCTATAATACTGATGGCGGCTGCAAACAAGAAACACGGAGTTAGCATTTGAAAACTCAACAACTTCATCTCTCCGCGCGGATCGCGAACCTTTTTCTGCGTTTACGTTCGTGCGATTGGTCCGTGGGCTGTTCATCATAGCTCAGACTGGGCGGTGTGATGACAATTTTCTTTTTGGCGTCACCGAACTGCACGTGCTTCTCATCGGCCGAGTTGTCCGAGTGATCGCCGTGTCCGGCACGCTCCGAGACTAATGGGAAATCTTCTGGTATGTCATCATAGTTTTGTGCATTATTCAGTGGCTCCGTTTGGCTTTCGTACTCCGAGTCCTCCTCTATGTTGAGGTCATTTGTGCGTACTAACAAAGGGGCAGACATTTAGAGCGGCTAACCCTAAACTTAAGCTTCAACTGTTCACTTACCACTGCTCTTCTTGCGGGATCCAATGGGCAGCTGGCTGTTGTCCTGGAACGTGTTCACATCGAATTTGTCTTTGCGCGCATTTGAGCCGGCAAAGACCTTTTCCATTTCCGAGTCCAACAGCACTTCATCGGGATCTTCATTGCCGGACTGCAGCAGATGTAAAGAGAAGAGGAAGGGGGAGGGGGGAAATATGTCAGTTACATTGGTTACTCAATTGCTTCTCCTGGTCACGTTATCGTCAGGCAAAACAACAAAATACTTTTCAATTAAAAATCTATAAAAAACAACCAACAACCACAACAACAACAACAAAACAACGTCAGTCACATGACTTGGCAGCATCACGCTGCTCATTGTTGAAGTCACTTTTTTGTTGTAGTTGGTGCGCGTGACGTCGCCGACTTGTCATGTGTAAATGTGTAATGCTATAAGTATTGCGAGGAGGCGAAGAGGCAGAGGGAACCACGACTTCCCACTTTGCAGACATCATCACTTCCATCCCTCTCCCAATACCCTGCTGATCATTTAGCTACGCACCACAGCACAGACCATATATCATACAATAGAATGGAATCATCGGCGCTCGTCGAAAGCGTCTTTTTGTAAGCATTGTAAGTACATTTAATGGCGTTACTTTTAATTGTTTTCAATCGAAATCAATTGGTTTTCACAGTGACGAACGCATTGATTGCGACATTTTGCCATTTGTTCGTTCAGTTCGCTTTCTTGCCTTCTATCTGCTGAAGTAACTTGCGATATATATCCATACATGTATATATATATATATATATATTACATTTTCCAAATATTTAAATCAATCAGCGTACTATTCATTCAACGTTTTTGAAATCAGTGCGAAGGCTAAAAGCATCAACAAATTGATTTGATTTAATTGAGTTTAAGCGCAAAAAGCGGACGCACAATAAATAAGAAATGTAAGAAATAAATACAAATCAATTTAAATATTGGATATTCTACATATTTATATACTCATGACTTGAAACTTTCTCTTTCTAAAGAATTTCATTTAAGAACTTCATTTAGTCAGTCGCATTTTTTAATTAAAAAACACATTCTTAATCTTAACGACTTAACGACTTCCTTCTAAGTTTGCTTATGAAGTTTTCTTTGGAGTTGATATGCGCAAATCAGTGTTGAACATTACAAATAAGAACTTCATTAAAAAACGAAACAAAGAAAGCAAAAAAAAAAAAATGGCGTATTTAATCGCGTCGACTTAAGCACATTTTCCGCTCACTTAAAGCTCTCTTCATAGAGTACACACAAGGAAATTCATTCGTCAACGCATTAAGCCCCCATGCATTATAATAATGTGGCACATTAGCTAACTGTTTGTTTGGCTTTAATGCCACCTTTATAACTGTTTGCTCAAGGTTTTCCCATCGGCCGCATACCACATGAAATCCATCTTATACTAAGCACACACATAAATGAAAATGAAAATGAGACTGAAATTAACTTTATACCAGCTCCTGTTTCCGTCTCAGAGTCTGTCTCTGTCGGCCTGTTCCCCGTCTGCCTTCCCCCTCCATCTCTCTGCTATTGTGTGCAGAACAATAATAATACCTGTCAGCCACGTCCCCCTTTCTACTCGCTGTACGCCTCCTTGCGTACTTCGCTGGGCATTTTATGCAAAATATCTTTAATAACTTTATGATATCGCGGGACGCGTTGTTCGGTATCCTTGACAATTGCGTGGTTGATAAAAAAATGAGCCAATAGATAAGCGGCGAGAAAGCAAGGGAAACAAAGGAGAACACAATAGAAAACATTGAAAAAGTTAGATAAATAGATAGATAGATGTGTGTATAAGTGTATTTGCCTTTGTGTCTGTGCCTGTGTGTGTGTGTGTGTGAGAACAGAGTTCGGTTCCGAGTTTATAAATAGCAATTTAATAACGCTGAGAGCCTGCACGTGGGAATATCAAATGTGTCCGCGGGCCAACGTTAAACTGTCCTGTCTCTATCCATCTATCAGACGCGTTTCTCTCTCTGTCTCTGTCTCTGTCTCTGTCTCTTACTTTCTCTCTTACGCGCTCTCTTTCCGCGTGTGTGTTTTTAATAAGTCAAAGCGTAACGCGGCATGTTACGTTAATTAATCGATAAGCGAGCAAAGCGAACGCCCCCAACCCCCGAGAAAGGGCAAGAAGCAATCGACTCGCTTTCCATGTGTGTGTGTGTGTGTGTGGGGTATATGAAAATTATAATGATGTTGATGTTGTTGCCATTTTCTGATTAGCAGATAGTGAGCGCTGCGACTACCGTGCCCACTAAAAGTATTTTGTCATGCAGCCATTAGCCAAGGCCATCATTAGCAGTTAACCACTTGCAGGTGCAAGCCACCCACTCACCCACCGAACCACTCTACTTACTACTAGTACGCAGTCGGCTGACATCGCTGATAGCAGAGACAGAGACAGAGACAGCGAGAGAGAGAGAGAGAGAGAGAGAGAGACAGAAACTATGCAGCGATGTCAACGTTGCTTATCACAATAATCGATGGTATGCCTTGTCTCTACTCCTCCTCCTCCTCCTTCTCCCCCCCTTCCCCCTTACCACTCACCCCTCTGGCTGCCACACCTGCACATCGGTTATGCCTGCAACGCCCACAGCTGTCGGAGCTGTCAATTTTCGTTTGTTGCTGTTTGCTTTGCGTTTTGCTAAATTAATATGAAAATGCCGATGATCTTAGATGACGACGACGTAAACAACGCATGTCGCCTGCCTAAGAGCGCCAAAAATGCAACCGACGCAAATCACTTAAAATTACTTCGGCGATAAGCGGAAAGCAAATGAGAAAACAAAGAATTTTCGTCAGAGACATTTGCGCGATTTACGCGTTAAGGCCAAAAGCAAACCTGACAGTTCATCAAACAGTTTTCTTGGCGCAAAGTATTTCATAAACATGTTTTCAAAGATTATCCAAGAATGGCAAATATTTGAAATATCTTTTCAAATTAATGCTTAAAATGTTTACCGCTGAGACTCAAGTAGTATACTTAATATTACTGCTAAAGCCGCTAAAGCTCTGTTTCTTCACCCTCTTAAATTGATAACAAGTCGTATGCTTAATATAATTATTGCTGGCAAATGTGATTATGTACGTACTTTGATTTAATTACAATTCTTTTGAACATTGCTAAACTGCTTTGTGCGGCTTCCATTATTCAATTTGACCGAGTTCCCAAGCTCAAAAGTTTGACATTAAAAATTCAATTTAAGTAACACATATTAGTCGCAAAATTATTATTTTAATATCGAATAAACTGACTTGCGTGTTCGCTTTACGGCAAATTAAATTTAGCTATTTGGCTAAAAATAGTTCGCCCATCTTCTTCTTACACGACGTTAAAGTTTGCCGTCAATGGCCAACGCTTGCGCAAATCTCGTTTGATTCCAAGAAATGCTATTGAACTCACAAATTAAATTTAATATTCTGGCTGTCCCTACTCAGGTGTGTAGCAGTGTGTAAGCACTCGCAATCACACTCGCACTCGCACTCACACTCGCATTTAGCTACTCGTCTGCTTAAAAAGTTAGTCATGTATGTGGCAGTTGGTTGTTGAATGTTTCTGATGCGCTCTGACAACACCGGCTGAGCAATTGCCGAGGGGAAGCGAGAGGCGAGAGACGGGAGCATCAACAACGAGCAAAGATAAATCAGAGTGAGGGCGCAGCGGGACTGGGGAAGGAGAGAAGACAGCGTATGGCACGTGACTTATAAGTCATAAGCAAGTTATGTGGTCGTGGCCTAAGCAACTTTTTGTTGCCATGTTGCATGTCTGCGGAATTGAATCAAATTGTGGCAAACAACTTGAACAGATTTGAGTGTTTGCACAGACTGTTGTTGTTGTTGTTGTTGTTGTTGTTGTTGTTATTGTTAGTAGTTCGGTTATTGTTATTTTGTTTTTGTTGACGATATTGCCACAACTTTAATGTATAAGCAGCTGGAACCAATAAGTTGGCAAGTCAAGCTCGACTCAGCCGTTTGCGTGCTTAACTTTTCATCAACTATCTCGTCCGCATTAAAAACGCCACCGCCACCGTCTCAAGTTGTGGGGCACATTCCACGAAACGTCCGCGCCTCACACACCACCCATTTACCTCTCCCGACCCCCCAGGTCACCATCCACTCACTATTCGTTGCCGCCCCTCTTTGCAGCCTCCCCTATTATCTCCGTGCCCATAACTTGTGCACGACTTTTCCGCCTAAAACTGTTTGTTCAGATAAATAAGCTGCTGTTGCTAAGCTGTGCTACTGATGTTGGCCTGGTATACCCTGTAAATATTTATAATTATGCAACAATTATGATTTCTTTTGCAGCCTAGCAAGGAATGTAAGATTTTCCGTAGTTTAGCAATAAATGTCTACAACATAAAGATTTCAGTATGCTAAGTATAATTAAAATATAAAAGCATCAAATGTCAACTTTTACACCCATAAAGTTTCAATCTTATTTTCCCCAACAGCAACCTGAACTCAGCATTTTTCCAGTCATAAAAAGAGCGCATTAAAAACTTTGCAGTCTCTCTCGCAATCTATCTAATAATTTGCTTAAGTACTCGTATACCCATTTCAGTCAGCATCGTGTCAAAGGGCAGTCAAGAATGAGAGTGAAAAAATTTCCAGGACATGAACCAATATCGTTCAACTTTACATTTCACTTTTGACTTTGAGCCAGATACATTTTTATGCTTCGCAGTGAGTGGGTGGCCACGATGGGGGTGGGTCGTCAAAAAACGGATGAAATATTCCCGAAGGTTGCGCATAATTTGCGACGATTCTTTGGGGCTGCTTTCAGGTCCTTTTCGGCAACGCATTTTGTGTATTTGTTTGCACAAATTAACGATGCTCGAGTTCGCCTGTATTCGCGTTCCCTCCGTTGTCCGTCTGTCCGCCTGTCTGTCTGTCCGTCCGTATTCGTCTGCCTGTCGTTGCTTCAGTTGTCTGTCGCTGTCACAGTGTATGTGTGTTTTTGTGTGTGTTAATTTAATGGGAATTCCGCAGCGGAAATGCTCGACCGAGCTGAAGGACAGCAAGGGCATGAGACACAATGAAGGTGCTGGCCAGAGGCGGGCTGGTGGGTGAGAGCGAGGTGTGGGGGGTGCACAACAGCTGCCACGTGCAAAAGGTTAAAACGTTCATTGTGCTCTTAAAGGCGTTAAAACATATCGTAATTGTGCTGACGCTGCGTTGCCTCTGCCTCTGCCTCTGCCTCTGCCTTAGCCACAGCCGCAGCCTCAGTCACAGCCTCAGTTTACGCCTCAAGAGTGACAAAAGTGTTGCATACTTCAAGGTCAACGTATTATCCGCCGCGTGTACGTATGTGTTAGTGTGTGTGTGGGTGTGTGTGTGTGTGTGTGAATGGTTGTGTGTGATTGTGTGTGTGAGTAGGTGTCATGCAAAGCATGCGATATGAGCAAATGATACTGAAATTGAGATTGCTTTTCACTTGGCTTCTCACTGTGTTTGTGTGTGTGTGTATGTGTGTGTGACTATTCACATTCCAAGCCTAATTCACACACACACACACACACAGAAACACACGAAGAACCGCAAAAGATGAGCCGCAAAGAGGCTGGCCCATGGCCGCGCCCCGTTTGTCTCGTTTGTCCCGTTATTTGCGCCCCCATGTGCGCCATTTTATCACATTACATTCTGAGAGTGCCCGAAAAAGTATGCAACATTTAAGTGAAACCAGGAGCGCGCATGTATGTGTATGTGTATGTGTATGTGTACGTGTGTGTTGGTGTGTGTGTGTGTGCGTGGAACCTGGGCCTCAGTGGCCAAGCTGCTCACTTGTTGTGCTGCCCATAATTTGATCAAAATTTTCTGTGTATCTGTGTGTGCGTGGGCACATGCATGTTTTAATATTTTTTCAAGGTTGTATGCTCTTGAAAACTTTGTCGCAGGTGTCGCAGTGTGTGAATGTAAATTCCCCCATGAAGCTGCTGCCAGAATTATTGAGTGTGTGCGTGTGTGTGGGTGCGTGTGTGTGTGTCTGTTGTGGGGTGAAAAGTAAAAGTATTGCAAGTTTTATGGAGCCAAACAGTGCAGTGAGTTTACCTTGAACGCATCGAGTTTTTTTTCCTCTGTTTTCTAGCGAGCAACAAAAACTTTTCACAATGTTCAATTTTCGCACCCCAACTTTCACTTTTGCTGTCGTTATTTTTGCAGTTATGAGTGTTTTTGAGTAACAGCTATTGTTTTAGTTGGAGAATCACACTTTCGTAACAGTTGCTTCCTGGTTTTAGCTGCCTGTTGCACTTTGACCCACGAGCTGGCTATAACAGTTCAGTTCGGAGTATTGCACAAGCACTCAACAAGCATGCCAAAGACACGCACACACATGCACGAACACGCACGGACACGCACACCAGCGCATATGCAAAACGCGTGAACAGCGCGACACAAACGCGCGCGCTCTCAAGCCAAAATTTGTTGTGGCGTCTGGGAAGGCTTCCCAGCAAATGTCGTAGCTGCTGCTGCTGCCAATGCTTTCAATGCTGCTGCTGCTGCTGCTACTGCGGCACACACATGATTGTTGACCTGCGCAGGCGCACGAGGGAGGCGCGTGCTCGTATAACTGTTCTGTCCGACCGTAGCATAGTTCACACAGCTGGCGACTGCGCTGCCGGCGTCGCTGCAGCGCCAACAGCTGTTCGCTCGGCCACGGCCACAGCCACAGCCGCAGCCAAAGCGGCCGTTGGCGCTTGCTAGCTTAGCCATAGCATAGCTAGCTAGCGTTGACCGAGGCTTTTACAACTGCTGACGTAAATCAACTGCACTTTTTACGTGCCAGCCGAAAGCACCAAAAAAAAGCTCCCTCGCAACTGCACTTTACGCACTGCTGCAAGCGACACAAAAGAATCGAAGCTCGTCCCACGAGCCGAGCCGAACCGAGCCGAGGGTGGCGGATAGCAAAGCGAGCGCGAGTGAGAGCGAAAGCGAGCCTTGCACACGGTCAAGGTCGACACATTGGCCCGTGTTTTGTGTGCTGTGTGGGAGCGCCTACGCCTGCGGGAGGTGGGGTGGGATAACGGATTGTGCACGCAAAAGCTTTTGCCGAAAAGCTCCATTTAAAGTGCTGTCATACAATTGGGCAAAACCTTCTATGCACGAGTCTGCAAACTAAGAAGCGCACACTCATAATCGAAGAAAACAACTTTAAAAATGAATTCGAGAATTTCAGCTGGAGTGTGTTTTTTTTCTGGGAAAATGATTTTCTTCGAGTTTAGCAGGAATTTCATTTGATACGGGCAAAGAGAAAAGCATTTTTAATGGAAATTTTCGCTAGGAAGCTTCTATTTATACACTTATGTTTACAGGTTATTACGAAATTTAATTGAAATGTTGTACAAATTTTGGAAAAACCATTGCAATTGATTGATTCTCTAATAACACTTTTAATAATACTCTACGACTTATCCGAAACCTTTGTTGAAGAAAAATAAAATTAGAAAAAAAGGCATACGAATAATTAATAAATTCTAATTAACCTAATTTTAGTTGACATTTATCGCTTTACAAATTATTTAGTAGCACTATATAGTATATTATTTTTCTTTACTTCTTTTCTTTTCATCATAAATTCATTAGTACCCTCTAAATATTTGCTCAATTCTAACTAAACTAATTTAACATGACAATTACATTGTGCAGTTATTGTTGTCTTTTACAAATTATTTATAGTACTATAAACTATGTTATTTTTCTTCATTTTCATAATATTATTCCCCACTTTCAAATTGCTCTCGCAGCAGTAATTGAATTCCAAATGGCTTCGTAACCAATGTGCCTCATTAGGAGGCGCATGTGCGTGCTTAGGCTGTCGACAACAATTACGAGTGATAACAGGTAGACTGAGCACTCATCGCAGTCACACGACGCACATCTAGCGTAGAGAGTGTGGGATGGAGGGCACCCGCGGGGCAAACTAACAAGTAATTGAAATGTTGCGCGCCTAAATCATAGTCTACTTATTGGGGCAGGCGACAAAATTCTTCCTTCCATTCGGTTCGTTTTGTGTATGCAGGTTGTATGCCTCTGCCTCCGCCTAGTCAATTAAGTTAATAGTCAGTGCGTAAGTGTTGCTGTCAAGTGGCAGCTGAATGAGGGGCAGGTGATTAGAGGGACGATTTTCAAGTCAGGTGTCAACGATTTGATTACGAGCACTTGCAGGCCAATGTCATTGTCAATGCCAATGGCAATGCCAACAGTTGCCACATTTTTATAGTGCTCGCCAGTCGCAGTCGTGTTGGCTGCAGTTGCAGTTGCAACCTTGACCACGAATATTGATTTCCTGTTTGTTGACTGTCGACACCCGACTACCGACCGTTGACTGTTGACTGTCTGTGTCTGTGTGTCTTTTTTATGTATACGTGTGCCCGGTTGTCTGTCCAACTGTCCAACGCCCACTTTGAATGTCTAACGAGCTTCCTGTGCCCCGTTAACTGCTCTGCGTTCGCCGCTCTCCGCTCTCCGCTCACTGCATGCTGTTCTCCATTTAGACGCACAATTAAAAGTGCGTTTTGTGCTTTATTTTTTTCGTTGTATTTTGCTCTCGTTTTGCTTTGACTTTGGCATAAGCCTTTTCTCATTTCGCTTTGGCCTTAAAGCCGCCCTCGTTGAGTTGGCTGACTGCCTGCCAAGTGGCGTATACGTAATGTGCTCGCTTTTTGTCTGATGTTCGCTATAAATACCTGAACGATGCTTAACTGTAACTGCGTGTGTCGCGCGATTTGAATGAATGAATGAGCGTGATTGCCCCCTCCCCTCCCTCTCCATCCTCCCCCTCCCATCACTCCTAGACTCGGGTATTGGCACACGAAAGCGAATTGAAATTGAAATTGAAATCGAAATCAAAATCGACCTGAAACTGAAATCGAAACTGGTTTCTGAATTGTGTCACTGACTGCCTGCCGGGCATTTGGCATAGCTTGTGGATATCGGGCCAATAACACAGCAACAGTAACGGCAGCCAGTGCGGAAATGTGTAGAAAAAAAACGACGATAACAACAACAAAAAAATCAATAACAATTACTTGACATTACTCGAACACTTGCAGCAATAACAACAACAACGAAAGCGAAAACAAATAAAATAATAAAAACACCAAAACGAATTAATAATAATAATAAAAATGCATATAAAAAAAAACGACAAAAAATGTGCGCAAAACTCGAAAGTCAACGCATTTTGCGAACACTGTTTTCAGTTGATTTTTGTGGAAAATTACTGAGCTGTAACTGTAATTCAACAGATTAGTTGAACAAATAAAGATCTCAAGCGATCGAATCGAATGAAACATTCGGAAGCGATTCGCACAGTCGATGACAACATATGACAAATGGATTTCAAAGCATTTGAATAGAAATCTCGCATTCATTGCCAATTTTGTATGCAATCTGGCTAATTGCAAATCTTTAATATGCACTTTAATACCCTGCAGTAAGAGCAGCATGTGAAACGAGTCGTTACATTCGACTGCGCAATATTTTGTTGTCAAAATCCAAGAATGTTCAAGATAGCATCTTCTAAAATACAATTTCACTTAAAAACTGAAATATTTTTAATTATTTGCTCATGCCAAATTACATTAATAATTACATAAGATTATAAATTTGCTTATTGTATAAAATTGTGCTTATGTAAGAAGTTTAACCTCTCAATTCCTAAACAACTTTCCTTTATATTTTACAGCTACGAAAAATAACAACTCGTTTGCCTTAATAAATTCTCCATATTTATATTCTTAGGTCTTCAGTTACGTATCACTTTTTGTTTGCATAAATTTAGAAATTCGATTGGGTGGAAAAGTATTTTATTTCACGAGACCCCAGGAAATTATTTTCTACTGTATAAACTTTGTATTGCCATTTGAAAAATGAAGCTACTGCAATTTGTTATTTCACTTCACCGTCTACTTGGTGACGTACACTCGATTTATAATTAAATTATACACTTGCCACTAACCTTTTTCTTTGTGTTGAAGCCCAGGAAGGACAATTTGCGAACATTGTTGTCCCGGCCGCTGGCCGAACTGAAGCTCATCTTGTCAGCGTCGCCTTACGAACTTCCGAAGTTGAATTGGTCGCTCGATCCTTGCAAGGATCGCGTGGGACTTAGGGGCTGTCTATTTGATGATCTGTGGGCGCCTGCACCAGCGCACTTGCATTGAACTGTAGTTGAATCGAGGTGGCCACTGCGTCAGCTCCAAGAATCTCGGCATTCGATGCGTCACTTTCCAGCCGTAGATCAACCAATGGGCAACTACAAAATAAAGGGATGAGAAGAGAACGCAATTTCATTAATAGGCACTAAAAAGGGGCCAATTGCCAGTGGCCAGACTGGCTGTGAATGGAGCAATAAAATTGCGCGATGCGACTCAATTAAAGTCAAATGTCTGGCGCACGCACAACTTGAGAATTGGATACTGAGAACTAAGAACTGAGAACGAGCACGCGACTGTCGTTTGTGTGTGGGGTAATTTTGTCACTTGTTCAATGCTGGGCGAGAAGGGAGCGGAGGATGATGATGCCACAGACAGCGTCAGCGGCGGCGACGGCGGCTTCTCACTGATCGTCACTTAATTCTGACATTAGACTTGCCATTTTGGGAGTCATCGCCGGTTATATTCACTTTGTTTGTCTTTGTCTATTTCTATTAATATTATTTTCAGAATTTACTGTTTGCTGTCAAACAAACAAACGAATCAACTAAATTGGCGACGCTCAACGCTCAACGCTGGACACTTCAGATTCGAGACTCGAGCGACCCGAACTGCAATTCAGACTGTCGAAGCGAGTATCGAATTGAATTGCGAGTGTCACAAGTCAAAGGACTTTTGCGTGCTGGCGGCTCCTTAAGAGAGTGGATAAATAATTTAATGGGCACCTTTGTTTTTTGTTGTTTTTATTTTGCCTGCTATCCACAAATTGAATTATCAGCACGAATGCGAAATGCTAAGACGACAACTGCGCAGGCGAAGGCGAACGCGTGGCAATATCTATAGGATACGTCGATGTATCTGTAGGATACGCAATACGAGAAACACCGAATATGTATACAGCGACAAAGCGCGAGGCGCGCTCAATGACAAACGAAAGCCGTGTGAACCTGTTGCGGCTGCGATGGCGCTGATTTATGTGTGTGGTTCCCAGAACATTTTGCCACCCGACTCGACCACCCGATTCGACCACCCGAGCCACTCACACCACTCGCGCACCACTCACTCGTGCCATAATGTTGCTACTGGTGTATGGTGTGGTGCTAATGGATGAGTCGCGTTGAGTGTATCGAGTGTCGTCGCTGCAGACAATCCGACATGAGTCTCGTGCTTAGCTACGGCCTATTTCTATAGCCTAGCCTAGCCGTAGAGCATAGTTAGGTCTCTATCTCTCACTCTGTCCCTGGCGATTTGTTTTCATTTTGGCGAAGTTCGTCGCAGTTGTCGATTATGTAAGCACAATGAGACCAGACGCCAGCGACTTAGTTATAAACAAAATGTGTGGAATGGAGACTCATTTGCTTCACTTCGATTCGCAGTGCGATAAAATTGATGACTGTATTTCTTCGACGTGTGTTTGTCTTTAGTTTGGCCCTGGATTAAACTTGAGCTGTTGTGCACACACACACACCTCGATATACGATATATGGAAGAGACAAGCACACGAGGGACTTTGACAATGTGTGAACTGCATTACTTACGAGCTCTGTGCCATGATTTGGCAGCAAGTTATTAACTAATAAACTAACTTGATAGATTGCGCAAATAGCAAATAGCAAATAGCGAAATGTCTGGGCTTAGTCTCTGTGTTTTCCATCGCAAGTTTCTAGGCTTTTCAGCTCTACGAACTTGGTTATGTCAATGCAAATTTTCCCCTGGCCATTTCTTTCAATTGTTTTGATTTTCAGCACAAATTCAGCAATCAATCATATTTTTAAAGAAATTTATGGGAGTCTATCGAACGAATTAAATAGTCTTTCATAATTTATCTCAATCAATGTGATCGCTTTTAATATTCTACTTAGTTAATGATTATGTAAAGCAAGTAAGAAATCTAGAAGCATTAACTAATCAATTTATATTATTTCCGCTTATAGAAGCTCTTGGGCATTAGAAACAGATAAATCAATGCAAATTTTAATTTCTTTCACAATTTCTCTCAATTTGTAAAGCTATTTATGGATACTTCGTCATTGTGATGAAAGAATCAATCATGTCAGACTTAAGATTGACTTTGTTTCGAATCTGAAATTACGTTAATTTTAATTGTCATTGCTAAGTAAACAAACTTGGATCGATCATAATCATAGGCTAATTAGCTTTCGACAACTGATAAATCAAATCAAATTCGCTAATTTGCTTATTCGAGTAGTTTATCAAACGCTTTCAGCTCTGATTAATTCTCATTACTCTCCATAGTTATCATGATTAATACTAAGTATAGTCACTCTTTAGCTGAATCATTGGGCAAATATTTTATCTGCTTATTAAAATGTGTTATCAATAGTTATTTCTGCTCTCCATTGCGCATCAATTGACGGCGGGTCTGTGACTCCCAATTGTAAGAATAAAATAATAAATATTGAGAGAAAACCAATATTCAGATTGTAGATTAAACTGGCATGCGTCAGGCCGTCAAAAAAAGAGGGCGATGAAGTCAGTCATGCAAACGATCTATTTAAGTTAAAGTCAATCAAAGGCCACTTATGAATCTAAGAATACGCACATTCTTAACGTTAACACAATCAATCTGGGCGCACAAAACGCCGACACTTTCAATGGGTTTTATTTATAAATTTCGCAATCGTCGGCGATCGGGGCGATCGCGTGACTCTTTGGGCGCTTCGATTTGTGGCACGTAACGCAGCGCGAAGAACGAAACAAATTTACACGTTTTTATGGTGTTATCAGAAGCGCACAAAAACGACGAAAAAAACGAACAAATAAATGCGGGAAGTGGGGGCCCCATAAACCAAAGGTGTTATATCTTAAAGCAAAAGCAAATAAATTCGCAAACCAAAGCAAAACAAAAACAGATCTGTAAAAGCAAAAGCAAAGGAAGGAAATTAACGGGGTGATCAATTTTATGGGTTCATTAGCAAGCAGGCGCTGCTGCTGGCGAAACAATCGATCGATCGATCGTTTTGCTTCGAGTGTCTGACTTAATTTTGATTTAAACTATTGTTTGTATACGAATTTGCCAACTGTCTGCCGGCCTTATCACATAGGGTACAAGGGTACCCTGAAAACATCCATTAGAGCCAACACCACCAGCTATCGAGATCGTTTATCGTTCGCTCGCTGATTTTCTAATGCTTGCAATTTGTTTAAACAATTGACAGTAATGTATGGGTCGGGATCGTAAATTATGATCATAATTGCTGTTCATATTGTCTATATATAATAGTATCACAAAACACACCCATTCACATCTCGTATCTGGGGAAACGTCATTACAAACATATCGTAAACGATTAGTGATTAGTGTTAATAGTCGAGTTTATGGTTGCGATATTTGAAAGTGCAAAATCTTGAGTCTCGAGCTCACAAATCACGTGCTCTGCTTACGATAAAAACAAAAAGAAACTCCAGTTCTAGCCGGTTCTCGGCTAAATGAAAAAAAAAAACATTTCATAACTCTAAACAGCTGCCACGTCAATTGATAGTTGCAGTGGCAGTTGCAACTGCAATTGCAGTGGCAAGCGATGATGATCATGACCCAACTCCAGCTGCGGCCCAAAGAACCGGTTTAGGAACTGCAACAGTTAACAGGCAGCTGCAAATGCAACAACACTAACAACAACCACAACAACAACAACTGACATTGAACTTGAAACAACTCTCTCACTGTCTCTGTCTCTATTTCTCTTTCTCCTTCTTATGGAGAGGGTTGCACCGCATTAGAGCGTATTTCCTGTACGCAATAAAAAACCATAAAACGCAAAAGACCTCAACCCACTCGACTATTAAAATATACAGTGCACACTCGTCATAGCAGGGGCGTCGTTTAGAGCAGAGAGAGTCAAGTGTGACCATATATATGATAAGTACTTATTGTGATTATATATGACGGTGCTGCATTATAATATTCAATAATTTGAGAGTTATTGGTTTATGTGGCCCTAAATCTGTCACTGGCCCATAAAGTGAGATTAGAAGAAATTTCATTTTCAACGCGGCCCGTCAGACAGCTCGTCATATCAACAGAAACTGCGAGAATAAGGTCGACACTGCGAGAGCTGCTTGATAAGTTTCAAACTATATCTTGGAGTGCTTCAAATCAAAGTCCTATTCAAGTGCAAGCTCTAATAAACTGTGAAGCAAATGAGGTGGGGAAAACTACTTAAGAAAAAAGGAAATTAATATAACACTTTTATAGGTTCTCACAATTACTTGTTATAAATTACGAATTGAGGTATTTATGATGGCGTTCATCGTGGACCAACCCTCGCACTTCCACCGGACTAGTTCCATAAATTATGCAATAGAACTGAATTTATTTGTTGTTGTTGACCTAGCCCGTTTACTGTTTGCCGTTGAAAGTAGTCTCCCACTTCCACATCGAGTGCTAACCGCCGTCCAACGCCCCTCGCCACCAGTCCACTGAAGGATTTATGGTCAGTCAGGCGAATGTGGGTAAAGGTTCATAGCACTTCAAAATGTATGGCCAGCTCACAGACACAGTCACAATCACACTGATCAAATAACAACAGTGCAATACAATAAACAAAATAAAAACAAAAACAAAAACGGAAAACAAACATAAAATATTTAGAAACGCTTCAATGCTCCAATGATTTTCCACAGCACATGAAATGGAAAACCAATTGCAATAGAACAAACAGCCCAACTGTAAACAATACAGCGTTCAAACAACAATAATAATAACAAGAAGAAGAGCGAACATATAAATTTAATTGAACTATCGTCGAAGCAACTAATGACCAACTGACGCTACGATCGGGGAGCGACGTTCTCTGGCTCTCTGACTAACTGTAAAGTGTAAGCGTAATCAATACGCCCAGTCGGGGTTTCTCTTTGTGTCTGATGAGCCTTCTTCTTCTTCTTCTTGTCCCGTTAAGATAAGCAAATTTCATAGTCGTGATCTGGCCGCGCGAATGAGCAACCAAATCAACTAATATTATACAATATACGACGACACACAATAGCTCAACTGTTTTCGCAACTTTTCACAATTGAAATTGCAGGAAATTCTTCGGAGATTGAGCAAACAGTTCTATAAATGGGATTTTAAGCTAGGGGTTCACCAGGCCCAAGCAAGTACGATGAACCAGTGACTAATTGCCGGTTTTGATAAACAATGTTATACATTTAAGATTGTGATTACAAAGAAAAGCAAATGAACCTTTTACCAGAAAACACACACAACATGATGAATGTCTCCGATATTGGAGAAATTTAATATGTTTCCATTACTCTTGACATTTGGAGAAATATTTTATAATGTTAACTGGAAAGTTTAGGCGCTCGAAGGCAATCTATTTATATAGTCACTATTATATCTTATGAAGTAATTAAAAAGAAACTCAATATGTCACACTTATGCGACCATTTTTTAAATGATTGTTTATAGCGATAGGATAGTAGAAATGACACAATTATGATATGGTTAAACAAAGCCAGTGATATATCATCGTATCAAGTACTTCGAGGAAAGCGTCATAAAATTTTCGGAAGGCGACAAGGCTGAACGGAAAGTTGAGATTGCCAAGATCGTATCGTATCGTATGGCATATCAAATGTTTGAAATGCAAATTGTTCAGTACAGTTTTTAGAAGGATAGGTCAGGGGCCAAAGGCATGTAAACAATTGTGGCTCACTGTAATCATATCTACTAATCGTATTTTCTACAGACAGCAGTCGATTCCGCCGTCTATGCCCCACTTCAGGCCCCCAGAGCTCAGTCGTTTGCCATTTGTTATTACATACTCTCACATACTTTAAATTGCAGGCACTGCAAATTCCGTGAACCGTGCACAGGAACAATAAATACTAGTCTGAAAAACAAAACATGAGTTCGCCACAACTTGTGTAAACAAAACTGCAAAAACCCAACAACAATAATAACAATAACAGCAACAGTAACAGCGGCAACGGCAACGGCAACAACAAAGCAACAATCAACTTTAAGCGTCATGATACATTTTGGTTAAATATCAGAAAAGAACAAAAAACTACACACAAGTCAAGATAAACAAATTCTAGTTACCATTGTTGTGTTGTACCGTTTATTGTCAGCAGAGAAACGGTGGGTAGTGTAAGTTCAAGTGGGAGTGGGGGTGGGAGTGCGACTGCGATAGTTGCAAGAGGGGGAGGAGGAGAGCAGGAGGCAGCCAAATTATTGAGCCATTACTCACACAGCAAGAACTACACAAAAAGTGCAAGCCGCGAATTTCACGTGTAGCGAAAGCTTAAAGCGCTACAAAACTTGACGGCGCTTCTGATAACAAAACCCCGCAGACATTGACTGCTCTGTCGGCGCGCGTGCGGCACAAAAGAGTTGTTGTTATTTTTATTGTACGACTGTAACAGTAGTTTGCATAAAAGCAGACGAGCTTAACATAGCGCCAGGCCAAGTGAGAACGGGACAGACAACCCATGCAAGCAGACAGGCAGGCGAACAGCCAAAAACAGGGAGACAGGGAGACAGTGAGAACGATTGTGAGAGAGGGAACGAAAGAGAGAGAGAGAGAGAGCGCGAGAACTAAACATCAACTATGTTTACTTTGAAACAAAAAGAATGTAATAAAAATGCAAAAAGCACACACAAAACAAGAAGCAAAGGAAAATGAATGGTGAATGAACGAACGCGAACGCCGGCCCCAAAAACTATGCGGAACCAGTTTCAAAAGCAAAGTGCCAAAAACTCTGGAGTCTGTCTGACTCTAGCTCTGGAGGGATGTGAGTATAAGTCAGCGGGTGCGGAGCGGAGCGAAAGAGTCACTGAGTCAGTCACATGTTGCACTTGCGAGATCTTGATTAGTTCTTGTTTTTGTTTCATTACTTTTCTTTATACTCATTTCGGTTTCTGTTTTGCTTTATTTTGGTTAATTTCAAGTTCTGTTCTGTTTGGCAGAGAGATTGATTTGATTCTTTATTCACTTTTTTTTTTTTTTTTTTTGTTTTTTGTTCGACCCAATAATTCAGTTGAACTGTCAGCAGTGAATCTATCAGCATTTTTATTAGCTTGAATGTGTTTGGTGACACATGTTCGTGTTTTGCTTTCTCGCTTCATTTTCCCCCAACAAAACTCGAGAGTTAGAGTTTTTCTGGGTGTTACTCGTAAAGTATTTACAGCGTATCTGCAGTCGATCATTCGCCAAGTGACTGCAGTAATTCCCACTCACTCAAGTACCCAAATTGCTCGTCTATTATTTGACACTTTCCGCCTTTGCTTGGATCACTGCACGAGTTTCCGAATTTTCACAATAAGCACACAAGGAAGGAGGTTTGGGGGAAACATGGGGAGGCAAGAGATGAGCGTCGTCATCGGGGACCCGGGCCAGAAAAGTCAGCGATAAGTTGAGAAAATATTCAGATTTTAAAAATGGCACAAAAATAGCAGACACAACAATAATAAAAAAGACATTCGCTCAGACCGAAACGAAGCAACGGACGGACGCGTGGAATCGTAAATGAATATAATAATTGACACGTACTTTAAGATCTCTTTTACCTACGCCGCAGCGCTACGTTGCGTCGCGTTGCGTTGCGTTGCGTCGTCCACAGATCGTGTCGCTCTGATGGCTGCGGCCAATTTTACAGTTTCTCCTTCAGAATCGAAAATTTTCCACTGTGCGTTTCTGTGTGTGTGTGCGTGCGTGTGTGTGGCACAACTTCATTGATTAGCGTGAAACAGATTGAAAGGGCTGTGTGCTGCGGTATGGCGATTGAGGCAATACGACAATAAACAAATCGGTTTTTTTAGCAACTGAAAATCGCGATGTTTGAGATTTGATGGCGATGTCGATGGCGCTACGTTGGAGGCGGTGCTCAAGGCGATGGCGATGGCAGCTGCGTCACACACACGAGTACAAAAAAGAAACGCGTCGATAAAAACAACAGACGACAAACAACAAAATACAGCGGCGATCGGAGATCGGAGATGTCGGCACTGGGAACGGCCACGGTTATGGCGAAATACTCGTGTGGACACAAAATGGCAGAAGTAGCAACAAATTGAACACCAACAACACCGACAACAACACAAAGCGTGTGTGTGCGCAAAAACTGTCTCTTTTTACAGTGATATTAATTGTTTTTTATATTCCTATCGCTTTTAATGATTTTTTATACTTATTTAGGATTTCTGATAGCAGTGCGAGACGCGCGCGCGCGTCGTTAAACAAACTTGAACTTGACGCTTCTTGCGTTTTACTCTCGATCGCGTCGATTGTGTTTGCGGCTGCACGTTTCTCAGCGTAATGATTTACTGTTCCTGGCGCAGCACGTTTTTAAGCACAGAGAGCGACAGCAACGGCAACACAGCAGCAAACGACCAAACCACAGCAACAACAGTAACAACAACAACACGTTTCGGAAGGGAGCGAGAGAGCAAAACATAAAAATATGTTTGCCAGCCAGCAGGCGACGATGTAAATCTACCCTGTAACGCTAGTTTGACGCTGCTGCAACTACTCTATGGAGCTAAATATGAGTTTGTGTACAGAGTATTATATTTACCTTGTATTAAACGAATATAAAAATAGTGAAACTCAAAGCTATAAAAAGAACTTAAATAACCGCAGCCGATAACGGCGCCTTCACATCGACTGCACATATACACAGCCAACTCTCGTTTTCAATTGTAAATCCAGGGTATGCGATATAAGCAGCGGCTATTACGGAGAGCACGTGAGCATGGATGAGCGTTCGTTACTGACAAGAGCCACCCTCGTTTGGTGATCGGCTGACGGCTGTTGCTCTCTCGACTTATCTCACTCTCAGTCTCTCTCTCTCTCTCTCGTTCCCTCAACTGCATGCGCTCTCTTAGCAAAGGCATTACGCATAAATGTCGCCTGCTGCTGCTTATGTTGTGCACTGCTCCTCGTCACGAGGATATGTGTTGCAAGTCACAGCTGATGTTGCAACAGCAGGTGTAAAGCGTTCAAACAAACTGCCAAAAATTCGCTGATCTATTAATAACGACAAAAATCACGTTTAATCATAAAAAGAATGCTCCACTTTATACATCAATTCAAAGACCCGAGATATGTTTGTGAATCAATTGACGTCCTGTAAATTGGCTGATTTGGAAGCTCTAATTGATTGATTTGCTGGCTCGCAGCTCGCTGCTTTGCTGTTTGCTGTTCGCATATGAAAAAGGTGTGAAGTTGTGTGGCAGAGCAACACTTTGCCGCCGTATAAATGTGCTGTTATTTCGAGTGTTATTTTATTTCCACACAAATATTTCACCAATTAATTGCTTATAATAATAATACCAACTTTGCAGGTCTATTCCCACGTCTAAACTGGGGTGGGGCTGGGTCGAAGATTGTGTTTAGCACTCGTAGGCCTGATAAAAACTTGAAAAAACTGTTGAAAAAATTCCAGAAATCAGTCAATGCTTAACCCACGTATACATTTTCCGATTATCTGAATTGATTCGATGACGTCAAAGCTTCATTATGATATGCTCGCATATCAGGTCAACTTCTTTGTCGCCTTGCGTTGATATTAATAATTCGTAACTGGCCGATAATTGCTGCTAAATCTCTGGATTTGAGTTGAAAAGCTAGCGAAATATTTTCATTGATTGAATGTGACATCTATTTTGATCGAACGCTAATTTGTGTGTGATAATTGCGTGTTGAGGGAAAATTTCAGAAGTCGCGACGTCCAAATATCGCAAGCTGGTTAAGGCAAAAGTCTACACAAAAAAAAAATAAGTACATAAGACAGAAATAAGATTCGTTTATTTACGCGCTAGACGCACACTTATTCAGCCAATTAAAATTCTATTAATTGATAACAAAAAAGTCAATTAGTCATGGCAAAAGACGAGGCAAAAGAGCGGTACGCTCAAGGGCTAATTAGGCAGCAGGCAGACGTTGGCAGGCATAGAGGTTAATTAGACGTCCGCTTAAAAGTATGCAAAGATTTTTTCGTAACTGCACCCGCCTAAAAGTATGTGTACAAAATATACATATATTCAAATCCAAGCAGATAATGTGGGGGGTGTCACAACACATGCACTGCTGATAAGAGACCACAGCGAAAAGCCAAAGTCCAAACACGCGGAATGCGAAGTGCACTCGACGCTCTGCAAACCGAGTGTTGTTGCAGCTTTTCGAGTGAAAGCTGCGCGCGTGGTGAAAAGCTTCGAACGCACTTTCGTCCCAAGGCTCTTTGGCGGCAGCTCCTGTTGCTGTTGCTGCTGTTGCCGCCGCTGCTGCTGCTGTTGCTGCCACTGCTGCTGCTGTTTTGCTCTTGGCTGTTGGCCATTTGTGTGCTGTTGTTGTTAGTGTTCGCGTTAGGAGGACACTAAAGGACTACAACTTCATTTTATCATTTGATTTACCTGCAAAACTTGTACAATGCGCACTTCCGTCGCCTAAACAGAATTTTTCTTTTCCCAACCGTTTGCCTTTTGTTGCCCTTTTTTCCGCCAAGGCGCCAGCCGTGGCTTGCTGCGAACGAAGGGGGACGCGGCGATGGGCAAAGGGATCGCCATTTGGTTCATCTAACTATGTGCAACTATCTTTTTTCAATTTCCCCGCATGGCTGATGCTGCGCAGCATAGAAAAGGGGAGGGGGTAGCTTTGATGGCAACCCTGGCACTGTCATTTATAGGTAGCGTCTGCTCGAGGGCAGGGGGGATAGGGGGATAGGGACTACCCCAGCGAGCCCATATAAAACGGAAATGGAAGTTTTGTAAATGTTTTCTTTTGTGTTTCTTTCTCTCTAGTTCTCTACGTGTGTATCTCACAGTGTGTGTGTGATTTGTGTGTGTCTAGAGCAATAACAGCAAACACTAACACTTACGCAACACGACGCCTTTGAAAGATGAGCGCACGGGCAAATGGGTGGCAGCAACAGCAACGTGGATAGCAACGGGATGGCCCCACATGGCAAGGACTCTGCACTTTAGTTTTTGGGTTGCAAGTGTTGCTTTTTATGGCACTTGACGCTCTGCCAAGCCACGCCAAGGGTAACTCAGACACCGCCCCACCGCCTCACCGACCCCACCTTCCCTCAACTTCCCTCTGCAGACAGTTACCTAGTTGCCACCTAGCTGCCATCATTTTACAGTTCTTTGAGTTGGGTTTGGTTTAGCACCTTCCTCCACTGCGGCGAATGGAGTTCATCGTGTTGAATTTCATTTCGGTTTGCCATCGCTGCGATAAGCAAGTGCTTTTTAATAGCTAGCAACAGTTATGCATATTGATGAATGTGTGAGTGTGTATGTATGTGTGCGCGGTTTTGTGTGCACGTGTGCGTTAACTTTTCATAGTGACTGTCATAAACAGCAGCATTATCAGCTTTGCTTAATGAAAAGCTCAAGCTCGCCTTGGCTTTGCCATTGTCTTTTTGCCTTTGATCTGGCTGTCAAGTGCTATGCAAATGTACGCGAACTTTTCATTGCGACTGTCATAAACAGTAGCATTAACAGCTTTAGTTCAAGAAAAGCTCAGCGCAAGCGTGGGCAAGCGAGGGAGTAAGCGAGAGCGCCCGATTGAGAGCGAGCTTCAGTCACCTGCTGCTGCTCATCAAAAGCTCGCTCGCTGTGCGATCGCTTGGCGATTCTAAGGTGCTCGCTTTGTGCGTAGCCCACAGTCAGTTGCCGTTGACGCTTTTGGCTAATAATAATAACAAATATGACGCCAGTGGGAGACGCAGTTATAAAAGCAATCTAGCTGCAAAAAAAAAAACCAAACAATAAAAGTGTGATACAGCTGACTGTAATCAAGGTCAAGAGAGAGCGAAAATCAAAAGTGGGAAGTTGCACTCGAAGCGAATCGAAGTGAAGTGAAGCAAAGAGCAATTATTAATTAATTACGCCATTGGGACAGCAGAAACAAGAAGCAACAACAGCAACAGCAAAGCGGATGAACAACAAAAACGGCAACAAACAACTAAACAAATACGGCAAGAATTTGCGATAAGATAAGCGGGGCAGCCAAAGGTGAGTTTTGACTTCCACATCCATTTGCATGTGCCACCAACTACACTAGCTTTTGTCTAACAGAACTAGATCACACGTACAACCGACGACAGATATATAATATATATATATATATACATATATATTTCTATATGTATGAGAGTCTAGCTGAATGCAAACATTTGCAGGTTAGTGTCGATTTCTTTATGGCCTGGGTTCGAGTTTTGCGCTTCAGTTGACGCATGCAACACCGAGCCGCAGAGTTGGCAACACACGGCAGACACACAGTTATGCATATTAAATATCTGCCCGCCACTCACCGACCAAACAGTACTACAATTACAATTTGCATGGCAAAAGGCGCTGAAATGCTTAAGCCGCTTACCAAAAACATTGGCCCCATACACAACATTAGTCCAATAATTGTTTCAAATAAGAATGCGAGCCAAACGTTTCACATTAAGCATACGCAGCATGTGCGGCACACAGTCGAAGCGATAAGTCTGCAGACACGCATATGCAAGTATATGTTGTTTAGATACGATTTGTCTGGGAGTTATGCAATCAATCAGGCATTTTCCGGGCATGCGCTTGATTATGATTTGTCTGTCTGATAAATCATCAAAATATATTTGATTTGAATTTCCGCTTTCGCTCAGTGTTGTCATGGCGTCACAGGCTTTAGTTGAGCGCATTAGGAACTTTGTGTTTTAAGTTTTTTTTTTTTCTTCTATAATTGTTTGGCAACAGAATTTTACAAATATTTACAACTTTCAACTAAACTACATAAAGGGGGAAGTGCCAAAGGGTAAAGGCAACGGCAGGGGAGGGGGGCGTGGTGTTGACAGTAGCTGTCAATTGCGTAATTATTATGTACACAGACATATACTTATATGGCTCGACTGGCTGTTGTGTATACAAAGAATTTTCAAAGTACGCAAATTGGCAAACAAGCAGACCAAGCGTCTCGAGTTGGGCTTCAAAAGACACAACAACAGCAACAACAGCAACAACAACAACAACAACACTTTGCAATTATGCGGCTTGATTACGAGTCTGTCAATTGCGTGTAGTTTGCACGCTCGGCTGGCGAGTCGTAAACACAGCCAGGCAGAGGCAGAGAAAAAGCCTTTAGCATAAGCCAGAGAGTCCGGCAGCGGCAACAACAATAAAATGCAGGTAATAATTAAGTATACGTAATTGTAATACCAAAAAGGTCTGCCTTGAGAGCAGCCACGGCAACAACAGCAACAACATTCAACTTTACTTCCATTTTATAACATATATACATATATTTGTATTTAAATATATTCGTTTGCATTCACATTCGAACATTTGGGCCTATTTAGTTATGCACAGCATGCAAATGCACGTACAGTTGTTATTAATTTTGAGCTACTTTGCAGGAAGTTCGCCCGACACCCGCTCGACTATCGATGTAATATTATTAAGTTCATTCGGCCACATGAAATTCATTCATTCAGCAGCAGCTGCAAAGTAAAAAATTGCCAGTTGTGGAATTTCGACTGAATATTATTAGAGATGTTTTGAGTAATTGTCGGTGGTTGTCTCTGTGACTGTGGTTGTGAGTTAGTTCATCATCATTTGCAATCATCACTTGTATTTATCCTCTGGCCAAAATCCGCTCAGCATATGCTCGCACTCATAATTATGCCAATTTTGTAGCTAACTTAAGCGCAAATTTGCTGAAAATGCTGACTAAAATAACCCCATCAGCAGCTGCTGCGTTGGAGTCGCCCATTGTCTTAATGGCCAGATTTCAGTTTCAACTGGCAGCAAAAAACAGTTCTGTGTTCTACTAGCAGCTTAACTGCCAAGCGGTTTATTAAAACAGATACAAAATGAAGCGAAAGCATAGAAAATTGTGTAGGTAAGAGTAAGACCAGCAAAGCTTCCAAAATATTGTTTATATATTTGCCAAGTGTGAGATTTATTGAAATTCTAAACACATTTTAAGAATATAAGAGCAGGCTTTCATCACAAAATATTTTAAAAATTTAAATGGCTTAAGATATTGAAATAAACAAACTGAATTCTCTTCGATGCAATCATTATTTAAACTACACTTCGTATTGCTTTCCACTAATTGTAGTGTTGGATTTTGAAAATTCGTCAGCACGTAGAAATATAATATGCAACTATAGACAAGCAAAACATATTCCTACGGGATTTGAATGCATGAGTCAATAAGCATCCGTCGCCGCATATGTGTAAACTCAAGTGAAATTTTCCATCTCACACGCAATATGAAAAATGCGTTCGTTGCGATAAATCCCAGTTTATAAACTTAATCGCTTGGCAGCATATTTTTGGCAATTTTCAAGTGCAATTTTTGCATTTGCATTTGCATTCACATTTGCAACTGAAGTTGCAGCTCTTGAGCGAGCTGCTGCTGCTGCTGCTGCAGCCGTGGAGAGCTGAGCACATTAAGATGATTCATTGCGTCTATCAATAGCATTCAATGCGCTTGGTTCTACTCATTCATATTCCATTCGAATGCTCGCTCATCAGCATGCATTCAGCACCCGTCTCGTCTCATCTCTTCTCCCCTCTCTTCCTTTCTCTTCTTCTCCATCTTGTCTCCCTGGACAGTTTCTTTGCAGCTGCTGGTGTTGTTGCATTGCGCATACGCCGCGTGTGACGCACATTTTGCCACTTTGTGCTGCAGGCACAGCGCCTTCGGCTGGCTTCTTTGGTGCTCCACCGCATTTCCAACTATTAACGTGCTCATTTTCACATTTTTGGTGGCAGACGAAAAAGCCTTTTGCCGGCACACAGCTCACGGCGCTCGCTCATTGTTGTACTGCAAGCGTCCGAATAGACCATGCAACAAAAAAAAAAAAATGAACAAACAGACAAGCAAAAAAAAAAAAAAAGAATGGCAAAAAATATTAAAATTTATGATGACAAAACCCGTCGACAAAACTTTCAACGCCAGCTGCAAATCTTTGCCGGCAGAGAAACAAAAAAAATAAAAAAAAAAACGAGATGACAATATGAACAAAAAAGAACGAGAAATAAAAATACTAAAAAGAAATACAAAATTCAAGTAGAAATATACATTTTTTATGCGCCGAGTTTGTCGCCGCCGAGTGGGTTCTAGACACAAACATACACACACAGTTGCACATATGGATGGCGTTGCAGGAATAGATAGAGTTTGAGTTGTTGTTAGTGTTGTTTGGTGTTGTTAGTGTTGTTGTTACTGTTGCTGTTGTTGTGTTGATGAGAGAGAGCGGTTCTTCGGCAGTTTTCAATATTCGCACAGCTTTGAGCTTACTTTTTCCATTTCCCAGTGTCATTTTTGAAAAATTGATTTATGGCCAATAGTGCGAACGCTGAGCGCTGAGCGCGGGGGCGTTTGCTTTGTCCATCGCCAGCCTTTTTTTAAGGAGGGGGGGGGGGGGTTATTGGTCGGTCCGTGGAAGTCCCCAAGCGGCGGCGGCAGAAAAAACCTATCAACTGTTCTACTTTGTTGTTGTTGCTGTGTGTGTGTTTGTGTGTGTGTTTGCCTGGCTTTTGGGGCTATTCTCCATTTATAGTCAAAGTTGCACAATAACGGAAACAGATCAGTTTTTAACTACATAGTTCACAAAAAACTTAAAGTGAACTCAACACACTTTGGCTGCGCTGCCGGATGTCGCTTTAAGCAATATATTTACACCATTCTTCTGCCCATGTGTGACTACAAGTGTGTGTGTGTGTGTGTGTGTGTGTGTGTGTGTGTGTGTGTGTGAGTGCGTGTCACACTCTTTGTGTGTGTGTGTGTGTTTGTGAGTGTGTCTGGCACAAGGCGAAATGAGCCGTCAATTAAAACGTATCAAGCGCAGTCACAACATAAAACGCTTTACAACGACGTAGCCCGAAAGATATCCTGCATTTTTTTGTTTCGCTATAAAAGCGATGATATTTAAAAGACAAATTCTGCATTCTAGCCATCTTAACTGAAAAATCTACACACAAAATATTCATTGTCTTTTTATTCAACGCTCAACTCAACTCATATTGAAAATGCCATCGATATTCTTGCAACTTTCAATTAACTGAAATTCGAAGACAATAAGCATTTTATTTGGCATATTAAATCATTTATTTTTAAAGTAAACTCCACTTCAACACCTTTAAAGTTTAGTGCATTTTGTCCTTTGTATTTCATTTAAGCTTTCTACAATTTCTTTTCCAAACTTTTCCCTGCTTTACATCTCAAGATTAGCATATTTGTGTTTTTATCGTAAAAATCAATTTGAATGAAAACTAAATAAATTCCATTGAAACCAAATGTATTCACTAAAATGCAATAAAAATGCTTGTTTATTTCCTTAATCGCTTCTAATATTTAATCCATATCTCAACTTCGTTTTTATTCATTTTGTGCTGCATTTCGAAATTTCCCAGCGCCGTTTTAATTGTCCCTTTTATTTAAGCTGCTCGTGCAGCTGCAGTTTATTCGAGCTTTTTAAATATCTGCATTGTTCAAATGTCTCATAATGAATTTTAATTCGCGTCAACTAGAGGAGCATTTTGCAGTTTAATTATGGCTATTTTTTTTTTCTCTTTTTTGCACTTCAAGCAGTTGGTCGTTGGGCGTAATCAGCGTTCAAGAGATTTACATTCAATTTAAATAGCATTTATTCTGGGAAATTGTGCTCCATGGTCACTTTAATTACTGCTCTTTTGGCTGTTTGGCTTCTTCGTCTCATTTGGTTGTCAATTTATTTTATTTATCACCTGCTGCCGCCGCCTGAGGTGAAACGCCCCGGTTTACGAGCACCGCATTGGGTATAATGGCAGCAGCAAAGACCACAACATGCGCACGGCACAACAACAGCAACGACAGCACCAACAGCGATGGCAGCAACAACAACCACAGCAACAACAACCACAGCAACGCCAACAGCAGCAGCAGCAGCAACAGCAACAACAATGCAAACAGAACGAAGGGAACAACAAACGTTTACAAAAGCAATTGCTCATTTTTGCACATTTTCTGCAGCGCAATGGAAATGTTTTTCCCCGCTCATGAATAAAAGAGAATTCGTTCGACTGGCAGCCCTCCCCCACCTTCACCACCTCAACCTACTCTCTCATGCTACTCAAACAGACAGTTATGGTTGCCTCTTTGCAGTGTTGTACAATAATTAAGCGTTGACTTGTTCAATTACCAAAATGCAATTGCTTTTAACCACGCAACGTTTTTCGGCTTTTGGCCAACACTTTTTGGCCCACTGGCAGTGCTTGCAGTTGCTTTTTTTTCGCCTTGTATTGTTGGGCAGCTTTAAGCGCATTTATGCTGTAATGAGTGCTCGCATTAACTGTTTGTAGTTCGCTGTTTTGTAGTTTGCCGTTTGCTGTTTGCTATTTGCCGTTTGCTGTTTGCGGCTTACTCATCAACTGCTGTTCGGCTTTTAGCTGCTTCTGTTGCAGCTTTAGCTTTAGACGTTTTGACTGCTGCTTTTTCTATTATTGCCAGTTTATTATATATTTAATAGTTTAAAAGGCTGCAACAATTGAATTTCTTTTCACGAGGCCTGTCTGTCGGATTTAGCCACATAGATCTCAAGGATGAGTTATAGGATGTTGGGATATTTATTATATTTATATTTATTATATGCATTCTTCTGCTTCCAAGATATAAATGGAAATTGAAGGAGAATCTAACCGTTTAGCTAAGTACTATCTCAATAATAAGCCCGATAATTTTACACGTAATTAGCTTAATTTGTTACTTTTTGAATTCACTATAATTTATGGCAATAATAACATTATTTATGCTAATTAATTTACTTGATTTTTTTGCAAATCAAGAACCTAAAGTTTCACAGTCTGCTCTCTCAGCTCTCTGAAATTGGCCAACGAGTGTCTTGGAGTCGATCACACTCCCAACTGCAGCTTTCCTTCAACGTCCTTATTCTTTTTCTCGAGGCAATTTGCATGTGGCCGCAACTTGGCTTTGGCCGACGTCACAACTTTTGTGTTGGCGCCTTCTATTAGAGATGTCAGCGAGCGTGGAAGTTTTTTGGCCAACGTTTTAATCATGACACAGGGGCAAAGTTTTTGTGGCATTGGCCAAGTTGCTTCTTTTCGCATTTTGGCATTTTGGCATTTTGGCATGGCATTTATTGCAGTTGGCTCGCAGGATGCGCATTCATTTGGGCCACAAATTGAAATGCACGCTGGCGAGTGGAGCCGAGGCAAGGCGAGTTGTTAGCCAACAGCTGTTGCATGCCACATCGATTTGGCATGCAAGCTAACAGTGAAAGAGAGACGTGGAGCAGGCAGGCAATTGCAGTAATCGTTATTGTTATGCTTATGCATGAGCCAACGTGCCACATATCCTTGCCACGTACGTGTGCCAGCCTCCCTCTTGCCACCCGCCCCCCGCTACGCTGTCGATTAAGCTCGAGCTGAGCTCGAGGATCGAGTTGAGCTACGCTGGACTGAGACAAGCTTATTTATGCGCATAATTACTCGACGACCATGTTCGATTTGCATATGCGACATTCAACAGGCAGCTTGTTGCAAGTTCTGCTGCCTTAAAGCTCGCCACCTTTAAGGCGCGCCACTGCGGGCGCGGGGAACAGGGAGCGAACAAAAAGCAACTGCTGAATTGGCTCATTATGTTGAATGCGCGCGGAGAGAAAGAGCGCGGCACTTAACACAAAGGGGCACGCGTTGCAAGCGTTGGTGACGTAGTAAGGGGGGGATGTTGCAACAGGGGATAGTGATGCTGCTGCTACTGCTGGGGGCATGCCACTGCAAATTTATGCAGCACAAAGCCGCGTGGCAAATGTGAGTAAGCCAAACGACATAAGCAGGCATAAACAGTGCCACACACACAAAAACACACACACACACACAGACACACATTCTATAACAGACTCGCCCTCGAACTCCACTTCAACTTGCCCCACTTCCACTCTTCCCGCCTCCCCGCCCTCCCATGAGTGGGTGTAAATTTTGTTATACGCCAAATGCGCCACAAAGCCAGCAACCAGCAGCCAGCAGCCAGGATCTGGCTGCATCCTCCCCAAAGGCAGCAGCTCGGCTTGCACTCACTATCTGCCCTCCACCCACACTCGGTGGTTGTTGTTGTTGTTGTTGTGGTGCTGTGCTCTGGGGCACCGCTGCTGTCCGTGTGCATGCGCCACTCTAATAAAATTTAATAAAAAACGTGTTGCCTTCGCATAATGCATCGACAAAGGGCTCCGCTGAATGGACGGGGCAACAGCTCAGGGGCTGCTCAGGGGCAGCACTCGCTCTTTTTACGTGCCGCACAAAAATGTGCGGCTACAAATTCAGTTTTGTCCTCCAAACTGTGATTACTGTGCTTTCATTAAATACTGTGCAAACAAGACACAGAAACATCTTTTAGTTGATTTACAAATCGCTACAACAGCTTCCTTAATTAACTGAGTAGCTGGTATTGTTAGCAGCGAATGACAAATGATTAAATTAGACAATCTCATTAATTCAGAAATAAGTGCCAAGCAAGGAATTAAATATTATAATAATTTAGTTTCAATAATTTCTGCGCTTGCTTAAAAAAAGATTTGTTTACTTGCAATGGATTTTATTTATGTAAAAAATTTACTTAGTGCCCTTTCATAAATAATTATGAACTATTAAAGTTCGAAATTTTGAATGCTCTCTGCGATTATCTAAAGGATAACTCATTCTCTACTAATGATAATAGATTTTATTTATGTTCTCAAAGTTTGTATATTAAAATTTCATGTCAATTATCAACTATTCAAAGTAAGAAATTACTTATTAAACTTATTTATACTGACTGATTTCGGCAAGTCTCTAAAATCGTTTAAATCTTTCTAGTTTACTGATGCAGTAAGACAATGGATGTTATTTCTATTCTCAAGAGTTGTGTTGGGAGCATTTACTTTAGTGCCCTTGTTTGTATATCAAAATTGCATAAATAAATAGCAACTATTAAAGTAAGAAATTAATTATTCAAGCATATTATTTTGATTGGTTTGTTCGATTATCTAACGGAAGCTTTCTTTACTTTTGATGCAGCAAAGCAACAGATTTTATTTATGCTCTTAAGAGGTTGGTTAGAAACATTTACTTAGTGCCCTAGATTGCATCAATAATAAGAAATTACGTATCACAAGTAGTAACGATGCATCAATACAATATATATTATATATGTTATCAAGGCTTTACTAGGAATTGTTACTTAAGTGCCTGCAAGAACAATTTTGATTATTAATATGATTCCATAAATAGCCACAATTCTATTCTCAGTGCAACTATTTTGGGAATTTCTGATATACAGGTTAATAGGCAATGCGCTCATTCATCAATTAACCCCTGTTTATTACGATAGCAAGTTATGTCTTGCATCTGCAACAAATATCGCAATCGTGGCCCCCCTTAAAGTTCTCCATGCTCAGTACTCAGTGCACTCCTCCCCCCAAACAGCGGTTAACCGCATCGTGTCAGCTATAGCTGAGAAATCGAGCTGTGGGGGCGGAGGATGTGGGTGTGAGTGTGAGAACGGGCGACGTTCCCAGCATATCAATGTGCTGGGCGATAACAACATCGGCATTTGCTTGTCAAGTGGCAAATACGATAATACGATAATAGAATAACCCACTCACTCATGCGTTTGCGACTAATTTAGACAGGCGGTGCAAGCGGCAAGTGGCAAGTGGCAAGTGGCAAACAGTCAGCTGTCAGCGGCGCGGAGTGTGTATTGCAATCAGCCAGCAAAGCGAGGGGAGGAGAGAGAGAGGTCTAATGCAGCCAGAGAAACTGCGTGCAGAGGCGGATCGATGGGCAAGTGTGTTTCCAGGCAGTCGACGTGCCCGACAAACTCCCCAGCCGCACATCATCAATCTGTGCTGACAATTGCCTTGTCGCAGCATGATTTGCGCCACGCCCACAAAATATGGCAACAGTTGACAGCGAGTAATGAATATATAGCCACAACAACTGCGGATGAGCCGACATTTTATTACCACATAAGCCGAAACCAGACGAAGCCTGCGACCGCGCAGGAAACAGCGACAAAGTCACAGCAGCAGCAATGGCAGCAACAGGAGCTGGAGCAGAAGCAGGGGAAAGACTTGGCGCACGAGGAGGTGGAAGAGCGGGAGTCGCACGCTGTGCTGCACATTCAGTCGGTCTATAATCATTTGGATGCCCAAGTGAATGCGGAGCATGTTATTGCCAATGCGCTGACAGGTTACAACAGCAACAGCGACAACGGAGTCGCGTATGCGACATGCCAGGAATTTTTGTTGCATGAGCTAGCGCAGACACTCGCCGACTGCCAAGTGAAATACATAACTCCAGAGCAAGAGGAGCTCAGCAGCAACAACAACAACAAGAACAGTGGGATCTCAGCAGCCGCTGCCTGGCAGCAGAGCGATAGCGACTGCGAGAGCGACAGTGACAGCGAGAGCGAGCGACAGATATGGACTGAGAGTGAGAGCGAGAGCGAGCGAGAGTGTGAAGCGCTGCAGCTACAACTACTAAACGAGGTAAGTGGCATAACACTGCGTATACGCAATCTAGCAGAGCTAATGCTTAATCACGCATAATAAATAATGCAACTAATCCTTCCTCAGCTGTAGCATACAGCCATTAATCAGGTTGATCTGATTGCATTTTATTTCAACAAATTGATGCATTTTTATCCCCACCGATACATAATTATCCCCTCACAACTATTTTAAAACTCATACATAACACATGATGGACTTGAAGACACTTTTTATTGCAATTCCAATACAGTAACTATATTAAATACTTTCAATCTTTAAACAAATTGGGATATACCACAATATATCAATATATCAGCATTTACATGGTATATTAATGTTAACTAATAGTACTTTTTAATTCTCCGAAAATATGCTGAGAATGAGAGTCGAAATTAATTGCTTAGATAGTTTCATTTAAAGAGTATCTTATTAGCTCTGCAACTAATTTCAAGCATTCTTAAACTTATTATATACATTTTGCATTAAAGTTTCCACAGTTTTGTATTTAATATTTACTCACTAGACTCACTTGGGCTTAATATCCTCTTCAATTTATAAGTAATCCTTAGAAATTAAACAAGTAAATAACTTTTAACTTTTCATAGGTTCAGTTAATAATACTAGCTTTGTAAGCTATTAATTTTCTTGAAATTGTCATAGGTTATTTTATAGTCTACTATGCTCTATATATAATATCTTATCACTTATTCGTCAAATATCTTTACAAAAGGTGTTATCTATTTTGCAATTTCAATAGGGTATCTTATAGCCAACCCCGCTCACTACTCCGTATGTAATATTTTAATAATTTAATCTTAAATTATTTTATGGGGAAATGAAATCGAAACAACAAGTAAATGAGTTAGCTTTCTTTTGCTTTAGTTTACAAAGCTTTTTTTTTAATTTTATGTCTTTAGTTTACAAAGATATTATTTATTATAAAAATTGCATAGGGTATTTTATAGTCTATCCCGCTCTGTATGTAATATTCTATCATTTGAACGTAGATTAATTTACGGGAAAACTATGTCAAAAATAAGTAAATGCGTTACTAAAAAATAATTCTTGGGTGTCTAATAGTTCATCACTCCCCCGCTTATCGCAAATGCTCCTCACCAAACACCTGCCCACATTTATCGATAGGTTATCGTGCAATCGCTTTTACTGCTTTACACAATGCAACCCCGAGCAGCGAAGGCAGAGCCAAGTGCAGCAAACTCTACGCCAGATGGCGCCAGTGATACAGAGCCACCCCCAAAATCAGCAGACAGACACTTGTTTTTGTGGTTGTGCGCATGAGCGAAGAACGCAGCACGGTCCGGTCTGCTGAGCAGGGCAACAAAAAGAACAAAAACTTCGAGAAGTGCTCAGCGAGAAATTTTTCGGGCAAACGCATTCAATTTTCCGTGCGCTGTCGTTTCGCAAGTGAAAAATCAAGAAAATTCGCCAAGAAAAAGTGCAAAAAACTATTTCCAAGTCAACTGCATAAATCAAAAGCAAGTGAAAATTAGCATTGCATACTTTGAGGCGCTGCAATTGCAGTAAATTGTAAAGCATTCGCAGGCAGTTTGCAGCATGGAAAAACTTTTCAAGGACCTTCAAAAGTGAAAGAGCCTCCCGTGTGTATGTGTGTGTATCTGTGTGATGCGTAGGTGTATCTATATCTAGACGGTGTAAGTTTGAGTGTGTACCTGCCTCAAGTGCAATTATAAATGGCGTAATTTGTGCGGCGGCCGTGGAATGAAAATAGTTGTGGCAAGTGATACGCAATTGGAGGCACCACCAATTGAGACGATTGCAAACGTGGCAAAAATCAGTGAAACGAACATCAAAACGAACGCTCGCCGCAACAGCGAGTGCCGCAGCAGTCAACGTGCAACATGGATGAATGCGACAACCTCGTCGTCGTCACACTAAGCGCCGCACACGAGGAGCCGCACTTGCAACCCGAGCACGAACAGTTGCAACACAAAGAAAACGACGAGATCGATGCGATAGACGAGCAACAGCAACAGCAACAACAGGAACAGCAGCAGCAACAAGAAGTTGAGCGAGAGTCGCTTTTGAGCAGCAGCAGTGCAACAGTCGAGGACGAAGACGAGGACGCAGCAGTTGACGCGGAAGTCGAGGCAGTCATTATGGTATTTTGGCCTAGCATCTTAATTACATGCAAAAGATACAAATGTATCTGCGAGCTGGTTACGTGTTGTAGTTAGAGCTGCTGTGGCGTGACTCATGTCGGACGCATAGATTTGCATACCCAATTGCACCACACAATTACCCTTTCCTCCCCTCCCCCCTCCCCCCACACACACACACACAAGACGCCTCCGCACATTTCTTCCGCTTCATTGTTAACGTCTCAGTGTGTGACCCGTTTTTTCGCTTGCAACTCAATCGTTTGTCTAACCTGCTTTCCATCTTTATATCTCTCTCTCTCTCTCTTTCTCTCTAACTCTCTCTCTCTCTCTTTATTTGTGCAGGGCCAAGCGGAGAGCAAGAAGCACGGCGCCAAGTCGCAACGTCGCCACAATGGCAATGGCAATCCAGGCCAGCAGCTGGACTCCAGCGAGCAGCAGCAGCAGCAACAGCAGCAACAGCCGCCACAGACCAAAGGCACCGCCATGTCCTTTGGCTTTCGCAAGAAGCTCAACGGTACGCCCAAGAAGTTCAAGAAACTGCTCGAGGCAGCCAACCACCACGGCACAACATCCACCACGTCCACCACGTCCGCAGACACAAAGGACGACAACGGCAACGCGATGCCGAACACAACAGCGACAGGTGAGCCACAAGTTCTTTGTACACCCAACACTCTTAGGATAACAGGGTAGAACAACTAGATGCATGTTGCAGACAAAGGCAACTAATAAACTACCAAATAAACATGAAGTTTATGCTTAAGCTGTTAAGTTAAGTCATAGTTAAAGCTGTCTCAAAAGACAATTATACATAGTTAAGTCTAAGTTTGTCAGTCTATAAACAGTTCAAACTCAGAGACTTTAAAAGCCACAGCTAACAAAAATTGAAAGCAAATACTTCCCAGAATTCAAGTAGTTTAATTATGTATTAGCCACGTCTCCATCAGAAAACTATATTGAAATTACAACTAGAGATTTGAATGTTGTCTAGAAATTTAATTTAATATTCCAAAGACATTCTGAATGCAGGCTGAAACTGTTGCAAATCTTTTAGTTCATTTATCATAGCATGGTTCAAGTATAAAATCTGTATAACAATAATCAATTGTGTGGAATTTAAAGATCTTAATTATGGTACAGTTATCAAACATTAAAATCTATTTATATAGCTTGATGGAAGCACAAATCGCTGCAGATTGGGATTGTTAGGAGTTAGCAGGTATTTCACAGTCGAGCAAACTCTTTGCCTTAGTTAGCGTTGTTAGCGTTTATTATGGCCTTTTAATTGGCGACAATTTACTTTGGTATCAAAAAAGCAAACGCAAACTGCTCCCTTCGCTGCTACTTTAACTCAAACTCAAAATCACTCTGTCTACTTGCCACTTGCCCTGCTCGCTCCTTGTTCCCAGCTCCAGCTCCAGCTCCCACTCCAGCGCCCGTGCAATTCGAGAAAGTGGGCGCTGTCGGCGCCCAGAAGACGGCGACAGCGAATCGCACAGGTGCGGCTGGCAAACGTTTCGGCTATCGTGGCACTTTGCCACGCCCTGCATCCGCTGGCCTGACCGGGAGCAACAACTCCAGCGAGGACGCTGTGGAGACGGTGGCCAATGCCCAGAATAATAACAACACCAGCAACAACAACAACGGCAATGGCAGCACCAACAACAACAACAACGGCAACAACAACAACGGCACTGGCAATGTGCTGGTGAGCAATCGTAAGTGCATCGACAACTCAACCCATCCCCCTAGCTACAGCTAACAACTCACTTTGCTCGCTCTTTACTCACCTCTCTAGTGAAGCGGCGTTCGAAGAGCGCGCACGCGGGTCGCAGTGCGGACGGCGAGCCGAAAATAGCACAGCCCAAGACGCTGACGTTCAATCTGAACCAGAACACCACCATCGAGTATCAGCGTCGTCAGTTCTTTGGCGAGTTCGCGGACGAGGCAAGTACCGCACAGACTGCGCAGCCAGCTGCCACGTCACGGCGCTACAACTACAACAATCTGGCCAACATGCATGCGAATGTCATGTGAGTAGTCGACGTCACATCTCATCTCTCATCCATCTCTCGCTCTAACCCTCCACCGCTTCCTCTCTGCAGCGTTCGCCCCACGCCGCGTGCGGCACCCGCCAGCTTCGCCAAGTTCACGCTCCAAACGGTGAGTCTGCCACGGCCCGAGTATCCAGTGGCCATCAGCCTCACCGCCACGACACCCACCACGCCCAACAGCAGCAGCAGCAGCGGCGTCCAACAGCCGTCGACGGGCGCCAGAGCCAAGGAGTTGGCGACCATGCGTCCACATCCGCTGACCTCGATACACGTCCAGCCCACAGCGAGCAGGCAGCTGGACCAGAAGAGCGTCAAGCAGCTGACGAACAGTTCGACGCGTCGCGGCTTCTCGGGCAGCCGCGAGATCAGCGCCGACTCCGGCATCGCCAGCATGGACATGGCCGTCGACTCGGCCAGCAGCTCCGCATCGGCTTCGAGCAGCAGCTCCAAGCGCAGTCGCAGTCGCCCCCGCAATCTGCAGATGGTGATGAGTGGCCGCCATACGTTCGAGGTGCGCGACATGGACGATCCGCCGTCCAGCGAATCCAACTCGTATGTGGAGCCACTGGCGCTGCCCAAGCTGCCCACGGAGAACAGCCAGACAACGCCCTTGCCGCTGATTGGTCTCGTGCGCTCCAACACGGTACTCAGCCGCGAGAGCTACGAGCGACGCCAGACATCGACGGCGACTGGACAGAAGCAGACGCAGGCACAGAACGTGGTGCAGACGCCAGAGATGCCGCCGAAGCCGACGGCGAATAATGGCTCCGATGACAGCGAGAGCGTCGACGAGGAAAAACTGTATCTGGACTCGTCCACCTCCGAGAAGAGTGGCAAACAGCTGAGCCACAGTCACAGCCAGGCATCGTCGTCGATGTCGTGGCGCTGCCAGGCGGGCGAGTCACTGGCTGCCCGCGACTGCAGCAGCATGAGCATCACCAGCACCAACAACAACAGCAAAACAACAGCGACACTCAGGCGGCCACCAAGGCCAGCGAGAAGGAGGAGGACATGTCACTGGCCCTGGACGACATCAGCCTCATCAACACGGACATGCAGTTCAGCACCATTTGTAAGTTGAACAAGAGATTAGCTATTTTGCTTATGTTCGCTATGAATACAACTTTGCTAACTTCTACAACCTGCTTCTCTGAAGCTTCTCTGAATCAGTGCTGACATTTCATGTGCACAATTTACATACACAATTCATGTTAGTGTGGCATAATTTCTGCGAAATCGCTTTCGAAGATTTGCAGTTTTTGTTCCAAAATTAAAACCAAGATCACTAGAACTATAATAAGTAAAAGAACAATTAGTTAGAAGAGCATAATTCTTCGGTCCTTGCAATTAACTCGCTTCTTAAAAGATCATTCTCTTATTCAGATCAGACTATAAATTATTTCTTTTTAGATTTTACTATGATAATGAGCATAATTCTTCGCTCCTTGCAATTAACTCGCTGCTTAAAAGATCATTCTCTTATTCAGACCACACTTTATAGAATATTAGTTTTAAGATTTCACTATGATATTAAGCATAAGACATTGTTTTAAATCATGCTTAAATAGTGTCCAATTTCTTAAAGGAACATCAAACTTATGATCGATTTGAACCAATGTGCTACACTTCAATTGGTCGCAATTCTTCAAAAACATAATCTTCCTTCACTCTAACTATAATTAATAAAAGAACAATTAGTTAGAAGAGCATAATTCTTCGGTCCTTGCAATTAACTCGCTTCTTAAAAGATCATTCTCTTATTCAGATCAGACTATAAATTATTTCTTTTTAGATTTTACTATGATAATGAGCATAATTCTTCGCTCCTTGCAATTAACTCGCTGCTTAAAAGATCATTCTGTTATTCAGACCACACTTTATAGAATATTAGTTTTAAGATTTCACTATGATATTAAGCATAAGACATTGTTTTAAATCATGCTTAAATAGTGTCCAATTTCTTAAAGGAACATCAACTTATGATCGATTTGAATCAATGTGCTACACTTCAATTGGTCGCAATTCTTCAAAAACATAATCTTCCTTCACTCTAACTATAATTAATAAAAGAACAATTAGTTAGAAGACATAATTCTTCGGTCCTTGCAATTAACTCGCTTCTTAAAAGATCATTCTCTTATTCAGATCAGACTATAAATTATTTCTTTTTAGATTTTACTATGATAATGAGCATAATTCTTCGCTCCTTGCAATTAACTCGCTGCTTAAAAGATCATTCTCTTATTCAGACCACACTTTATAGAATATTACTTTTAAGATTTCACTATGATATTGAGCATAAGACATTGTTTTAAATTATGCTTAAATAGTGTACAATTTCTTAAAGGAACATCAACTTATGATCGATTTGAATCAATGTGCTACACTTCAACTGATCGCTTTTTAGGCAACTCCCCCTGCATATAACTTAAACATTCGCTGAACTCTTAAGAAAAGTCTCAAAAATTCCCTCTACACTCTTCTTTCAGCGTCTCTGACGGAACCTGCACCCAAGCCCAGCGGCTCCACAGCCGTCGCCGGACAGGATCACTTGCTCAACATGCACATCGTGGACAACCGCGAGGCGACCGCAGTGCGTCTGCCCTTGGAGCGGCCACGCAGCTTCAACAATGCGCTCAACGAGTCCAAGTTCGCAGAGCTGGCGCTGGCCAGCAGCAGCTGCCTGCTTCTGGACGACGAGACCTCGCCCACGGACAGCCTCGTGAGCAGCACCGAGGAGTCCGAGGAGGCGGCCGGGAAGCTCAAGAAACACAAGCGCAACGCTGAGCTGCAGCAGAAGGACTTCGATGTGGACATCGATGATATATCGCCGGTGCTGGAGCTCGAACTCGATCCGGGCAGCCACAGTCCCCATTCCCCGGGCACGCCCACACACGCCTCCCACTCGCTGTCGCTGGGCTCGGACTGTGGCAATCTGATCGACGACGAGATCGCCGATCAGCCGGCACTGCTGTGCAACAGCGAGGCCCAGGAGCTCGCCACCGACACGCCCACGCTGATGGAGACGCACACGCACACACAGACGGGATCGCTGCGTTCGCTCAAGAGCCAGTCGAAGGCACGCACTGCGCTTCAGCAGGCCATCGAGCTGAGCCTGCGAACGCCGGCGGCAGTGCGGCGAGCGGTGCTGGAGAGCGCCGAGTCGCTGGACACGCTGTCGCCCTGTGAATCCATCTGCTCTGACGATCTGATGATGGACTTCGATATGAACAGCAGCGTCGACTCCATCGATCGCACGGTGTCGATGCGCAGTCGCAGTGGCTCCGATCTGCACAAGGTGGGCGCCGACATCGATGCCGAGCAGGCGGAGACCGAGGCGGAATTGTTGTCGCAGCTGGAGTGCAAGGGCAGCGATGTGATGAAGGAGCTCAATAGCTTGCTTCGCGTGCGCATGCAACGTCAGTCGTCGGCCAGTCCCAGGGAGCGCATCAGGTGAGTGCCTCAAACCGCATGCCGCATGCCACATGACACACCTTGGACATTTGCGAGCCCATTTCCATTACCCAAACTAATTGAATTGGCCAGCGGGCGCGATGCCAAAAATCCATTGCGGTCTCTTGCCTTTCATTTCCTTTCCTTTCTTTTTGCATTCGCTTTCCTTTGATTCGAATTGTCTTTATAAACTCGCCTGGCACTGGGCCAGCTGTGGCACTTGCTTACTGCCTCATGCCTCATGCCCCATGCCCCATGCCACATCCAGTCGCTGCACCACTCCCAGCAACACTTGAAAGTAATGCAACCTCTGACTAATCAATCAGTCGTGCTCCACTCCCTGCCCTAATCTCTTTCCCTCTCTCTCTCTCTTTCTCTCTCTTTCTTTCTCTCTCACTCCCGCTCTTTGGCCGGCCGGCAAATTGAATTCAATTTAACACTAGAAAGCCTTTGGAATTCACCCCAGTTCTGAAGTGCAAAAACTTTTCAAAAGTTTTTCTATATTTCAAGAGCTTCTCACAGATTTCTTGTGCAGATTGCATTCTAATTTTGTTTGAGACAAAAAAAAAAATAGGTGGCGATATTGAAAATTTTGAATAAAATTCTATCAAGCAAAGAGTTATGCTAATTGAATTTTGCATAAATCTAAACTTATTCTTAAGCTATTTCATGCGAATAAGCAACAAATTCTCTACTAGAAAAGCAGTTGATTTCAAATAAATATAATACTTCGATATATTTAATTGTCATTTACGTGTAGCAAGTATTCTAAAGGCAATTACTTTAGTCTCAAATAAAATAATTAATTTAACACTATTTAGAGACAATCCCACGCTGTGTTCATTTTCTTGCTGAAAATGTAACATTTAATACATTTTGAAATCTTTAGCAATTCTCGTAAAACTTCAATTGCGAGACCTTGGCATTTCTAGTGTTAACTTGCGCAATTCTTTGTGGCGCTCTCAGATTGAAAACTGGATGGAAAATTGAAATTAACCGAAAATTAGACAGACAGGCACTTGGGACAGGTTGAAATTTCAATCGTTGTTTAAGCTGCATTTGCCGTATTGGCCAAAAGGTCGTTCCATTTGAGGAGTTTGGCAAGAAAACAGAAATTCGCATTTGTTTTCGTCTTGTTTCAACCATTTCCATTCCCACTGCGATTCCCATTTGGATTCGGATTCGTATTCGGATTCGCATTCCCGTTGCCAATTGCCGCTCTCAATTGCAATGTTTAAGCGCCTGCTACCACGAATTGTAGCTTGAGAGCCATGAGGCAAAAAGGAGAGAGAGGCAACGGCAACGGCACTTGGCATTTGGCTGGTCTTGGGATGAGGTCTGGTGGCCTGGCCAAATCGTGGCCGTAGTTAAGATAACATTTTGACTCTGCACTGAGACTTGATGGCGAGTGCCGCATTCTTTTGTCATGGCAACAACAACAGCAATAGCAACAACAACCGGCAACGGCACGACAACCACAGCAACAACCAACAACAGCAATAATGTCGTCGACAACGACGTCGACGAAAAGCCGTTTCTTGTTCCAGCCAAAGTTTTGTTGTGGCTTTGGCTTTGCCTTCGCCTGTCGCATTTTTATTGCATTTGCCAAAGGAAAAATCAATTGTCTGCCAGCGCATGTGAACCTGTTCCGACTTGTTGTTGCCTGGAAAAGCAGCCACCACAGCGAACAGTCACAGCGAACAGCAACAAAAATAACTGCAAAATGCCGCTGGCCTCGAGCGAAGCCTCAGCTTCAGTTTCAGCCTCAGTGAAGTCGTGGATACGCATGCGCCTGGGGATTGCCTTTCATTAAGTATTGGTGAATGTCCCCATAAATTGTAAGCATTCACACACACACTCTTAGACACACACATGTGTGCGTGTGTAGTAGAAGTGGCCAAGAAAAGCCATCGGGCCAAACTGCTGCGCTTAACTCTTTTAATCGTTTGAAAAAGCATAATTCATATGCACAACAAACCCATGCGATGCTTGGATAATCGGCCCACACACTTGTGTGTGTGTGTGTGTGCTTTAACCTTGGGCCAGAAGCAATCCATTCAGTGTCGAAGTACCATGACTCACCACTCACTACTGCGTTGTACTTTTTTGCTTGCCGGCTGAACAAAAACAGAAAAAAGCGCTGAGTAAGATGTTGGTTGGCAATTGGCAAATTGGACATTTGATGGCAGTTGTCGGCGATCTTCATCGCAATGTTATATGGCCGTCGACCAGGCAGTCGTCTGGCCATTGTCAGCGCTTATCGCGCTAATGGTAGAAAGCTTTCTTTTCTAACGGCAATGCCACACACAAAGCTCGAGCCCAACAACAACCATAACAACGAACATTAGAACCATCACAACAACCATCACAAACTCCTCAACAACACATTCTTGACGCTCTCTGATATAGTTGGGCGTAACGATTTGGAATCGAAACACAGCTAGCACTCGGAATGCGCACAGTGAAGCAAACACTTTAACCATGCATTTTTTGCTTTGGCTGAATTGTAAATAAACCATTTGGAATGCGAAATTTCATAAAATCAAAGAATTTGTCAGCCAACAATTTCTCATTAAAACAAAATAAATTAATTTTAAACACTGAACATAATTCAAACCAAAATTAAATTACAAAAGTATTAATTACACTAAAAATTATTCAGTCGTTAATTTTAATATTAATATATCCTACATATTTCAAACTTTTTTTCATTGAGTGTCTTCAACTGAAAACATTTTTACTTTTCTACAATCTCAGACTTTGACTTAATAATTTGAATGTTCTTTTCATAATGCTATGAGAAGATTCAGAGAGTCTGCAGCACATGTGAAATATTTTATTTTCCAATTTACTATGAGAAGATTCAGAGTTTGTAGCACACCTGAAACTAACTAAACTTAAAGCAAACACAAGTTTTGAAGTTTTCGAAGCAGGTTGCCCGCTTTTGGCTCCACTGTGCCGTTCCATTGCCACTTTGTAGCAGCCTTGAGGCCCGCGCTACCAACTTCCAACTTCAGTATTAAACAAGATCTCAACGCGTTCGGTTCGAATCGATACGAGTTGCGTCGGTTGCGTGGGTTATTTCAACAAGCAACTAAACAAATGCTTACTCCGTTACCCGTTACCCATTTCCCGCTGAGCAGCAGCAGATCCAAGAATATATTATAATCTCGAAACGCAGCTAATGTGAATGCTATTGTTGGCGCTTGAAGTTGTGCAAGTGTTTTTAGCTGCGTGGGAGTTGCCTAACCCGGAGAGTTGCCAAGTTAATTGCCATTGTGAGTGTGTTTGTGTGTGGTTCATAGGCACAAAGCCCACAAATAATAATCATAAGCCCAACAAAAGCCAGTGACCGAATAGACCAAGCTCCCCCCACATCCCCACGGTCCCCCTCACCCACCCGCTCGCCTCAGCGCCATCATTTGGCAGCCAACAAACCGCGGATACGCACTGTTGCCTTTTTCGTGCCACAGATACAGCACTAAAGACGCGCCGGTGGCACAAGTGTCAATGCTTTTTGTGTGACTTTGTGTGCAGATACCAAAAATAACAGACTAAATAATAAAAATAAATAAATAAACTGCGGGTCGACAACTGGTTTTGTGCAAAAGTGAGTAACAAATACCAAAAACCATCAGACACACAACAGATAGACAGAAGAATGCCAGCAACAACGAAATGATAATGATAATGATAATGATAATGACGAGCAGGCGACTAGCGCAAACCACAAGCAGGGGAACCTGGGGCAAGCTCTGAGTGTCTAAAGTAGGTGCTGATTTCCGTCCTGACCGCAAAACCCTTTTGCCACTTGCGTCACTTGATATGAGACCCACCACAGGGCGAGCGAATGGATCATCGACATCATCGGCAGCGCAGCGGAAAAAACAATAGGAAAACTAAACTGGAAATCCGAAACGAAAAAGTGTGTCACATGCAAATTGCATTTGGTACAAAGCGCTGGAATTTGATGCCCATAAACGTAACAATTACGACCAAAAGAAGCACTCAAATGAAAAAGAGACGGCAAACAGAGGGCATGATCTAGCGATTGACGAAGCATAGATACTCTAAATAAATAAATGTGTAGATACTCATCTATCTGCTTGCCCCATGTGCTCTTCTGTAGCAACATCTTTATACTTTCCTACCGAAAAATATTAATTTTAGTTCATTCTAAATACAATTTGATTATTTCGTTGAAATAATTTGACATGGTTAAAATACATAAAGCTCAAATCAATTCTTCATGCAAAAAGCTTATTTTCAACTGATATACTTTAACGACATTTAAACAATATTTCAAATACATATAATATACTTTTTTTAGTTAAGTCATTTAATCATTCTTTGAAGTAAAATAGTTTGTCTGATATTCAATTTAATGCGTTATAGGTTTCCCAACCCATCAAGTAAAATATCTACACACTTTCCGTTCTGTCGTAATACGCTCAGTGAGGGCATATGATGAATAAATCATAAAGAATAATCAGCTGCAAGTGCTGACCCCAACTGAAAACTGAGCTCCATTCCCATTTGGGTAGTAATTTTATTTTGTTGTCGTTTTTTGCTGTTCACTGGTGTCGACGACTGTTGACGCTTCAAGTTCAGTTGCAGTGCTGCCTTCTGTGGCATGTTGACGTGCCACTGCCGTGGGTTTCTAAGTACTCGGAAATTGCAGTCTCCGGCTGCAGTCTACAATCTACTGCAGTCGTCAGTCGCTTCGTCTCCCTCTCAGTCTCCGTTCGTAGACATGCATAATTCAACAGAATGTGCGACCGGTGACCACAAAATACCTTTGAGTGCAAATACAGATGCAGATGCAGATACAGAAAATACATATGTCTGTGTGTGTGTGCAGCTACCAATCTAGCTATCTACCTACCTTAGTTTACTACCTGTCTGGTCTCTTCCTCGCTGTCTACCTGGCAGCCATCGTTGATCATCATCAAGAGCAGCTTCAACAGCAGCTTCAGACAAAAAACTTGCCACAAGATACAAGATACACACCGGATTCGGATTCTCAGCAGATTTGCCTCCACATCTCCCCCCCCTCGCTCTGCCACACTGTGAGAATGTTGTGTGTGCTTTTCTTATGGTTATTAACATGACGACGGCCTGTTGCCAGTTACCAGTTGAGAGTTTGCCGGTTGCCAGTTGCCAGTTTGTTTAGTTGTCGAGTCTCTCTAATGAAGCGCCCTTTGCTACGTTTGTTGCCCCGCCAGCTTTGTGGAGCGTCTGCAAGGGAAAAGAGGGGGAGGGAAGGGGGCAGCTGCACTTCCGTGCCTATGACAAATGACGTTTCACCATACAAATTGATAAGTGCCGTTAGGCGCGTAGATGTTGCAACGCCTCTGCCCCAACTGATGATTGTGTGCCTCTCCAATTGCCTTGTCATCGTCGGCGGTTGACGCTTGGCAGTTGGCAGTCGGTAGTTGGCAGTTGCCACTGCAGCGAGGCGACACATGCCGTTGGCATTGGCCCGTGTGGAGTTACAAATGGGCTGCAGTTAAATTCCCATATATCTCTCTGTAGTATAAATAGTTTATATATATTTACAGTTACAGTTTAGAGCTAAGCGATTCGCTGTTGCGGCAATTCCAGCTCCATTAGCTTGCAACTGTTGCAATGACGAACATTTTGTCGTCCACACAGACACTTTTATGGTATGAAATTTCCGGTGCAGTTGTGCAAAGTGCTTGGCATTGTTTTGGCTTCGTCCGAGTCTTTCACAGTTGATTTCTGCAGTCACAAGACACAAGAGATCCGACAAATCCAACGACTGCTGGGAAATTATGAATGCTTTTTGTTTAGCTTGCCAAATTTGCATACGAAGCCGCAACGCTGTCTAAACTGAAAGTGTTTCTTTGCCTAAATACATGTTAAATACACACACTCCACCGTCCACAGTGGCAAACAGCATTTCATATCGTTAGAGTAGTAGTTAAGGGAGATCATGCCGCATGGAGAGTGTTTGAGTATGTGATTACAAATATGGTAATATGTATTTGCCAGTATAACGCTAGTGTAAAGGGCTCTCAAGCAGAATAACTGTTACACGTAGTACACATAAATAATTAACTAGAATGGCAGTGATTAATGCAGGTCAGAGAATGAGAAAATCAAATGAGTCGAAGTTGGTCATGCTACAAAATAATGTCATGATAGAAATAGGAGAGGGGTGTAGCTCAATTACTTATGCAGCTGAAAGATGATAGCTTTGTTTAAGTATTAGAGCATTCAAATAAAAGATATGGAGGCAGCTCTGAACATAAAGGAAACAAGTAAACAATTTAGTCAGAAATGGAAACTGCTCAAGAATTCAGAGAGCGAACTCCCAACTACTTGTTATCGACATCTGATGAGACAATAAAACACAATAATAGATCATCAAAGAAAGGCGCTTAATACGCAAGAAGTTAAAGCAATAAACTAAACAAAAAGTTAGTAATGAATTTTTAAAATTTTTTTTTGCTATATTGCTTACGCACATATTTTTGTTGCCTACAGACCCAATAGATTGTTATTATTCTATTACAATTATATTCGATTATTAGCCATGTAGTGTAAGCCACAGAAAAATGCAATAAACTGCACACAAACAGACAACAAGTCAGTGTAAAAGAGCCGTTTATTTAACACATTGAACAATGAACCAATTTAACAACAGAATTTTCGAAACATGAAACTACAAACTTTGGGGCGGCTTAGTCGGTTTTGTGTTTTGTGTTTTGTCGGTTGCCAAACTGCATTACAGTTCGTCCCTGATTTCCACCGCGGCTGCAGTGGTGCCATTGAACGAATTCCAGATCTCCAGAGCCATCGGATGCTCGAGACGATCCAGCAGATTGTGCGTCTCCTGTCTGTACAGCTCAGCATCGCAGTGCGGATTGTGACGCAGCCAAGTGAGCTCCTCTTCGACGATGGCCAACTTGCTGTCGTCGTCGTCGTCGTCGTCGTCGGCGTCGTCCAAGACATTCTTCATGGCCTCCGCATAGCCTTCGAGCTTGTCACGTGCCATCAAGTTCTGCTTGAGCCTCTCGTCGGCCAGAGCAAACTCCTCGGCTTCGCTGATCATGCGCTCGATGTCGATGGGTGTGAGACGATTCTGATTGTTGGTTACCACGATCTTCTCCATGCTGCCGCTCTCCTTGTGCTCGGCACTCACTTGCAGAATGCCATTCGAGTCGATCTCGAAGATGACAATGATCTGTGGCGTGCCGCGCGGCAACATTGGAATACCGTACAACTGGAAGCTGCCCAGCAGATGATTGTCGGCGGTCAAGGCATGCTCTCCCTCGTACACCTTGATGCGAACGAACTCCTGATCGTCCACGGCGGTGGTGAAGGTCATGGAAACCTGGGCGGGAATGACGCTATTGCGGGGAATTACTTTCTTCATGAAGCCGCCGTACGTCTCGACGCCCAGGGACAGCGGATTGATGTCGATCAGCACCAGATCGTCGGTGTACTCCTCGCCCGACATGATGCCAGCCTGCACAGCCGCACCGTAGGCCACAGCCTCGTCGGGATCGACGCCACGCGTCGGCTTCTTGCCATCGAAGTACTGCGTTAGCATCTGCTGCAGCTTGGGGATGCGAGTGGAGCCGCCAACGAGCAGAATATCGTCCACATCCCGCTTGTGCATATCACTGTCGATGAGCACACGCTGCACTGTGTGCAGCGTGGCGACAAACAGATCGAAGTTGAGCTCCTCGAAGCGAGCGCGCGTCAGCAGCTCAGAGAAGTCGTGACCCTCAAAGAACGAGGCGATCTCAATGCGCACCTGCTGGGCAGTAGACAGCGCACACTTGGCCTTCTCCACCTCACGACGCAGCTTCTGCACGGCGTGCTTGTGACGACGGATGTCCAGCCCCGTCTTCCTCTCGTACAGCTCGATGAAGTGATCGAGCACACGCTGATCGAAATCGTCGCCGCCAAGGCGCGTGTCGCCATTGGTGGCAATCACCTCGAAGACGCCGCTGGCCAAGTTCAGCAGCGAGACGTCGAAGGTGCCGCCGCCCAAATCGAAAACCAGCACAGTCTTCTCAACTTCTTGCTCCTTGGCCAGGCCAAAGGCAATCGCAGCTGCCGTCGGCTCGTTGAGTATGCGCAGCACCTGCAGCCCAGCAATGGCAGCCGCATCCTTGGTGGCCTGACGCTGGGCATCGTTGAAGTGCGCCGGCACAGTGACCACAGCGTGCGTGACCTTTGTGCCCAGATAGTTCTCGGCGGACTCCTTCATTTTGGCCAACACCATGGCCGAGATCTCCTGCGGCACAAACGACTTCTCGCCCTGCGACGTGTTCACCCAGATGTGCGGCTTCGCGTGCTGCCCCAGCACCTTGTACGGAAAGTACTTGATGTCGTTCTGCAGACTCTCGTCGCACCAGTCGCGGCCAATCAGACGCTTCACACCATAAATGGTTTGCTCTGGATGCGCAGTCGAGTCCAGCTTGGCCGCGCTGCCCACCAGACGACCGCCATCGTGTGTGAACGAGACGTAGGAGGGCGTAATCCGTTCGCCCTGTTCGTTGGGTATGATCTCGGCGTGCCCCTGCTGAAACACAGCCACACAGGAGTACGTGGTGCCCAGATCAATGCCAATCACAGTGCCCAGCTTCTTGTAGCGCTCGCTCTTCTCCCTGGCGAGCGCGAGGCCAACTAGCAGCATCATCACAGCCAACAAGACGCACAATTTCATTGCGGCTCAGTTATTAGTCTATTTTGAAAACCACAAAAGCAGCCTGAAACTTTTAGGATATTATTTTTAAGCCAATCTTTTTCTTTCTTTTTTTCAATCGACTTCCAAGCAACTCTCTCTCTCCCACCTCTTATTGTTTGAATCTGAACTGAGATTAATGCCGAGAACATAAAATCCAGTAAGGAAACGAAAGCCCACTAGACCATTTTAGTTCTGTATGAAAAAGAAGAAAGCAGGCTTTCTTTATTACAAATAATATTTCTTACAATTTGATTTTGAATTATTTCAGCTTCTCCCTTTATTCAAATAGAGTTAATTGCAATAAATCATTATATTCGTCTATTCAAGCTGTGAAAGCTTGAAGCATAATGTTGAACTCATTAAAATAAACGCACTTTGTGGTAGACACGGCATTATAATTATAAACTCGCTTGCCGACTTCTTCTGCGCTGAGTTCTTTTCTAACATTCTCATGCCGCTCTTTTGAATATAGATGAATTTCCACAATGACTTTCCAAGCAGCTTCGTTAGACCCAAATTGTTTAGGCCAATTTAATTGTGCGCAAAAGAAGATCAACAACCCGAAAGTATGTTTGTGATCACACAACTTTTATGCTGAATTGGTTTAAGTATTCGCCAACTTTTTGATGAATTTCTTGTAAATTCAAATTACTTTCAAGTGACATTTGTCAACAGATTTTGTGTAATTTCAAGCACAATTTCCTGACGATTCTCGTAGGCGAAATTGCAAAAAGCGAATTTGAGGTAATGAATTTTGCCAAGCTGTCGAGCTGTATGACACCTGAGCTGTTCCAGTTTTCTTGGGCAATTACGTAGCACTTTTGCTTTTTGTTTATTGTTTTATTGTTGGGGCTGCTAGTTAGTTATCATTGTTTGTGTTTTGTTTCTGTTAAAGCGCAAAGCTAATTAAGTTTCAGTCAGCCGTCGAGCTGTGTGAAAGTCAAATAAAATGCAAGCAAATTGTATTTTTTTCTCTGTTGTACTTCTATTTTAAAAAAATTTGCACGAGTATTTTGGCTTTGAGCTGCTTCTTTGCTTTTTGGCTTTTTGGCGTGCCAATTGGCCATAAGACGCTGCTTATTTACTTGAGATGCGACCTGGAACCGCGTCATGCCGTTATAACATATATGTATGTAACTTTAACCTTTCGGAATGTGGTTCAGTGGTTTGCAGGAGACACTGCTGTGGTTGTCGACGACGTCGTTGTTGCTTGTCGTGGCGGTCTTGAAGTATTTGTTCAATATTTTGTTGGGCATTTTCAATAGTTTTGTATAAATTATGGCGCTAACAACGCGCATGTGTAAGACTTGTAATGCTCCCCGCTTCCCCTCCTCCCCTGCCCGCCTCCCACTCTTGCGGCGACTGCAACACGCAACAGTTGACTTTCACCAGCAACAACAGCGGCGCCAGCAACAACATATTTCCAGCGTGTTTTGGATTTATTTCCACCACGTAACCGACATTAGCCACCGATTCCACCAAGCGATGCAGCTTCCCAGCATGTTGGCGGCGCAATTAATTGCCCATTGACAGCGCCTCCCCCCACCTCTAGGGGAGAGACGGGGGAAAGGGGGGTCCCTAATCTATGGATGGCATTTCACTTTCATTGCGAGCAAGTTAATTAAATGAGCGTCGCACTGGCTCAATAATTGAAAGCGCCGCCAACTTGCCCCCTTTGGAGTGTAGACTCTGTCCCACCCCCCCCCCTCCCCTACTCTCCACCACCCTCTGTCATGAGAAGTCTCCACTCAGCTGTTCGCAGCACTGCGCATGTCTCGATTGTGTCATCGTCATCGTCCTGTGTGCAACGCCACAAAGTGGCAAATCAGTTTCGCACTCGCTGCACCTTCCAGTGGCTGGCAGCAACATGTCCGCCACATCCTCCGCCTCGCCCAGTGGCGTGCGTCGCGTACGCACCGATCTGAAGACGTCCGAGAACAGATTCCTCACCGGCCAGCCGCCGCCTCGCAGCAGCAGCCATCGCAACAGTTCGCCCATTGGCATCAAGCAGCTCAGCAGCTGTCCCCCAGAGGCGCACACGCATCACCACCACCATCACTACCACTATGTGCCTCACTTTGCTGCAGCAAGCAGTGCGCCCGCCTCAGCGAATGCCACATATCTTAGGTGGCCACTGCAGCCAGTAAACGAATCAAGTAACTCATCACTTCCCTCCATCTCTCTGTGTATTTGCAGCGCCAAGTTGCCCGCACGTGCCACACGGCTGTTGAATCGCTCTCGCCTGCAGGATCAGCAGCAGCTGGCTGGCAACGAGTCGGACAACAGCTTGCGTTCCACTCACAGCGGCGCCTCTGGTCGCAAGCGCAGCACGGCTGCCTCGCGTGCCTCCACCGCCTCCTCCACGTCCAGTCTGCAACGTCGCCAACAGCAGCAGCAACAGCAGTCACAGCAACAACGTTCACAGCTGGCAACGGGCTCGAGACGCGGCACAGGCTACGGCAGCAACGCGGAGCTGCACAGCTCATCGGACGATCTGATGTTGTATGACAAGTCCTTCAGGAATGCCATGATCCAGGATGTGCTGCAGTTCAAGAAGCAGCTGCTGCGACTGCGTCGCATCCTCCAAGAGGTAGAGTGCCACATAGTCATCTTTTCTTTTAGTTTTGCCATTCACCATACTTTTCTTATGCACTACATGCCACTTGCCACTTGCCACTTGCCACTTGCCACATGCCACACACACTCTCAAAACTCACATTCGCACCGTCTTCTGCACAAAGGAAGCTGATTTTGATTTGAAGCGGGTAGGTTTTTCATTTTCATTTTCCATCGCGCTGTCGCCACTTTTTTGTTGTCGCTCATCAATGATGCAGTTGCAATAAATTTCTCAACACTTTTCCTTTCTTCGCTCGTTCAACTTGCAGACGGAGACCCTCAATCCTTTCGAGAATGACAATGTGCAACTGTTTGCCGCCTGTGGCTTGGACAGCAAGCAGCTGAATGACATCGATTTAGCCAGCTTGACGTCGTCCACAACGGAGGATCCACTACAGGAGCTAACGGATCTACGTAGACAGGTGGTTTACCTTCAGGTATTTGCACGTTTTTTGCATTTCGTTTGCTCGATTAGTTCAACAACAACAACAACTACAACTCAGTCTGAGAGTACTCACTTTCGCTTATCTCTTGTCAATTAGCAACAAATACAATGCAGTCACATTCAACAGGAACAGTCTATCTATAATAATAATATCGATAATACAATTATTTCAACTATAACTATTCGTATTGCTGTTGTTTCTTTCTCCATACTCAATACTCGGCATGTAACATAAACAAAACAAAACAAGCAGACAACAACAAACATATCAAAACAATTACCTCAACTTTTGCTTATTATCCATAATATTGTTATACGTACATATTTCGTTTAGCTATTGTGTATATAGCCATAGTTTGTTTTTGATCTCAGATACAAGCACTTTAACTCTATCGACAACTATATCTAGCCACACACCAAATATAAACAACAACAACACACAAAATCTGCAAAACAAAACAAGACGAAACTTTAACTCTTTGGTTTGTAATTCATGCTCTAAGCTCTGAAAACAAAAAAAGTTTCAAAAGCTTCATACATTGAATTAAAACTGAATTATAATGCAGCAAGTATTTGCTTAGCTATTTATAAAATGGGAAATTATAATGTACATAAAAAGCGAAGATAAAAATAAGAAAATAAAACACCCAATTGGTTGTTTTTAATGTATAAAGTGAAGCTGATAAAATGGAGTAGACTTGTTATACATATAAAATACACAAATCTTGTTTAATTTAAAATAAAGTTGTAAACAACTGCAAATTGTTTATTACTAAGTTTTTACAAGTCTTATGTAATAGTTAAATATAACAACATAAGACTATTTATGATTGTCACTTGAGACAGCATCAAGAAAAACTTTTTTTTCAGTCCTTCGAGCATGTTTTGTGATTGATGTTGATTGATGGTTAGCTTAAGCATACTCTTTGTTCGTATGTCTGCAAGTTTTTCTCATTATAATCGTCTATGGTACCAAATTGAACACTCTCTGGCTTAGTTCAATAGTTCAATACATATGAATAAGCAATTTAGTTTTGCTGTCCGCAAGATAGAGATAGATTGAACGCATGCAAGTGAGAGGGCAAACTAATTGTCTGTCCCACGTCTGCTCCCTAGGGTCAAGTGGATGATCGTGATCGCACCATACGCCTGCAGCGCGATCTCATCGAGCAGCTGGAGGCGGAGAAGCGGCAGGCGGCGTCTGGCAGCGAAGTGGCCAACAAGGAGTGCATCAGCATGGCCACCCAAACAGAGCGAGTAAGTGTGATTGGATAATATTCAAATATTTCAATAAGTCAACATTTATATGTGTATGAGTGTGTGTGCGCACAATGATTGACTAACCGAAAGCTATCAACAATTCCAATTCCACTTTCACAGACACGACCACTTGCCATTGGTGCGGAGGGTTTGTCCAGGTAGGCAAACAAATCAATGTTCAATTCCATACGCCATGTTGTACAATATAGTAGTTTTATCATTATTCTTATCGTTATCGTTATTGTTATTATTATTATTATTATTGTTTATATTTATTTAGTTATTTATTATCATTTTTTTTTTTTGATTCGTGGCCCGCCACATGCAACAACATGTTGAACAAAACGTCGCTTGTGGCGCTGGTAGCCGTTGAATTTGCCACTCCAACTCGGCTCGGCTCGGCTCAACTGACAGCTGGCTTCATGCGCCGCTGGCTCACGGCTTGCAACTGCAACAGCAACCGCGATTGTGGTTGCGGTTGTGGCATGCAAATCAGTGGGCCACTTGACGCTAATGGCCGCAAATTGTGATGCTGGCAGCCCAATTGGGGCAACAAAACAGCGCTAACAATTGCAAGTAGCTGCCACAAGCGACGCCGCGTTGCACTTACTGTTGCATTGTTGCATTGTGCTCAATGCCTAACTGTTCGTATCTTTAACATTTGATTAACCACTTTTGCCACTCCACCCCTCCCCTCTTTCCGCCACCCCGTACAAAAACACTCACACTCACACCCACATGCCACATGCCACAACACACTCCCCACCACCAAACTTAACATGCTGCCACACGATATATAGACTACAGTTTGGGGAGCAACAGGTACTATTTTGTGATTTCATCTTAGCCATTATCGTGCTGTGTGCGATCAATCTGTTATGTATTCTACATCTAAGCTATAGCTGTATGGATAACTGTAACTTTTGCACCTGAAGCGTTACACTTCTGCGACTCAATGCATACTCATAGCTTTAACTGTATTCAATACTTAATAACAACATGAGTTTACTACTAAATTAGTTTTAAGTCTAAGTAGCTCTAAGCATTCCATTTGTTGCCTGACACTTAACACTGTTTGTGAACTAATTTAATTGCATGCGGCAATTAAATAGAGCATCCAGGTAAAGCTGATCTAGAACTAACCAAAAACCCATTCTAAACAAAAAGGTCACATTTCTCATCTGCATGCTTAACAGTTAACAGTTTGACAATCACTTCACTCCCAGTTAACATCGCTTAGCTAAACGCTCATTTACAGGCGCTGTCCACTCGTCAAGCGTGTGCTGCCCATTCTTCAGTGTTTATGCAAATAACACTTGTTAGCTTTAAATGCAGTCTTCAATTAAATTACTTTTATTAATCTTCATAAACAGCACTGTCAACTTACCACAAGTTCTGTGCCACACTTTGTTAGGCAATATTTTTAACTGCACATGCACTTGAGAAATGTCACCCTGGAGTAATCATATTAATTCCACACGTTTATACTCTGAGCATGTGCACCTTGTGCTGCTGCTGCTTCCATGACTCCAGCCTAATCTATGGATGTTTCTCTGCCCGCAGAAGTAAGCCCGAATACACCAGTTACACGACGCACTTTCCGGCGCTGCACTTGCATTGCAACGACTCCACGATGGCTGCCACAACGATCATACGTCACCAGCAGCAGCCGCTGCAGCCGCCACAACAGACATGCAATGGCAACCACAGCAACAATCACAGCAACAACTGCAACATCAACCACAACAATTGTCGAGCCCTGAGTCAGACACGTCGCCACACGATCATTTCAACGACGCTGACCAATTACAATCAGCAACTGGCAGCTGCCGCTTATCCGCGTCGCGCTTCCATCGGTTGGGACGCCACTGAAACGGCCACGACCATGACCACGCCCACACAAACGCCCACACCCACAGCGTCTGTTGTGGCTCACAAGCCGGTACGCATAACACTGATCGGGGAGCCGCTGCCCATGCCGAAGCAAGCGCATCACCAACAGACGCCGCAGCAGGCGAAGACGCGCTTCCTCAATGGCGGCAGCTGCCAGAGCAACGGCCAAGGCAGCCATCATCATTATCAGCCGTTATACAACAGCAACAAGATGACAAACCCAACCGTAACTATAGTCTGATTTATAGAGAAACCTTCCCCCGTCTACTGCATTCTTCAAACTATATTCCTACAAGTGAAATACAACAACAAACTGCGCACAATTATCTCGGCAGGCGCTTAACAAACAAATAAGCTAAGAAGTTCTTTAACAAAATCATTGATGGCAAAAGATATAACTTGGAATAATTTTGGCATAGCAGATAGAGGATAAAAATGCGTTAATACAATAGGAAATAATAATATTGTAGAATATGATATAAAATATGTTATCATATTCTTATGTCCTACAGTATGAGATAAAGAGGTTATAAACTATGTCTAAAATAATCATAGAATATTACATGATATGATATTTTATAAAATGAGCATGGTATTATATGTATGTGTAAAATCCAATATAATATCACATCATTTGATAAGGTAAACACATATGTTATATGAATGTACTCTCAAATCGTTTACAGTCTTACCAAAACCAGTGAAAAACTTAAGATATATAATTAACACCTTGAGCAGTGTAAAAAATAACTACAAGCTCTTGGTAATTACACAGATTCTTTAAATGAAATCTAATTAAAATAAAAACTTCAACTTTTTCTTAAATAAATGTTCTAAACTTAATTAAACCAATTATTGTTAATTATGTTATTTAATTTGTAGCCTAAGTTTTAGTAATCTTCGATAGTTGTTTGTTTTAGTTATTATTGTATTATAATCGTATGCTAGACTTATCCATAGTTTCTATATATTCACACAATGCTACAAAATAGTCTAAAAAATATATATATATATATAAAATTACTCGGAATCGATAATAATTACATTTATTTTTTTCTTCAAGTGCACAACAAATTGTAATCAATGTGCAACTAAATACAAATATATTATAAAATACACACTATACAAAATATATATTATTGTAAACAACGCTAAGCTGATTAAAGAGTTCTAGCTAGATGCTATTTATCTATGTATATATAAAAATGCTTGGACTCTTCCAAGCTGTGTTTTCATTCAACTTGCGGCCACTTCATTGAGAGCTCTCGAGACGCTCGAAAACCGGACTCGAGACATTTGCGGGAATTGCGAACTTGATTCCCATTGCATTCTTATCGAAATGCTGCTCAGTTGTGGATGAGCTGTCGCGCTGGAATGTCGCTCTTAACTTGGCCAATTCTCTGGCTGATCGGTTGCCTCGTGTGCGCTGCATCACAGTCCTGTGAGTCACAAGACTTGCGCAATTTCGAATGTCGGGAACTGAGCAGCCTACAGGAGCTAAAAAATCTTCAAGATTTATCCATCGCAAACCTACACAAGCTGAGTATCAGCAATGCACAAACCGAGCTCAGTATTGGAGCCGTCAATAGTGCACTGAACTTATCCAGCCTGTTGATCCTAGATTTGTCGCAAGTGGCACGCCTTGAACTGCTCAGGGGTGGCTTCTCCAACCTGCTCAATCTGCGAAAACTCAACATCAGCGGCTGTGCCTTGGAACAACTTCAGGCTTCGTACTTTGCCACCAATTCAACGCTGCAGTTGCTCGACGCCAGTCACAATGAGTTCAGTGCTCTGTCAAAGGATACCTTTGGCAATTTGCGCAATTTGGTTTATGCCAATTTTACGCACAACTCTCTGAGTCATCTCGAGTTGCCGCAAATGCCACTGCTGCAGCAGCTGCACCTTGGCTACAATGACTTGGCCAATTTCAGCCTCGGCGATTGTCCACACTTGCGGCTACTCATCCTCAACGACAATCAACTCAGTCAGGTATGTTCCAGCAGGAAATTAGTCATGTATGTTCAGCTTTTGTTTGAATATGCACAGTGCTCAGATGTAATAGAGATTGCCATTTAAATATATGGCAATTGCAAACAGCTGAGGTATACAAAATTATCTAGTGACATTTTAGCGAATAGCTGATACCCAGTACTCTTAAACGAAATGGCTCTTGAAAAAATTAATTATATATTAAAGAAGTGTTTTTAAAATTTCAGTCGAAGTTGTTGAGCAATTTCAATTTCAATCCTGTAAATCCACGAGCACACCCTCTTACCTTTTATGCAATACTATAGGGTATTGAAACAAGTTTAACGAAACGACGTCTCCGTCATAGCCATGACAGTTAAATCATAACGACACTCATTAAAGTGAGACTAGCCAGCTGATTGGATCATAATCCCGTAATTTCTTGTGTAAACCATTAAACCTACCGACTTTCTTTGCTGCCCCTTTCACATGTAGTTGGATGCCACTACACTTCGAGGATTGCCCAAGTTGTTGGAGCTGCAGCTGAGTGGAAATTCACTGAGTGAGATTGGCAAGGATACGTTTCAACCGCAGACGCAGCTGCGCACACTGAATCTTTCAAGGAATGCGTTGACTGCACTGCGAGCACAAGCCTTTGGTTCATCAACTGTTCAACAATTTGCACTGCAACAATTGGATCTATCGCAAAACAACATACGCCTGCTCTTCGAAAATCAATTTCGAATGCTGGGTGGACTCCAGATATTAGATTTATCCGGCAATAGCATCCCCAGTCTGAGCGCCGTTAACTTTGCGGGTCTGCAATCATTACGCAAATTGTATTTGCAGTCAAATGACATCATCGAGATAAAGCCATACACTTTCGAGGCTCTCGAGGATCTAGATACGCTCGACTTGTCGCACAACAGCATCGAGTATATTGGTGAGCATGTCTTTGGCAGCAAGGCAATGCCACGCATGCGCAAGCTTAACTTAAACACCAACAATCTGAAGCATCTGCACGCTTTGGCCTTCTCATCGCTGCCCTTCCTCGAGTACCTCTCGCTGGGCAACAATGAGTTGCGCCAATTGGATGTGCGAATGTTTGCTCCCATGCGACGTCTGCAAAAGCTGCATGTGGGTCACAATCAATTGACGGAGATCAGGAGCGATATTCTGGAAAGTCTGAACAACATCACCGATCTGCTCATAGACAACAACAAATTAACCTTTCTGTCCAATCTTAATGGCACGCTGCCGCTTTTAAAGCGTATGGCCATCGAGGGCAATCCCTGGCAATGCAACTGCTTCGCTGAATTGGAGCATTGGCTGTTGTCCAAGCAGGTGACGTATCTGCGAGATGGCACCGGCTTCTACAACGGCGAGAAGCCACTGTGCGTGGTCACAGCATTTCAGACTTGTGTGCAGAATGTGCTCGATGATCGACATCAAGAAGTTATGGATGAGTTTGAGCAGCATTTGAGTGGCAAGCAGTCGGAAGAGCAAATTGCCGAAGCAGATTGATGACGATGTCAATGACGATGACGATGATAATGATGAGCGTATGCAATTAAATTGTTTTCTTCCAAGACATTCAATATGTTGTTGTATTTAGTTAAACATTTTGTGTGGTTGTTTAGCCCAATGTGTGTGTGGTTCCTGCGTCTCGCAATTTTGTTTCATTTACAAATTAACAACTAAAACTCGAGTCGTATTTTAGGCGCTCTTGAGACGCAAGGCCAAAGCGCTCAGATCGCCAATGCACTTGTTCAGCGTCTCCTTCTCCTGCTGGGGCGAGATGCTGGACAGCACGTTAGCCACAATCCAGTTAACCATGTGCTTCTGGCCAAGACGACGCTCTACGTGACGGCACTCCACCTGGTAGTCCAGGCGACGCTTCACCTCCGAGTAGACGTTCATGGCACGCTCACGGAAGGCAGCCTCCAATTGCAGGGCAATGTTCTCCTTCTTGGCATCCATGAGCAACAGAGCACCATCAGCGCGCCATTGCTCCTTCTTCTCGGCCTCAATGGCGTCGGTGAGGACCTTGAGCTCAGCCTCACGTCCCTGCTTCCATTCGCCTTCAATTTTCTAGACAATGGAATACAATGCTCAATTTATGATCTAGGTATTCCTTGTACTAGAGCAGACTCACATCGATTTCACCATCAGCCCACTTGGCGACAGCTGGACCAAGTTTCTTGACGGCAATGATGGCCATGATGCCGAGCGAGAGACCGGAGTAGTATTCATGCTCCATCACGTAGATCTCCTTGGAGCACAGATAGGTGAGCAGACCCACGCCGAATGTGTAGGGACCGGTGACACCAGTCTTGTTGTAGAAGAACTGGAACCATTCCTCTGGAATGAAACCCAAGCGCACCTTGCCGGGATGTTCAGGGCGCTGACGGCGCTCAACGGCACCGCCGCTTGCTGGACTGGCAGCGGCAGCAGCAGTACGGGTAGCAACCACGCTCAAAGGGCGTTGGGCTGCAAAGTATTAACAAGTTCGATTAGTATTAATCCAGCAACAATGCAAAAAAATGTCTGAATTTGCGAATCTTCTTTTGCCCGTCGTGATTACATAAACCACGATGTCTGATTTTGCGGTGCCGTAACAATTTTCACGGTCACAATTCGGTATCACTGCCACGCGCGTAGTTGTCGAAAATTGTGCATTTAATCAATTTATCCAGTTTTTCACTATTCTCGATTTTACCTGAAAGCAGTGCAGCTCTTGAGAACATTTTGTAATAATGTTTCGACGAATTTTTTATAAGCTACTAAATCGACGTATGGCTCCCCTCGCCAGTGTGGCAGTCAATTTAACAAAAAATATACTACCTTACTTTGTGGAAATATACTATGGTATACAGGGATTGAAAATTTCTTGCCTGCTTATTTTTCGTATTTTGCTTGAACTAATTTGTATTTTACATTTTTGTTTTTACAAAATTAGCGACAATCTGTAATATTTGTTAAGAATTCAAAGACGTATTAAATAGTTTTGCATTTATAAACACATAATATACATTGACTGGTCCCACTACTTCTCACCTATCGATTCAATCGATACTTGCCTTAAAACTCAAGCTTTGCTGTATACATCAAACTGTACAGTTCAAGAAACCCGCTTCAAAATTCAACTTGCTCTGACAATTAACCATATTGAATTTTGATTTGAATTAACTAATCAGACAATAATTTAAAATAAACAATATGTTTCTTATTTGTAACTTTACAAGTTTTTATTTATAAAATATGACAATTCGCTAAGTAAATTGTGTCTAAAATAATATGAGTCGACTGTGAAACATTCTTGCATTTTGCATTTGAATACTTGGTAACAAAATACTATATTAAAGACAGCGAACATATTCAGATATAATATATATATATATATAGGATTTGTGTGTGTTTGTTTTGCTTGCTTCGTTTCGTATCGTTTGTTTATGCATTAAGTTATCCATTTCGTTTGATCAGTTCTCAAAGCTATTTCGTGCTGTTTTCATAAATTAAAGTAAGAAAATATATATAGTAAAGTAAACTGTAAAGCGTGAGCATCTTTGTTTTGTTGGGTTTTTGCTAATCTAACTAAAAATGACTGTCTTGTGCGTAGAAGTTAGGGACCTACAGAAAACATTAATTTACATAGTACAAAATATATAGTAATAGTAATATAAAATATAAAATAAAGACGAACGTATAAAAATCACTTGCGCGCTATAGTTACTTGTACAGCATACGAAATCAAATATGATACGACTATTTACAGCAGTCAACATATTTCGAAACGTAATAATACACGTAGTACTTATATAAGACTATTTTACAAAACGTTCAACATTGTTCGATCTTTGTTGTCGTTGCTACTTCAGTATCATTTTTCTGTTTTTTTTTCTCTGTATACAAAACGAAATGATTTGGTTCTTCGCCTAATATTTAGAATAATGTTGTTGTATGTGCTCAACGTGAATGATGTTGACATGTTTACAGATGGAATGAACACACTTAAATCTTTGATCGTTGCAATCTTCTACTGTCGATTCGGAAGATGGATGATGATGTATTGAGGAAGTGGTGATGATGCAGTCCGTTGGCTCATTCAATGACATTGAAGCGTGTTAACAGCTTGTGGTAGAACCAACGCACCACGTGCTGGACACGAGACGCCATCCACACGCAAAGGCTGCCAGTGTGACGCAGTTTGGAAGCGTAGTGCTTGAAGTGATCTGTGTGGCAAGGAGTTAAGGCAACCAAAAGTACAAAGAGCATATAAATAGAAATAGACTGGCGACAAAACAGTAAAGACACATTGTAAAAGGATATAATAGGGTCCAAGGTGGATGACCACCGTTTATGTAGGTCACGTACGTGAAACCGTCCTTGCCCTTGCCACGTATATTGTAATAATAAGGCAGAAACGAATGTAGCGTAAATCTAAAAAAAAAGAAACGAGAACGAAAGAAAGAGGGTGTGGTTAATTAGCGCAGGACACGCAAGTCTTTGAACTTTCAAACAGCGCGTTGGAGTTGTGTTACCTTCTTTTCTCATAGAAAAATATGGCAGGTTGATTTGTGGTCAGCGTGTGCAGAAAGATGGCCTTAACCGCATGTCTTTCGATCGTAGTTAAATGATTCATCAGTGCGTCCAAGAGTAGCGAACCAATGCCATTCCGACGATGCGAACGATGGACACCCAGAGACAGGATGTAGCCGACGTCTGCGGTGCGTCCCATCGAGTCGGGCAATATGCCTTTGTCCTGCATGGGAAAACCGCTCAGCCTGGTGTAAAAGTCATCATCACTATCACTGATATTGGCTATTACCTCCTTATTGACATTTCGATACGGTTTGATTTCGGCAACAATTAAACCAATTATGGCCAGATTATAAACAGCTGCCAGCGCAAAGAAGCGCGTGCTTGAGGTAATATCCTCGTACCATGACAGTGGATAATCGATGGGAAACCATTCTTGGCACAGCGTTCGCACCTGCAAAACTCGCCCATCAAATTATCGTTATAATAATAACTGCCTTTTATGATATTATACTCACCTCGGTCAAGTCGTCGGGCACCAGAAATCTTAACTGGACATCGTTAATCGAGCACAAGGGGACATGTTCGCAGTCGCCGCAATCGACGCGGGTGAGAATATCATTGTTGGGCGGAGCGCTATGCTTATTGTAGCTAACCGCGGACACGCCATAATCACAAGAAATATATGTAATATTTAATTGAAATCTATGATTCAACTTGTCTACTTATGCAGTAGCTTGCATAATGTTACGACGTCAATAGATAAACAAAAAGGTCTGCACAGCAACAGAGACATTGGTGACGGCGTCAACGACGTTGTCGCCTACACGCTGCCCAAGTCAAATGTTTAATATACTTGCGTACTCACAGCGTAAATTGTGCCATGCTACCGAAGCTGCTGCTCTGCTGCTGTTGTTTCCAATTAGGGCAATTATGTCCATGGGTTGTGGCTGGGCACCACAGGTTAAAGCGCGGAATATGAGCTCAAATGTTGACCGCTTTTCGAGAGAATGCCTGTCCACTGCGTATGTTGGTTCGTGTGTTATTTTTGTGTGTGCGCCTAATTGATTTTAATTAAAATTCACAATCGCCCAAACATAAAATACACTATGCTGCCGTTTTCTACCTTTCTTCAAATTGCAATTGCTGCTGTCAGTGCCGATCTACTGCATTTAGTATGCAGCTGCTGTGCCACAATCACAAACCGCATTTCTTGAAAAATTTTAAAATAATCTATTACTTTATTGAATGTGCGTACATTGTTTATTACAATGACAAACGCGAAACCATCACTGTGATGAGCACAAATTGCAAATGGGAAACAGCTGCTTTGCCATTCACACAATAAGTGCACTAGCGTTGCCAAACTTATAAATAGCCTGTTGCAGTGTTGCCAGACTGTTAAAGTGAGCGCGTGATATTTCAAAGTCCATTTATTAGCATATAGGAAATTCTTATTAGAAACGTCTAGTTTGGCCAACGGCCTGCGAAGTGCTGGCCACTTGCACCGTCGCCGGTTTGTTTGGATCGTCCATGACGCGCACCACCATCGAGCTTTTGGGTCCTGTGCACCACGTGATACCGTGCTCATCGATGACAAACGTTTCCAGCGTCACCTGAAACTGGCCGCCACTTGAGATTGGCAGCAGGAAGCTGCCCGAAAGGAAATCACGTTGTGGTTTAACGATTTGATTCAGTGTAACAGTGTCGTTGTTGGGCAGTTTAACCAGCTCGTTGACGGGACGCGGTGACATTAGCTGTGACGTCAAGCTTAGCTGCACCGAATCGACGCGTCGAAAGTGTTTCTGCTGTTTGCTGAAATGCTGCAACACGCCTTCCACCTTGATGACCAGATTGCTGCCCGATTGTACAAGCACTGGCTCCGTGGCGCTTCGTGGTTGCGGACTAACCGAGAGTTTAATCTGCGTCGACTGGAGTATCTGGAAGAAATAACGCGGCAGACAAAGCGGCGTCTTGGTGATGATTTCAATCAATGCAATAATTACATCCAAATGTCGATTACTAATGGTCTTGGCATTGGGCAGCTCCTGCGGTAGATTCTTTTGCATCTGCTCCATGCGCTGACAACTGGCGGCAAAGTAGCGAGTCTCCGGGTGTGTGCCTGTGGTCAGGAAGACAGGTGGCTCCGGCGGCGTTGCATAGCAAATGGATTCGATAATATGTGCAAATAGTGCACACTGAAACTCAGCTACTTCCAGAAATTCCAGCGTCACATTATCTGCATCAAACGAGGACTTGTAGAGACGTGCATAAGTCTCTTCGCAGGCCTTCAGCGCCTTGACCAACTTGCGCAGCTGATTGGTGACATGACCAAATTTTTGCAGATAGTCGCGTGAGTTCTGCGCCAAGCTGCCTGCTATAGCTGGTGGTGGCACAATCACCTGGGCATTTTTCACGGTCACAGCCAAGTGTAGAGTCTGTAGAAATTGAGCACGTATCTTGAGATACTCCAGCTGAAAGCTACACGGATGCTGTGGCGAGGAGCAGGCACGCATGCTTGCCAGCGCCTGTTGATACAGATTACTTGCGGACTCCAGACGCTGCATCAGTGGCAGCAGCGGCTCCGGCGCTTCGCTGGGTGCATAATTATCCCGCATATACGCATACTCCAGGCCATAGTTGAGTATGCATTCAGCCTGCGAGATCTGAGCGAGCGCCACGAGAAAGTAGTGCATGTGGTCGCTGATCACAATCTGAGAGACTTTCGTGTAGATGTGTGCGGCGACGTAATGATGGCCATAACGACTCGCTGTGCGTGCTATGCGATAGAGCGTCCAACAATTGACACGCTCTATGCAGATCTCGAAGCACTGCACAACTTGCTGAGGCAGATAGCAGCCCATGGTGGTCTGACAGATCAGAGCGCTGAGAATCTCCACGGTGCGCAACTGCTGCTCCGGCTGGTCGTCGCTTTGAATCACCTTCTTCAGCTTATAGAGTATGAGAGGCAGTTGAGCGAGCAGTGGATTCACCTGCAAGTAAAAAATAGTTTTAGTGATTCATTTTAAACATGTTCTGTGGAGTCTTTCATTAGTCATATAAAGAGTGACTTCATTTTTGAATCAATACTAGATCCAAGTCTCTCTTTAAGTGAGTGCCAATCGTACTTACTTTGACTGGTGCTGGCTGATCCGTTTCCATTGCTGTATTATCCTCGAGACTTTCTGCGGTGGAGAACGCGTACTTTCGCAGCTGGAAGTGCTCGCAGAGTCCGACGAGTGCTTCGCAAATGAGTTGCGCATTGGCAGGTGGATAGACGACATTATCGCCGAGAGTGCTCGATACCATCTCAATGAAGTCGGCTCCAAACTCGGCATTTGCCTGTGTAATGCGTATACCATAAGTGAGCACACGTCGAAGATCTCTGGTGCACTCCGCACGACGTGCTGTGCAGAGCAGAACGCCTTCCATGTGCAGGTTAACAATCTCCAGAATATCGTCCACCTGTGTCAACTGTTTGTGGGCACCGAAGGCCACCAGCGCCGAGAGCACAGCCATGGCTTGTGTAGCTGTGGTATAGTCATCCAGTTTGCTAATGCACTGCACACAGAGGCGCAGTAAAGCTTCGCAATGTTCGAGCAACAGCTGTTGACAGGTCAGCGGGCATTCGCTGAGTTTCAGCAGAATAGATAGAAAAAGAAATTGTTCGGAACCATTGCGACAGAGCTTGAACTTGCTGATGAGCGCTCCAATCGCCGGTTTGGGCCACGCATTGACGCTCTGCGTGCCAGCCAGCTCATTGAAAGAACGCAACACCTGTATGCGCACCGGAGTTCGCATATCCTCCATGAAATCCAGCAGCACATTCAGTTGACCAGGCACGCCGACAAGCGTGCGCGAAGACAGCTGTGTCAGCGTATTGATAATGGCCACCACAAAGCTTTGCGCGGGATACTTTGGCAATAGCTCCAGACAGAGTTTGCTCACCAAGGCGGCTGTGTTGGCGTCGTGATGCATGTGCCGTAGCACGGGAATGAGTAGCAGTTTCATGGGCACCGGCACTTGCAGGGATTCAATCATATCGGATATTTTAGCGCACATACTGATGGCAAAGGAACTTGACTGGGCGGCAAAGCAGCTGCTCGCATAGATGGCCGCCTCCACTTCAACAGTGTCGTGGCTATCCAGCGCGCGACGTATTGCGTGATGCACTTGAGGTTTCTCGGGGATGACGCGCGAGACAGCGCCCAGTGTGCGTAGAAGTAGAGCACGTGCCACTGGATCATTGGAATGCATTACCATGAAGATGCGACGCACAAAGTTATCAATGTTCAGGATCTTGTCCAGATGATTCTCGCTCTGTTGACAAACACGCAGAACCCAGAAGCGCAACAAGTTTGAGCCACTCACAAAGAACTCGGCCAGCTTGATGAACGATGAGTTAATAAGTATAGGGAATGGATACTTTTCAAAAAGACGTGGAAAGCGCACAATTGCTTCGCATTGGATGCCCTGCTTGGCACTTCGAAGCCCCTTGTCCAGCTCCATGAGTACAGCATTGGAGTCGTGCTCGTTGTCGTTGAGAAACGACTCGTTGAACATGCTGACTCGTGTGCCCGTTAAGTGTGCCATTTTAATCGAATATTTCACTTAATTACATCGACTTCACCAACATGAAAACAAACCGTGGTAAACAAAATTCAGAAAAACTAATGCAGGCCGGGTTTGCCATTCAGTTGTAAACGTTGACGCGCAGTCAACAGCTGATGGTTTACAGAGCATAACAAGGCGCCAAACCAAATACCGCGGTCAAGTGAATGTTGTTTGTTAGTTGCTAGTGAATGAAATAAACATATATGTATGCTTAAATTAATGCGACAGTAGCAAACGGCTATTTTACAGTCATGCTTGTTAACAAATTGTACAAATTATAAACGAAACTTGTTGGTATAAAAGTACTGTTGAACATTGTCCACCGGTTTGCCATTCAGCTGTAAATGGAAATTGCTGATTGCTAACAGCTTCGGATGAAGCGCCAAATATTTACAGCTGTTAAGCGAATACATCATTCAAGCGAATGTTCTTTATTCTGAGTTCTTGTGAAATTGAGTGTTTTTGTTTCGTCTAAATAATAATGTTTGTTCTAACAAAAGTTGGTGATGGTAAGTCGAGTAGTTAATAAATTCATCTTCAATGCACTTACATAACATTTCATACACATCTAGAGAAGCAGAAGTTCATTCTAACTCCCATAAAAACGACTTATACTATCGGACGCCTGTCCACCGATTTGATATTGTCTGAGGATCTGAGCATTAGTCGAACTCATGTGCGTCTTTGTCTGCCCAGCGCTGGCACCGATGAACCACTCACTCTCGTCGACCTTGGCTCCAAGTTCGGCACCTACATCAACAATGACATCGCACTCAACAAAAAAATGCCAACAAATACGCCAACTGCGTTGCAACCTGGTGACAAGATTCGATTGGGAGCATTGAAAAACGTTTGGCAGCTTTCGCAACTGCAGTTGGCCACCACACCATCATCACTAGCACGCAATGAGCTGGAGGAACTCCAGAAGCTGCTGCAACCACTAGGCGCTGCATTGTTACCTACCTGGACAAAGGATTGTACTCATTTGACTATGGATAATGTGTCAGTGACTGTCAAACTGCTGCACGCACTGCTCGAAAACAAGCCCATCGTGAGCGTTGCGTTTTGGAGAGCTCTAGCCAAGATTGTGCGTCGTGTGCACGTCTCGGAGGATTGGCCAAATCCAGAGGACTTCCCGCCTGCGCAAACAAAGGACATGCCGAGCATAAAATGGAATCCAGCACGCACTAAACTTTTTGCCCGTAAAACTGTCGTCTTTTGTAATCGCAAACACTTCGAACTCTATGCTCCCGTGGTGCTTAAAGCAGGCGGCACTTGCAAGGATCTCAATTCAGGAGTTCGACGCCAATTCCTCACAAAAGACGATGTCATTGTCATACAATACGTTCCTTCAACTCAATCACAAGCCACCGAAACCATTCATAGTGTACAAGGTGAAATGATTATGCATTAAAATTTCTTTATTTTACAGCTTGTTTTTAATTGTAGAAATCCTGCACCGAGCTGGACGTCGTCTTGTACCAGATTATGAGATTGGTCTGGCTGTATTGCACTGCTCGACGCATAAATTTTGTAATCCCGCCCATGCGGTCATGGATAACTCTTTTCCATCTACGGAATCGATGGATTCATCAATCTTGGTTCTAAATACAGTTCGCACTGAAACCCAGGCACACACAAATAAACAAACAGATTTTGTTGTAGCGGAATCAGAGATTTATGCGCCTAGCGAGATAGCTGGTAAAACAGATACGCAACCACAAAAAGAGACCACGGCACAAGCGCAGAAGTTTTCACAAACGGAATCGGAGACCAAGCAAATGGAAAACTCCAAGTTGAAACTGGCTAAGAAAAACGAAGTTGTTTATTTGAATTCTTCAGATGATGAGAATGTTCCAGTTAAGTCATCTAAAACCATGTCGAAACGCAAATTAGCTATTATTGTGGACTCTTCGGATGAAGAGGTGCAAGCTGCAAGTCAATCCAAAAAGATAATCAAGATAATGCCCGGTGACAAGTCTAAACAAAATAATAATCAACATACTGCTGAGCAGGCGCAGTCAACTGTTGCACCCAGACGTTCCACACGTTCAAATCAAGCACAGGAGCAGAAAACTGCAGAAGAGCTGCCTTCAACTACTAGACGTTCCACACGTTCAAATCAAGCGCAGGAACAGGACAAGTTGTAGAAGAGCAGTCGACAACATGCAGACGTTCCACGCGTGCACATCAAGTGCTCGAGCAGGAAGTTGTGAAACAAAAACCCACATTTCCTCGACGTTCAACCCGTGGTAACCAAGTGCAGTCTCATGACGTGGAACAACAGAAGCCTACAACGACAAGGCATTTGCCGCGTGAAAAACAGGTGCCTGAGAAAAATAAGTTGACTACGCCGCTAATTGACGTAGGCAGCGAGGAGGATGAGGCACCTTTCCAGTTTAAGGCAACAAGCCAAAAACCGACAGAAAAAGTGAAATTAACAGTGCCGCAAATTGATGAAGATAGCGATGACGAATCAAATCCATTCCAATTCACTGAGAAGGCAACAGAGCCAATTGAACTCAACATTCTAACGACCAACAAAAACAGCATCAATAGCAACCCACCATCCAAAATTAGTGTGCGTAATTTCTTTGAGAAATCACAAAACCATCCTGCTGCCGCCAGTCAAAGTGTTGCTCCTGCTCCAGCTGCAACGCAGTCTCGCAAGCGCTTGCGTTTGGAGGAGCTGAACGAAAGCGACAGCGATGATAATGAGAATGTATTCAATTTCGCCAGCAGCAGCAAGAAGAAAAAGAAATCATTTGGTGGCAACAACGATTCAGATAACGAAGGCATTTTTAACTTCCAATCAAACGCTCGCCAAGAGGAGAACAATGTCAGCGAGACCGCTGAAAATGCTTTAAACACTGAGCCTTTTTCCATCGACTATAAATCGAAATCCAAGTATATTATGCCTAAGCCAAAGGAATTAAATCGCAAGATAAACGTTAGTAGTTGGTTATCGTGTAGCGGGCTGCACGAGGATATCAAGCCAAAAACCGAAGAAAATTTAATTGATATTGCTGTTGAGACGTCCCAGGTGCAGGTCAAAGAAGAGGACTCGGAGGATAAGGATGCGCACTTGAAGTGGATTGCCAGCATGAAGGACAGCATTCAGATACGAATGTGCAACTTGAACATCACAGTGCGTTCCCATGATGAGACAAGTTCACTCGACACTACGGATGGCAAGTACAGCGGTCGCAAGAACTTTAAAAAGTTCAAAAAGGTACCACGAATTTGTGGAACTATTAATCTGCTCAAACTAATCTCTTGTTTTACCATATTTCAGACCAGCAATCTGCACCCACAGCAACGAGTCGTGGAGCTAAGGCGCATGCAGCTGGCCGAGGGCATGGTCAAGGTCTTGTAATCGTGTTTCTGGTATAAATAATTATATTTTGTTACCAATAAATTTACGAAATATATTCAACGCCTTCTCGTGCTCTTTGCTCTTTAACTTGCTCTCGAAGATCGTCTTTGCGGATAGCCATTCATGATGTTGTATGGCCTTGGTAATGCAGTTGTCTGGCGTCTGTTTTCTCGCCTTAGTTTCGCGAACAATGAATTGTTTGACATCCTCGACGGTAGCCAAAAAATCCAGTTGAAAGGCAGGCGCTTTTCCGGCTTTTGGCTGCTGGCGTAACACCACAGTGCCCACATCAGCTTTGGCCTTTTGTTTCGCCTTGTCCACTTTGGTGATCACTGTTGCTTGCACATTTAAGCTGGCTGAGCCTGGAGTTGTCTCATCGCTTTGACTTGATGTGTTCTTTAATTTGATGACTTTCAACTGTGTTGGTAGCTTCCAATCTTCGTCGAGGAACTTGTGTTTTTCAACAAGCGGGAAGTGAGGACATTGTGGCAGCAACTTGTTGTACAGCTGGGCACAACTATTTCCCTGCAACTTGCTGAGATTGTGAATTTTTGCGATGGCTGCAATCAGCACTGTGAGAAAGTCCATGAAATTATTGTTTCGGAGCAGTTGAGCGAAATATTTCGCTGCCGTCAAGCAGCACTCCCGAATGCGCTCATGTAAACGATAGAAGCTCAGCAGTCGCACCAAGATATATTCAAAGCTGCTTCGCGTGGGCAGCTCACCGGACAACTCAGCATCGCATACGTCCGGCAGAGCCCCACGGAAATGTTCCAAATCACGTGGCAGATCGAGACGCAGTAGTCGACAGAGTGCAGCATTCAATTTGCAGACTGCCCGAAAACCTGGCATGTTGTGAAATGAGTTCTTGCGTCGTGCCATCAGACGTCCTATCAAAGCGGCGGTTTTATTGAACTCCAATACATTCGGTGTGCTCAGCTGTTGCAGGTACCGATTGATGAGCACAAAAACATGCTTAGCTGCAAGAGTGGTGCATTTAGTTAAACCATACAACGTAAGCTTTAGGTTAATCTCACCAAATCCTGTATCTTCCACTTGTATAGTGACCAATGGCGGTTTTTTTAAATCAAAATCATTCCAAAAACATAAACTCGCCATGCTTTGCCCAAAACGTAAATAATAACTAACCGATAAATGGTTTCATCAATAAGTTGGTGCATTCGGGCGTTGCCAGAAATGTTAATGTGGCGCGCGCACTGTCGGTATTTCAAATTGATAATACTAACTGTATAATTTCCGCTCCCTTTGAGTTATTTATAGCAATTTTGTTTTCCTATGTATTTATGGCCATGTTTGTTTGGATCAATTTATGAGTCTAGTGGAAGTACTTTAGATAAGCTACATAATTAGCTAAAATTGGAGTTTTATGTTTGCGGAACAATATAATTTTATTTAACTTTCAATGACAAGTATATTGCTATCTATATGTTGCATTTCGCAATATTAATTACGACTTATCTGTTTATTAAAACCTAATTAAAAAATGGTAGTAGTAGACTTTCTAGATAACGATAGTGCCTTAAAATTAATTTATGTATTCCGTTGTTATACGCTTCGATTTATTTTTAAAAACTTTCAAGAATGTATTTAATCTTTGCCATAGACGTTAATATCCCAGGCCCAGAAGTGAGTATTATAGCCTAGCACGTGAAATTCGATGTTGCGTTGACCAATACCACCGGCGGATACGTAGGCCTCTCCAAAAACAGATGATTGTTTGATTTGTATGGACACATAGGTAACAATTTTTCCTGAGCCCGATTTAGGATAAGACACCACTAATTTGGGATTTGAGGCCTGATCGAACCACATTATGTCGTTGAAAATGCGGTACACATTTGAGTCGCCTGTAGGAAAATGTTTTTTGATTTTTTGTTAAATAATAATTATAATAATTATATTATAATTATTTTTTTTATTACTTACCGGTCTTGCGTGAGCCGAGTGTCCATGTCAGCACATACAAATCGTAATCTGTCCGGGCCTGGATTGTGGATTCCCGGTTAAGTTTGACTGCGTTAGGATTTTCGGCCAAGTACTTTGCCATTTGTGCCTCATTAAGAATATGCACTTTTGGCACTGCGATATCCTCCTGGTCGGACAGTGCGGCTCCTTGAATAAGGACAACGCACCCTAATAACACTAATGACTTCAGCAACATCTTTAAACGTTTTTGACTTTAGAAGCGCACAACCCGTCATTTTATAAGCGTTTAGCTTATTAAATCGAAAGCTTTTTGGCGCTTCGTTTATGTGATGATGGGCAGCACTTTCTAAGTGTCTGACTGTCTGGTAGCTCTGTATACCACAGGGTGACAATTAATGGAAGCAAGTATATTTAGGTTTTCGGTAATATATGTTTGAAAGTCCCGCCTATCTGTTGGTCATTTATACCATGATAGTATATTTTGGGACTTCAATTAGTATATTTTGTCATTGGGCTTGCGGTCACGCTTTCCACCTGCCATCAGATTTTTTTTTAGTTTTCACAATTGCATTAATTGTTGCGAGCTGTTGCGTATATGCGCTCTGCGAATTGATTGTTTATTTTTATTATTCTAAACGACGGAGGGGAGACGAGCGGGCCGTGTTTGTGTGTGCTTGCTAGCTGATTAGATAGACACAATACAAAAAAATGACAGTCATCAACACAATCCGAAATTCAGCGAGGCTGACGCTACGTAATATCTGGCTACGAAATAGTCTCGCCAGCACCAACACCAACACCCGCAGCAGCTGCCTAACAACAAATTTCACGCGTACTTTCTCGCTGGGTCTCGCACTCCGACAACAAGATGTGTAAGTAGCTAACAAACCCCGTTCAAGGGAAACCAGTAACATGTTCATTTGTTGTTGTTTGTATGCAGTGTAAACGTGACATTTGTGCGAGCAAGTGGCGAGAAAATTAAAGCTTCCGGCAAGGTGGGCGACTCTCTGCTGGATGTCGTGGTGAACAACAATGTGGATCTGGACGGCTTTGGCGCTTGTGAGGGCACCCTGACCTGCTCCACCTGCCACCTGATCTTCAAGACCAACGACTACGAGAAGCTGCCCGACAAGCCCGGCGATGAGGAGCTCGATATGCTGGATCTTGCCTACGATCTGACGGATACATCCCGACTGGGTTGCCAAATCAATCTGACCAAGGATATGGACGGTCTGGAGGTGCATGTGCCGGCCACAATAAACGATGCACGCGCTGCTTAGAGCCACCTAATCAAAATGCCTCAATAATCCCAAAAAAGTTGTTACAAATTTTCGTTATAGCGTGCTCCGAGTACTAACATATTTAGTCAGTAGTTGAAAACAAATCTTTTGTATTGCATGTCCAACTAATGGACATTGACAAGCTCAGGCTGCTATTATAGATTCCTGCATAAATGAATTTTATTTGTAAATTTCAATCGATGAAGCTACGTACAAAAAAAAGGAAACAGATCGATGTAAATATGTGTTCGTAAATAAATAAATAACATACACTTTTTATATTCATAAAATATGCAATTGATTCGTTTACTCAGTATGTTAATACGTTGACGTCCCCAATAAATTATCATTGCAAACGAATCCCAGGCGAATTTCGTGAAAGTTTCTTTATCAATGCGCGGCGAACATCGAAAACACGATAAAACAGTTATTAGAGCGATTTAGATATGTGTTCACAAGTAAATAAAATGCATTTTTTTGCACTTGAAACTGGTAATTGACTAATTTATTCAGTTCCCCATTAATTTATTAGTGCAAGGGAATTTCATGCGGAAACCGTAAAAGTTTCGCTTATCAATTCAATGTCTACGCCAGACTAGTTGATATTTTTGCAATATAAGTAAATAAACAAATAACATAGAATATGTTCAGCTAGTAATCATGACCCTCAGCAAAATTATCTGCACAAACCAGTTCCATGCGAATATCGTGAAAGTTTCGCTGGTCAACAAAGCCCCAAGTAGAAGAAACTATAAAGCAGCTGTTATTTTTTTTGTAATAAAAGTAAACTTTTTATTATTTCGCAGCTATCAGATAAAGTAATAAATAAATAATTTAATATATACATCTGCTATATTAACTTATTTTAAACGATTTTCAGCTTTTCCATTAATGCCGCTGTGCCATTTACGATAACATTCTTTTTTATACGCGTAATTTAGATAGCATTTAAATTAAATGTTGTTATATATGTATAACTGAAACTTAACAAATCTGACAATGAGAGAATTGACGTCACAGTTTCGTTGAATTCGTTTGCTTCCATTTGTATTTGCATTTTTGTTTTTTCTTTTTTTTTTACCGATTAAACCTAGAGAATTATGAATGTAGAAAAGGCGACCTGGGGGAGTCGATTGATGAGCCAGTTAAAGTATAGACTGTGTTCAATAAATTACCAAACGAATAAATAAATAGTGGAGGATAGCGATGGACGGTATAGAGGCAGAAAGATGAATGTGGGGGGTGCACATGAAACTGATTTGGTGTGCTTATGGTGCAATGATGCCTAGTTGATGAGGATGCGATTTAGTTGACGTAGGCCATGCCCGCGCCCTTGCGATCGAAGTGGCGCACGCGCACGAAGAGGAAGGCGGCGACTAGAGAGGCCACGGCCAGGACGAGCAGCAGCATCACGAGACCGCCAACAAAACTGGGCACCGACATGCAAATGGTCTCGGCATCCGCCGAGCGCGCCGACTGAATGACAACCGTCTCGTTGCTGGCGTTGCTGTTGAGGGCAAAATTGACGTCGCCAGGTGCCACCACTTGGATGATGCGACTCGTGTTCACATCGGTCATCTCCTGGGCATTGCGCTTGTAGATGCGTGGCTTAACCACAATCTCCATGGTGTCGCGACGCCGGCGCACGCCACGCAAATCATCCAGTCCCTCAACGGAGCGCGGTCGGCCGCCCAACGACACAAGATTGCCACCGGCACTCAGATCATCCTTGCGCTTCACAGTGCTGTACTGCGCTGACTGGCCAGGCAGCGGTGGTGGTGGCATGCCCAGCTCATTGCTGTTGCCCTGCTGCTGTTGTGGTTGCTGTGGCTGCTGCTGTTGGGCTTGTGGCGCCTGTGAGCTGGCTGGGCCGCTGCCCGCTGCCGACTCGGCTGTGGTCACCGCAGAGGTTTGGGCCTGTGGCGAGGGCACCACATCCGGCTGGTTCTCTGAGTAGGCACCGCTGGCGTCCGCCGCTGGATGACGTGGATCGGGATACGCTGCTGGGGGCAGACCGCCCAGGGCAAAGTCGTTGCGTTCGTAGGCCTCCGGTGGACCGTATTCCTCGGACAAACCGTTGCCGCCCAGCTGGGGCAGACCGTACTCGCCGCCGGGCAGGCCGGGACCGCACTTGGGCTCGGGGCAGTTGTAGCGACAGACCTGAATCACACACTGGAAGTGCACGTTCATCGAGTCGGGGAACTTGAAGGCCTGGAAGTAGGCGAAGCTGACAACAGAGGCGGAGGGGCCGAAGTTCTTGATCTTCTGGAATTTGCTCATGATCTTGGGGCGCACCACGCAACCGTTCTGATCGACCAGCTGGATGGGGGCACGTTTGCCGTCGTGGGCGACACAGTTGCGCACCAGCATATCGAACTTGTTCTCGTCGTCCTTGATCGCCAGCACCATGGTCATTGTCTGGCCAATCTTCACAATGCCCGACACCTCAGAGGCCCAGGGTCCCTTGCCCACCTGAATTTGCATCCAGCACTGCAGATTGTCGCCCAGGAAGTTGGCGGTGACCGCATGCAGCATGTCCACCTGGAAGGGCCTGAAGGTGACGGCCTTCTCGTAGAAATCGTACCAGGTGCAGCGCAGCTTGCGTGCCTGATCCCACACCTCCTGCACATAGGGATCGTACTGAATGATGATCGTGTTCTCCACGTAGCTGCCCGACGGCGTTGGTGCCCCGTAGCCGGCGGCATTGTGATTGGCCGAGCTGCTCATGCCGCAGCTGTTCAGGAAGATCTCGAAGGTGGCGCTCAGGTGGCCGGTGCCCGGTTGCATGTGCACGCAGTGCGACTCGCTGTAGAAGCCCTTGGAGAAGATCATGCCGTAGAAGGGCCGGTCGAACTCAATGTTGACGCGCATGTGCGTCTTCTCGCACTGCACCTGCAGATGCTTGATCTGCGGACTGTCGTTGGTGCTGGCCAGCGGCCAGGCCTCCTCGGAGAGGTCGTTGGTGGCGCCAGTGCTCAGCGGGCCCTGGGGGGCGCCGTAAATGGGCGAGGGTGCTGGTGGTCCGTAGCCAGCTCTGTGTTCCAGTGGCAGCGCTGCCGATTCAATGTGTGAGGCATCGCCGTGCACCGCCAGATGCTGCAAGAACACAAGCGATTTATTAGCGGAATGCATTTAGCATTTGCCCTTTAGTGTATATTTATATCTAAGTCCACTATAGATTGATCATCCAGTCTTCGATTAAGAATTGCAAAGTTGAATCATTGAAAGGGGTTTAAAAATATTGGTGCAGAATTTATTAAGACCAAAGCAGCTAAGCTGTTGTCTGAAGCTGTTGATAGCTCTATTTTATAATTGAAGACTTGAAAATATTATTAAATATTTCATTGTGAAATTGACAATTTCGAGATTAAAACTGCAGTCTAAAATATTGTTCATCCAAAATTTAAAAATGATTATGTTTTTGCTTTTTGCTATCAAAAAATTGTTAGACAGTCTTCAGTATTTGCAGCACATACAATTTAAAAATTTAAGTGTCACTTCAGATTTAACTGCTCTATCAATTTGGTGGACTAGTTGACTGTAAAAGCCATTTCAAAATTCCACTGTTACTTCAGCTATTATATTGCCTTGTCATCTCTGCAAATATTTTTGTGAGATTGCGGAAAAGTTGTGCCACCGAACGCTTGGTTGCCTGTTCATACTCTACGCACAACCTCACAAGTATGCGATATATTTTGTCATTTAATTGGAGTTATGCAATTGGAGTCAAAATGCTTTTATTTTTGTAGGGCTTTCAACAGAAGCGTGCCGGAGCGTTGAAAATTGCTAAGCTCGGCTTATTTATTTTGAAATTAAATAGCTGACAGAGCGAAGCCGCAACACGTTTACTTAAGCCAAAAAATAAGGCAGGGCCTATTGCATAATCTACAGCGAACAACGCACAGCAGGCAGGTAACAACAAACTAAGGGCCCCCGCCAACTCCCGTTGTCAGCAAGTGGCTCACTTTCTTTTTGGTTTTGTCTCTTTTTTCCTCCACTCCCGTTTCACATTTGGCTCATAATTTGATGGCTTTTTTCGGCTGTGCACGGGAAGCGGATGTAACGCTGTCTCAGCTGTCTCTCTGAGCTTGAATCTCGCTGAGAAGAAGACGAACGACGATGGCGACGAAGGTAAAACCCAAAACGAAAATCGAAAGTTACAGCGAGCACATGACATGGCGAGCAATGACGCTCTGGATTTGTGTTTTTCTTCTCCGCATTTTTTCTTGGTGAACCTTTTGTCGTCCAAATATGAAAAATGTCGTGAGTTGGTTTTGAAAGTGAAATGACCACAGAAAAAAAACCCACAAAACATCAAGAGAGACACTGAAACCAATGTGTTAAATGTGGTATTCTGAGCAAAGTCAATCGGATTCATTTATGTGGACTGCAGTTTTTCCACTTCGAGTCTATCTGTTTTTTTGTCTGTCTGTCTGAATGTCGTGTCCGTCCATTTGTCTAGCATTTCACTCGGCGCTAAAAGAGAACTAACGATAAATGAATAATATAGCAATCTCGATGTATTAATGCGCCATAAACAAGAAAGTCAAAACTGGTACAAATCAGAGCATAACTGCAATTTCGCTGCCCCAATACGAGAGCGTAGACACGCAGTTGCAGCTGCAACAGTAGCACCAGCACCAGCACCAGCACCAGCAGAAGCTGCAACCAGTTAGCTGGAGTTTTCCGTGACGCGATTGCATCTCTCAGATACTTGTTGTTCAGCTTCAGCTTCAGCTCTAGCTTTAGCTCTAGCACTGTGTGTGATTGATGCTGCTTAAATGGCTGCATAAATCTGCAGCTTGCATTGATTTACATATTCGAAATATGGAAAAGTAATACATTTTCATTTTTGGCATGCATTTCAAACGAAAGCGCCTCAAACAGACAAAACTAAACTAAGCTTCATAATAAACTAAATGATGCATATTGCTAATTTTGATTGACGACCTTCCGTTTTACTATAAGCAATAAATCTAACATGAATCATTTCAGTTAAAAACTAAACACTGTTAACACTTAACAGCAAGACTGCTAAACAGCCCACACTGTTAAATAGCTCTGTTAAGCACTTTTAATCCTGTTAGCTCTCTCTCGCTCTCTCGGTTTTAGCTGCTGCTAATTACATTGATTAGCAAAGTGCCGTTGTTAAAGTTTATGCTGCGCCACTGCAAACTGCAACTGTAGCAAGTGGCAACTGATCTGCGTCTCACTTATTGCACTTCTTTTGCTGCCCGCCATTTGGACAGAGTGCGTAGATCGATCTCTGTTGTACCGCTAGCATTACAGCTCATCGTGTTGGATGAAGCCATCAATATGCCACACAATGGACACTCGCAGTGATTTGCATTCGAATTGATATTGATAAACGGTAGTGTGTCGCGTCGAAAGTGAACAGACGCAGACGGACAGACGGACAGACGGACAGACGGACAGATAGATCCGCTATAAGTTGGTTTGCATAAGAAATGAACTCGACTCGAATGTATCTCGAAGTGGGCCACAAAATGCTGCTTGCCACCTCGTCGTTGTCTCTCCACTAACTGTACAATGTTTGGTGTTTCCTAATTGAAATGAAATCATATTGATTGGCTATCGAACATCAATCTGCATTTCTACTCAGATTGTAAAATTCACGACAACACTTTCTTCTCGCCTACCCAACCCAATATTGATGTCAAGTTGGGTGATGTTGATGCCTTACCTGTGTGTTGAAAACCAGGCACAATACTAGGGCCAAGAGGCAACTGTGTCGCGTAAGATGTCCCATTTTGCAGCTGCTATATAAATCTGCTCGATTATATAGCCACGTCTTTGGGTGTGTGAGTGTTTTGTTGCAAGTAAAAATAGTTTTTGGGTTTCTGCTGTTCTCTTCTTCACTTCTTCACTTCGGTGCCGCTTTCTTCTCAGGTTTGTTGATCTTTTTGGTCTCTCTTCTATCTGTAAGCAGCAGAAAAGAAAGGGGAACAAGGGTAAACAATGCAACAATTCACTACAGAGTTTTGCATAAAAATATGGGAGCATTGAACATTTGCTATTTTAGCATTAACATGACCACTAACAACAGTGACATAACAGCGCACTGTGTCTAATAACCTCTGATGCTAAGGTCAGAGTTGTAGGATAAACCTGTCGTCCGTTTAAATTTAACTCAACTTTCGAGACTTGCACGCGGGATGATTTATGCAATTGCAAAAATGCTCAATTATATAATGGAAAATTGTTAACTATTTATTGGCATGGCAATTGAATTTTATTGTCTTTGTTGCCGCCACAATACGCACAAATTAATAGCTGTCTCTAAAAGGTTGACTACTCATAACTTGAGCAGCACTCAAATGACACTACAGACACACACACTATAAAACACACACACACACACACACACACGCACGCTTGTTGGAAGAGACACCAAAACTGCATTTTATGTAAAGTAAATGAAAAGCCGCGCGCAGCAAACAGGAACCACTTTCTATTTTCACTATAACAGTACACAACGAGGAGCTGCACTCAGAGAAACAGCAACAGCAACAACAACCACAAAAACAACACCAACAACAATAACAAGCAGCTAAACGCCAACGCCAGTCGCGAGTTTTCTTCACAGTGGCTGGCCGCACTTTATGGGCCCCATTAAATTGTATTTGTATTTGCGTTTGCAGTTGTATTTGTATTTGTATTGGCATTTGATACGCTGCCTTGGGATCTTACTTTACAGCCTCAGCGTTGGCATTAACATAGCGTTAACATTCGTCAAACATTTCACGTGGATCACTCGGATTTTGAAGAGCGTTAACGTTGCCGTCGTTGCCGTGTTGCGCCTGCGTCTTCGTCTGCTAACCGTGTAAGACTGAGACTGCGGCTCTGATGGAGTCAGAGACTCGAACTGCGACTGCGAGTGAGACGCAGCTTTCACACAGCTCCAACTGAAGCTGAAGCCGAAGTTGAAGTTGAAGCTGAGCTCAGTTGGCTGCGCCGACTGCCGCTTTTGGTGGAGAGAATGAGAAAGAAAAAAACACATATAAAAAAAAAAAAGTAAGCGGCGTCTGCGTCGCATTTCACTTGACTGACTGTTGTTGAGTTGTTGTTGTCTTTGTTTTTGCTCTCTTCATGTTGTGTGTGGTTACTGTTGTTTCTTTTATTTTTGGCTGCCTTGGTGAATGTTGTACTAGCTGTGTCAGTTTTACTTTTACAGATGGTAGCATCAGTACACCTCCGACATGGCCAGGCATATTGCACCGGCCATTGCCGGAGAGCGACCGACGTAGAGCAGAGCACACCCCATGTAAATGGGTTTTTAACAAGCCTTGGCCATAAATCGACGCGTCGAGCTGCAAACCGGCTTCGCGTTGAGCCTCGGCGTTGAGCTTGAGCTTGAGCTTGAGCTTGCGCTTGAGCTGGAGCTGAAGAGTTGAGCAAGTGTACCATTAACCCACTGAAACAGTAACGAACGCTGCGCCGTCGACGTCGACGTCAACGCAGCAGTACTGTTGTTGTTGTGCTGTTGTGGATTGACCCTAACCACAACCACAAGCACAAGCTGAATCACAAGCACAACTGCTCGTTACGCAACGTTCCCAAAAGAACCTCAATGAATGGGGCTATTCGCTGTCTGTGTCTGCGTGTGTGCGCGAGTTGTGGGCTGCTCGTTTAACGGTGCTTTGTGGCTTGTGCTTCACTTTCTTCCTATTCAAGTAATTTTCACCCAACAAAAAATATTGTCTCCCATTTGCATACGAAAGACTTAAGGCACAAACTTGGCAATTAGCAAGCAGCGAATTTTGTATTGTTTTTTTTTGCTGTTTTTTGGCTAATTGCTGCTCAAGCCGAGCCAGCAGATTCCTTATCAACTGCGGCGTCTCTAATCTGCGCATTAAGCACAGCCAGCATTCAGCACAACGAACTACGAACACAAGCACACATAAGTATATATATATATTATATATACCCTAGACCCATTGAACCAATGAACTAAACAGCTGCGAATTTGGTCAGCGCAAACCTGAAGCACAGGTATTTGTTTCTACTTTTGCATAAGCTGCAAACAGTGTGACCAGTTCATTACACCCTCTTTACAGGGGACCCCGTCGGGAGGGGGGATTAAGGAGGTGGGCTGATGATGAGGCCGCCTCAATTTGTTTGTAGCTATGTGTAACTGCTGATGATGGTGGTGCTCTGCTGTCTTGTTATTGTTTCTGCTCGGCGCAAGGCAAGTGAAAGTTGCCATGCGCGCACTCCCAGCGAGCTTTCGTCTTTCATCTCTTTCGCATATAAGGGCATTGCTGTTGCTGTTTGATGCTTGTTGCTGTTGTTTTGGGTGTTGTTGTTGTTGTTGTTGCAGCTGCCTCTTGTTTTCTTTTTTAATTAACACACTCAAATTACTGTTTACTGACTGACTACTTATACATATCGTTATCGTCATCGCTATCGCTATCGCCAACTCGATCAAACAAAGAAAATTCGACCTCGAAAACAAGAGACTGAAGGTGCGAACTTGCAACTTTTGTTTTCAGTCATCCAACTTCCTGACTAATTAACTTAGAGTGAGAACAAGGGTGCAACTGCACTTGCGACAACTGACAGCAGCAACAGACAGTCAGCACTTTTGTGGGCTGCGATTTATTCTCTCAGCTCAAGCGGCAGGCATTAAATAATGTGAAAAGTGCCAGCTAGTGAAAATGCAATGAAAAGTTGCCGCTGCTGTTGTTGCCTGTGGGTTGCCTGTTGGCTTTTTGTTGCCATTTGCTGCTGGCCATTGATTGAAATGACAATCGATGCGACTGTCGCCTCGTTGGAAACTAGGTGAACCACTGCAAACGCCGAACGCTGCAACGCTGCAAACACTGCGCTTAGCACACACATAACACAGCGCTCTAGCACTCGATTCGTTCTAATTCTTGTTCATTTACGTGGCTACTGATGACCGACAATTTGGCTCCAGATGAGCCGGATATTGAATTTAAACCACGCGTTTCTATTGCCGCACGAAACGCACCAAACTCTCATGATATGCGAGTGCAACAATCAAGTGGCAAACAGGCGAAAACTCAATTGCATATGTGGGGAGCGTGTCAAGTTCCTTGGAATTGAGTTCAAGTTTTCGAGTATTGCAATCTGTCGTCGCCTTGTCAATTAGAGTTTAAATATCCGTTTAATGTTTGGCGCTAAGTTAATTTCGTGACGATGTCGACGTTGGCAGCTGCTTGCTTAGTTCCATTAATTTAATTGAACGCTTTCACAAATTCCTCCCCAAATAAAAATGAAAACAAAAACAACAAACGACAAACTGCCAAACACTTTTGGCATCGCTGCGGGCGACACAAATGTCCGGCCAATGCTCGAGGAGAATGAGGAGGAGGGGGATGTCGTACATTTGGCTTAATTGAGCACGCCATGCGATAGCCATCTCAGCAACATCGAGGCTGACAAATTTTTGCGTATGACACAGATGACTGCGATAGGCGAGAAGTTGAAGCCCAAGCCCCCAAAACTCAATACCCCAAAAGTCGAACCTAAAACTGAGCAAACAATGGGCACGTACGGGTTTTGTTTAACATGAAAACAAAAACAGAACACGAAACATCAGAGTTTTGGCTCTCCGTGGATTTGTATGCCTTTGGAATGTTTTTGTTTACACCACCGCGATTGCTGTCGTTGTCGTTGTCGTAGCTGTTGCTGTTGCCGTCGATTGCGGGTAAAAGTTTCACTAACTTGCAGATGCTGTATGTGTGTGTGCGCGTGTGTGTGTGCGTTGTTGTGGCTGCTGTGCTTTTAATAACGCCTTGAAAATGTAACGGTGCTGCAGCAACAACAACGACATCTCTCTGCAACCGTTGCCACACACAATCAGTAGCTGCTGCTGTTGCTGTTGCTGTTGCTGCTACTGATGTGAATGATCGATATTATTTGCCATTGTGGCATAGAAATTGAAGCCCCCGTGCGTAATTAACTGCAAACACATGTCTCCAGCAGACAGCGCAACTGGCAGTAACTCTTTATAGATATATCTATATCTACGGCTATATTGAGTCGATGCTGGATGCTGTGAAAGTGAAATTGTTAACGCCAAAGAAAAGCAAACAACAAGCAGCAAAACGCGCAAAAAAATAATGTTAACCACCACAAGGTATGCTTCTTGTTGTTACTGTCTGCTGCTGCTTTGGCTGACAGTGAAGGGGCAATTTACGTTTCATTTCGTTTTGTGGTATGTGCCTCAGTTCACTTCTTCTGCTGCCTCGGCTTCTTCCAGCTCGGCGTCTTCTGTTTTCTTTATAGTTATTAAGTAACGTTTTTTGTTTGTGAGCTTGTCAGATCGTTTGTCCGGCAGCTGACAGACAATTTGTTTTGAAGCGCTCTTTAAACGTGTTTCACTGCACAAAGGTATTTCTCATCTCTGAACTGAACTGAACTGGGCCAGTTTCGATTTCGTTTTATGGGCCTTTAATTTGACTCTTAACCTGGACAGCATCAACAAGTTTTAGCTGTTCGCAAGCTAATCTATTTATACCTTTTAAGTGAAGTCGTAAAAATCAACAAGAAATTTAATTTTTGGCAATTTTGCGAAAATTATTTATGTAACCAAACTGGCTTGAAAGTGTTTTGTATGTGTGTGTGGGGCAAAGTAATTGTTGCTTCTCACATTTTAAGTGCTCTCAAAAATGTCATAAATGCATTTTATGATTCGTTCATGTTTTGCGCAAAAAAAAAAAACAAAAGACTTAGGCAACAAACTTGCAAAGGCGCCCGCAGTGCAGGCTTATGTAAAATGGAGCAAACAATTAGTTTTCTATGCTCCAGTTTCTAGCTGGGCGCCGGCAGACTCAAACTCCGCACGATACGAGCTGGTGTCGAGCGCTTGGCGCGACAGTTGGCGACAATTAAAAAGTGATAAGGCGCCCGCAGGCCCACAATGTCTGCGCCACAAATGCGCGCAAATGAAAGTAAATTGTTGCATGCGACGGCGCCTGGCTGCCGCGGCATTCCATTCACTCATTTTTCGTGAAAATTTTCGCATATGCGTAGCACAACAGCAACAGCAACAGCAACGACATGATAACGCATTTATCGCAGTTAGGGAAAGTGAAAATTGACGTTCGCCTGCAACGATCTATGTGTCTGCCACAAATGCCGCCTATGGCCATGTGCGAGTTTGTGTGTGTGGGCCTATATGTGTGTGCGTTAAATGGAGCATTAAATTGGGCGGGCATATGGGCGGCAACCTTACTTAAATATGCTCTGTGTAGGGTATTAATGCTTTGCACTGGTTACAAACTGGAGTCCAATTAAACCAAAGAGAGATCTGAGATTTTTTGTATGACGCAGTAGTTACTTTTATTCAAAGATTTATTATACGAAACTTAGCTTTGCAAGTGAAATAGATAAACTGACGAATCGAAAAACAATCCCAATCTTGAATCAGCAGCTAAGCCAAAAATTGCATATTGAACTGGAATATAAAATATTCCAAAAATATGATTTTCGAAATATTCTCTATTTTTATTATTATTCTATGAGCAGTGGAAGTCTCGCTTATTATTCATTTTTAATGCTTATACTACAATTCTTATGTATATTTGCATTCAATCACAAGTAATAAACTATGTTTTGTCACATGCAACATCAAGTAATTTTAATAGTTCGTTTAATATTTGTATATTAATTTCTAATAGCTTGACTTTTTGTTACCTCTAATATTGCCATATAATTAAACCCTGTAAACTCGAGTAATTCCCTTTTATTGCCTGTAATGCCTTAAACACATTGTTAAGCATGTTAGAAGCCCAAATTGGCAGCTAATCACTTTCTTAGTCCATTAGATTTCTCCTCGTTCGGCGCCTGTCAACTCTGACAATGGGAGACACAAAAAGCAGCAACAAATAAAAAAAAAAAAAAAAACACAAACCCGTTTCGAAGATGCCGCTAAAGATGCCAAACGGCTGACAAAAGTGCCGTTAGTCAGGATCAAAGCGACGATAAGCAAAAAGAGTTAAACAACCGCTAATGTTGGCCAGCAGTCGCAATTGTTGCCCACCCCAGCAGAAACGGGACAATTAACATAATTTACAACCCCTCTCAGTGTTTCCACGCCTCACTCCTCACTCTTCTGCAACTGCTACCCCCCTCCCTCCTCCTGATTCCTGATGGCCTTTGTTGTTGGCTGGCCGAGCTGAAGCCATTTACTTTCCATTTCTTTTAACGGTAAACGAAACGAAGCGAAATTCGCCAAAGCGTCCAATTGCAAGCGAGTCATGACATGGCCACATGCATCTGGATCTGGTCACTTGGAACTTGCACTTGGACATGACCATGCAGCATTACAGAACCGGTTGCAGCTAGCTCCTCACTCCCCCTCTCTCTGTCTCTCACTCTCTGTCTCCCTCTCTCTCTCTCCCTCTCTCTCTCGTGGTTTCCCAATGAAAGTAAAAACTCAAGGGCTTGCACTTTCTGCCCATGTGCAGCGGATATGAGAAACGAGCAGTGAAAGAGAAGACGAAGAAAGCAAGAGAAGAGCGGAGACGAGAGACCAGAGACCAGAGGCAACTGGCTTTTGGCACATCCTCGATGTGGCCTCGCAACGCATCGTTAGCTGTGGCCGTCTTCAACGTTGCAACGTTGCTACGTTGCAACTGGGGGCCGGTTGCATTTTGCTCTGAAATAATTAGTGACCCAATTTCTTGGCCAACGACGACAGCGACGACGACGACGCTGACGACGCCGACGCCGACGCCGACGCCGGGTGTTCCGCTTGCCTGGCTGCTTGGCTGCCTGGTTGCCTGGCTGCCTGTTTGCCACAAAAAGACGCATGCAATTTGCTTGGCTTGACTTGGGTTGCAGTTGCACCACGGTGCACAGCGCTGCTCAGCGTTGCACAGTTGCTGCCGCTCTGGTGTTGGCGTATTTTGTGGCATGCATGCAAAGAAAGTGGTTTTCATTTCTTTACAATTGCTGTCAGCAGTTGCCACAGTTGCAAGTGGATGCACTCACACACTCACTCACACTACACACACTCATAAGTACTACTCAACACTCAACAATCGACTCTCGCTTTGCAATCAAAAGCAGCCCATTGATTTGCATGATTTTCCAGATTTATTTTCTTCATTTAAAACTAAAAATTGATTGCGCATAATAAAACCATGCTGCAGCGAGAGGCAGGAGGCATGCCTCAAGTGGCAAATGAGTTTTTGTGGTGTCAATTGAATTGATTAGGCATTCAGCTTTAAATTGAATTCAACTGAATGCAGCTGATTGAAATCAATTTAACGATTGCTGCCGGTTTTCTAAAATCACCAATTTCCAATTGCAATGCAATAATTATATATATTATTGTTTGTAATTACAAGTTGTATAATATTGCACATGATGCACCCTTTGCTACATATTTTTCTCTCTTTTCTCTTTTTCTCACTCCTTTCTCTTCTATATAGTTTAGCGAGATTGCTGCGTAATTGTTGGAAAGGAATGCGAAATGCATTCTAAGCTGCGACTCTGCAGAAATGAAGATGTGCGCCGTTGAACTGTCTCTGTGTCTGCCACAATCTTGCAGTTGCAATGAAAGTTTTTCATTTTATTGTGGATTTCGTTGGAGTTGTTGTTGCGCTGCGTGAAAATTTGCAGCAGGCGGCGAAGACAATTGCCGTTAATTTAAAATTGTCGCCAATGCGACAGCAAGGCAAGCAGCGGCAAGTAAACCAGTAATTATATCGTTGCAACTGGCGCAGCTTCTTTCACCACTCTGCGAGTACTTGTTGGAGTGTGTGTGTCTGTGAGAGTCTATAAGTGTGTTCGAATGGTTGTGCGAGTGGTTGTTTGTCTGTGGAATCAATTAAAAGTATTGCCAGCGCTATGTTTGGGCAGATGACAAGTGCAGCAACAACAGCAACTACAACAGCGACTTCAACGTCAGCAACGTCTGGCTGTGGGACAACACTGCGTATGCGCAACCCACTTGGCAGGTGGTTTGATGCACGCGTGCTTGCCGCAACTGCCAGTGCAGCGACTACGAAAGTAACTACGAATTGTCTGTCTGTCTGTCTGTCTCTCTGTGAGTGTGCTAAGCGAAATTGTTTTCATGTGCGCCACAAAGTGGAGCAGTTTTTGAACAAAGCAATTCGCAAGATTAATCAAATACACACACACACACACACTCGCACTGTGAGTATGGAAAACTACACTACACTACTCTACACACACTTCTTATATTGCATCTTTAGCTGTTACTATTTGGCCAGCGCATAAACCACGCCAGCAACCAACAGCAACTGCAGAAGCAGCTTCGACTGCAAGAGCAACTACAGCAACTGAGAAGCGGCACAAGTCAATTTCAGACTTTCATTCGCGCGAAACGCGATAAAATTTCACCAAACATTGGACGAGAACAACACACTGCGCCGGCTCCACTGCAGTCGGTGCTAGTGTCAGTTCCAGTTCCAGTTGTAGTTCCAGTATCAGTTCCAGTTTGAGTTTGAGTTTGGAATTGTGTGTTGAGAACTGCGGCGTCTGCGGGTGGCAGCCAAATTGCCAAGATTTATGCAAATTAAACTAATGAACAAAAAGTCTCAAATGCCGCTGCTTCACGCCTCAGCAGCTGCCCAAGTCACTGTTTATATGTGTGTGTTCGTATGTGTGTGCTAAGTACAGCTCTTTTGTTATTAATAATTTCCGCGTAGTGCACGCCAAGGCAGAGCAGCAACATCCAAACATCCAAACATCGAAACAGCAATCAGCAAATAGCAAAGCGTCGACGAAAGTTAAGCGTCTGCTGCTTTCTTGCTTTCTTCTGCCTCGCGTTCAATAATAGGCAAATCTTCAAACAAGCATATATGTACATCTATTATAATGCCACTAGTGCTGTATGATATGCTACTCGTTCAAGTCTTCCTCTGTAAACACTTTGCTTTTCTTTCCCAAATGTTGCAACGCTTTTGTGCGCAAATGGAGCTTCAGTTCTTCTTTAGAATTGTAATTGTCTGTGTGTATGTGTGTGCTTTACTTTTTCTATATTATTTTATACAGATTTTTATGGCTAGTTTGCGGCATTTGCCACGCTTGTGAGTGGGGTGTGAATGGTGTGCTCATAAAGCAGCGGGTAACTGTGTGCAACTCTCTTGGGCTGCTTTTTAAATTGGTTAACGGCCTCTATATATTTGCATTTAAAATATTATTATTAAGAATTTACGCAATATTTAAAATGAATTCAAATGTATGCAAAGCTCTTCAAATCTCTCTTCTTCGAACTATTAAATCTGATTGAAAGTTTGAATATGATAGTAATAAAAGTTAATAAAGGTAATAAAAGTTTGTTGGGCTACTATTCTATGATCTAAAAAATTTATTCTTTAGAAACACTTGATATTTCATTTCAGCAGCTGACCTGAATAAACTGCTTTCATTTAACTATAATTTTTAATAATAAATAATGTAATAATATAACAAACACTATATATTTGTGAAGTTCTTTAAAGGAAAACATTCTTGAAACATTTTAAATTCATTTAGTCCTTTTAAAAGTGTGCAAAGTTTCCTTCATATTTTTGTAAAATCACTTTTTTACTCAATCATTACTTTTACTAGGTTTTTATTTTATTGAGTGAATTATCTTACCTGCGATAATTGTTAATCCCTAGGGTTTAATAATCCCTTTTTCGAACTGGATCCACTGATTGAGAATTAGACAGGGAGAGAGAATGGCACGGCGGCAATTGTGGAGCGTTGATCACGCAGCTTTGGCTTGGCTGAAGCTGAAGCTGAAACTGAATCTGAATTCTGTTCGATTTTGTTGCACAAAATGATTCCAAGAGCAATGCAATGTTGCTCGTGTGTTTTTGTTGCGTTTGCGTTGCGGCGATCACACTATAAGTATATAGTATATATCAACAATTTGATATCGCACACACGATACTAAAAAAGACGACGCGATGCTCGAGACGCGAATAGTGTTTTGACTTGCAAAATGTTCAGAGGACGAGTCAGTCGAGTTGGAACGAGATTCAGATGCAGATGCGGATTCGAATACACTGGAGCAGCGTCGCCAAGCAGCAGCAGACACTGACTCGTCGCACTCAAAAGTTGAAATGAAAATGCGGCCCGGCCGTATTGCTAACCAAGATTTTATATCGCGTGAAAGTTTTGACCCCTTTCTGTTTGTTGGTTGCTGCCGCTCCGCTCCGCTGCTGAGAGAGCAGCAAGCTAAGACAGAGAGACAGAGACTGTGAGAGAGAGAGAGCGAGAGAGAGGGAGAGTGAGCGAGTGAGTGAATGTCTTGTGAATACTGAGAGTATTCGTTGTTGAATGCAAACCATGCTATTTTCGGCTATTCTTTAGCGAACCCGAACCCGTACCCGAATCCAAATCCGAATCCGAATCCAAGTTAAACTCGTTGTGGCAACTTTTCAACTTTTCATTTCAGGCCGCTTTCTGCGGGTTTTTGTTTTTTTTTTTTCATTCTTGTGTTTTTTTTTTTTTGGCAAGCAACTGCGGCGTCGTGTCAAGGTAACTGATGACGTCGAGAGCGTCGCCGCGATTGCCTAATTTCGATTGTTATTCACAAAGGGATCCGGGTGATTCACCAGCACCTCTCCTAACGGCTGTTGGCAACGCCAATAGGCCACGCTTATTATTCTGGCCAATGCATTGGAAAATTAAATTATGGCCCGCACGTTATGCAATCGTTAATGATATAATAAGCACATTTCAATTGTTTACCATCCAATTTAACCGTTGTGTCGACAGTCGCCTAAATCATCGCAAGCGACATTTTAATCGTTTGACCTTTGTTGACATCTAGCGGAAATAAATTAATAGTCCACATTTATTTTGCTTTTCTCAATGCAGTGTATTTTGTCTCAGCTGCAAATCTTTTGATTGCTTCTTATGAAAAAAAAAGAAATGTATTTTGTTAAAGACATACAGTCGTAAATTATTAATTAATTGTTTATTTAAGTATTGAAAAATTCATTGTTTCGACTTGACGTGTTAGCAAGTTTGTCGCCTAAGTCTTTAAAATTGTAAGCGGAAAGAAAGTCGTAAACAATGATTTAAAAATAACTTGATATTTTTATACAAATTTCAATATACTTTTAAAATGATTACCGTTGAATTTCTAAAAAATTTTGCAAGTTAAAGCTTATTTTTAGGTGCTGTGTTTCACAAATTATGCTAAGCCATAATTGTGAAAGTGTTTTATGGAATAATTTGTGTAAGGTAAGCGAACAATGAAATATGATTTTCCCATGTTATAAGGACACACATATTTCTCTGTTGCAATTGTTTTATGATTCCTTTCCAAACTCACTATTGCTATTTTGCAAGCTCTCGAAATATCGAGATAACTATTTAATTTGCTATGTCCTAAGCCGTCAACAAATGACAATGCGAGCTTCACATTAAATCAATTAGATAAACAACTTTGTCCCAATTTTCCAACAATAATTTGCAGATCAATTTGGCAAACACCGAGCTCGATAAGTACCCAGCATTTCGGCGCAATTTGCTATGATGAAATGGCACAAATATTCAAGCGAAAAAGGCCAAAATAAAAAGACAGACAGCAAAAGCGACGAGTGAAATGAAATGAAAATGCGTCCCACAAATTTGCAAGCTAAATCGAAATGGTCAAAAAAGGCAAAAATAAAATACATAAAAATACGTTTTGTCAATTGGCCACGGCTCTGACAGGGGCAAGAAAGACCACAAGACCACCGCAAGCCAAGCCGATCCAATGAACTTTCATTTGTGCGTGAGCTGGCGGATTTGCCCAGCGCCATGGCTGCCCAAGCGATGACAGCATTCGAAATGCCCTCAAAGAGCAAATGCTGAGGCATGGAGGAGGCCATGCAGAGGAGACCACACCCGACAATCGAAAGAAATCGAAAGTTCCGTCTCCGCATGCTGGCTGACTTTTGGTTTCAATTTCATTAAAGGCATTGGGCACATGTTATTATAACCACCGTTCGCGTTGTGAACGTTGTTGTTGCTGTCGCACGCCGGATCCGGTGTGATTCACACTCACTCACACACAGTTAAATAAAGAGTGTGTCGCTTTTGTTGACGCGCGTCCCGCAGACATCGCTCTGCCTACCTGCGACAGCATTTGTGTTGTGCTAGTCTCAAAGTTAAAACGGAATCGAACTCGGATTCGGAGTCGGAATCGTCGCTGGAATTGGGTCAGGGACGTGCTCGGCATGCTAATCAAATGATGTTTACATTTGATGTGTGTGACGCACAACAGCATTTGAAATGCCAGATGCGACACTCAAATACGGGCTCTTTTTTTCAGAGTTCTTGATCGGGTAATAGGGCAACCATTTGAAATAATTTTACACAGTTCATAATGCGCTAAGTGAATTAAACATAGGGCTGAGTTCCAAATTAAAAAAAAAACTTTTTAAAATGAGAGTTTTCGTCGAGTACAGTCAAAATAGTCAATAAATATTATCTGAATAGTAAGAATAGTATAAGAAATGGAAGTATCCAAACTTCAGTAAATATATGTATAAAGTAAAGAGTAGTAAATAGTTAAATAGATGATTACAATTGAAAGTCAACTCAGCGAAATCTTTTTTTATAATTATACAGTATTTAATAGGCCAAGAAATAAATTTTTTTAATATTTTAAGCATAACATAAGCATAATTTAAAATGATATTAGTATAGCTTCAGTTGACCATTATCTTAAGATTGAGAATCTATAATAATAAACGTTCAATCAAAAATAATTAATTACTAATTTTTTACAAATACTTTTGGATTGTTTAGAAAACAACTTGCATTTTACCATGTGATTACATTGACTTCAAGCAACTAAAAGAAAATCGACAGCATCAAACATGAATTCCAATCTTCCAGTCTTCCATCGTACAGCGGTTTAAACTGCAGACGACAGCTGGTATGAGATAATACATTAACAAGCTGATTACAATCAATAAACCATCATCTGCTTTCCATGGCAGACACCGTTTTGATAAACGATCAACAAAATGTGGAGTGTACGACGAATTGAACTCACTTTTCACACATAATTTTGTCAGTAGCATTCGATGAAAATGGTGAAAAGCAGTCGAAAAACTTTTATTCATTCAGTTTTCTTCGTATTCTTTAGTTTCATTTCATATTTCGGCTGAGGTGTTTTGTTATTTTTGAACAAAAAAACCAGTTATATGACAAAGTTTTGCACAATTTTGTTTATGGCGGTTGCAGTTACGATTATAACGGCGCATAGAGTTTCAACTTCAGCTCTTATTGTTTATTAACAAAAATAATGTGACTTATTGTCATCACAAAGAGTGCCAGCCCCGCCAGCCCCGCCAGCCCCTTGGCTCTCCTTGGCTCGCCCTACACTGAACTCGAATGTCAATCATTATGCAAGTCCGATCCCAAGTTCGGTCAACGTGCTCAATGGAAGCGTTGGGTGCGCTGGGTGCGCTTGCTGTAAACTCTGTCTTCGCCTTTAGCTTCGTCTTCAGTTCAGTTCACTTTCCATTTCTTTTGTCAGTTTTTCCGTTACTGTCGTCGGCCCTTAATTACAATATGAGTATGAATATGCTGTATAGACAATGAACCTTGATCAGTGATCAACGCTGCAGCCAAAGCCTATGATCACTTTATACGTATATTTGTAGCAGACACATAGACAACGGTTTTTACTGGAGCAATATAAATGACAACTCTTACGATCGCCTAAGTTTCCTGTGGGAAAATAGATAAACGTATTTAAGAATTGCGATTTCATTTAATTTGAATACAATAATTAGCTTAGCAATTAACAGCTTTTTATCCATATTACGCATACGTATAACGTGTACGTCAACATTAATTAAGTTGTTGCCAACACACTTCTTCACATGAATTAAACAACAATTTCTTTGTTTCTTGAATACATTTGGCAAATTCCATCTCTATTGTAGTTAATTGATTCTGTTTACTGTCAAATTTCTCTTCTCGATTTCTACACAGTGCGAAATGATTCGTAATTGATTTCTCAGTCCACACAATTTTTGGCTGCTGTGCCCTTTTGCCGTTTTTGTCTAGTGCATAAAAATGCGGCTTAATTATTGTTTTATGTATATGAAGGGGTGTGCGAGAGTCTTCCAGTGTGTGTGTGTAAGTCGTTGTGTTGCCTTGGCCTAAGTCATGAGCCATATATCACTTTCACTCGCGAATTCGCCATACAGCTAGCAGCAACCGCAACGGCAACGACAAACGCAAACGGCAAAATCTCAATCAGGCGCCAAATGTGGCAGGCAGCCGAAGCCAGACGGCAATAGGCGTGTCTCTACTGCTCCAGGATCACGACGTCGAACAACAAATGCCGCCTTTTGTGGCAGTCGAGCCCGCGATTTGCATTTAATTGTGAAATATAGACTCAACAGAAAACTGAAATCCACATAAAGCCTCAACAAAACAACTGCTGCAACTTTAAAATGAAGTTCCAGTTGTTGCAACTGATTCCAAAAATAAAACAAACTTGTCGAAAGCCTTTCTTTAAAGCCTTTTCATGCCAGCAGACTTGTCTGAAGGTTGCGTAAGCTCTTTGTGAACTGTTGCTAAAAAAAAAAAAACAAACATGAGTGGATCACAAAGGTTTGTTGTAAAGGCACTAAGAAAGGCCACTTTGTTTGCCTTTTGATTGAAATCCAATTTCCAATCCACAAGACAAATAGCTAAACCAAAATTTAGTTGTATTTATTTAACTCAGTTTGAAAGACTTTTGAAGTGATTGTGTATCTATCTAACTTAAGGTTTAGACTCGAAAGCAGTCGCCAAGATTTTCACTTTCATTCGCTGACCAAATACTGTGCGTGTGTTTATGTCTTTGTGTGTGTATGTATAAGATCCATGCGTATGCAAATTAGCTGAACATCAACAGCGAAGACGGCGACAAGAAGGCGCAGAAATACCGTAAGTGGCCATAAGCAAAATCTCTGCTACAGATATCTGAGAAAAGATGATCCAACTACCAAATACACACACTCTCACACACACACACTCTGTAATATCAACTACCTGCATACGCAAACCGACAAGACTTAACAGTTTTTTTTTTTTTTTGTATATGTTTATATATTTTGCTGTCTGTTGCCTTTTTGGCAAATGAAAGAGAAATTGTGCGCCCGGCCGACTAAAATCTTATATGCTAATTGGTGCGCAAGCCAAAGTTTCAGCTCGCAGAGATGATGATATGATGGGCTACCTCAAGATCGCTGTAACATTCACTCACCGCCAGTTGAGGGAGTCGAAACGCGAAGCGGTAAAACCATATAAACATTTAATTAGCATAATAAAGCACTAAACATTTTCATTGAAAATATTAATGAACGCAAGCCGGTGGCATTAAATGATATTGATCTCATAATTAGAATTACTCGTATACAGAGTGTCTGTAATTCGACTTGGAAGCAAGTTCGTTATTTTGTTGTACCATCTGTATTTGTAGAAATTTATTAATCTGCTAAGCTTCACTTAATTCAAGTCCATATTTTATGCGTCTTCAAGAGCACTTCCCATTTCGCTTTCTTTTCTTAAGCTGAGATATTACACGTATTTTCTTAATCGGTTTCCAGTTTATCTATAGCGTATTGCGAATTCGCCTATCACATCCTCTCCATCATGTTCCCATACCATCTTTATTTATAGAAATTGATAAAAAAAACCGCTTAGAAAATAACAACAATGTGCTTTAAGAAAACTGTCACTTTCTATTAGTCTTTCTAGGGTCGTTTTGTGTAGGATTCGCAGTTTATGGTCCGCAAATGTTGCGCAACCAAAACTAATGGCAGCTGCATTAATCAAAGCAAAACGATTATGTATTTCACCTCAGCGGGTGCCTCAGAATGCGGCCTAAAGTGAAATGCTCGTGGAATTTGACACCTCTTAAAATGATTTGGGGTTTCGGTTTCTGGTTTTAGCTTTTGCTTTCATCTCGAAATATTGTTAATTAAATATTAGATATTTAGCGGTGTTTAGACACATTTTGTGAGCCAGCATTAATTAGATTTTAATGCCGTTTATGCCCAAAATGGATAAATATTGGTTAGGGTCTGGGCCCTCGTTGGGCAGAGGGCTGTCTTTAGGGTACGGCATCGGCATTGGCATCGGCATCAGCATCGGCACCGGGTTACTTAATGACCCTAAGCCAAAAACTTTTAGCTGTAAACTGTGAAAGAGAAATGAAAAGAGATGCGGAGAAAGCATCGTCAGTCTCAACTCTCAAATCAAACCAACTGCAACAATTCGCTAACTTGAACAAGACAACAAGCAGAACAGGTGAAATATTTACTAAGCGTATGTAACTGCGTCTTCTCCGTTTGCCCGTTTGTCTGTCTGCATATGCAAATGCGTTACGGGTGATTATTGTCGATTGTTTTGTTTGGATATGTGTATTCGTTGTTGCATTTGTTGTTGTTAATAGCCTAAATTAAGCTGATGCTGACAGACAATTGACTGAGTCTATCAATTCGAAATTGTTCATGGTATGCAGGTTTTAATGAGGTTTACATTTGAAAACCTTAATGGAAATTTTCTACAATACAATAGTTGCAATGTTTTTACCAAATGTACTACCGCATATGCTTACAACGGTTACTAACCCTATTTTAAAATGGCCAAAGCCTGGCTAATTAGCAAGAGCCAGATGGTGCCATCGATGCATCCTTGTTTTTGAAATTTCGGTATTTATGGTCAACATTTATGTTCTTTACAGCCATATATCATTTTCAAATTCTACTTTTATTTAAATTCAAACGTGTAACGGCATTTTATCCACACGTTTGAAAGATACAACAGTTTAAAAGCTAAAAAAAATTGCAAATAACTCACGCCAAAAACTACTTATTATTCCCTCGCCGGGTCACACTGTACTGTGTTGTATTAGCCGAGACCCAAACCAGCAGAAATTGCCAACTCTCTAAGCATTGATCATTTGGTAGTGCTGCCAACTGATAGGAAATTCATCAGCTGTTTGCTTTCGCGCCAAATTGAGCAGCAGGGCGTATGTTTGTGTGCGTTCAACAGCCGAATTGTTTTATTTTAAGCGCAATTGTTGTTGACCCAAATAAATATGAGCGAAGCAGTTGCAGAAACTGCAGCGACAGCGGAAAATGGCGAGCAAGAAAACGAATCCATGGAAAAGTTGCAAGTCGACGATGAAGACGAAAAAAACGTGTCGGTGGAAGATATTCTTGGTGGCAATACATTGATCATGTCGGACAGCGAAGATGAGACGCCTGCGTCGCCAGCAGACATACAAGGTGCGCAGGCTAGCAAAGCTCAGGAGCAGAATCAGGATGAGGAGGAGGAAATGCAGAAAAATATAAAATCAAAAGTCAAAAAAAAAATTTCGGCGATATTTGATTCTGATAGTGAGGAGGATCAGGCAGCAAAGTTTGAAAAGCAGCCCAAGAAAAAGATATCTGCCATCATAGATTCTGATAGTGAGGAGGAACAAGTGGATAAGACAGTGGTGGAGGAGTATGCTGCAAAATCTGAAAAAAAGACCAAGAAAAAGATATCTGCCATTATAGACTCTGATAGTGGGGAGGAACAAGTGGATACGAAAGTGAAGGCGGAGAAAAAAGCTAAATCCAAGTCGAAGAATAAGATTTCAACAATTATCGACACAGACAGTGAGGAAGAGCCACAGCAGGATTCAGAGAAGAATGAGCTGGGCAACACACCAACTAAACAGCATAAGAGCAACAAGAGCCCTAAAGTGATCATGAAAAAGAAACTTCGAATGAATAGTGACAAAGAGAGCGGAGAATCTTGCAGCGATGACTCAGCAAGGAAAAGGAAACTAAAAGGCTTAGTCGACTCTGAGTCCGAAGCCGAGCACAGTAACCCAGAAGAGCCAATGGAACAGCAAACAGAAAATGATGCCCCTAAGACCAAGTCTAAGTCTAAGCCTATGCGAGTGAGTAATACAAACATGAGGATTGAGCATTTTACTTAAATATTTACTGTGTTTGCAGGCATCTGCCAAGAAAGCGCTGGACGAGATGCAGGCCATCCAGAGCGAACAGCAGCGGCTGCATCGTGAAGCGCATATCAGTGTACCTTACCATCAGCCCAAGCCGCGCACGCTTAAGGAGTTTCTCAGCAGACGCACCATTAACAAGCCGCTGGCTGTGGCCATGGCAGGCGGCAGTCCAATGCCCGCCAAGAAGGAACCGCGAAGGTCGATGGCGCTCCGCATGAACAGCGAGGAGCTGCAAGCATATGCGTAAGACTTTGTTAAGCAATCGCAATATATATATTAAAGCAAAGTTTATTTCAAACAGCAAGCTGATGGAGGAGCGTGCCAAGGAGGCGACAGAATTCTTCAAATCGGAGTCGGAACACGAAGATGATGATGACGATGGGCTTGACGAGAGTGAATCCATGGCAAAACAAGATAATCCAGAGGGAGCAGTCCTTCCAATGCAACCAACGCCATTGGAGTCAATTATTCCAGAGTGCGAAACTGAAGCCAGTTCTGTTGATATTGAGGCAGAAGATGAACTGCAAACCGAGCTCGTTACAGAGTCGATGTCACCCGCTAAAGTGCAGCTTGTCACTGAAGTTGTAGAACTACCTAAATTGGACTTGAGCAGCTTGAACATAACGCCACCTTCGAAACCCTCAACACCGCGAATAACCGAAGCGATTCGACGACTTAGAGACGAGAAGAGCACAGATGTGAGTCCGTCATTAAAAGGTGATCCGAACATGGTCATTGATTTGGAAACTGGTGACATGTTTGCCAAGAAACCCACCGGAGTGGATGACTTGTTGCATCGCCTGATGAAAACGCGTGAGGCCAAAAAACACAAGACCACAGAAACCGTCAAGTTAGTAGATTAAATGCCAAAAAAGTTCTCTTAAAATAACACAAGCTCTTCTATTTCAGCATTCTGTCCACAACTCATGGGAAACTAGAGCTGTCAAAGGTGAGTATACATCTGCATGAAGAGGAACCAGTCAATAAAGAACAAAAGCCTGGCGCAGCTTATCAGAAAATGCAAGACCATTTGAAGTCCTTAATCAATAAAAAACGCATGGAAGATATGCGTAAGAAACAAGCTGAAGAAATGGCGCAAGCAGCAGAGGATGACGACATGGATGTGGATGAAGATGAAGAATATGAACCAGGTGAGAATCCAACAAAGAGCCAAGTGATGATCAATGAAGATGAGGAAATAGTTGACGAAGAGACTGAGCAGATTGCTGAAGAGGATGAAGAAGCAGAAGTCGAGTCAACTGGAGAAGCAGAGCTGGAAGTAGATGTGGAAGCAGAGACAGCAGCCAATGATGACGAGGAAGCAACTAGCAGCAGTGACGATGACGATGAAGAAAGCGAGACTGAGCAGCAAACCCAGATGGGGAAGCGCAAGAATCGTATTATACGAGCATTCCAGGACGACAACTCCGACGACGATTTGTTGCAGACTCCCAAACTAAATAAGACTGTTCCCGTGACGGCAACACAGCTGCAGTTGTCCGCTCAGAAGCTATTCGATACAGAGATTGAGCGCACAGCTAGCGATGAGGAGAACGAACTTCTGGGCCTATGCTCGGGCAGATTTACGCAGTCCGAAGTATCATCAGTGGCACCAACAACTTCGTCAGCGCTGATCAGTCAAATTCCCATTACACAGGCAGCAGCAAGTAGTCAAGCACCTGATGAGCTGGAGGCACTTTGTTCTGGAAACTTTGAAACACAACAACCTGCTCTGTCAGAACCCACAACCAATAAAATTTTGTCCAGCGACGAGGAACCTGCAGAGAAACTGACAGAAGAAGAACCGCGACAGAAAAAGCTTACGAAGAAAAGGCAAAAGAAAAAAGCGTTGGGTTTCTCAGACGATGAAGAGAGCGAAGACGATTGCGATGCAGATCAACAACTCGAAAGCGATGTTGAAGAAGCTGAGGAAGTTGAAGAAGTGCCCGAAACGTTTGTTGATTATGATTCCGAAGAGAATGAAGTTGTTGTGCAAATGACGAAGAAGGATCGCAAATTGCGTGCAGCGAATTTTGTGGAAAAGGAAGCCGAGCTGTCCGAATCTGAATGGGGATCTGCTGATGAGGATGAGAAGAATATGGACAGTTATGACATTGAGCTGGGCGACGAGGATGAGTTCGACAAGGAAAAGCTGCGCCACGAACTGGGACAGATCCATGCGTAAGTAGCGATCATTTATTGTGTTGTCATCGCTGAATTTTGATTACGTACAGTCGCAAAATGCTGGACCAGGATATACGAGAGGTACGAAAGATACAAGACATGCTCTTTGAGGATGACGAGGGCGCCGTGCGCCAGCGACAGTTCCGTTGGAAGAATGCAGAGAACAGCATGGGTTTCAGCTTAGATGATGCTCGCAATGCGACTGGCGAAGCCGATGCCAACGAGGGCAGCGGCGACGAGGAGAACGAGCACTTGTGGCGCAAAATACGCTACGAAAGGGAGCAGCTGCTACTCCAGAAGGGGCTAAAGGAGGTAAATCTATAATCTGCATGATCAGTTGTCAGCCAATTCTTAACCTAAATTGCTTACAGAAGTCAACTGGCGTCGCTTCACCACTGTCACCAGCTGTTGCTAATACAAATTCAGCGCGCAAATTTACCATAATCACGGCAAAGAAGACAACGGTGGAGTTGAAGAAGAGTTCGCCGTTTCTGATCTCTAAGAGCGTGAATCCCGCACAGCGGCAGCAGACGGTGCGAGGCTCATTTCTGGTTCGTGACAAAGAGACGCTGAGCAAGTTGGCTGGACTGACGAAAGGCGCTCCTGGCGATGTGGACGGCACAGCGGGCACTGTGTCCGTCTCGACGGCCAAAGCCAAGAACTTTGTGTTTGCCACGCTCACAGAGGAGGAGCATGAGGTAACTAATAATGCATTAAAACTAAGTGCGGCCTTAAATAATTTGTGCTTTCTCCATAAATAGAATCAAAAACGGAAAGCCGCCGATTTGTTGAACAGCAGCAGCGAAACGGGTGTAAATTTTATGAAAAAACCACGTTTGGAGCCGCGACGCGAGAAGTGCCTGATCGATCAGTTGCTATAGCTGGCGGATTGCAATCTGGTATTCATTTTAATTAGCTGTAATAAATTGTAAGGTGAATCGAGCCACATTTTAAATTAAAATGTTTGGCGCCATTTTGGCATTTTGAAACACTGTAAATGAGACTGCTTAATGAGCAACCCCAGCAGACGTTTACCAGCACTAGACCGCTCTCACATCAGAAGTAAAATAACAATTGCGGAGAAGCGTTAGCGTTTTTTGTTAATGCGAAAATTTTGATATTTATTAGTCATTAAAAAGCACAAACTGCAAAAGAAAAGTGCCCACTTTACAGAGACGCTATAACTAGCCACTTGCTGGGACTGGACTGAGAGTTAATCTAATCTGGCTGGCGTCGCTAGTTTGAATTTTTTCGTTTAGCCGGCAGGTCATTTAGTCGAATCAGTCAGCAGTTGGTCAGAAACGCCATTGAACGTGTGTTGTGCCCGCTGTGCCATTTAGTTCAATTAATTAACACAAATCCAAGATGGTGGCACAATCGAAGCTCGGTCAAGTGTTCAGCTATCAGAATTGGGTGCATGCCGTTTCTGGGGCAGCCGTGAGTAGACAAATAATTTATGTGAATTAGAGTTCAAATTCCAAAAGGGTAACTTGACTCGTTGAATATGTATGTTTTATTCCTCCCACACACATACAGGGCGGCTGCATAGCGATGAGCACATTCTATCCACTGGACACGGTGCGATCGCGTTTACAATGTGAGTTCCCAATCAACGATAACTGTTGCGTAGATAAAAAGGGGGTTCAAAATCCAGCCATCTGACTTTTTAATTTGATAAAATTTGATAATCCATTTGTTTGTTTGCTTTACTTGCAGTGGAGGAAAGCGGTGAGGTGCGCAGCACACGCCAAGTTATCAAAGAGATTGTGCTTGGCGAGGGATTCCAGGCACTGTACCGTGGCCTTGGCCCTGTGCTCCAGAGTCTATGCATCTCGAATTTTGTTTATTTCTACACATTCCACGCTCTCAAGCTAGTCGCTTCGAACGGCGCAAAGGGACAGCAGAGCGCTATAAAAGATCTTCTGCTGGGCAGCATTGCGGGTATTATAAATGTTTTCACCACCACTCCCTTTTGGGTGGTGAACACGCGTCTGCGCATGCGCAACGTGGCCGGCACTTCAGACGAGGTGAACAAGCACTACAAGAATCTGCTACAGGGCCTCAAGTATGTGGCCAAAAACGAGGGCATTGCCGGTCTCTGGTCGGGCACAATACCCTCACTGATGTTGGTCTCGAATCCGGCGCTGCAGTTCATGATGTACGAGCTACTCAAGCGCAACATTATGACATTCACAGGCGGTGAACTTGGAAGCTTGGGATTCTTTTTGATTGGCGCCATTGCGAAGGCTTTTGCTACCGTGTTAACCTATCCCCTGCAGCTGGTGCAGACCAAGCAGCGTCATCGCACCAACGATTCTACAAACACACCTTCAACTTCACAGCAAGCGGGCAAGAGCAGGACTCCTAGCATGTTGGAGCTGATGGTCAGCATTCTGCAGCATCAGGGCATCGCAGGACTCTTCCGTGGCCTGGAGGCCAAGATCCTACAGACTGTCTTGACGGCGGCTTTGATGTTTATGGCCTACGAGAAGATTGCGGGTCTGGTGAAGCTGCTGCTGAAGCGCAGCGCTTGAGAGGAGGACGCTCTTGTCGAAATCTAACAAATTAGTTATAACACATGACATGGCACAGAGGTTGGTTGAATATGGATATGTATATCGTTAAGTTTACGACGGTGCATCACACACACACACTCCAAAGTTAGCCATTTAAGCGAAGAAATGTTTATGAAATAAGAGATCAGAATTAAACAAAATTTGTAGTAGTCGTTTATTCGTTGTCAGTGGGATCAGCTTTCGTCGCTTCGTCGTGCTCGGGAGATTTAGCTGCAGTCTCAGAAATCTCCTCAACAACTTTGGCTGACTTTTCAGTGGTTTTGGTTGCTTCGACTGTTTCTACACTAATTTTAGCTGCTGCCGCTTCTCCTGACTTGGCGGCGCCCTCGCCATTAGTCTTCTGTTTTGTGGGACTGGCCAGCTCAGCCAAATTATACTTTTTGTTGTCCAGGTAGTTGTCAATGACGCTGAGCAGGCACCAACCTCGTAGCACCTCCACTATGATGGATTTCTTAGCATGCTGCAGGTCTACTTTGTTACCCATATTCTTAGAGTTGACCAAATCGGCCAGCTCCTTGATAATATGATCTCTTTTGATTTGCTGATTGTATCGATGATTAAAAATGATGCCATATGTGGTCGCCTCCTTGAGAAAGTATTTGTCGAACAGCAACCCCGCTGCATTTATGATATCTGGCATGTTGGCGCGGCAAACAGATTCAATAGGCACCAGGCGGAGGATGAAACGGGACATTGCCTTGCCTGTCTTGCTGATGTCCTCGACTATGTGTTTCCCCAGCGCCACGGGATCGGCTAGTTTAGTGTGAATGAACAGACAATTTGTAGTGCCCGTGTCGACGTTCTGGAAGCGCACTTTACGCTGCGAGAATTCCTCCTTGCATTTAAGAATTGCGGCATCCAGGTCATCGCTATCAGAGTCAGAGCCAGCAACCTTTGACATCTCCTGGTGCTCAGTTCCGTGCAATTGATCCGCATAATGGTTGAGTAAATTGTAGCATTCCCGAACACATGCTTTTTCATTCATATTGCAGGTGGCAAGAAAACCGCGCTGCCCAGCCTGTAGCACGTGCTTCTTGGCCTGTTGGTAGTATTTCTTCTTGTTCTGCTTGAATTTATTGTTAACCATCTTAGATTTTTTGCTACTCGGTTCCATTAAAGCGAAAATTCTCCAAATGGAATTGTTTATATACACTTCAGTAACCGGCGAGGTTGAGCAGGAGCAACAGCATTGCAACATTGAACTATCGATTTTAAAAATCGATGTTTTTGCAGTTAATTTAACATCGATATTTATTAGAGTACAAAGTTATTTGCAAACAGTTCGTTTCAATTATTTTCAATTTATAAATAAATTACTAACTATACATTTAATCTATAATATATGTTGAATTCTTTTTTTTTTTTTTTAAGAAAGTTGCTTCCTTTAACATTTATTCAGGTGCGACCGAATTCTTAATTTCTAAAATGCAAGTTTTTGGTCACACTGTTGGCCAGCGATCAGCTGTTAGCACTTCAGTGCCGGGTTTGAATTACTTTGGTTTGTAATGTGTGCATTGGATCCGTCTCTAGTAGATCTCGCAAAATTATTGCCACATTTCGAGGACATTCAACATGTGCTTCAGCAACAAGACTACGAGGCACGTTACATACTTCAGCGTGCAGCAAAACACTTTGAGAAATTGCACTCAATGGAAGATCATGAGGAACTCGGATATCTAGTGGAGGCGTTGGTGGACAAGAGCTGGGAGCGCATACACAGTGGACACTTTAGTCAAGTGCCACTAACGACACGCAAAATTTATGCACTTGGCTGCTACTACAAGGTAATAGAAACCATTATTCTAAACAAACGTTCAATAATTCTTGTTAATTACTCTAGTAGATCTTTCTGTTGCTGTTAGACAACTCAGGTGTGGAGCAACGCGAGCGTTGCAGTGTTATACTGGACGAAGCACTGTTGCTGGGTTGCACGGAGAATCTCTATGACCAATCACATGAATTGCAAACTACTCTGATGAAATATTTAGACAATATTGGGGATAAGAATGAAACCAAGTCATTGCCCATTTTAAAGGCAGTTCAGCGAATTGCCTGCCGATGTGATATACCCCAACTGGATGCTCCAAGTCTAAGTAAATTCCGCACCTGTTGTTATGTTGCAATGCAGCCTACCCTGCTACTCAACACGCTAAAACATTGGCCCGCTTTGAGCAAGTGGCGCGATTTGAATTATCTGCTTAAGGTGGCGGGCAATCGCACCGTGCCCATCGAGATAGGCTCCAACTATGCTAGCGATGAGTGGTCGCAACAGCTAGTCAAGATACGCGACTTCCTGTACAGGCAATTTTGCGATGAAGACGTGCAGGTTGAGTATCTTGCCCAGCACGAGCTCTTTTCTCAAATTCCCGCGTTGAAGGCAGACATTTGTATTCCGGACTACTGCAGCGTCAATACAGAGAGCCCATCGTCAGTGGACATTAAAGCATGGCTGGGACCGAAGCACACTGTCTCACCCCTGCACACGGATCCCAAACACAATCTGTTATGCCAAGTCTTTGGCAGCAAGCGGATTATCCTGGCAGCTCCAACGGATACAGCGAATCTTTATGCACACGACAGCGAATTCCTGGGGAATACCTCGCAAATTGATGCAGCTAATCCGGACTTCGAGCGTTTTCCCTTGCTGACTAAAGTACGCTTCTATGAGCTGCTTCTTCAGCCCGGCGACTGTTTATATTTGCCACCAAAGTGGTGGCATTACGTGCGATCAAACACTCCCAGTTTCTCAGTGAGTTTCTGGTTTGAATAGGCATAATAAATACTGTTTGTCAGAGATGACGTCAGAGGGCAACGCGATAAGCATTTCAACATGATGTGTACTATGAGCATGAATCATTCGGTTGTATTTCGTATATTAATAAGTTAAAAGAGTTATTTATTGAGTAGCCAACATCAAATGTAAAACATTTACAAGATGCCAGGGACTGTTACATTTTTGCATATTTAAAGTAGATTTAATAAATAAGAGTTATTTAATCATTTTGTGAAATGAAATATTTGCCGTTCAATTTGGCATTTTTTCCATCCAATTCTTAGTACATGATCGTTATAACTCCTACTTGCAATCACTGCACAGTACATCTCGGTGCATCGAAAGAACATTAACAATAATAAAACTAAGGTTATCTATGAGAATTATTTGTTTAATGTTTGCGTATTTCATTTTTGTTATTCAATTGATAAGTTATAATCGTTTGTAATCTAGATAGATTTGCATTGCTGCCTTTTGCCCCCACCGCCAAGTTTTTCAAGTCTTATCACTTTTAAATATTTTTTTTTATTCTCATTTAATCATCCTTAGTACCAACTGCGCCAATGGTGATCTGCTTTTGCAGTTTGCTGTACTCCTCGGTGAGGCGATCGTATTCACGATTAATGCTCTCGGCCTGCGACTTTACGGCCTCCTTATCCTTCTTCTCGCGGTTCAAATCGGCGGTCAGCTCCTGGACGCGTTCACGCAGCTTGTTGAGCTGTAAAAGCGAGTATGACAGCTTGAGTATTGTGGCGCCACGACGAATGTGGGTGCAAGTCGAATTTGTGTCTTATTTGTTTTTGTGATTTGTTTGGGAATGTGTTCGAATGTATTAGGATACTCTGGCGGTGAGTCCTTGTACACGTTTCCGCAGGCGAGACAACTGTTTAAAGAGTTTTACGATAGATTGATTTATACTTGAGATTTGTTTGATATGTTTTCGATGGCCCAACAATTGCCATGTGGGTGAATAACTCAAAATATCAATCAGGGACCGAAAATGAGTAATTTGATTTTTGCTTATCTTAAAAAGCTGTCGTTTTGGTTTTTGTTCGAAAGTAATGATTTTGGTCTACATTTTAATAAAATTTAGTTGAGCAAAACGTTAAAAATACAAATCTCGTCATTACAATAACATAATGATTACGGTCCCTGATATCATAATATCAAAACATTTGCCTTTTTGTGTACAGCTTGGTAGTAGCTAACGATCGATCTTTAAGTGTTAGGCTTGCTTGGGTGGTAAAGCTCTTTAAACATGCCTGCGCTGGAGTGGAGGAAGACGTAGTGCAACAACTCGCCACGCAAAACATTATATTATTGAACTATTTTCTGTCCACTTACCTCATTGAGTGTGCTGTCCTCGGTCGCCTCCTTGGCCTTGTCGGTCTTGTCGTTCATCAGGGAACGAGCTGCGGCTGTGGCGCTTTGTGCCTGCTTCATGGAGGCCTCGCTCTGAGCCAAAAGATTTGCCTGGGCCGAGATTAATGCTACCAAACGACGGATCACCAAAACCAGGAAAATGGCAAAGCCGGAAATGTAAAAGTTGCGCTGAGCACGGAACAGACGCATGCTGTGCTGCATCTCCACGTTCAGGTGGACTTCGCCTGTGGCCTCGTGATTAGAATACTTGCGCATCTCACGTATGGCCTCGAGCAGGAACAGGACGAGCACAAACATGACCACAAAGAAATAAATGTGCGCCTGCTGTGCCAGCATGGCCAGGAATTTGGATTTGAAGAAGCGATTCCATTTGTAGGGACTGGCCACGGGCAGCACCAATAGCAAAACCACTATAATTTCAGCGTACAGAAAGGTGGCGACCAAAGTCCAGACAAGACTCATTTTTGCAACTCTTTTTTAACCCAAAAACACAAAAAACTTTTTTTTTCGGTTTTTCGTTTCGTTTTGTCGCGTTTGGTGCGCTGTAAAGAATTCGGAATTATGTTATGATATATACACGTCGAGTTTGTTGGGCTGTGCAGCTATTTATAAACATTTGTACCGTGATTCGACTTACTTTAAATAGCAACACCAATTAAATATACAGCTGCGCTGCCTGCAAGTGATGAAATTTTTTATGCGCTCACTCGCCGGCCACGTCAACTTTGCCTACAAGTTTTGTGACTTTATTCTCAACGAGTTGGCAGCATTAGCAAAACGAGCTTGTAAACAAATGCAAACAGCTGTAGGAGAACTGACAACACAACAACAACCCTGGTTGGTTGGTTGTCAAGGCAAACGAAATGTGCTTTTGCGCCATTGATTAAATTCAGTTTCAGTTTGTGTAACATTATTCATTACTCCTGGTTCTCTCAAAATGTCGTATCAAAATTGGTTGGATTATTTGCAATCCGCTGAAAAGAACTCAATCATGAGCGGCAAGCTGCGTAAAGTGCATTACAAGTTTCCCGATGGTCGCCAAATGGCTGAGGAGTACAACATGGACACGGGCATTGTGCAGCGTCGCGCTTGGCGCAAATCCAAGCAGCTCATGGGGGAGCCGGAGTGGGAAATCGAGCTGGGCGAGGACCCACGCCAAATTATTTGGGGCAGCAAGTCAACAGCTGCAGGAGGAGGTGGTGATGCAGACAACAACATGTCGGCAGCAGAGTTTACAGTGCGTGAGAGTAACTCAGCGCCGTTGTTAACCAAGCGGGTAACGAAAAAGAACATCGAATGGCGCATACGCAATCTGCCGTATCCGTTGAATGTGTACAGCGTCAGTGCAGAGCCCGAGTTGCATGCGATTGTGGTGCGCACTAGCAACAAAAAGTACTACAAGGTGATTCCTGTACCTGATCTGGATCGCTGTGGCATGCCACCAATTCAGGGAAATATAAGCACGCACCATCAGTTCAACACACTCATTATCACTTACCAGAAGCCAGACATCTTGTGTGAGATGGAAGCCCAGGTTTTGTTGCTGCTAAAGAATGTCGAAACCGAGACTGATATGGATGATCTGTTGAAGGGTTTGCTGGCTAAATAAAGGACTTGTTTAACATAAAATATAATTTGTTTTAATCACTTGGACTTAGATGCAAGGTTCACAACGCAAGGCTATTTAGTATTATTATAGACGTTTATTTATATGCACATAAGTTTTATTTTGGGCAACAACTTATAATAGTATAAAAGATGTCAAAAAAATCTAGGAATCATAATTTCTCTTGGGTTTGGTCAAAAATAATGATTGTTCTCTAAAATTAAATAAATTACTTTAAAGTAATCAATCTTGTACATGTAATTTGGAAAATATATTGACTTATATATTACGTTTCTTGTCTACTTTTGAAAACTCTCGGCAATGCCCATGTAGCTGGCCAATGAAGGAGCCGACGAGCTGGTGAACATAGTGTAATCGAACGACGGCAGTTCTAAGGGTGTCAAGGATGGCATATCATTCTCTGAGCTGCGCTCCATCATAGTGTGGCCTTGGTATTCCACTTGACTCTCCACTTGCGCGTCGCTTGCCAACTTGTTGTCCACTTTGAGCTCGACTAGTGCTGGTACTGTAATTTTACGCTCCACAGTTGATATGAACTTAGCATCAAAGTCTTGCACGGTCTTGTCGATAGCCTTAGCAACGGATTGCGCCGATCCTACGCCGTGTTCTGGTCGAAGTGGCAACATTGGGCTCGTTTCTTTGAGCTGCACAAAATCATTCATCTTGGTGAGGCCATGCTGGGTTTTGCGCATTTCAATTTGTCGCAGCTTACGCTGAAAATCAAGCGTCAGTGTATCCAGCACCTCCTTTGACTTGGGTAATTGCACATTTTTGTATGCATCCTGCAGATAAAGCAACGAAGTTTCCAAAGCTTTCATTGCCTCTTCGTAGCGATGATGCCGTATAAAACGTTCCGATCGACGTTCGTGAAAATGAGCCTGTAAATCACCACACATAGAACATTTTAATTTAATATACAAAGACCCTTTTTCATTTTTTCGCATTACCAAATTCAGCGGTGCACAATCCATATTTTCTTTTTTTCTGTTTATGTTTACCTGCGTAGTACGCCACCTGCTTGGCAACTCTGCCGCACAGCGGATTTCCAATAACACTAGATAGGCAATTATCGATAACTGCATTTAAATAACTATCGAGATGACACATTTTAAAAAGAATAAATACTTTTATTTATATGTACATATTATTTAAAAATTATTAACAAATTACCAACAAAAACGTTATTTTTATAGCGGCTTAGCAGTGGCTTCCTTGCTCTCAGTAAGTGCTCGAGACGCATGCACAAAAACTGGCACGTTGATACCCTGTAAATGACGCATGTGGCTACTAATCACATATCCAAATGAATAACGAACTCACCTGCATTTTGGCTGATCTCACAAATGCCTTATTGGAGGTTACTGTAAATATTTTACGTTCCATGCCAAAACTGAATATTTTCAAGCTTCTCTCGTTGACTTTCGCAGTGAATCGTATATTGGAGAATTCAACAGGTATCGTGTCAACATTTGGGAATATTGAAACGCGTTTCATGAACTCGGCTGCCAATTCTCGCTCATGAGGACCGCCCAATACTTTCAAGATGTTTTCAAAAGCGTCGTAAGCTAGTTGACAACAGACTAGACGCTTTCCCTCAAATATTTTCTCAAGTATTGGTTTAACAGGAAGCTCGCGTTCCTTTTCCGCTTGTTCAGTCAATAGGGGCTCTTTGAAAACCCAATTGCAGCGACCATTTGAGAGGGCGCTACAATACGCCAGCATGGTGGTAACATCCAAATTCAGTTCATTGGACGTAGTGGCATATTGATCGACATCCTGGTCGGGTTCTTCTAGCGATGCTGTTTGCACGCCCATTTCTTTGAGTTCATCGTGCAGAGAGCTCTCAATTTTGTTCGAGAAGTAAAAGACAATCTGGAAAATATGGGCCTTTATATAACCTGGAGACTCATAGGGATGGCTTAACTTGATTTACCTTGGGGCGTTGAAACATACAGAAGTGCAGCTCACTGGCTTCCAAATAGTCGGCAGCCTGATCAAGAACGCTGCGTGCCCCAAAACTAACACACCCCTTTGCTGCATCTTCGATCGATTTAGAGTTGCGTGCGATTACCTTGATCCATTTCAATCCGTTGTTGGCCACAATGTCGACACGCAAGGGATTATCACGCGATTCGAGTGGAAAAACTGCATTGATATCGACGACACCTTGTTGCAATTGCAATGTTTTGATGAGAAACTCATAATTTACAAAGTTACTGCTGGTGATGTGATTCTCCTTCAATGACTTCGTACGTATAACCTGGTATAAAATGGGATTATTGAAGGAAACCATTTGATTTTTTGATGAAATCAGACCTTTTCCAAGAACTTGAGTTCCTGTTGGATTTTTCGTTGCACTTTGGAAACACCAGCAATGTCCACAAAATCGATCAATGCATTTTTTAATTCGTTGCCCAGTCGAATTTTATCGTTGGCGTCGTGATAAAGTCTATTTTCCTCCGAATCCATTGCCACCTACTGAAATCTTCCTTTTGAGCTGTTAAAGTCTTTATTTACATCTATTTGTCAGTGTGACCCCAAGCTAAAATTGAAAATATACTCTATTTTTCTATAAAAGTACAACCTATTAAATCTATTATTACTCTTAATTTATTTTCTTGTCCATATGATTAGACTTTAGACAAATTAGCATATTAATTCAAGTAACGACATTTATTTCAAAAGACTTTGTAAAAGCAATTGGAATTTTAAATCTCACGAATGGTCATACTGTTCGACCGTTTCCGATAATTTCAGGGCTACCGCGACGATATCACTGTCATTACAACTCTGTTGTCATTCGTGCTCGATGACATTCCGCATTTTTTCTTTCTACTTTTTCTTCACCGGTCAAGCCAAGCGGCAGCGCATTGGATAATGTCGCCCTATTGAAGTGAAAAAGTTTAATCAAAGCGCATCATTATTAAAATGTGTCAATTCATTGAATAAAATAGTAAGAGGTAATTATCTTGGTCATGGATTAGTTGAATTTAAGATTATTTTTGCGATTGATTTGCACGAAGTATCTCCAGAAAAGCAGAAATGTCTGCTGTTTGGTCGCAATTGAAGCGTGCTAAATTAACAAATAAATGCTGCTTACTAAGCATCGTTAGGCGACACGACTTACCAATACTGTGGCCTTGGTTTTCCAAAGTAGTACAAATTTTTTAAAATACTAATTTTATGTGCGGTATTTGCCTGATCGTTCCTAACCTCAATGTTTTCTTTTTTCCAACAGTGCAATTGTATGTGTGGGCATTAAAGCAGCTTCATCATGTACTTGTATAATTTGACGCTACAGAAAGGTACCGGCGTTACTCACGCGGTGCACGGCAACTTTTCAGGCGGCAAGCAGCAAGAAGTGCTGTTGTCACGTGGCAAGTCGCTGGAGCTGTTGCGACCTGATCCCAATACCGGCAAAGTGCACACGCTGATGTCAACCGAAATCTTTGGTTGCATTCGTGCTTTGATGGCTTTCCGTCTGACAGGCGGAACAAAAGGTTGGTTGTTTTTCTCTTTTACTATATTGCCATAGGATTAGATACAGTTTTACGCACGAAACCCAATTGAGACAGTTCTTTTGTTAGCTGTACCCAGTTTGACCTATTTGAATGCGTCTGTGTGCGATAATAATAACAACTTGGCGTCGCATTTGCCATGACCCATAACCACATGGTATGGCGAACTGAAACTTCGAGTTACAATCGATTCTAACCTCAAAACAGACTTAACCTAATTGTCTGCAAGTCATTAATAAGTTATTAATTTCTTTGATTTAGATTACATTGTTGTTGGTTCAGATTCTGGTCGTATTGTGATTCTGGAGTATATTCCCAGCAAGAATGCGCTGGAGAAGGTGCATCAGGAAACCTTTGGCAAGTCCGGTTGTCGTCGAATTGTGCCGGGTCAATACTTTGCCATTGATCCTAAAGGTCGTGCTGTAATGATTGGAGCGGTTGAGAAGCAGAAACTGGCCTACATCATGAACCGTGATACACAGGCTCGTCTGACTATCTCCTCGCCACTGGAAGCGCACAAGTCGAATACCCTGACTTACCACATGGTTGGTGTGGATGTTGGCTTCGACAATCCTATGTTTGCATGTCTGGAAATCGACTACGAAGAAGCCGACTTGGATCCATCAGGTAAGATGACATTATAAACTACTATACATGCAATTGGCGTGATAATTCTCAGTGACTGTGGTGTATACAGCAGGATACTGCTTCTAGAGAGCGCTAGATAAATGCGACCACTGAACCATTGGTGTTGCTGTAATTGCCTAGCAACACTTCACTGATTTGTGGTCCACATTCCATTAAAATTTCAAATGCGATTTAATTAATTTTTTGTTGTATACTAATTAAGTTCGATTTTTGATTTGCAGGTGAAGCAGCTCAGCGTACTCAACAAACGCTGACATTTTACGAATTGGACCTTGGCTTGAATCATGTAGTTCGCAAGTACTCTGAACCACTCGAGGAGCATGCTAATTTTTTGGTCTCTGTGCCCGGTGGCAATGACGGACCTTCGGGTGTACTTATCTGCTCCGAAAATTATCTGACCTATAAAAATTTGGGCGATCAGCATGATATTCGTTGTCCCATTCCGCGTCGTCGGAACGATCTCGATGACCCGGAACGTGGCATGATCTTTATATGCTCGGCAACACATCGCACCAAGAGCATGTATTTCTTTCTGCTGCAAACGGAGCAGGGCGATATCTTCAAGATCACCCTGGAGACCGATGATGATGTCGTGTCAGAGATCAAGCTCAAGTATTTCGATACTGTGCCCCCAGCAACGGCCATGTGTGTGTTGAAAACTGGCTTTCTCTTTGTCGCCAGCGAATTTGGCAACCAGTAAGTTAACTAGATTGTCTGTATAGCTAGTTTGTTTTTACTGATCATGTATTCATTTTTAAAGTTATCTGTATCAAATTGCACATCTGGGCGATGACGATGATGAGCCCGAGTTCAGCTCTGCCATGCCCTTAGAGGAGGGCGAGACATTCTTCTTTGCCCCACGTGCATTGAAGAATCTCGTGTTGGTCGATGAGTTACCCTCGTTTGCACCAATTATCACCTCTCAGGTGGCCGACTTAGCCAACGAGGACACGCCACAGCTGTATGTGCTCTGTGGTCGTGGTCCGCGTTCTACACTTCGTGTATTGCGTCATGGTCTTGAGGTATCTGAGATGGCTGTCTCTGAGCTGCCCGGTAATCCAAATGCTGTATGGACTGTCAAGAAACGTGTTGATGGTAAGTCCTAATAAATGTTTTTAAATTGCGCATATTTAGTGCTAAGTTTAGAATAAGTTTTGCTAGCAATGAAATGTTTCTAATAATTCAACTGGTGCATTGATGATACAGAACACGATACCCCAAGCTAAACAAATGAAATTTGCTATATATAGATTATAGTAGGATTGTTGATATAACGTATCACTTGAAGGGCATAGTCTGTTGCCAAAATTAAAATACATTTGAAAGTATCAACAATCCTAGCTCATATATGCGTATATGTAAACACGATCCAAAAGCCACAAGTTATCAACCACCAGTTCTCTCTTATTTCAGGCGCTTAAACACAGACGTATCAACTGTTTGTTGTGTGTGACTATCGAACAGCAGATATAAAAACAGAGTTATCCAATTGACTCTCGAATATATAATACTTATATAATTTATATTTGTCTTTTGTGAAGCGATAGGTAAGGCAACATTATTGCAGCTTTTAAGCCAACAGATACTACAAAATGTGTACTACAAAATACTACTACTACTATTACTCCAATTTTTACAATTAAGTTCTTCAGACATTGAACATGATGCGATTATTTATCAACCGTGTTTCAGCTGAATTTTCCATTGATTACAATTTGATAAACTGATTATTCAATGTCGCTTCAAAATGCCTATGACTTTAGATAATTCTTCTTACTCTTTACTCATGAGAAATTCTTTTGTGTTGTGTTGCTATTTTTAGACGAGTTTGATGCCTATATCATTGTCTCCTTCGTGAATGCCACCCTGGTTCTGAGCATTGGTGAAACCGTTGAGGAAGTAACTGATAGTGGCTTCCTTGGCACGACGCCAACATTATGTTGCGCAGCCTTGGGTGATGATGCTTTGGTTCAGGTCTACCCCGATGGCATTCGTCACATCCGTTCAGATAAACGCGTGAATGAATGGAAGGCTCCCGGCAAGAAATCGATTACCAAATGCGCTGTCAATCAACGTCAGGTGGTCATTACACTTTCTGGCCGGGAATTGGTTTACTTCGAAATGGATCCGGTAAGCATTTAGAGAGTACAGTTCCCTATTTATTATTGCTCTGATGACAAAAACACGAAAAGAACAATCATGTTGAGACACTATGTGTCCTGCAGTGCTGAGCTTTAATCGTGTTTTAACATCTTGCGATGACTGTTTGGTCAATTTCTAACTTGTAGTTCTATATTGTAGACTGGCGAGTTGAACGAGTACACAGAACGCTCAGAAATGCCAGCGGAAATCATGTGCATGGCGCTGGGAACAGTGCCTGATGGCGAACAGCGCTCTTGGTTCTTGGCTGTCGGCCTTGCCGATAACACTGTGCGCATACTCTCGTTGGATCCAAACAACTGCCTCTCACCGTGTTCGATGCAGGCTTTGCCCTCACCAGCCGAATCTTTGTGCTTGGTTGAAATGGGACACACAGAGAGTACCACAGCTGGTGGTGCAGCAGACGATGAATTGCCGCCTCAGCGCAGTGGTGGCAGTAATAAAGGAACCATATACCTGAATATTGGATTAAGTAATGGTGTCTTGCTGCGTACCGTATTGGATCCAGTATCGGGAGATTTGGCGGATACACGTACACGTTACTTGGGTTCTCGTCCAGTCAAACTGTTCCGCATCAAGATGCAAGGTGCAGAGGCAGTGCTGGCCATGTCCAGCCGCACTTGGCTGTCGTATTATCATCAGAATCGATTCCATTTGACACCGCTGTCCTATGAAACCCTAGAATACGCCTCTGGATTCTCCAGCGAACAGTGTAGTGAAGGTATTGTGGCGATTTCAACCAATACGCTGCGTATCTTGGCACTTGAGAAACTGGGTGCCGTCTTCAATCAGGTTGCTTTCCCACTACAGTACACGCCACGTACTTTTGTAATTCATCCGGATACGGGACGCATGCTAATTGCCGAGACGGATCATAATGCTTACACTGAGGATACAAAGAATGCACGCAAAGAGCAAATGGCCGACGAAATGCGCAGTGCGGCTGGCGATGAGGAACGTGAGCTGGCCAGAGAGATGGCGAATGCCTTTATTAACGAAGTGCTCCCAGAGGATGTGTTTTCTGCACCGAAGGCGGGACTGGGTCTGTGGGCTTCACAGATCCGTTGCCTTGATGCAATGCAAGGTCAGACGATGTTCAGTGTGCCGCTGACGCAGAACGAGGCAATCATGTCGATGGCATTGCTGAAGTTCTCGATTGCGGCTGATGGCCGTTATTACTTGGCAGTGGGAATTGCTAAGGATCTGCAGTTGAATCCTCGCATATCACAAGGTGGCTGTATTGATATCTATAAGATTGATCCGACCTGCACAAGTCTGGAGTTTCTGCATCGCACAGAAATTGATGAGATACCTGGCGCACTCTGTGGATTCCAGGGACGCTTGTTGGCTGGCTGCGGCCGCATGCTGCGTATCTATGATCTGGGCAAGAAAAAGATGCTGCGCAAGTGCGAGAACAAACACATTCCTTACCAGATTGTCAACATTCAAGCAATGGGTCATCGTGTCTACGTTTCGGATGTGCAGGAGTCTGTATTCTTTATTCGCTATCGACGTGCTGAGAATCAGCTCATCATATTTGCCGACGACACGCATCCTCGTTGGGTCACGGCCACCACGCTTTTGGATTACGATACCATTGCTATAGCTGACAAGTTTGGCAACCTGAGCATTCAACGCCTGCCGCATTCGGTGACCGATGATGTGGATGAAGATCCTACTGGCACCAAATCATTGTGGGATCGTGGTTTGCTGTCCGGAGCATCACAAAAATCTGAGAATATTTGCTCGTTCCATGTAGGCGAGATTATCATGTCGCTCCAGAAGGCCACGCTTATTCCTGGTGGCTCTGAGGCGTTGATATATTCTACACTGAGTGGCACCGTTGGCGCTTTTGTGCCATTCACCAGTCGGGAGGATTACGACTTCTTCCAGCACTTGGAGATGCATATGCGAAATGAAAATCCGCCGTTGTGTGGTCGGGATCACCTCAGCTACCGCAGCTCCTATTATCCGGTGAAGAATGTCCTCGATGGGGATTTATGCGAGCAGTATTTATCGATTGATGCAGTGAAGCAGAAGAGCATAGCCGGCGACATGTTCCGCACGCCAAATCAAATCTGCAAGAAACTGGAAGACATACGCACCCGTTATGCATTCTAAGCAGGTAAGCGGAATCAGCTGGAATTATCCGGTTGGAAATTATACACACTGTGATGATATAGCAATTACCTTGGGACACCTATGAAATGCCTTGATTAGTGTAAATTTTAAATAACTGAAACAATTTAGAAAACATCTGATTATTGAGTTCATAATAAAATCAAGGTATTTAATTATATTTTATTTGTGTCTAATTTGCAGTTATACTTTGGATATGCAGAGAGAGGAACAAAAATTCTTATTCATAATATAAGGTGAGTTTCAATGTTAGTCCTACAATAATATTCCTCATTGTGATGATCTACGTTTTTACCTTGGGACACCTATGAAATGCCTTGATTAGTGTAAATTGTTTTTTTGCTGATAAAAATTTGAAATTTGTAATGATTTTGTTAATAAAGTGAAATCATTAAAAAGCTAACATATTGTTTTTTATCTTTCGCCTATTACAGCTTCAGCAACAAAAACCGTGTGGCGGATCCCTCGAGTGGATGTCCTTAAAAGCACGAAAGGTACGAAATTAAAACTTTACTTAGCAATTTCAACTAATTTGCTATGATGTTTTTACATATGTTAGACTAATGAAATAATTTGATTGAAAAGTTACAACTGAGTTTATAAATTTAAATCAATTTTTTTGCATAAGTGTATTTAAGCAAAGTATCTAAATCGATTAATTTAATTTTCATTACAGCTATCTTCGGTATCTCCTTTTGGGTTTCTAAGTATATTTTACATACTAGGTAAATATTAATAAGAAATTATTAATTGTATGCATTGAATTATAACTGTATTTTCCTTCTCTTTGCAGTTTAAATATGTAATCGGTAATCTTTAGCCATAGATTGCACATTGATACACAACATATACAACCACTAAAATGACTGCCTATTTATATTAGATTTAATTGTTGCACAAATCATCGACATTTGTGCCGCATCTCTTATTTTAATAGAGTGTGCTGCCCTCATCACACTCGCTCCTCACATTGTAGTTTAAGCAACAATTTTAAATACATAATAAATGAAGAAGAACAAAGTGTTACAGTTAAGTGCTTTGTTAATGACATATGCTCGTTTAAGTGAGCGTATGTGTCTGGTGGTAAATAGCTGTGGCATATTATTGGCCTTGTTTAGTGGCGACTCGTTACCGTTATGGCAACCAGAATATTTGCCTAAGCATTCTCCAGTTTTCTCTGCGAGTCGCTTTGGTATGTGCGCAAACGAAATTGTTGTAATTTGTTATGTAGCAGAGTTATAAGCACAGTAGTTATGCAAATTACGACCATTGGCACAGCCTCCATCTCTCGGTGTCGTGGTGGTCGTGTTGCCAAACAGGCTAGAAACGAGCATCCGCAAAGTGTTCCACTTGACGCTGAGAGAGGAAGGAAGCACAGGAGGTGAAGCGCACCACGCGGGAGGGAGGCAGGGGAAGATCGATCTTTCCTCTAGCTGGCTGGCTGGCGCTGTGCCAGCTGGTTAAACGATTTATTAACTTCATTTCTAGATCATTAGATCGCATAACACGGACATTCATCACTTGCTTTTTTGCACTTTTTGCTGTGCACATTTCGAGATTGCGAGCAACACGCAAGTGTACAACAGCAACTGTTGCTGCTGCGACGAGCAATCTCTAGGCCGCATCTCTACGCATGCAATTCACGCTGCTCGTTGCAGCAGCTGTATTCAGTCTGCCCGAATCGAGTCGCGTCGAGTCGAGGCGAGTGAAGTCGATCGCGCCACCGATAAGAACAATCAACGCTTGGCGCAAACACTTGGCACTTGTTGTTTGTTGCATGCAGGCAACCCAGCCGAGTCTGTTGAGCCCTGTGCCCAGTTCTCCCTACAAGCAACACGCCCACTTTGTGGAGCTGTGCGCCAGCGCCTGGAAGCTTTTTCGACTGCGCTTGGAATGCGTTCAACATGCGTTGTTCCTCTCTCGCTGCTCTCCCTTCTCCCCTGGTGCTGCTGCTGTTCGTAGATGCTCGGCTGCAGATATGAGGTAACTCTATGTCCTGGCCTTTTGTTGTGTGGGGCGTTGTCGCCACTATCAGTGGACCACGATCATTGATCTGAGCATCGGAATCAGGGACCATATTCGGACCCAGCATTTGCCGATGTTTATCGCAAATGCCTCGCGTGATAAAATTTCGCATGAAATGCGCACGATCCACGTCGCACTTTGGTCTGGGACTTGGTCTTGGTCTGGGACTTGGAAATGGAAATGGACGTGATTGTGGTGGACCTGGAAATGGGTGTTAACGCAGCAACTTTTCAGCTGTCTTTGGCTCTTAGCACTTGCGACTCTTGCGTGTAAGAATTTTTCTGTGAATTCTCGCCGAGATTTTAATCAGATAGATGTGTCTGGACATGGACTCGATGCTGACGCTGAAGCTGAAACTGATGCTGTCGCTGCCTCGAGTCTGCGCCTAGGGGCCGACACTTTCGCTGTGAATTAAATGCTCATTTTCCCGACCGTTGCTCAGGCAGTTACTCTAGCTGCGACTTTAACTGAGTCCGAGTCTCAGACTGAAACAGAGGCTGCGACTGAGGCCGAGGCACATTTTCCAGTCACGTCGTTTCACAGTTAGCAACTTTATTAAAACTAACGGCATGCCAAATAATTAAAACGCAGCGCAAAAAACGAGGAATTGCAAATTGTGAGACATGTAATAAATAGAATCATCAGCTTGCCAAGCACAACCCAGACAGACGGACGAACTGAGCAGACAACTAAAGTCAGGGTCTGGGTCTTTGAGGCTGTCGTAGCCTCAGCATCGCCTCCATTACCATCGTCATCATCATCATCATCATCGTCAACAGCATCAGGCATAGCCACAGCATCATTATTTTAATTCACTTAGCAGCTTTGTAAGTTGGTTTTAGACTTTTGGCCAAGTCGACAGCGCACAGCTGTGAGCCGGTGAGCAAACGAACGAACGCCTGACAAACCAATTATTAAGCGTGGATTTTGATGTGCACGTGTTAGGAATAGTCAGTTAACACTGCCAGACATTGATAGAAGCCAAAGCGAAATCAAGGCAGCGAGCAAACTGTGAGATAGTTGATGGAACTTTTCTGCTTGAGCTCTTAAGCTGATCAACAATTTCAGGTAGCGGACGCGTTTTATTTTTATTTTTTGCTGTGCAAAAATTGTGCTAAGCACTCTTGAATCAAGTTCAACGCAAATAAAATACGTTGCTGAAATTTTTGTATCAATTAAATACATCTTAAATCTAGATTAAGTCATGAAAAGAGTTTTTTTAATGCGGTATATTAAGAAATCTAAATCGGCGAAGCCTTTGCAGCAGGTAGATTAATTCAACTCAGTTATGTATTATTATTATGGCTATTTATTATAGTTGTAGTTGACTGAAACTCAATTTTTTACGATCTTCGAATCCTACGCATCATAATAAAATCCCCGTACTGTCTAAAAATACGAAGTGAACAAAGCAAGTATGTTATGAAATAGACATTTAACGCAATTACGATTACAATTGAACGTCGAGGGGACGAGCCCCATGTTAAATATAACTATAATTATGAGCTGTTAAGAGTCTACTCGACCAGACATGAAGATATCAATTCGTTTTGCTTGATTCACACCAGTGCCGCGTGTGATTGGACCCTAGTCTAAGTACAGACTCAGGCGTCTTAACTGTGGTCCAGCTGTAGGGTCTGGTGGTGCGCACAGCAACAGCAACCGCATAATTGCTGACTGCCAGCAGAGAAGAATGACACACAAGCACAGCCATAGAGAAAGAGAGAGAGAGAGAGAGACAGAGAGACAACAGTTCTCGAGACTCGAGTGAAGATTGCTGTCAGCAGTCTTTCGTGGCCAGTTAAAAGTACTTATCTACCTTGTGTATAAGGTAAGATACATATGTATATATATAGTTTGTCTGTGCCCGCTTTGGCTTTGGGGGCTGACCCCATTCAATGTCATTAACTTGGCCCAAGGTCTGTTTGTTTTTGGCTTGGCAGCAGAGCAGTGCAAAGCAGAGCTTTGTAATTTTCGCATAATTGGCTGAAAATTATGAAATGTGACGAGGGGCAAGGCAACTGTGGCAACTGTCTGCGGCAAGATCGCCCACTGAACTCATTTGAACTGCTCGGCTTGTCAGCAGCTCGTCGTCCGGGTCCGTGTCCAGCTGCTGTTGTCTCAGTATCAACCTCAACTTTAACCAGGTTGCAAAAGCCAACGCCCGACGGCGATGTCTTCATGTGGCGCAAACGACAAACTCGAACTGTATGTTAAACGTTTCAGTCACTTAGTCAACAATCTGTTGCATCTAATTGTGTTTGCAACAAATTACTCAATTCCGTGCAGTGGCGTCTGATCTTCAGATAGCAGATGGATATCAAGCTGGCTAACTGATTGCCAGCGGCATCCTCTGCTCTACTCGTTGCTTTAGCTATTGCCATCTCTTTTGCACTGTATACATCTCGCTTCCGCTCAGTCAACAGGTTTGACATAATTTTCACTTTAGTTTGTTTTTAAAGGCACAAATTTGCACGCAGATGACGATGATGCGTTGAGAGTAACTCAATCCGAATCTCTTGATCGAGGATCGCAGATCGCAGATCTTCAATCTGCCATCTCCGGTCAAAGATTTTGTGGAGGGGGAAGAAGCCACTTTAGTGGGCGTGGCACACTTCCGCAAGCAATTTGCTGCGGTTCTTGGGCGGCGGCGGGCATAATGGAACATTTTAATGCTGAAACCGATGATTAAAATCAAAGCCATAAAAACAAAGAAGCAGACAGAGAGACACAGAGAGAGAACAAGATTGCGGGGTGAGGACGGGATGGTGCGGAAGCTGTGGTGCCACCACGTTGCGTTGAGATGTCGAGAACGCAGTCGCAGTCAGTTGCGAGGCTGCAATTGCAGTTGCAACTTGCCAGTTGCCAGATAAATACGTTGATCAGTCGCACAGATCATCAACAGGAATATGCCGCAACAACAGGCGCAACAACAACTCCAACTGGCAATGGAGACACGTCAGCAAACGGGCCATAAAAACGGGAGCAGCATGCAACATAATTGAAAGCAATTTGCGGCTGACTGACTGTGTCTAAGGCGGTGGTAGAGGGGGCTGCTGCGTGTGGCAACTGCGGCTGTCCGATGAGCTGCATCGGGAAGCGGCAAGGCGAGCGTCAGCATAAACATTACATTGATTGCCGTTGCCTGCCTCAAACAAACACACACACAAACACACACACAAACACACACACACTCTGCTTGAACTCTCCACACGTGTTGTTTGTCAATAAAGTTGGCGCTTCTTCAGCTGCTGCCAAGGTGCATGGTGTGTTGCAAGGGCGCAACGGGGTACGTCAGTCGTCAGTCAACGGAAGTCGCTTAGTTCCGGCTGCCGTTGATCAACTGCACCTGAAACACATTTGCTGCCACATTGCTGCCTTTCAGCCTCCCCTTCTCCGTTCCCCTTCTCCATTCCCACTGCTAGGCCCATTTGTTGTTACGCAATTGTGCAACGCCTTTCATTTGTATCTGTGGCCAACAATTTTTGGTTCTTTTGCCACTCAATTGCCTCGCACAGTAATTGCAAACAGCTGAGCCACATCTGTTGCAAGTTTATTTCGATATTTTCTCGATACACCAAATTGCTTCAGATTGCCAGCGAATTGCTCAATAGACTGCGAAAAAAGAGGCAAAGGGGCAGCTTTTGGGGGGAGTCAAGTATGTGATCAATCGCTAAGCTTAAGAGTTGTTTTTGAAATGTGCGAGATCAGCATGCGACAAGCTTCAAATTAATAAGGTCAAAGTCAATATTAGCACAGATATGATCTATTAAGAAAAGGGCAGAGAAATAAGCTAAAGACTGCGAGTTGTTAAAGTGAAATTGTCCAGGCGAAATTTCTTGAATAGTAGTGAATTTAATGATCTTTATCATGTTTTACCAGAAACTATAATTCATGAGCGTAGTTGTTCAATTCTAATGAAAGTCTCATAAGTTTGAAAAAATGTAAGATAAGTTTTCACAAATTGGACCTTCAATAATGATAAGTGATAAAATAATTTAAATTCATTGGTTGATTTCTTTTAGCTTTCTATGCTTTCTACAAAAGTTTGTGAGCTACAATCTAATAATACACTAATCAACGAATGGGTTTATTTGTATGACCTCGTCTTGTGGTCGCCCATCTGGAAATAGTGTAATCTATAGTCGGCTTTTATTGAGAAACGCATGATTCAGTGCACCCGATGTCTTTCAGTTGAGTCAGGGCGAAATCTTGTATCCAACGAATGTGAAGGTTGACTCCCAAGGGGTCATTTCGCTTAAGTCGAGCTTCGTTTGTGCAATGGGGGCTAAATGGGGGTCTAATATATACATCCGTATACATACGTATACTACGTACGTATGTAGTCTTTATATATACACAGATGTAGTGCGCACACACATCATGCAATATGCGCGATATACGAGCAAAAAGCAACTTCCTACAGCTGTTGAAACTCTGCGAGCAGCCGGCCAAGTGCGTTGAATCGTTGCAGTTGTTTTTGTTGCTGTTGTTGTGCAAAACAATGAATGAATTGTTGTTGGAGTTTATCAAGTTGAAATTGCACAGTTGGTTGACTGCTGCCACAACAAACAGGCAAACAGGCAGCGCAATAAAAAGCACTCAAAGTTGTAGCGCTCGGTTCAGTAACTCTTTGGCCCCCACTCTTAGGAACTAATGGTTTGATACGGCGGAGCCTTCAGCTCGCTTAGAAATGCTTCAAGTAGATAAATTAAATTTGACAATATTGCTTATTTTCTGCTAAGCAACTCATTTGATTTTAGTTTGGCATCAACTTTGTTTGTTCTTGGTTCACATTTTAGTTTAATTTCTTAGTAAGTTAATCCAAGTCTTTGTATATAAAAAAATTATTATAGTAACCAACAGGTACATACAGTTAATTGGTTCTAAATTTTGCTATTCAAGTCTGCATCCACATTGTAATTTAAGCTTCATTTAGTTGATCTAGATATTACCCAAATGTTTGAGCTCTGAAATCAAAGCAAATATGATGAATTTTATTCTCAAAACTAACTCTTTAGCATTTCTAAAGTTTCAATAGATATTCATTTGTTTTTGTTCAAATCTGTATAATTTAAACTCGTGTTTTTAGCTACAACTACATTAGTTTCATTTTTGAATTTTATAGTTTTAATTCAGTTTTAAACTCCTCCTGTAAACATTCTCTCTGTGCTACTTTTGCTTAAGCTTTGTACTCTCTCTCTAGAATTATCATTTAGTTCAGATCTCAGCTTAATGCATATCAGATGCAGCTACTGATGCCATTTGAGTCGCAGATTAATGTTCGTGCCCACCACGGCGGAGGTCGGAGCTGGCAAGTGGTTCACTTTGGGCAGGCTGCAACCCTGGGGCAAGAGCGTTTCACTGTCAGCGGCGACACAAGGCAAACGGGAGGCGTCGCATGGTCGGGGAGGCGAACGCGGCGACCAGTGGGGCAATTGCTGAGCAGCTGTTGTTTATAGCAAATCGCTCATACGCCTCGTTGTGCGACCAAGCGTTGCAAATAGTTTATTGTGCGAGTGAGCAAGTGTGCGAATGTGTGTGTGTGTGTGTGTGTGTGTGTGTGATCAGTCAGCTCACCCACACAGCGACAATTCAAGTGCAGCGCTCATCAATAAAGTGAAATTTTTGAGTTGAATTTGACTGTGGGGCGCGTAGCCTTGTGAGGCGTTGTTGCTTGTTGTTGCGCTTTGATGGATACATGGAGGGGGCATATGCTACACATACCCTCATACACACAAATTGCTCTGGCAAACACATACGTAGTATATATGTATATGTATGTTTGAAAGCATATACGACGACAAGCAGCAGCTGAGGCAGCAGCAACCGGACGCACGTGTTCATTTTCATTTGGCGCAGAGCGAGAACCCAACGATAAACAGCCGCAGCCGCAGTGGCAGTCGCAGCAACAACAACAAGAGCAACTACTGCAAAGCAGTATCTTTGTAGACGCTGACGGAGAACAAGACGAAGACGATGACGACTTTGATGACGACCAACTGCGGAAATTATTCATTCAAGCGCTGTTGCTGTTGTTGCCGCTTCAAGCTGGCACTGCCACCGCCTCCGACTCTGCTTGGCTGCTTCTGTGTTTCGTTTTTCAATGCTGATGAACAGCAGCAGAAGAAAGAGAAGCAAAGCAACATAATTTGAAATTCATACAAATTGCAAGCGGGGCAGCGGAACAATCCAAACAATAGCCAAAGAGAGTCGAAGCTGCCCCATGCGGGGGCAGCTACTATGTCTGGAGCCACCCATGCAGCGCCAACATGTCCGGCAACAACAACAACGAACAATGCGATGATGTCCGTCAAACAGTCAGCGAAGCGCGACTGTTGATAGTCCAAAGCTCCAAATGAAACGAGTCTATTTTTATTTGCTGACTTTGTTTTAGTTGTTAACAATTTCATTGGGCTGGGGGCCAAATGCCAAAATAATTGTCTCCCATTGCATAACAAAAGGCTGCAACAATCTGGCTAAAATGAAAGCTCAGCTTTCACCCAAGGCGTGAGCGCTTGGGGCTCTGGGGTTGGGACTGGGGGGGGCCTTGGGTTCAAAGCCTCAAAGCCGAGAGCAGCGACTGAAGCTGTAGCTGAAGTGCCAGTGTAATCCATCAGCAGCTGCGGATCAAAGACAATAAAACAAAAGAGGCAACAAAAACAAGAATGAAAAAAACTGAAAAACACAAAACAACAACCAAATAAAAACCCGAAAATACAAACTGAAAATCCCAAAAGTCGACTTCGGGCAGCCCAACTCAGTGCTCAGTGTGCGGTTCAGTTCATGTTCATGGGCTGAGCTCAGCTCACAGGTGTGCACAATCAATCAACATGAGATCCCATTAAAGCGGCTGTAACAATGACTACGATAATCACGCTACCTCCGGCTCAGCCTCAGTCGCTGCCGCTGTCGCTGCTTCAGTCGCCGTCGCAGTCGCAGTCAACGCTGATTGGGGGCCACGCACCCGCAGCACGCAGTCTGCGGTCAGTCGAGTCCATTCCATGCTCCATGTTCCACGCAACAAGCGCGTTGATGGCAACAACATGAGCAGCGTCGATTCCCAATTTTCTGGACAGACCACCGCAATGCTAATGTTAATGTGATTGCTGTTGCTGTTGCTGGGGCTGCTGTGAGGGGATGGCGGGGGCATCGACTATTGTCTAGCTCCCGTTGATTGCTGTAATATTCCACACTTCATTTGATATTTCACAGCGAAAACATTTTCATCTTTTTTTTTTGGCTTTGATCAAAAGAATTATTAATTGAAATTTGGAAATTCCTCATTACAATCAGTAACTGATCTGAGCACGAACTCGTAATTCCAGTAACGATTTCGACAAATTTTTTTTATGAACATATACATTCATTAGTTTTATGTTTCAGTGCAGAGATTTTAGTTTCAAGACTTTAATAACATTTATCAAAGTATTTCATTTAGTTATATAGATACCGATAACGAAATATCGTGTTCAGCAATAATAATTTGAACTCAGTATGTTTTTTTAAGATTTTCTTCAGCTGGGCTAAAAAATTTGTTCTATGTAAAATAAATAGTTACAATATTTTTGCAATTAACTTCTTTCGTATATGGATGGTAAGTGTAATCAAATATTCTGGAAAGTTTATTATTTTTAATATATTATTATTTATAAATTTATTGCTAGCTCTCAAAGATATTATTATTATTATAATAATTGCTGTGAATCGAAACTTAGAATAAAATGTATTTTTGTCTCATTAATTGCCTTTGAGCTGGTCGTTATGCAAATTTGATCAATTTTTTTGACACATTTATTTAATTTCCTGCTCCGAAAGTGAAGTTTAAGTTTCCCAGAGCCCATTTGCCACATGAGTCCAATCAGTTGGGTTCCCCTCAGACCCGCAACTCTGCAACAAAGTCAATATTGTCGCAACGCTGAACAATTTTAATTGGATATTTGTCGTAGGCTCCATTCCAAGTCGCCGCAAAAGCCACAACTCAGCGGGACAACCGACCAGACGGACAGACAGACAGACTGACAGACGGAGAGACCAACAAGTGCGACTGGTCATATTTTTCTTAACGCTAAGCGAAATTAGCATATGAATAACTTTTGGGTGTTACATGCAGCGTGCGACTGTGTGAGTGTATTCGAGTGTGTATGCATGTGAGTGTGAGTGTGAGTGTGAGTGGTGCGTGTGGTTTTGTGCGTCTTGGATGGAAGTTGAAGGTGGCGGCGGCGGCGGCAGGCATCAAAGCCGACCACACCAAGTGCCGCGGTGTCGAATGGAGTCAGGGAGTGAGTTGGGAGGAGAGTCGAGAGAGTCTCAAGTCAGCACAACAGCCGCAACATGTGCAACTGAAACTGAGCTAAAATTGGAGGTCACGTAGTTGTCCGGGCACCATGCAACGCCTTCATTTGGGCTCAGCGGCTGTTTGTTGGTTACTGGCTGCGACCATGCCGCATAGTGCGGCATATAAATTACACAATGAGACGCAAGGCAATGCAAAAACAACTGCAACAGCAATGTGTCGGCTGTAGGCGAAACCCAAAGCCAACAAATCGAATTGCTGCCAAAACCCAAAAGCCAGACCAAAAAAAAAAAAAAAAAAAGACGAGGCAAGTGAAACCCTGTAAATGCAATGAAATGGTTTTTAACTTTTGCAATTTTTCAACAACAACTGAAACGAAGAGGAAAACTGCAAAGCTTAAAGGCGTCGGTTTGGCAATAATATGGTTTTTGATGTTTAAACAAGGTCAAGCACTTGGGTACTTGGACTCCTCAGATTCGGCTTCGGCTTTGGGGTTTTGGTTTTGGTTTCGGCTTCGGTTTCGGTTTCGATTTGGGGTTTTGGGTTTGACTCTTGGCGCTCGTGGCGCTGCCATCAAAGGTCTGCGATGAGCAAACAAAGCGCAGCTCGCAATACCCGAGAAATCGACGCTGATGTTGGCCCCTGGCCCCATGGCCCCATGGACCATTCGGGCCAACGAAGCAACGACGCCGCTATAGTCATCAACATTCGACAACCCAGCAATAACCATAATGCGCCGCTTCACGCAATTTTCGAAGCTTGAATCCGCTTTAAAAGTTCGAAAGGTTTGCAGGCAATCGAATGTGGAATGCTTTTTGGCTTATTTACTTTACTTTACCTTTACCTTTACCTACTATATACATATATACACGTATATAGCGTATACTATGTCTTGGGTTTCGATTCGAATTTTCAGTTTTTAACTTCGTTCTGCTCCGCATCAGTCGACCATTCATTCATTCAATTCACTTGCCCCGGTCGGGGTCCGCGGCCTTTGATTGCCTTTTTTTTTGGCGCTGGGGCAATAAGCGATTTGACATGCTTGGATTTGCATGCATTAAAAGCGAGTACAAAAAAATTCAAGAGTTCAGATCGATCAGTTGTAGAAGCGTCTCTGGGTTCAAATGTTAGCAGGAGTGTAGCAAAATGCTGATTCACAAAAAAATAGAATTCATTACGATTTAGTCTTAGTCGAAAGTCTGGTAAGAAAGTCAGTATAGGAATATGTCAATATTTATATAATAAAATTGCCTATATTCCATCGGCGTCTTCTGTTTATATACAAACAGTTTGTCTCACGGAAGAAAGTCTCATATTTTAGTTTATATTTCTAATAGATGCAATTTATTAGAGTATAATCTATAGTTGGATTATTGTATTTAAAGAATGGTAAGAGAATTTCAAAAGATATAAAAAATAATTAATTGTAATATTAGATTGAGCTAAAGGAATAATTGCAGCATTTTTGTTACAATGGCTGACATCTGAGACTGTAGTTTTAGTGTACTGAAAATATATTTAAATTTATAATTGAATTCGAAATCTTGGCCTTCATTTGTCGCTTTACAGAGCTGTTGTCAAAATGCTGTTAAAGACACTGTTAAACATATGAACTTCACACTGTTAACACTTCACTGTTAATATAGAAGTGTTAGAAATATGACTAACATTTCCATTCAATGTGGCGTGCTTTTGAATGATTAGCCTTCGGGGCGATATTTTCAATAGAATTTCTATTATTTTGGCGGGCACAGCTGCCACATCTCTGGCCCATAATTTCCTGCAACCCATCCATCCATCCGCTGTCCCCCACTCTACGGTCGGCAGCTTTTAGTTTCGTTTTGCAAAAGAAATTGATCAAAGGCCTGTGGGAACTGTGTGTGAACTACTGGCAACTGTTTGTGTACGCGAGGCGCATTATTCGAATACGAGTGAGTATGAGTATAATATAGTGTGTGTATCAAAAAGTATAAGTTTTATTGACTGCGGATGCAGTTCATAAACAATGCCGTAGACATTGTACCGCCCCCCGCCCCCGCCTCGTCGCTTCCGCACGCTGTGGAAAGTAGCAGCACGTTGCCGTTTTGGCTGCTGCTGCCAATGTGGAGCGCATCTGTTACATGTTAAGGCGAAATATCCACAGTTGATTCGAGATACCAAGCTACAAATATACTACATATGTCTGTGTATAGGAAACGAAATTGTGCGATCACTGGGAATATGCGCGTACTCGAGTACGACGAGTATTTGTATTTATGAAATCAAACATAAGGTACATTCGATCGTCTGTTGCACATTTGGCACACATGACAGCCGCATGCTCCACCAACTGCCCCCTCCCCCCTCCGCCCCTCTCCTTCTTCGCGCTGCTGTCGATCGTGAACTAACCCCGAAAGGGGGGCAGACAGCTGAGGTAAAGCAGCAAAACCACTCACACATACACACACACACACTGTGCCCCACCAGGGAGCTAAGAAAAAAGCAAAAATAAAGGGAACAACATTTTTACGCATTTCCAGTTAAATCGGAAGTGGAAATCACGGCGTATGCATGCAGCGACCAGCGCGACCCCTCCGCCGCCTCCGAAGAGAGCGTGCCACGATTATCACGCTATTTCTGTCAACCCAAAAGAGAGGGGCAAGGGGGGGGTACACTGGATGAATGGCAGTTCCCACATGTCAGCCTCAGCTGTTGTCTACCCACTGTTGGCCAGGAGGGGTGATGGGGAGAGTCAAAGAGGGTGGGGGGCCAGATGAGCTGCTAATGATGCCAACGGGTTAAATGCGGTGCGATCTATTTCGAGTTTTGTTCTTTGCCTCTACTTAATATATTTTCCATGCTTTCTGCTTTCTGCCTTTTATTTTTTTTTTTTTTTTGTTGGTGGTTCGTTCTCTTTTTGTATTTTATATTTTTCCAAGTGTTGCCCAATAATTTAGCCTTGTTTATGGGTTTTTGATATTACCCACGTGTCATATTTTATGAACGAACACGGGAGAAGTGCTCCGCTGGGCGCTTTTAATCTAAAAAGTAAACGATGAAAATATTTTGATAGCTCTTTGAGCGCTTTAGCTGCTGTGTTGTCGATGAAGTAGACGTAGTCGATGTAGTCGATGATACTGCCAAACGATGTCAAACTCAATGTCGCTGCGATGCTGGGCGACGACTCTTGGCCAATTTTCTAGCAGTCAAATGCATTTTGACACAAAACTGACATTTAACAAACTTGCCAGCCATGTTAAGAGCACGGCAACAACAGCGTTTAAGACAAGTGCATATAAAAACAACACAACAAAAAAAACAAAAACACAAAAACACGCCCAGTTGACAGTCGGCAGTTGCAACAAGTGCGTCAATGCGATGCGACAAGCACCAAAATGGTCAGCACTTTGGGTGAACTGTTGGCCAATTGGCAGTTGCCAGTTGCCAGTTGCCAGATGCCAGTTGTGAGTTGTGAGTTGCCAGTTGGTGGCTGGCTGGCTGCATTCTGGCAACTCGATCTGGCCATATGTGTGTGCTGTCTTTATAAGGCCATTCGACCGATATTTGACATTTTTCAGCGACCACCTCACGCTTTTTGGGCCTTGCCTTGCCTCGCCTTGCCTCATAATGTGGCAGCTGTTGTTGTCTTGCCACCGCAATCGTTTGCCAGTTCATAACTCCTTTTGCCGCAAGCACCTTTCACACACTTCATATCGCTCATAGTTGTGCGCTGCACGTAAATTCCATATTAAAGGTTTACTTACCACTGCACAAAAGACGTCAAACTCTAATCTTCTGCAGATTTCCCTGGGGACTGTGGATTGTCTATTTCATTCAGCTAAGGGTAAATTAAGGAAGTTCGGCTAGCCACGGGAGTCTGACCAGGGAAAGGGGTTCAACATTCAGCGCATGTATAATTTAAAGACATAGAAAATTGAATAAATAATCCCCTGAAACAAAAGTATATTTACTTAAATACAGCTTATTGATTATTATTATATATTATTATTATTATATATTTAACAGATTTGGTTCCATTATAATTTACACGAATGGCTGAAGTTATCAAATAAAATAATATATTGTTATTGGAATACTTTAAAATATACTTACAATAAATAGTAGCTATTATGTATTTTATAATGTTAAAATGAATATTTATTACATTATGAAAACTGAATTTACTATTAAGCTTTGCACAGCTTTAAACAGTTTTTCCACAAATTGCAAACGTTTATTTTTATTTATACGATATATTTCTTCGTTTCTGTAGCATAGCTATTTCTATGAACACATAAGATATCAATTTTTTTTAAACTTTAACTTCATTTCAATTTCGATAATGATTTAATATTGCATAAGTCAGAGAAAAGTTTAGCCAGGAAGAAGCTGCTGTTAGTTACAAATAAATCTCTTTAAATAGCAGTTAAAGGTAACTTATGGCTTCAGTCTATTGCTGACTTTGCTGCTGCTGTGACTTTTTGCAGTTGTTGCAAATGCGACTGTTTGCTGAGTCGGGGCAGCTGCTGCTTACTGCTACTGCTGCTGGTGTTGGGGTGTTGCAACATGTGATTGCAGGTGTTTGCCTCTGGCATTGGCCAACCAAGATTTGTCACCTGCATTGTAAACGCGCTGAGCACGACACGACTTCTTGTCGCCTGTAGTTGGCTTGCCTGTCGCTTGTTATCTTCATTATGGCATCGAGTAAATCATAATTTTGCACCTTCTTTCACGAGTCACAACGCAGCGACAGCCGAAGTTGGGCATGGGTCATGTCATGGCAGCAAACGTGCCAAATTTATCGTCTCAACGGCGCACCCCAAACGCCCACCTCCCCTCCCGCCCTCCTTGTCCCTTCTGCCACCCAGTCGGCAACTCCCACATCTATGTAGGGGCAAATTAAATTTCAATTATGTGGGTGCTGTCCCCTCCTCCGCCTCCCCCCCTGCTACGAGAATGGCTGGTCAATTTCCTGCTGCTGCTAATTATAACTTATAATCGATGGCTGGGAGCGAGGGGAGGGGGGATACTCGGGGGGTAGTTGTCGCCTCATGTCGCCGCAGTTGTTTGGCGGTAATTGCGCGACGATTTGTTTATGGGCCGCCAATCAAATGGACAACAAGCTGACGACCACAAAATACGAGTACATAAAACGAACATGAACCAAAATGGTGCGCCATACCAAACGCGCATTCAAATCAGTTTCAGTTCCAGGCCCCAGACTCAGCCGCAGTCGAGAAGCCACTCCAGACCCAGACAAGCTAACAAGCCAGCGATCAGCGTTGCGACCAAAGACCACATTCGGTTTGCGGCTACAAGGCACGCACAACGACGACGACGACGACGACGACGACGACGACGACGACGTTGACATCCGGAGCTGCCTTTTGCATGACAATTAGAAAAGTAACACACCACATACACTCTCCACACACACACTTAGAATTATGAACCAACTTGTCTAAGTGCGGACTAGACTTTTAGCCAAGACTCGTACTTTCTTTGGCCCGGCTAGACGCGGTTTCTATTTATAAACTAACTCATTAAACAAGCCCAGTCGACGGCTTCGCCGCTGTTGTGATTATCAATGAAGTTACTTCAGTTCATTCAAGAGCTGCTCGTCATGGATACTGATTAGTCTCGAGTTATGTGCGAAATTCCCCCGTCCATAGAAATCGAGCTCAGAATGAAGTTTGACTACTCCACTTCCCCATTTATTTAATAGCAGCGACAATGACCATTGGCGCTGTTATTAGAAGCTCACTTCTAACAGAATGTTAATGTTACCATGTATTTTATTTAGGCTCGTAATACAATGCATGTAAATTCAATGCAGTTGACATAATGCTAGAGATATCAATTTTAATAGAATCATTCCAACAGAATGTTAATGTTGACGTGTATTTTATTTAGGCTTGTAATGTAATCCATATAAATTTGCTGCAGTTGACATAATGCTAGAGATTTAAATGTTAATTTAAATGCCTACTATGTAGGTGGAATCTCCAAATAAGTTGAAAACTCTAAATTCTGAATATTATTTCTTCTAATGACTGAACAAATTTAACTTCAAATGCTTTTTACACTTTATAGTTTATTTATTTTTATAGAACCCACTTTGCTAATTGCCTAATTTTCTATTGTAAGCAATTCAAGAAGTTTCAATAGATTTGTGAATTATCATGGTCTTATCTCTGCTTCTTTCTATTCACTCTATCATTATTGTAGTTAGTTCTTTACTTTATTCAGTTTGTAGCAATTGATTTGAGTTTAGCCATTTCAAACTGCTTCGTTTTTCCCGAATTTCAGCATTTACATGTTGAAGTGCTGAGCATCGCAGACGGACAACTTGATCATCTGGCACTTTGCACACTCTGAACAGTTTTAACACTTTTGGCAATTAGGCAGGCAGCCGACTTGGACTTGACAGCCCTTTTTGAGCTGTGGTCTGAAGACTCAGCGACTGAGCACTAAGCACTGAGTACAGTGAAAATATTTGCTTAGTCAAGAGTTAAGCAAAAGACACTTAAAATGTCAGAACTTTTGACATGCTGCCGCCCGCCCACACGTGGCGGCTAGTTTCGACTGGCAGGCCACGCCCACACACGCATTAACAAGAGCGCCAAATTAAGCCATAAATTTAGCTGCGGGCCCAGACCACCAGCCAAGAGGACGTGTCTGCTGTGAGTTGTTAGCCCAAGGTGGGGAGACTTGAAATGGGGACTGGAGAGGCTTGGGAGACTGACGACTACTATTTCTTCTGGGGAGTAACAGCAGGAGTCGACGCACACAAAGTTGTCTAGCAGCTGGATGTGTTTGTGTGTGCCACACGAGGAGCAGCAGCTGAGTTAGCAGTCGCGCAGCTCGTTTAATAAAAAAATTCAAATTTAATTAGTCTTCAAGTGAAGAAGTAATATTTGTACAATCTGGTGAATTTCGCAGCTGCAAAGCAGGAAAGAAGCCCAAGGAAGTGGGATGTGCATGTGGATGGATGGATGCTTGCAACTTGCCAGTTGAGAGTTGTTGTTGCAGTTGCCGTTGCTGTTGCTGTTGCTGCTGATGATATGAAAATATGAGCTGCAAGTGGGCTGCTGTCCAACTGGCTGCTGCAGCCACATCTGCATTCCAGACAACAAACAGTCAACAGCAGACCGAGACCATGTGGGATTCAGACGGCGAACGAGGCGATGTCGACGACGCGACGTCGGCGACGCCACTTAACGCTTGTGGCTGTGGCAGGGAGGCAACTCAATTGCTGTTCGCTGTTCGCTGTTGGCTGCTGGCTGCTGACTGCGTCGGCGTTGCACATGATGCGTTCTTGATTGGCTGCGCCTCCGTTTGGCTCGGTTCGCCGTTGTCAGAGCGGTTGCGACCCCCAGTGTCGGTGGCATCGCGTGTGACATTGCAGCGAGCGTCTGCCCCATGCACCATGCACCACATTCATTAGCAGCCGTTAAATGTTCACTTAATCATTTCGTCTGTCGCTGACGCTGTTGCCTGCCTGCCACATGCGCTCAGCTGGCTTAGAACTCAAGTGGCAATTGCCTCAGCTCTTTATAGTGGCTGCCTCTGTTTTGCTGCTTGCAGCTTGCAGCATTTGTTGCAATCTTAAGTGCATTCGTGTTGCAATCTGCCAGTCTTAGTCTTGGCGATGTCTTCTTGGGCTTCTCTTTTTTGCTTCTTTCTGCCTGCCACAGTTTGTGATGACTTCAATTAATCAGACACAGCCTGAGATTGCGCTTGCAACACAAATCCTGTAATGCCATCAATGTTGCAAAGTTCATTAAACATTCGATGGCAAGCGACGTGCCACTTTTTAAGCCGAGAAGGTTGAGTTGAACATATTTTCAGAACTCCTTCATCACAGCCAAAGTTTGAGGTGCATAGTCCAACAGTTTGTTGGCTGCACTTATTCTGTGATTGCTGCAAAATTATAAATATATATGTGTAATCTAAAATGTCTAGCTAAATTTTAAAGTAGATTTCATAATAATTAAGTAAACGTAACAACAAGCGAAAGTTTACTTAAATGAGTTTTCCAATTACTTACAAAAAATCAAACAGATTTTAATGCTCTTTAAGATATAGATTTAATGCTTTTTATAGCTAGAAATTGTGCTCTTATTATGTGAACATTGTAAAATTATATGTATATAAATATATTTAAAAATTAAAAATATAAAATATCCAGCTTAATTTTAAAGTAGGTCATATAATTAAGTCAACATAACAATAAGCTAAAGTTGACATAATTGCCAGTTACTAAAAATCAAACAGATTTTAATGCTTTTTAAGATACAATTTAATAGCATAGAATTCTGCCAAGAAAGAAGCGAACAATATTCTAATTTACTTCAGATTTAACTGCCTTTTTGTGATTAAGTTCTCATATAATGAGTCGAGCCTTCTTACCGACGTCATTTGTATTCCTGTAGCGCTTTGCTCTCTGCGATTGCATTAAAAATATAATTATGTTATTGAGAATTTGCGAGTCTCGCCCACTTAGCAATATCTTTATTCTGTCAATACTCTCTCTCTCTCTCTGCCTCCCTGTGTGCGCTTTGCGCTTGTGTTTGTGTTAACTTATTTCATTTTACTGGCAATTTGTGCGCCATTCAATGGGACTGAATTAATTTAGCCAAATTGCCGAGACCAACCCTGCAATTGGGAGGAACATTGCGTACAAATGCGGCAATTAAATTTGAGAGCTGCGGCAAGTTGAGGCGACCGACACACGACACGACCAGGACGTGCGTCAATTAGGAGACGATGTTGCACACACACATGCACACGCCCTCTCAAAGGCGGCCACGTGGCATGCCGCATTATGCATTGAGTCAATAGCGACGCAACGACTGCGAGGTCTATGGGGAGTTGGCAACGAGTCTCATTAGCATGGAAACAGGTAAGAGAGTTCACGAGCCATTTGAACAGTTGGCCAGCTGCCTGGGGCCACGTGTCGCCCAAAATGCAGTTGGAGCAGCAGGAGGCGGGGAGGTGGTGCGAGGCAGAAAAAGGGAGAATTGTATTGGGAACCTTTTCGTTTGTGTCACCGAACAAATGTTGTGGGCCGCTGACCCAATTGCCACTTGGCCGGGGTCATGATAATTTCAGGAGCTGCAACATTGTTGTAATTCGTGCCGCACTCGATCGTGAGTCGTGTTGCAGCTCCAGCTGCACGTGGTGCCCGGCGGTGGCGCCACCGATGTTGCTCCTGACATATGCAAAAAGGCTGCCATAACTGGCGACTCTGCAACTTGCAACGCTGGCAACGTTGGCAACGTTGGCGACTTGGCGACTTGGCGACTTTGTGCAATTTGCGTCGTTTTGGCTGGAGTTTTTCTCATGATTTGACTGCGATTTGCATGGAAATCAAAGTTTTCCAGGCAGCGGCAAACAAAAGATCATGGAAATATACGTCAACTGATTTTAGATTTATGGCAGCAGCAACGACTGTGACTGCCACAAAATGTGGGCGTCGCAATTTTTGCCAGGCACAAGAAATGCGACTTCCCGCTTGAGAAAATCGATACGAGAGCATTGTGAGTGCCGCAAAAACAAAGAAACAAAACGAAAAGTCTACAAAGCGTCTGCGTTGCATGACCCCAGTTCCCCGTCCCTTTGCAGTTTGGCGGGAGGGGCAGTGCGGCATGTGGGGGTGGCAAATTTATGCAAAATGGCTGCCTTCAAAAAGTGAGCGCTGGCGCAGAGAGCGCAACTCAGAGAGACGTCGACTAAGGCAAGGGGAGCACACAGAGAGAGAGACGGTAGAGAGATAGAGAGAGAGAGAGTGTCTCCAAAGTGGTTGCCTGGCAACCTTTTGTGGCAACCAGGCTGGGGGTTGCTTGGCGCTTCGAGGGTTGCCAACGGCTGCGAATAAAACGCTAATGAAACCCTGGGAATCGATAGACGTGGACACCAGATGCAACGCATTTCGTTGGCCCAAACGATTTGGTTTGGTCTGATTGGGTCCTCTACCAACGCTGTGATATCAGTTTGGCGTATAAATCTTGAGCTAACCACCTCACAAATGCTGCATAATGCCACTTGACAGCTGCGCAAGCACAATACATACAACACGCATATATAGATATAGCGTTGCACGCGTTGCAACAATCAGTGCACGTGACCCGCGTGACGCCACGCGGTAAAAATGTTTCACTGTGTTGTGTTGCGTTGCGCTGCGTTCTGCTCATTAAGCGCGCCTTGACAAGCGTTTTGCCCCAGCGATACGATCAGCAGCAACCCTGCCTACCGTTCTCAACATCCTTTGCTGCCTAAGCTCGTGTTGCACACTGGGAAAGTCACGCCGGTGGCATGCCACAACTTCACATCTTCCGCTCATCCAGCTGCGTCAGCGGCGTTTCCAACTCATTGCCTTGCATCACGCTTTTTATGCTTTCCCAATACTATTTTCCCTTTTTTTTTTCTTTTTTACTAAATCCTTTAATATCGAGGGTTGGAGTTGTGTGTGACATGGAATAAAGAATAAAGAATAGGCTTATGTGCTCACCGAGTGTATTTTGATTGATAATTACAATGGATTACAATGCGATCGGTAGTAGTGGGTAGTTTTTACAAATATTCGGTGATACAATATACAAGATGCGAGTATTACGAGTAATTTTTGCTTTCATCAATTGGCTTTGCCTAGAATTCACCCCCAGCAACAATAATAACACTGCACAAAACAAAAGGCTGCTGTATAGAAATATTAGCCTGAGAATTCATATTTTTGTCGTTTCACATTGCTGATATGTTTAAATATAGAGACATTTGTTTGAGATACTTTTTCGACTTCTAGGTACATTTGCATTTAAACATTTGTTAGAAGTAATGCCACATATTTTCCAAAGCCGATAAAGAGACTTTTATAGTATTTGTCTAAGAAAGTTTTTGTATTAACTAGATAATTTTGTATTTCCAAAGATAATTTTCATAAATTGCAAATTATTAATGTTGATGATGTATGTACTTAAGTCTTTTATATGCAGATATTTCTTAGAGATACTTTTCGTTTCTAGTACTTTGTTTTATTTGTTTTTTTTTTTTCACAAGTACAACTTTTGTGCCACATAAATTCTTCTGCATTTTGTTGTCTATAGATTGCTTTAAATTTTCAGCTAAATCTGCATAACAAATACATTTGCAGCCCACTTTCGTTATGCCAAGGCTTTTGAATTGTTTGCCATATTTATTTTGAACATCACTTTCCTTTCAATTGTGCAAGTAATTGCATGTCCTTCAGATGCTATTGTATCTTGCAGATGCAGCTCCATCATTCGTGCTGACTTTCTCAAGAGCATTTCTCCACTATTGACTGTGGCGCAGTGGGGAGGGAGAGTGGAGTTGAGTACTTGTTGTTGTGGCATTGTCTCGTATATCCTCGGACCACGTAATCATGTTACGACACAAAACTGACAACACATTTTCAGCAAAAGCGATTAATATCGCACACGACACGGGTCCGGGCTAAAGGAGCTAGAGACACCAACTGCAACTGCAACACCAGGTTGCAACGCTAAGCGGCAACTCGAAGTGCACCTTCCACTTTGAGTAGCGTTTGCTTGCTTTTTGTTGGACCTGGCAGCTCATGACGTTGACTTGGATTTCTTGCATATGCTGATGCTGTCCATTGTTGTTGTATTTGTTGCTGTTGCTGTTGTTGTGGTGGTGGCTGCTGCAGGCGGGCCGAGAAAAAGATTCGTTTAAAATGACTTAATGGCGAACAGCTCATAAATTCACGAATTTGCATAAAGCGACTGACTATTTGGGCAACATTGCAGTCAAGCTGAGGGAAGCGCCCCCGGGGCACATCATACCAGAGACGGAGACAGAGCTGGAGTTGGAGCTGGAGTTGAGGCTGGAGTTTGAGGCTGGAGCCACAACGGGTGAGTCAGCAAAGGCAGCTGAAACACGAGTGGCCATAGCTGCAGTTGTGGAGCTGTGCCACAGCTCTTGTGACTGGCAGCCTAATAAACACAATTAACTTCATCATTTTGAACTCAAATTATTTCATTTGAATGCGATAAAATCGCAAATCACGAAGCGGCAGCCAAATGTTGCGGACAAAACCAAAGCGAAAGCCACACAGACAATAGGCCCCAAAGACAGACGAGGCAGCGGCAGAGGCAGAGGCAGAGGCAGAGCGAGAGTTGGAGTCGAGACAGGATTGTGTGGTGAAAATTAAGTCAAACTGCGGCTGCAAACGTTTTACCAATCGCAGCTCCAATCGAGCTGATCGGGATGTTGTTGCAGTCGCCATTGTTGTTGTTGTTGTTGTTGCTGTTGCTGTGGCACCCGCAACACACCCGCACCACTTTCAATTGGTGGCACGATGCAGCTGCATTGGTTCGGGAATCGAGCATAGGGCTGCCAATGGCTACGAGGTTAGGGACGTGCCGTGTCTGGGTCTCGACTCCGACTCCGACTCCAACTTCGACTTCGACTGCGAGTTCGACTCTGAGTCTTGGGTCTCAGGCCTGCGACTCTCTGGTTTTGGGGCAGGGAATAATGTTGCATGTCGCGCCAATTGTGAACACGATTTGACTTGGCAGCCGCCTGACAGTGCTGCCCACTCAGCCTTCTGCTTGTTGCTGTTGCTGTGTCAGCTAATCAGCCGGCAAGTATCTCATCTTCGAGGACTACTTGCAACTGCCAAAACAACGGCGCAACACTGGCAACATGCACACGAAAAACTACCAAGTCATGTAGCCTGCTGATTGTTGTTTCTGTTGTTGTTGTTGTTGTTACTCCTGCAATTGTTACTGTTGCTTTGGCTGTTTGCTGGCAAATAAATCTCTTGGCCATTTGCTGCTGTTGGCTGCCAAAAAAATAAAATAAAAAAATAAAAATAACTTGGACACAACACAATCAGCCTAGCCTTCTGCTGTTGTTGCTGTTATTGCTCTTGTTGTTGTTTGTTTTTTTTTGCTGTTTCCTGGAAAGCGTTTCCTGCATTTAGTTATGTTACTTTGCTTTATAACTATGTTGGCGCTCCATTCACAGTTCGCCAGTTGCTGATTCCGATCGTGTCCAGCAAAGCAAAGCGCTGGCAGTTGACTTTATGAGGGTCAATCAGAGTGAGGCTAAGCGGGCTACTCAGGAAAACTGTCTTGGCATGCGGATCGAAGAATGCGATCATATCATTAGAAGCGGACACCAGCTGAATTTCAATATGCAACAAGTTCACTAGAAGGCAGAAAAGTGAAAGAGAGTTTGCTTTGAAAAGCACTCTAAAGAAAAGCTATATAACAGACATAAACTACATGTACATATTTCTAATTGAATATAAAATAATAATATATTAAATATGTATATAAAAAATGAATTGGTTTTTTTTTTTTACCAGACATCAAAGATATCTATAGACATAAATGGAATACAAAATAATAATATACTTCAAATATTTTATAAGATAACTTATTGGTAGAATATTTATTTAAAGTTTGTATCAAAGTATTAAATCATCGATTTATGAATCTCAATTAAAGTTTGATAAAATAATTTAATATGAATCAAATGCTCTGAAGTTTTGCATATTAAATATTTCATTTAAATTGCTATTTGTCCAGTAATAATAAGTAATTCTATTCAACTTCCCACAACTACATCACAAAACATGCTATGTGCGAGGTATATAGAAAAATTTAAGGTTTCGTTAGCGCTCAACGCTCAGTATGTAGTTTGAAGTCAAGGAATACAGATCCAAAATTTTTTGTTTCGGCCACAAATTCGAAATTCCAGAATACTTTTTTTTTTAGCTTTTGCCTTTTGTCTTTTTTTTTTTATTATTTGTTGCGTATTTTAGAAGAGAGAAGATGCATATTCTGGACTTGTTCTTCAATCTGGTGTTGGTCGGCAGTAGTGGCTATGGACTGTATGCCTTGACGCCAACAGATCAGCCTTACGGCTATACGGCAGCCGCATTTTGTTTCGTCCACGGATTGCTGGGCTTGGTGCGCAGCTACCAGTCGGATGGCGACGAATGTTCGCGCACCTTCTTTGTGTCCACCAGCATTGTGGATGTGCTGCCCCTGCCCCTGGCCAACATTGAGTTCTATCTGCAGTCCTCGCAGTCCAATCTTGCCATGGTGCATGCCATGTCCTTGATCCTCTTGCTATACGACACGATGGGCAATCTGGGCGATGACTGGGATGCGGCCACGGAGACCGTCAAAGACTTGTCGCTGCTGGCCAACGTGGCGTCTGCCACATATCTGGGCCTGCAGGAGGAGAACTACTTCCATGTGGGCATCGCGGTGTCGGCGACTGTCGCCCGTTACGGTTCCGCCCTGATCAACATGTTTCTGCCCGAGTTTGGGCCGCATATTGACAAGATGAGCAAGTCTGCTATTATTGGACTCATGACGTACTCTTTGACCCAGAAATAAACCACTCTTGTTAAACAGATTTCAGGGCTTTTGATGTCCTGGAATTCGAGGGATTTGTCGACAAGGGATTTCAGGAGCATTGATTAGTCATTAGTTTTCTTCGCAATTTCAATTTTTATTGGCGTTTTAGAAAATCTTAATTTCATTCTTTTTGCAGCTCCTTCTGGAACTTTGCTTTATGTTCATGTCAAAGAGTAGAAAGTCTTGATGATATGGTTCAATATTTTTGATGACCATTTCTCTTGAATTTTTCTCAAATGTGTTACCCCTTTTCTATTACATATTTTCAGCTCGAATTATACCATGCTTTTAGTGGTCTTCATATTCATTGGATTTACTTTTTTTTAGTAATATATTTTAATAAATATTCGGCGTTAGCGAAGTTTTTCAAAACTTCGTCTTGAGTGAAATTTTATTATTTTGAAGATATTCGATTTATTTTGAGAAATGTTTAGCATCCATTTTTACTTTTATCGAAGTTTTCTATCACAACAGCAGCTACTATTTCTACTTCATAGATTTAAATCGCTTGTTATTAATATTTCTATTGCTTCGCTTATGGATTTGCACTCCTAATCGTATTCGCAAATGCTTTTCGTGGCTTTCTACTACGAAGTGCACTATCGATTACTGCTGGTGGTGGAGTCTCTGGTTGTCTTCTGGGAACTCCACCTTCCATCGAAGCCAGCACTGATTACGCTAAATGACTGCTAAGATAACCGCCTGCCTAGCTGACTGCGCTGGTTGGTTGGATTGTTGGCTAGATTGTTGGCTGTGGCATTCCTGGGAGCTTTCCAAATGCATGTACAACTTGCCACCTCCTCGAGCTCCCCTTATAAAGACAAAAGGCAACTTGGCAGCCGCTGCGCAAGCGCGTGTTTGGAAAGAGTTCAAGTCGCAGCTGGAGACTGCACTGCTTTTGGCGCATAACTGGACAGAGTGACTGTGACTGCGACTGCGACTGCGACTGCAACTGAGATTGGAACAGGGGACTGCAGACTGCAGTCTGTTGTCCACTGTTTTGGCTGGCCCCGTGTTGGATAACAGGCAGCTGAGCGAATCATGGCTCTCGGCATTCGGCATTAGGCACTCGGCACTCGGCCAGGCCATAAAAATGGGAAAATGTTGCGTTAATGCGACGTTTGTTCGAACACAGTTTTCAAACAGATCGACGCAGGCAATTGTTTGGACAGCCAACAGTCTGCTTGCCACACAGCTGAACGCAGCAGAAGGAGGCAACTATGGCAGTGGCAGTTGCAGGGGCACAGACAGAGAGGGGACTTTTAGGGGCCACTGTTCAACACGATTTGCTTTCGTGTAGACATTTTTCAGGGCGCTTGAATTGCCTGAACTTTGCGCAGCTTGTTGTGCGCAGATTTTTTTTTCTCTTTTTGGTGCTTTTGGTGCACGTGGTCCACGGGAATGTCTACAACGGGAGCGGCTCTCACTTGCCCACACACACACTTGGCACAATTTCACTGCGCAGCAATGGCTGCCGCACGTCGTGGCGCCTCCCATCGACGTCGTGGGGGGTGGGGAGAGGATGTCGCGGATGGTTGGCGAGTTGCAATCGATTTTCCCAATGCGATAAGGTTTCAAGAATTGCGGCTGTTTAATGGTCTTCCGGCCATCCTCACGAATCCTTTCAAGCTACACGTGCATGCAGCACAACGGTAAATGAAGGGTAGCTCCGCAACACCAACAATAACACGTGTCGCGCGGCATCAATTGAAAGCCGCGACTGCTGCACATCCATCAGAGCACGTCGGAAATCGGAAGTGGAAGCGCGTCGTCCTCGTCATCGGCGTCGTCGTCTTCTCTCACTCCTCCTCCTCGGACGACGTCTTTTGCGCTCGTTTTCTGGGGGTGGCTGCGTTCAATGTTGATGATGTCAGCATGCGGGCAACTAAAAGGACAATCGATTGTTGTGACACAGCAGCAGTGTGGCAGCAGCCCTGCCTCCTGCCCCCTGCCTTCTGTCTCTGCCTCTTCGTCTCTTGAGTAATTTATCCGATTTCATGCGAGGCTGTTGCCGTTGTTCACGTTGCCAGGCTGCCTGCCTCAATTAACGCTGTTCACTGTGCCACGTAAATCTTAGCTAGCGGCGTCTCCCTCCCTCTCTTTCGCTCTCTTTCTAGCTGCTCTCACGGCTCGTCGACGACGTCGCGCTGCGTGCACGTGCAGCGCAGGACATTTATTGGATTTTTGCCATGTTTTTATTTGTTTCTATATTTGCTCAAAATTCCAATTAAACGCCAATGCCAATGTCTGGCCCTGGGATTGCTTTCGCATTTGTGTATGCACAAAACAGGGTGTTTTATTAGGAAAATTAAACAGATTTCAGTTAGTTTATTTCTGCTGAAGGAGGTAAGTGACGTTAGTAACAAAATGCAATAGACAGACAATCTGTATATCTTACTTTTCTCTTAATTTAATCTTGTTCAGCAGCTTATTGGTTTAAGAAGTTTTAGAAATATTAACAGTTGACAAATCTGCTAAGTTTCTATTTTTTTTGCATAGAGAAATTAGGAAAAACGTTGCCTATTTCAAAATATTATCATAGTTGGACTTTCTTTTTCCGGGACCACTGTAATTATAATGAATTTATTTTTAATGCATGACAATTTAACCATTTTAACGTCTGTAGTATTTTCAAATCTCCCAAAATATTTAACATGGCAGCTAAAAGGCTTGTCAAATGCATTTTTGACTTTAAACCTAAATAATTTCCACAGCAATTTTTTTTCTCCGCTAAGGTTTCGTTGTACACACACCCTGTACTCCATGATCATTTTAATAGCCTCATGTTATTGAGTTAGCCTTAAAGTCTTTCTTTCCCGTGCATACTGAAGACTTAGTAAAACGCAGTCGTCGAAAGGAAACCCCCAGTAAGGCTTCTCTTCTGCCACACTGTGAGAGGGGGGCGGTAGAGGAAGACGTAAACAGAGGCACCCTGTACTCAATTAAAGTTCTCCCATTTCATGTTAAACGCCAATAGCGCAAATGGCATTTGAATGACGCGACTGGCGGGCTCTCAGGAAGGGGGCCAGAGAGAGAGAGGAGAGTAGAGGAGAGGAGAGGAGAGAGTGGATGAGAAAGCGAGGCGGGGCGCGGCAACAGTTTCGAGGCACACGCTGAGGATTAGAAGTGTAATCAGCATAAAATGTTGCCGGCGCAAAAGCGAACAACAAAAAATGTGGCAAACATGAAATCCAATATGTGGCAGCCAAGAACACAGAATATCGTAATAGCGGCCAGCGGCCAGCGGCGGCGGCGGCAACGACGTCCATGATGATACGACGACGACGCTCGTACGCATGTCCCTATACAAACACAGCTAAAGATACAGATACAAACAGAGCTAAAGATACAGATATAAAGCTATTGCTTTGCCTGCAGACGCAGATACAAATGGGAGTGCGAGTAACGAGCTGAGCGTGGAACACGTGCAAAGCCGCGGGGGACTTGCACGACTTTTGTGTGTGACGAGGCCGAAGTCTGTGGACCTGGAACTGGAGCTGGACGCTGCAGTTTGTTGCAAGTTTGAAGCTGCGCTCTGGAGCAGCGTGGTGTGAGCGTAGAGTGAGCCAACGTTGCTTGCTTTTGCTTTTGGGCTGGGCCACGCACCCAGAAAAATCAGCAAATGCGCGTTGCCTGTCGCATTTAATAACTGTTTTTAATAAGTGTCCCTTGCGGCCATGCGTTGCGAGTAAGACTCGATGTGTGTGTGTGCGTTTGTGGCACGTCGTTGTCGTTGCCTGCGTCATTTGCATGGGGCAAGAGCCGAACCCCGAAAAAATGCCCCATGCCCGCTCAGTTGTCGTTGTCGTTGTCGTTGCTGTTGCCGTTGTCGTGGTTGCTGCTCTTACTCTAATTGCACGCCCCGTTTTGCCGCAAGTTTGACTCACGCGCACTCTCTTCAGGTGCCGTCGCAGACTGGCTGTAGTTTGCCGCCGCGTGCAACATGCAACATGTTGGCTGCAATTTATTAGTGCTGCCATTATCGTTTTTCTTCAGATTTAGCTGCAAACACCGCTGACTCTCGCTCGTCGCCTCTCTCTCGGATCCTGTTGCCGCTGTTGCTGCTCCTGCCGCTCGATTCTTGGTCTCATATTTATTACTATAATTTTCCATATGTTTTTCCCCAGTGCGTTTGCATTCGCAGCGCATTCGCTCTGGCTGCTTGTTGCCTCGTTTTTTTTTTTTCGGCAAATTGCGCCTGGAAATTGCTGGCATAATTTGTTGCCTTTGCTAAATATGAAGATCAGGCAACCAGTTTACCAGTTCCCCAGTTCCCAAGTTCCCAATGCCGCCGATCTTAAAGCTGAAACTGTGGCTGCAGTTCGTCTTCGTCTACGTCTGTCTGTTGTGGCCAACCAAAAAAAAAATTTATTAACTTGTGCAAAATTAGTCGTTTTGGTCGTTTAGTCGTTGCAATTTGATTTTTATTGCGAGTTGTAAATTGTAGCGCCATGTACACGAGTCGAGTCGAGTCAAGTCCATGTGTATCTACGAGTGCGCGCTTGTAACATGCATAAGTATGTTATGCATGCATCTATGAGATACACACACACACACACACACACACACACACACACGTTGCAAGCCACCGAGCGACCACACTCGCTTACATCCTGCCACGATTCAACTGCAATTAGTTGCCGTCAACTTTAACGTCTTTGTGGCCGTCTCGCTTTTTAGACGATTTTTTTTTATTAGTTTACCATGGCACTGAAAATTGTTGCACTAATCAGCTGACAATTTACGAGGTATTTTGTATTTTTGGTCGAAGCGAGAGAGACGCAACGAAAAGTACATAAAAATCGAGAAGCAACCAAAAGTGGAATTGGTATTCGAAGCTGCAGCACTAATGTTGAACTATGCTAAGCATGTGGCGTCTATAAAGCAGCTCGAGAGAACTTTGATTAGTTGTAATCTTAACCAGCTGCATCGTAAAAACAACATGCCGCACGTTTCTTAATTACTCGTAGCCCCAACCTGGGATCACTTCTCTTCCCTCTCTCTGAGTGTCGCACTCTGTGTGTGTTCCCAGTGTCAGGGGCGCCTCAGGTTTAGACATGTCGAACATATCTATAAATTGGCTCAGAATTGCATTCTGTGGAATCTTGTGGTGGGAACGTTGGACAGTTTGCAGCAACCTCGAGCAACCCGAGGAAGTTTAGGGGCCGATTTGCGGATCGTAAATGATGCAAATCAATGCAAGTTTGTTTTGTAAATTTAGGAATTTATGCGTAGCTTTTGAATGCGAATTGTCGTCAGCGTTTAATATTGACACATTAAATTCACACTTAACTTTGTATTAGCTTGAAATTCACTTACAAAATGTTTTAATTGTTCAACTACAAAGTAAAAACAATTATTTTTAACGGAATACATGAAATTTGAAATATTTTTAATGATTGCAACTCAACGCATACATTAAGCTCACTAACTATTGCATAGCCACGTTTGTGCAACTAGTTTCTGGCTGGCTAATTTCATTAAAAATGTAGACATTAACTTTCTTTTTAAGGCAAACAAGTAATATTTATTGGGCAATAAATGTGGAAGGCAAGTCGTGTAATTTCGCACAAATTGCTGGACTGACTGTTAGGCTGTAACGGTAAACACATTGGCTTAAACGAACCATTAAGTTAGCATTAAGTGCGAGCCCCACAAGTTGCCACAACTCGACCCCAGATCTGTTGACTCAACTCGCGTTGATGCAGCAGCTACTGATGCGGCAGCTGAATGTAAATGTCAAAGCAAATCTGCATTCAGAAGATATTCATAAAAATTCAAATGGCAGCCATAAATCTATTGGCCGACTGGCATCTAGGGACGAACACACGAGGCGCAAGAAGGGAGCACAGTTTGTTGTGGCAGCAACTGAGGCAGACAGACGACAGTGAGGCAGTCAGCGGCGACTGACAAATAATTTAGCATAAAATCAACGACAACTGCCAATTTTTTAGTAATTAGCCAGACGTCTGCGCTTGCCTGCCTTCCAGTTGCCCATCCAGCTCCATGCCACACACTGCACGCTGCATGCAGCAGTTGAGCGCAATTAATAAACGAAAGAAGAGGAGAGAGACAGGGAGAGAGAGAGAGAATGAACCCCTCGATCTTGCAGAGTTGCTCGCTTGCCTCATTGTTAGTCGAAAAATGCGTCTTAAAGCATTTGCAGAAAATTAATTGTGCTCCACGCAGATTAACACATGCGTGGCATGGACACGGAGACAGTGGCAGGGGCAGACAGCAGATGAGAGGCATATGACAACAGCGCCGAAGTTGAAGATGAGGATCGTTGTGGCATGCACTGAGAATGCTGTGCGTTTAACAAATTTGAAAATTTCTTGCTGCATTTTTACGACTGTCGCCCGCTGCCGTTGCCGCTGGTCGCATTTTTATATTGCCTTCGCCGGCGCTGCTGCTCTTGCTGTTGCATGTGGCACGCGCGTCGCATAATTAATTAAAAATGCATTTAAACGAAGCTTCACGACAGTCAATCGCTCGTGTACATTTGGTTACAGACAACGCACACACACATACACATAGACACACACTCATGAGCCCTGCCAGCTGCAACCCACGTTGCATGCCCCGGCCGGCCCTGCGGCCCCCGCAACAATCTGTGGCACAGGCAGCATTCACATTTTTCTAAGAAGCCTTTCGTCGCCGTGGCATGACTGCAATAAATATACCGACATCAAATAAGAGAATGGAGAATTATTTGCTTGTTAGAATTTTGTGTCTTGCAACATGGCCGCAACTGGCAGGCCTACATATGTTTGCTGCATGTATCTGCATCTGTATCTGTGCGTTGTATATGTGCGCTGTATCTGCTGTGCGCTGTGTTCTGTATTGTGTCGCTGTCGCGGTCGCTGTCTGTCTATGTGGCATTCGTCAAAGAGTTCGTGTTGACAAGTCCCAAAATGAACGGAAGAACACGGCGCACACAAATCATGGCGAGACGCTCGATCGACGCTCGACTACAACGTGGCTTTGACTGATGCATCCTAACCTTAAACGGTGACCTCTTTACGTAATCCCCATCAGCCTCTGAACTATGGCAGCCTTACCTCTGGTTCCCCTCGAGCCGCGAGGTATTTAACATTGCACTACATGACTTGGCTGCCAATACTTTCGAAAGCGCTGAGTGTTATAAGTCTACAGAGAAACAAAATGATTAGAAACGGATTAGATGTTCCTAGTGCTGATATACAGTCAGTTGTTATATGAGTGCATATTTACTGCTATCAAACCTACTATACAGAAGTTAAAAGAAATAATTTCCAACTTTACGTCAAGCAAATAAAGATACTATCTTATTTAGGGAAACATTTCGAATTGTGAATATTACTCAGCTTCTATACTATTGAAAATTATATTTACTACTTATACTTATACTTATACTTAATATTATTGTTAACACCTACTTAATATTAACACCTATAATATTTTGTTATATTAACAGATAATAGGCTGTTTAAAATTATATTTCTTCAATTTTCTTAAATCATTTTTTTTTTTTAATTTGTTACTAAACTTATTTTGGAATATTATAAAAACATTTACATAATGTTTTTCTTATCTACCAACACAAGATAAACTAGATTACAGCTCAATAATCGTTCTGCAGCAAAAACCTTTAAAACGCAGCGCATCACAATTCTTTTTTTTCCGATGGCAACTTCGATTGATATTTCTACACATTTATTTACTTATTTGATTGTGGAAATTCTTTTGACAGCTGCATAAACATGAATGATATTCACGATATTCAAACAACCGGCAACGATCATCAATTGCGTTTTATGATCACTTTTCAATTCGTGGGAATTATTTACAGTCGAGCATTTTTCTTGAAATTCAAATTGAAAATTTGAGTAAATAAAATATGTACAAATAAATATTGGCTGGCCGTTCAAATAGTCCGACAGTCCGACAATCTGACAGTCTGACAGTCAGCGCGTTGATTTGTGAAAACAGAACAGATCTAAAGGCAAATATTTATGTGGATATTTATGAAAATTTCTGTACTTATTTTCGTTACTATATTCTCAGATTCGTTGTTGTTGTTGTTGGTGTTGGAAAATTAAATAGCTCACTGAAAGCCACTTAACAGTTGATTTCATTTGAATTTAATGCAACATTAGCGCTTTTTTATGCCACTGCCACAAAATTAAGGTGATACAATCTACAGACCAAACCAACCTCCGCCCTCCCTCCTCCTACATACCCCCATCGATGGACCACCGACGGTTTCTCTATTTGAGAGATCTGTGGCACTGACTCGGGTTCTGCATGTGGTTCTGGTTTTGGTTTCTCGTGTAGCAGGCGCCGTTGATGGGAAACAGCTGACCAAAACGTACCAAAAATATTTTATTTATGCGCTAGATAAATAAAGCAAGATACCTACAAAAAAAAACATAGAATGAAAGAATTGCCCTACGGGGCGAAACTTTGATTGGCAGCACGACGAAGAAATCTCAATGGAGCCACTTGGACTCAAGTAGATGAAGAGCAGATGGCACAGGTGAGTCTAACGAATTCACTATCAGTCTGTGAAAGCGGAACTACAAGCTCCAACAAATAACCAAGTAATTACTCGACAGACTGATCTGTGAAGTACTTGAACCCATATGGAAATATCAACAGTCAGTCAGGCGTAACTTTATAAAAAAAAAGAGACTTTGCAAGTCTCACTATTTGGGTATCCATTGTGGGAAAATTATTAACATTTTAAATAGACTAAAAATCACAGTAATTTCTTTTTTTTAACATTCTATTGAACTAAATACAAAAACGCTGTAATGAAATCCAAATATCATTGAATTAATTTGATAGCAAATCAAGTCTCAAAAATGTATTACAAAATTCAAAAGGAATGAAGCTGATGAATGGCTGATAAATTGAGTACATACACCTATATGTACAACATAGATAAAGTAGCTAGAGAAAAGATAGATCGTTTTAAAGGCAATTGTAATGATTCAATTGATTAACTACGCTTAGTCGCTGGAGTAGATTATGTTGATCGCATGCGATCTGCAATGTGGGAAGAAGGAATAGATTGATTTACGGCTATTAAGCCAATGAGTTGACTGACTTTATAGGTAATCAGATATTCACAACAGTATAAACAGCTATAAAGTTGCATTATATGTTTTAGATTGACAGCGTGATTAATAGTTAATCAAAAACGAAGATGCCTGCGTACAATTATAGCGAAATACATGAACTTCATCGTTTGATGGATTCCATGACACCTTGCAGTTATAAACACACGCTAAACCCTAAAATATCGGGCTATAAATTGAGTAGTTGAGTTGAGTCCACAATAAATTATGAGTTATGGGTTATGTTGCAACATCTACTTGTGTCCGAGTCGAATCGCAGAGGCAAAAGCTGCACAATTTAATGCTACGGTTGTGGCACATTATGTATAATACACATGTGAGAATACGAGTAGGAAGGAATCGGAGTGTGTAGTAGTAGACTCTCATTCATGTGCTTGCTAGTGAGTGGCACGAACACGAACGCGATCATGTGGGGCACGCAGCGGGTAGCCAGGTGCTAATAGGTTGGCCATAACGTTTAACCACTGTACTGAATGGGCAAATTTACAATTTGCAGCAACATTTTGTGTTTGCCGTGTGCCCATCAATTCGACTAATGAATGCATATGGAATGGCCAATAAGTGCGGCGATTTGTGCGCCATAATGAAGACCATTTGTTGCGCCAGCTGCCAACTGCCCACTAAACTATTCCAACATGGCCAATAGCCAATTGATGTATCTAACAGATACACATACAACTATCTACATATATCTGTGGGCAAATATGTTCGTACAACTTCAGTTGCGGCAACTTTGTTTAGCATTTAATGAGCTGCGGCCTGATATTCTCAACACATCTGAAGAGCCGGAGGGGTGGGGGGCACTTTATTTGAAAATCCATGTGGAAATATTTGATTTTATATACTTCGCTCAGCAGATCCAAGTGCTATAGATCGGGCTGGCAAGGTTCTCGAGTTCTGCATAGCATCACAGATGCTTCAGCTCTTAACACTTGTCCGACTGTCGGCCTTTTATCACCCCATTGGCAGTGAAATGTTTGTTTTAGCCACAATGCTTACGCACTTTTCACACAACAAACACAGACAGCGAGAGCGCGCGATAGAGACAGAGAGACAGAGAGAGAGAGAGAGAGAGACAAGGAGAGACTGTGTGTGTATTCCATAAAATATTGGAACACCTGCAAATTGCACAACATGAAGCGAGATTCGTCACAAGCCCCGACCTCGACCGCATGTCTAAATGAAATGCAAGGCAATAAGTCAGACCAGTCCGTCTCCCACCCATCCGCAGCACTCCCTCACCCACAAAACAAAACAGCTGACAGGAAGTTCGTAGCACAGCCAACCCCTCGGGGCAACATCCCCAAAAAGCTGCCCGACTACTTGGCTGCTTGGCTGCCTCTCCGCCCACTCGCAGCTGGTAAGAGCCAGGCTCATGAATACATTTGAGCTCGTTAACTGGCGGCACACCCCCAACATTGCCATTTTTGGGGGTGGTTGCCAGGATTCGTTCGTATTCAGCTCTCGGCTTTGCACGTGCACAATTTCGAGTTGGAGTCCATCAAAAGGAATTTGCTTTGTTTGCGCTGGGGAGCGCGTCTGACATTTATTAGAATTCTTGCTGGCCCCCCCAAAAAGCAGGAAAACCCGAATGCGGGGGGTGGCAAGCGTGTAATAAATTTGAGTTGAAAGCTTTTTCGCCTATGTGTCTGCATGCCACAGGAAATGCCGCACATAAAACTTTCGTGTTGCTTTTTTTTTTCCTTTTTCTTTTGCCTCGTCTCGGTTTGTTGATTCTCGGTTCTCCACGCTTGACTCTCCGCTCTCAGCTTTCAGCTTTCAACTTTCTGCTTACGTTGTTCGTTCGGGCTCCCAGCAAAGTCGGTTTTCAGTTCCATTAAAGTCGGTTTTGTCGTTTGCACTGGGCGATAAAGGGAGTCTCTGTGTCTCTGTGGCTGATTTGCAAGCCTTAAAGCTATTTGTTAGTCATTGAAATCAGAGCTGGCAACATGCCACGCATATTGACTTTTGCAGCTGCATGAACCCGACGCACCCCACACTCAACTGGCGGCAGCCAAGGGAGAGAAATTGACAACACAATATTAAGGATTACTTCGGCAACCAGACCAGAGACACGTGTAAAGGTATTTGTGGGTTCATGAACCGAGTTAGAAATTACTTCAAGCAAAATAGTACAAATTTTAAACTCAAATGAATTTGTGGTAATGAAATGTTTTTAAATTAAACAAAAGCTTATTGTGAGGCATCCTAGAACTTTTATAAATATGTGGAAATCATTTTAAAATACTGTTAGACTTAATTATTATTTTTATTCAAATTTAATTATTGATTATTTTAGATTACTTTCATGTAGGTTCACATGATACGATAATATAATATATACTGAGAAAACAACAAGTTCAAATATAAAATATGCGATTTAAATTCATACATGACAACATATGATTACACTTGTACAATTCATGTGCGACCTCGCTCGTCGATGTTATAAAAATGCAATCAACTTTGTGTGCCATTGCTTAAGTGTGTTGCCAAGAGCTGAATTTGGCCATATGCGAAACAAATACAGCCAGCCTTTGGCTATTTGTGGCTATGGTTTCATCTGCATATATTTACCCCTCCAATTCCCGCGAGCCAACTCGAACCGAATTGTAATTAGTAAGCAAATCAAACGGGACAAACAGAGTGTCGCATATTTGTCAAGCAATTGGGTTTTAGTGCAGACTACAAATTAAAATTATATATTATCATTTGTACTTCGTATATGCGACACAAACAAACCGAGTAAACATTTGAGTAGCCGAGCGAGAAAGGTTGACATTTGTTCGAGCACAAGAGCAAACAAGCCAAACAAGGCCAAAGGGACCAGCGGGAGAAGGGTTTAGGATTGTGGTTCGCACTGGTCTATATACTATATAGTATAGTATAGTATAGTATGTGGCAAGTACATTTTGCGATTGCTGAACACTTGTTATTTCATTTTAATTAAGTTAATTGCGCTGATTTCGTGTCATTGGGCGATTCGCAGGGGTAAGTCGAGGGTTGCCATGGGGCAGCCATCGTAATCGATGGATGGATGGCACCTCTAATGCCCACTCATAGACGCACACTCAGTCACGCACTCGCCGGCTGCGCTGAGTTGCTCAAGTGCTATGACACTATTGTTTTTATGCCACGTAATCCAAATACTTATAGGGTGTGCTCAACTAAATTCAACTTTGCCGTGAAGTACATTAAATATCAAGAGAATAAATTTCGTATCTTATTTGAATTGAACACTAGGAAAAGAAATAATATATTATTAACTAATTAATTAATTAAGATAATTTATATAAAATAAATACTATATTTTTTAATACTCATTAACAGAATTTATCGAAAATTAATAATACATTTCTGAATACTCATAATTTAAATAATAGGCAGTTTAAATAATTTAAACATAACTTATATACAAAATATTAATATAATTTTCAAATACTCATTAACACAATTTACATAATATAAATACTAAATTTGTGAATAGTCTTTAACATCATTAATTAAAATAAGCAATATAAATATTTTACACATAATTTATATAAAACAAATAATGTATTTTTGGATACTCATCAACATAAATAGATCTAATTTTAACATTTTCGAATGATATTACGATTTATTAAAATGGGACTATAAATTTAATGCAGAAGTTTTATGTGACTCCTCTCTGTATTGTACTATTAATATTTATATATAAATATTTTTGTTTGTCTAAAATACGTTCTTACCCACCCCCTAAAATGCCTTTAAATTTCCAACAGCATATCTTGTAGTCGTGCTCTTTGGACATTTCGTGTCGCTTGTTTTTTCAACCCTCTAAGATGCGGAGTAGACACAAAAAATGTAGACAGACTTGCGTGCGAATTATTGGCAAATGTTCTGAAAAACAAAAGCAAAATCCGAAAACATTCGGCAATCGAAGTGAATGAAGAGGAAAAACCATCGAAGAACACACAATTCACACACAGTGCATAAAATGCTTTTTTTCGGACATTTGGTTTGTAATTTCCGCGTTGCATTTGGTTTTGGGCAAATATTTGCCATTCAAATGAGAAATCTGTTCAAATTGAGGTTTCCGATTTAGGTTCCATTCCAGTCGCCATCGACAGTTGGTCAATGACAAAGCTGCCGCAGCTGCAGACAGCTGTGCTCGAGTGTTGAACTAATTACAGCTGGGGACTCTGCTTGTGGTGGCACAGTTTTTCAATGAGAAAGCAGAACTTAAGGGCCAAAAGACATCCGGCGTTTTTGCAGCTTGCCACTGCAATGCTGCAACACAACACGACATTTTAATAGAGTCGCTCAAGTGTGGGGGAGGAATCAGATTTTATAACTTAATCAACGCAGCCGTCGCTAATGGCACATGTGGGCATTGGTTTTGGGTTCATTTCTTTTTTTCTTGTTGTCCTGTGTCTGTGTACGGGGAGCTGTCGCCGCCCTTAAAGGCTGGAACACTTTGTGGCATAAACATTTGACCAACAAAAGCGCAAACACAATCATTTTGGGGGTTGTTGCAACGTCAAAGTTGTTTCCCCCCCAAAAAATGTCTGCGTCGAAAGTCAGACATAAATGCGTTACGCGCTATCAATCTTGATTAAGAGTTGGTGCTGTGATTTTTGTTGCTTTTAGACAAGAAGTTTAACAAGCTGCCAACTCAAATGGACAGGCCACGTGCCACGTGCCACTCACAATAAATGCAGATATGGAAGAAGATGATGTTTCAAGTTTTAAGCTGAAAAGTGCGGTCGCTCTATATTGTACAATGCAATGCGATTTAATGGCGTCTACGGTTACATGACTCAAATTGCGCTTGTTTGCTGAAAATTGCTTGAAATGCAAACAACTTTTGAAATGAAAACATAAAACTGTCCAACTGCAGCGATTTTCTCATTATTTTGCACCGTTTTGTGGCAATTTCAATAAACAATAAATCCCTACTAGTCGCACAAGCAGCCAAAGCCGTTGCAAAGCAAATGCAAGCCAAAATATATCGGAAAAACTGCCTCGAACCGCGAATTGTGCAAATTTATAGCAATTTTCACATGAACTGAAGGAGCCAAGCGACGAGGCTCAGGCGCCTGCCTACAACGGCAACGACAACAGCAACAGCATCGCCAGCTGACCAGCTGTGGACACGGTGGCCAGAAAGTCTGCAGCATCGACTGTCGTCGGGGCGTATGAGTGACGCGATTGAGGCTGAGCCAAACGACGATCGCTTGTTGGCTGTTTGGGCAGCGAACATAATCGTAAACAAATAAAATTATTGCTGCCGATCATGCACACAAATTTATGCACACACCAACACACAAACACACACACACACACTCAGCTCACTGGCCACACCACACACAGACGTCGCCTATTTTGCACTAATTTTCTAGGCATTTTCGATGCGACGAGGGAGATGCAAGAAACAGGGAGTATCGATCGACTGCTAGTATCGACTGCTGCTGCTGCTGCTGTGGTCCACTCACAAGGTGTTGCCGCAAGCTGTGTGTGAAATATGCAACAACAGCGTGAAAAACATGAAAGCAACTGCAGCCCCAGCTCCACAGCTCTCAGCTCGACTCTCTGTCGCAGCAACAGCGACTTGACCACGCCACACAGCGGGAATTTGTGGCTGCATTTTCGCGTGCAAAAGCCGAAAACGAAAATCGCTTGGTCCAGACTACTAGCTGGATAGCTGGAGCAGGCAACTAATACCGGTAGTCAGCCGTAGAGCGCGAAGAGTAAAAGCCTGACTGCGTTATTTGCGCTTGGGCACAGTGTCCACCAAGCAATTAGGGGGGAAAATATTGCAAAGCATATTGAAAATCGTTTAATAATGTCATTAAATCTGCGTCGAACATTTATGAAAATGCAGCGAAACAAATTGTGTTGTGAATCTGATTATGATGCGCTTATATTACAAATAATCATAAATTAATGGCTGCAGTAACAAAATATGCCCAAATATTAAATATTTAATGAAGTTAACACATTTCTAGTTAACTATCGAAGTATACAAAGTAAAGCGTTCTAAGTTTAAAGATCTTTATAAATATAATTAAGCAGTTTGTTGAAATGAAACAAATCTTATTTATATATTATAATTTAACAAACTAATATATTTTTCCATTTTTTTTTTTAATATTTTTTTTTTTTAAAAAAAAAAATTTTTTTTTTTTTATTTAATAAAACGTTTTATTTTGAATATATGTAATTAGACAGTTAGTTGAAATTAAGTGAACCTTATTCAAATATTATAATTTAGAAAAACTATATTCCTTTTTCGAAATTTTTGTGCATGAAACATAATTATTTAATAAGATAAAAACAGAGTAATTTTTCTGTGATTTCAATAAGTTATATTGTAGTTATTCTATGCCTCAATTTGCTTTATAGAGTTATTATAAATAAGAACAATTTGAACATATATATATTAATACTGCAAATCAATTTGCAATACAATGAGTAATATAGAATTATTGTATTAGAAATTAAAGAGCACAATTTGTAGTGATGCCCAAATTGGCTTTTGTGAGTCATTTGATTAGCTGCGAATGTGTTGCATTCTAATTGCAATCTGTTCACACCACAGTGCCTTCAAGGTGTCTGCTGTCATTGCAACTATGGCTCTGACTACAACTAAGACTGAATCTGAGGCTGACACGATGACTGAGACTGCGACTGAGACTGAGACTGAGACTGAGACATAGACTGCAATTGTGGCTGCTGAGGCTGAGGCTAAAACTTGGACTGAGTCTGAGTCTGCGGCTGCTTGTTGGAGTGCAAGTCCGCGTGCTGTTTGGCAGTTAGACACGTTAGCGCGCGCCTGGGCAATTTTCGCTTTAGCCGCATGTTGATGATCATTAAGTGCGACGACGAGTATGTTGCCACAGTGGTTGGTTGGCTTTTGTCTGTGGCACGGCATTGCACGGAGTTTTCCTCTGTCGGCCACTTGAAGACGTCGCTAATGAAGACTTAAGCATGACGTGTTGATAAAGATCTTTGCACATGAGCTTTTTGTTCAAGCACCGCGACCATTGCGTTGGTCAGTCAGTGTCAACGGTGCCCATCATCAGTGCCCGTCGTCGTGGCTTGGTATTTAAGTGTAATTCTTAGTTAGTTGGGCCGTTTGTTTGCCCCACCAAATGGGCTGATAAACGCACCCAAAGCAGCGAGTTGCGTAGTCCGCATTAGAACAGTTGTCTGTCGGTCTGTCTGTCAGTCAGTCAGCTGTCGGTACAAATTTCCCAAAGGGCACGACGAACGTCCTGCTCTATTTCTATACTCATACTCGACGTTTCATAACATACTCGACTTGTTTGAGCAGCCAAGGGGTTGGCATTTTGCACCCTCTTCAAAGCCAACGCGAGGTATCAATGACCATCCCAACAAACAATGAAGACAGTTGTTGTTGCTGGCAAGCCATTTGTTTGACTTGTTATTGTTGTTGTTAGCTTTTAGCATAATTAAACGACACATGCCACAAAATGCACTTCTATGGCTTAAGCCCGCCTCTCTCTCTCTCTCCCTCTCTCTCTCTCACTGTTGCAACTGCCCCAAAATAATCATCATTGTCATCATCGTCGAAGGACATGGCATCCATATGTTCTATTTGTTCGCTCTATTCTTTCGCTCCTTATGGCTGAAAACAAAATTTGTACTAAATGAAACATAAGGTTTCATTATATTACTTTTGCTGGTCACCTACGGTTCGTTCGGCAATCACCCTCCCCAAGTCGAATTTCTGGTGCTTCTCCCCTCGTTCATTTCATTCATTTCATTCATTTGCATTGAGCACATCGACTGATGGATTAGTTTTCTTTTCATTCCGCTTTCACTTTCGCCTTCGGTGAGTATGTGTTTTTTTTATTTCTTTTCTCTCTTTTTTGCGGCTTTAGCACTTTGGTTAGAACACGAATTTTCAATTTTCGTAATGATTGATGGCGTGTGAGAGCGCAATGCAAATGTATTTAATTAAAAATTACTCAAATGTGTTGCAGCTGCAGGTGTGCGAGGCTTTGGCCCCTGGCTATATGCGAGAACCCCTCTCTATCTCTCTCTCACTCTCTTCTGTTAACCCTCTCGTTAATGCCTTTGGTGACTTCGGAGAGAGGGGAAAAAGTCTCCGTGTTAATGAATGATTTCTGTTGACTTTTGATTGGTTTTTGATTGATTTCCGTGAAATGTCTGAATGAAAAACTGAAAAGCAGGTATTTTGTTTGCGTATAATGTGTTTCTTTTTTTTTTTTTGGCTTTGATTTTTTATTTATATTTGTCTATGAAAATGATCCATGAGCAGAGTAAGCTTAGTTAAGCCAGGGATCGAATTGTGATTTGAAATTTGGGTGGGAAGAGATTTATTTTATTGTAAGACTATAAAATACGTACAAATAATACATTTGTTATTATTTTAATGTATATTTTTATTTCCATTTGAATGTTTTGAATGCCTTTAGGTAATCAGAGTAAAAAGGTTTCTGTCAATCAGTGAATAATGTTGATATTATTCGCAATTTCTGCCTTTCGCCGCAATTTCATAAATTCATTTAATTAATTGTATTGGGATGAAAAAAAAATTATAATAAATAAAAGATAAGCGCAGTGACTTGAAATGCAAATTGAGAATGAGAAACAATTAAAATATTTGCAGAGCATGTTGCAACGCCTCAGACTTTTAATGATGTTTTATTGTCTGCTTCGATGGCGAGACAAATACCAACACTCTCACACCAATACATACATACACACACACACATACACTCACGTGTGTGTAATAATATACTTCTATGCGATGCGATGCTATGCGATGCGACGCTATGCGATGTGATGATGTTGATGATGATGATGACGATTTGCGACTAAATAATTGAATGCAGCTGGTTGACGGTTGTCGCATTAAATTTAGGTGTCTGTCTCTGTCTGTCGTTGCCTCGACGTCTGCCTCTCTGCCACACGCTGGCGTCTGCGACTGGGAGACACTCTGACTGAGCCAACGACCGCGACAACTGACTGACTTAGAGACTCGAGACTCAATAGTCGAGACTGGCTGACTAGCTGACTGATGGACTGTGTGACGGCGCGACAGTTGGACGTTCAGACGCTGGGGCATGCAGCGAAGACGCGACAATAATAAATGAAGCGATTGCAAGTGTAACAGAACAATGACAGCAACAATTGCAGCGTTTGGCATTTGCCAACAGCAGCAGCAGCAACAACGGCAGCAGCGTAGGCAGACAAAGGTCTATTAATAATTTTTGGTGCAACACACGACGATCGACGATTGTCGAGCGGCGGTGGCAGCAACAGACGACAGCGCCGGCAACTAACGATCGACAACTGCAACAGCCAACAGCCAGAGTCACAGCCACAGTCACAGCAATGGCAACTGATTTTTGAGGCAGACAGGCCGGCAATGCGTCGCGTTGGCTTTTCCAAAAATAAAAGCCAAACTAATGAGCCGGCAACATGCAATGTGGCAGTCGCAGCAACGCACGTGCAGCAAAAAAGCGCAACAACGAGACGAACACAAAAAAAAAAAAAAAAACAATCGACAACAAAAATAAATAAATAACAAACATTCATACAAATAATTGATGGTTTGCTTGCAATTGTTGCATGTTGCATTGTTGTTTTTGTTGCTGCTGATTGACGGCAAATGGCGACAAAAATCAGCGTCTGATTGACAACTCAATTGCAACTGTGTGTGTGTTTTATTTTTTTGTTGTGCCGAAAAGTCAACTTAATTGATTTCGCTTTCTGGTTGGTATTGGAAACATTTCTCTGTCTTGCCACAGCTGGCTGCAACAACAGCCACAGCCACGGCGACGGCGACGGCGACGGCGACCGATGATTTATTGCAACAAATGTTGCGCGGAAAACTTTCAAGTCCAAAATAGACGAAACATGCATCTTCAACTTAATTTCCAATTGGAATTTGACGTCCCCTTCCCCTTCCTCTTCCCCACCACCACCACCGACTGCGACTTCGACTCCCACTTCGACTTGGAGGCCTTTAAAAATGCTCATTTGTCATTTGGTCTCAGTTCGAAATTGTCGCTTTCAAATTGCACTCGTCGCGTGTCTCTATTTTGATTGTCAAAACTGTTTTGCGGCTGTTTGTTGCCCGTTGACAGTTTATTATGTTTGACTGCTTGTCTCCGGCTATTTGGACTCGTGTTTTTGCTAGGGATTTACTCGAAAGCGCCCCAAACACTGACAAAATCGTGACCTCCAAACTCCAGCTGAAGATCAATCGCAAGAATGAAGACTGAAGTTGTATTGGAAATGCTTTGATAAGCTAACAACGAATACTAGGCAACAACAAACAATCTCTGGCAACATCAAATAATCGATATAAATGAATTGCTTTAAATTGTTTTGTTTGTATTTGCATCGGAATCAAAGTGAGTGAAAGAGGAAAGTGAAAAATATTCAAACGTTAGAAATTTGTTAAAGAGAATTCATGCAAATTCTTCTAAATGCAATACAAACCTAAGAAGGGATATAATAAGATACTATAATCTTTAGTTTTAAAGCAACTTAAACAAATGTAGTTTATGGAATGAAAAAAAAAACCAAAACTTCTTTTATTTGAATTCCACAGTAAAAATACAGTAAAAATACTCTTAATAAAAGAAAATTTAAAGCCTCTTTTTATTACAGAATTTATTGTACAAATTTACACATAGTAATAAATTATATCAGTTATTATTAACAAAAACTTTATACCACATGCTAAATTAGACCTAATTACTTAGTAAATTTTGACTTTGCCGCCATTGTATTTGCCCTTGAGGGTAGTTAAGTAACATTATACGATCCGAATACTTTAAAATAGCACTTTAAGATAATTTCGTTGGCATCTCGAGTTCACTTCTTATCACTGCAAGTTTATTTTGGGAACATGATTGTTGAGCTGTTTTTTTGCCCAGCAGTTCTGGGAGTAAGACGCTGTAAACTTAGCAAGGTTTGTGCTGCCAGTTAACAACAATAGTGTTTGCCCAGTTTATTGTTAATCTTTCACTTCTCTCATGTCTAGGCAGATGTGAATAGACAAACAATTGCAAACGGCAACAGGCAACAGACAACAGACAACAAGCAACGGCAAACGGCAAGAGCAACTGTTATCTGGCCGAAAAGGTAAACAAGCGAAGTAACAACAATAGCCACAGCCAAGGCGAAAGGCTCTTGCCAATAAATAAACATAATTTCTGACAAAACGCTTGGTAACAAGAGCTGTGGGCTGCAACAACAACGATAACTGGGAACATCTTCAGATTGCCAACTGGCCGGGAAACTCTTGCCTCCCCTTTTAACTCTGTGTGTGTGTGTGTGTGTGTGGTGTGTGTGTGGCCAACTCGATGGCAACTTATTTAGCCATTCGTTGCTCAAATGAATTACAAGTGCAGTCGCCGCAACAACAATGCCGTTTGCATGCTGCAGCTGCAATATGTTGCTGCTTCAGTTGCCATTGCTGCTGCTCGTTGCTAGTTGCTTGTTGCTGTTGCTGTGGGCCATGTTGCTGGCCTGACTGGCAGGTGTTGCTCGCTCAGTTCAGCTGTGACTGGCTGCATAATGAATTCAAATCTCTTCCCCTACTCCTTCCCTTCTCCGCGCTAATCGCACTGTAGAGCGCCTCTCAAGTACATCCCACAGCCATCCGGTGAGCTGTATTATGCACCCCACCGCAGTATTTATACTTATACATGTATATCCATGTGCATATTTCATTCACATTTACCCGTCGAGTGCTCGATAGGGCGATAGTGGAGAGCGAGGGGAGGGGGGAGACTTTAGTATTCGCATTGCATTCGCATATTCAATCAGCGCCTCGCCACATATAAAAACAGGTGCAATTTCTTGCCATTTTCTAATTATTTTTCAGTCGGCGCTTTTATCGCTTTTCTCTGGCACTGAAGCGATCCATTTGCTATCTCAGCTTGATCATAAATTTCATTCCATTTTTATTGCACAATTCGCTGCCTAGTTGTTTATAAACAAATGCAGCCGCATTCGAGGGAGGTGGAAGGGGGCGGAGCGTCATCGGATGGGCAACTGTGCATAACGGCAATGCAAACAAATTCAATTAGCAAAATGTTATAAAATTCGCCATAGTACACCTGCAACTGCAAACAGCAACATCAAGAGCAAAAGCAATGCCAACGTCCGACGCAATAATAACAATAACAATAGCAATAATAATAATAACAATAATAACAACAACAACAGCAGACACAATAAACAAGAATAGTTAATAACATTATTCAAAACTACAGCATCGGGTCTTTGGCGCCATCCGTTTATTCGTTCTTCGTTCTCATTCGATTTCGCAATGCGAATTTATTCAATGAAATTGCAACACTCAAAGAGGCGTTTTATTGAGGAAATAAATTTGATACGCTGCCATTTCAGAATACTTGCATTAGGTATGCGTTCTATGACTGATTTTATGGTTTCCTCTTAAGCTGTCGGTTTAGAGACAATTTAGTGGAAGTCCGAAAGAGAAGCCAGAGATGAAGAGAAACAAGCTTTTTTTAAATATAAAATTTTTTTTTTTGATTTATCATTTTTAAATTAAAAAGTATTCAATTTATTCCAAGCACTAATCTTATTTGTATTAAGTAAAAAATTGATGAGCAAATTAGGATTTAAACTTAGCAATGTTTTTGCAGCTCAATTTTTCCGAATATTTATTTTATAAGACAACAAGATAGTAACAGAATATAAAGTACTAAAAATATCTAAATAAAACTTAGGATATTGTATTTATCTCACATCTTTTGTAGCTATTAATGAAAGAAAACGAGAAGTGAAAATGAGGCAAATTGACTTTCTTATGGTTTGGTGTAAGAACTCAGTAATCTATGGAAAAGCATTGAAAATCCTTTGTTGTTCATTTTGCTATTTTACTATCTCAAGCTCTACTTGACTGATCTCACATATTTCAACTATGATTACACATTTGTTACTTTCTCTGCTCTTGAGCCAATCTTCCTTCATTCACTGCAGATCTTTTTCTATTTTCAGTTAAATTGCGCCCTCAAGGGCTATTCACATTTAACCACGTCAAATTGATGGCATCGGCATTGCCGCAAGCTAACCGAAGATGCGCCTTTCTCCAGGGCCACGAACCTGTCTGACCCACTGGCCACTTGACTCCAGATTCAGCACAGTGCACTGCACTCCACAACACACCACAGCACAGTGAGGTGGTGAAAGTGTGCTGTGTGCTGTGTGCTGTGTTGTGGTGCCATTGTCTCTGCTCTTGCAGACATTTATGGGGCGTTAGTCTTACAATTAGTTAGTGTCATTTAGACAAATTGCAGCCAAGTTGCAACAAAACAAAAATGAAATACTGCATCTCGCCACAAACAACAGCAAACAAAAAAAATTGTTGAATGCAACGCCCCGCAATTAGACGTCGTCATCGTCAAAAGGAAAGGCTATTAGATGTGCAGATGCAGATGCAAAGCTGCCAATGGTCTGTGGCAAGCAGCAAGCGGCAGGCAAGTGCTGCCGTGTTATCGCAGCCAATCTGCATGCAACTGCCGCAACTGGCCGCCTGGTAACTGTAACAAACTGGCGACGCGTCGGCCCACGGCGTCTGCGCAACACTTCACCATACAGCGTGCAGCGTGCAACGTTTGGGGCAGCCAACTGGTATTTCCCAGCGGCTGACTAACCAGCAGTAAAAAGAAAAAAAAACGTATCGAATCGAATCGAATGGAATCGAAGCAAACTGCAAATCGCACCGGCAACAGGTGGTCGCTGCTACCTGTACTTGCCGCCTGCTGTTGCCTGTCCAAAACGTGCACCGGCTTAAACTGGAGCAGTTTTCCAATTGCCAGCTCCGCACTAACTATGACTAGTTTTTCCAGGTGAAATGTTGTGACCAACTCTGAAGTTGCAATTCCCAGTTGCAGTTGCAGGTTGCAGTCCAAAGTCTCCTCTCTCTCTCTCTCTCTCTCTCTTTCTCCTCTGTGTCTCTGTCTCTGCGTCTACGTTGAGCGATGATGTATTAATGCTAAATTGCAAGTTAATTAATGTTGTCGCTTAATTCAAACATTAAATGTTTCGGTTCCTTTTCGCCCAGCTGCAGAGCTGGAAAAGTGCCAAGAAATTGGGCATCAAAAGCAGCTGTCATTACAATGGAATAGAAGCTTGAAAAAAAACGTTTATTTCAAATACCTTTAATTTCAATAACTTTTAAATTTTAAAATATTGATTTTCATCACTCGATTATTTCAGCAGTTTAATTGACTACTTAACTTAATTGTTACTGGAAGCAGTCTATGTAAAAAAAACTTGGAAATAATTTATTTAAATTAGAGATTGGCCGCTTCTCATGTATTGCCTTTGTAATTTAAAACCAACGTAAATTTATTTTCAAATTTAAAGCATATACAAACAAGTGTCAAACTAGCATTGAGCAAGCGGAATCTCATACATTTTTGGGTTGCTCTTGCACTATTAAACAATTGCGAACCAGTTTGCTAAAACTTACATATAATTTTTTTTTAAGTTTTTACGTAATTAATTAAAGTACACAAGTTTTTAATGCGCCAACAACAACAGCTTGGCCTTTGTTAACTTTATGGGCGTCATAAATTAAAATGTCGAATGTAATTTCATACTCGCTAAAACAAACAAAAATAAAAATTATCCTCGCCGTGAAATAATGAAATTGTCTATAGTGTTTGTTCTAATAAGACGGCGCTCCAGCCAATTAAGATATAGTTCTTAGGTACAGTAATTAAGTGTACTTAATCATTCAATTAGTTTTATATATTTTCGCAGCTTTGTTGTCGTTGCCTCGTACTTAATTTTAGATTTATGTCGAAGTCCAATTAAATTATTTTTATCTGTTTGGTTTTAGTTTAATTTATTTTTATTATATATATTTTTTTTTATTACTCTATCTACCTTGGGTTGTGCTGTGCTTTTATGCGCTGCCATAAATTATAGCCACAAATATTTGGTGAATGTTTAGTTGTTGTGTTTGTTGTTGTTGTTGTGTTTGTTCACGAATTAAAACAAAAACACATAATTTTACTTTGTTTTATTTTAAATATGTGTATGTGGCGTAAAGTATAATATGTGAATGTTTTCTTTCATTTCGCTTTTGCGGCTTTTTCAAATTTTTGTTAATTTGGCGCGCAGCTGCTGTCGATGTGTCTTTCATTGGTCTGCCACAAGCGGCACAAGAGGCACGAGAGGCTGCTGCGGTGGCAGCCGTTGCCAATTGCAAGCGGCCACAATTGAGGCATGTATTTAAAAACTTTAAAGTGTCAATTGTTGTGACAACTCACAGGTGCGTATGAGTAACATTGAAAAGCGGCCAAGCAAACTAGTTGAAAAATGTTTCACTCTCTGCTAAATATACACACATATATATGTATATATATATAAATATATATATGATGTTGGCTGCTTGCAGGCAGGCGGCATATGCCATAAATCTGTTGGCCATTTAGCGTCCATCAATTCGTCCGGTTAGTCATCGTGGCCAGCAGGGGAAGCACGAGGGGGTGGGAGATGGGGGCAGGGCAGGCAAATGAATTTGCTAGCGGCCATTTTGAGCGAACGCTTGCTGTAAATTTGTCAACTGATCGAGCGCACCTGCACCTGCTGTGCTCATTTCACGGAGGCTGCCAGCCTCGCTAATGGGCGCCCAACGCAACGCAACGCCCCGCCCAGCAGCAGCGACAGCGGCAGCGACTGAGGCAGCAACATGTGGCGCACAGCTGCAACACATCATTGACAGCATTGGTGCCCAGAGTTGCCACCCACTGCCTGCGGGGCACTCTCGCTGAATGGTGTCATCAAGAGGAGGCTGGCAGGCAGCCGCGTTTTCCTTCACTGTCATTTTATGGCCGCTGTCCGCTGCCCGTCTGCCGCATGCCGCATGCGCCGCCTGTTGTTGCACCTGTTTCAATGCATTGCGCCTTATTGATTGCGCTCTGTCTGCCAAACTGTGGCTGCAGCTCTGTATCTGTATTTGTATCTGCAGCCGATTCGCGGTCATTGAGCCACTGATTTGTGGCGTTTCTAAATTGTTTTTCATGTTCGATGGCAGCACCAACAGCAGCAGCAGCAGCTGCATAATCTATGCACTTTATGCTTTTGCTTTTACGCTGCCGTTGCAAATAATTTTGAGGTCGCCCCAGTGGAGATTGTGTGCACAACCAAAGACGATGACGTGGGCGGCTCTCAACGTGCTGAAATCACAACGCCAAGGGAACACGACGACGACGACAACGATACGGGTTTGTCGTACAGTTGACTTTTCGATGACTGCGTCATCGAGGCGACGCGAACAGCTGAGGCAGCTGATAAGAACAACCAACGCACACAGTGTGCGAGTACTCATGAGTACTCGCATTCGCATTAGTACTCGTACTCAAACTCACGCTCGCATTCGTTGTATTCATACTATACGACGCTTGGCTATAAATACCACACAATTCAAGTGCAAACAAATGAAACTTCTGCTGGGCTTTTATCAGACGCTGGCGACAGCGGAACCAGCAGCAACAACAACAGCAACCACAACAATAACAACTGGCAACTGTACCGAGGCGACGGCGGAAGCATTGCTGATAACGTCTGGCCAAATGCCGAGTGCAGCCAGAGGCGTTTGGCCCGCTGACGAGCGATGGGTGGCATGGGGGGAAGGGGGTTGGGGTGAGGGCTGTGGGCGTGGCATTGCCACCTGTTCCCGCATGCCAATGACGAGGCGTTAGGCATTTCATTTGCTCAGGTGTTATGCACTTGATTCGATCGCGCTATCAACCAACGGCCGTTGCCCGTTCCACATATGTATGTATATGTATGTATATATACATTATACTATATGGTGGCATATGGCGGTCTGCTAGATAGATACAGCCAGCTGCGGGGAAGCGTCAACAATGCACTCTGCCTTTACCTTTGCCTTTGCCTTTGCTATTGCTTTGGGCCTGGTAATTACTCAATTCAAATGTGTAGATTGTTATATTTGTCGTCGTTATTTGCGCTTCATGATGGGGGGTGTTGCCTGGTACAAAATGGCGTCTCGTTTCACTAGCTAGCATCTATTATTATTATAAAGGCTTTGCATTAATCTGGCCCACAACGCAATCGAAGTCAAGGTGCTTAGCGAAATACTTTGTTGTGCTATCAAAACGGATACGATATTAAATCAACTAGATTTTTTGTTGTCGGATGTGCGGAAGTGCTTCGATAATATAAATAATTTCCCACTTTTTATTTTTATTTTTTGGGGACATTGATAAGCGAAGAGTAGTTGCCTTAAGAGTAGAGCTAATTTTGGATTCGCAGATATTTCGGAAACGGAATTGATAGCGACTTTAAACACTGCAGCGAATTAAACGATTTAAATTGTGTGTTTCAAGAGCTTAAATGTTGTTTGGGTGGCGTCAATATAGAAGCGGGAAAGTGTTTGAAAATAATGAGTATTTAGATTACAAATTACAATAAGATACAAATGATAAATTGATGAATAGCATTGATGAATAAATTGCATATATTCTTATAGTAGCTCAAGCTATATTAATCCTACATTTTAGCCCATTTTAAGTAATACAGCTTTGCTGTAACTAATCCAATGTATCTGCTCAAATTATTGCTCAAGTAATAATTGCGTTTTGAAGACTTGAAATGGATTTTCAGCGGAATTAAAATAGAAGCATTAAATAAGCGTGTTTGAAAATAATGAGTAATTAGATTGCAAATTTCAATGAGATACAAAATGTAGCTGCTTAAATTACTTAGCAGTGAGCAAAGAAAATAACTTATTAACATTTTGTACATATCCTTATAATAACTTAATAACACAATAACTCAAGCAATATTAATTCTACATTTTAGTCAATTTATTTCTATGATAAACTCAGTTGTAAGTAATCCTTGCCAGTTGTATTAGCTTAGATTGTACATTTTCTCTGAAATAGCTCAAGCTATATTTATCCTTGTTTTTAGCCCATTTCTTCCTAAGCTCAAGTAATCAAGCTCAGCTATCTTTATAGATGGAAATGCCTAAAGTCATGTTTTAAAACCATAACTTGCAAATATCAAATAAAATCTGGCTATTTGTAGTCAGTTTAGCGTCAGCTGCAAAACGTTAATAAACGGCAAATTAAACTCAACTTAGATGCGTTTTTTTTGTACGGTTTATCTACGTTATCAGAAATTGCGATATTTATACTGGTTGGTTTTTACTACATTTTTTTTTTTGTTGCTGCTGTTGCTGCTAAATGAGGCAGTAAAATCTGTGGCACTGAGCTAAACATCTGCACAGAGCATGGTCGCTATTCAAATGTGAGTCCGGGGCAATCAGTATAAAAATTTCGATCATATAATCGATCAAAAAGAGTTAGTTAAACAGGTGTGCGGCGAGTGGCAGCAAATCAAGCAGGTGGCCAATGTTGATTGCCAGTTGCCAGTAACTCGCTGTGGGCTGTGAGCTGTGGGCGTGGCCCATCTAATTGTTGCTGCGTTGCGGATTTACTGTGTAGATGTGTAGCTGGCAAATTTGTGAGCGCAATCGGGGAGGGCGACAAATGGGCAAGACACACAAAACAAATGTAATAATAACATCAGACGGCCGAATAAAACACTTCACAGAAAAGGGATCAAAATTGTCAAGAACCAGAACCAGAAGGGGTGGGGCAAGAGAGCAGAGAGGGGGGAGGGGTGAGGGTAGACAACACAGACACTCAAGCACTTAGCTGCGACGAGTTGGCGACGCCACCCTTGGCAGAGGGGTGGCTTTGTGTCAGCGAAGAGTCAAGAGGTTTTGAATAAATTTAACACGAGTTATAAAGGCAGATGACAGGCCCAACAACACAGGGGTAAATGTGGGCAGAGCGGACAGGGGAGGAGGTGTGAGCGGTGCGGCATTGGCGTTGAGCCGACAAATGTTGTGTTGTGTTCTGAGTCTTTTGTTTTGCAATTGGATTGCTGTTTGCATTGCCTTAATTTGTGCCGTTCATAGGCCATTTGTTTCATTTCATGTCATCATCAGCGTTTCCCTCCTCTCTCTCTCTCTCTCACACACTCTTCCCCTGTCAGTTATGTGGCTTTCAAATGCTGTCAGCTGCTGGCGCAGAGCCGCAGAGAGGGCCACAAAGCAAACACACATGTGCCAATTTGAATGGCATAGAAACTGTAAAATTTGTATAAACAGCGGCGCTTCGGCCATGGCCAACAGCAGCGCGCCCAACAGGTGTGCGAGAGCCATTTGAATGGCCCAAGATTCCAAGACGAAGCCAACAACGAGCGGCAAACAGCAAAACACATAAAAAACAACCACAACATCAGCGGCGACAACGACAACGATGCCAACGGTTCAGACGAAACAATAAAAATCAAAAGAAAAAGAAACAACAATACACAAAAATTCATTTTGGCCATTGGCATTGTCATAACGCATACGTCATGTGTGCCCAACAGTCTGCTCTAAGTTTCAGTCTATCTCTCTCTCTCACACATGCGCGGTCGCTGTTCGTGTGTTCGCTTAATGGCCAAGACGTGTTTAACACATTAACGTTAGCAAAACCTTAAAACTAACTTTTATATTTATAACCATTATTTTGTTTTTGTGCATTTGCCAGCTGGCAGCGCAAAATGCTGCCACCAAATGAATATGTAACTACAACAACAACAACAACAACTATAATAAATATATGTACACACACACACTCACATGGATTGGTTAGCGGCAACTTTGTAATACGAAAATCCAAGTCATAACAATAACAACAACTGTTAACAACTTGTTGTACAACAACGTCCATTGACTTCATGTTTTGTCAAACTCGGTTGTCAGTCAGCGTCAAATGCTCAATGGACTTGAATTCATTCCAGGGATCTCTCACAACGTCTCATTCAACAGAGCTTTAATATTATTTATTGTGTGTTTGCAGCACGTTTTAAAAATACATTTTTATTCATTTGCAACATAATAATTTATTTAAATTAAGTAAAGGCCATTTGTTGATAAGAAAAGCGTTTTGAAATTATCAAAAATTTATATGTGTCAATATATATTAATCAAGTATATTGAAGTGTCAACAATTTGGTGTAGTCTGTGCATAATCACAAGTATTTAGTCAAGTAATTAAATTAAGTTTATTGCGTTTATCTTCATTTGAATTGAGAGATAAAAAAATACTTTAAAAATTAAGTTTTTACTATGCAGCTTTTTTAGCCATTTAAAAGAATTCTACATTGATTTTATATAACACCTAAAAACTCATTTCATAACTTCGATATACTGCTCAAGTTTACAAAGTTTTATAATTACTTTCAAAATCATTTTTCCCTCTATGCCGCGCCATCATAACTCTTTGTTTTCCTGTCGTAATTAATCTGTTCAAGTACTTAAGCTAAGCCAAATAAATTGTTAAACATACGCCATAAAAAGACCACTTAATACAAGCACTCCAGAAACCTGGGCCGAAAAGCAATCTCAACGCAAAACGTATGGAATCCATCAAATACGCACAATGAGTTGAAACGCTTCCGGCTCTCCCACGCGATCAACATGCGAGTCCCAAAGTCCCATTTGAATGAATGGTTAAAAGGCCATAAATTAATTGGAGCGACTATCAAACAAAACAAAAACATGCTCGTACAACAAGAAATATGCTTTCCGATTAGTGCAAAACACCTGTTGACAAAACCGGCCCCACTCAAAAAGCCAGTTTCGAAGACGCAGACAAAATTGAACCCCAAACCCACAAAAAACACACACAACAAAAAAAAACCACTCTGTTTGCAGATAAAAGAAAACACAAAAAAAATCAGATTAGAAATTCAAATGTTGAGAAGACTGACTGAAAATTAAAAAAACAAAAAAAAAAACAAAACCAAAATGTTATGGTTGTTGTTAGACTCGTAACAAAGTTGTAGTTTTGCACCCGTTTGGCCGATTTATACTATATATATATATAACTAGATGGGCATGGATCGACACACCTGTGCCCACTTCGACGATGGCTGGGCCATAAAATAAGACATCTTGCACTCAGTGTAGCACCTTCGCACCATCCCTCCTCCTCGGCCAGCAAAGACAGCAATAAAACCGAAATTCGAGTGCAAAGCAATGTGTGTGTGTGTGTGTGTGTGCGTGTGTGTAAACAATATTTAATGTTTTATCAGTTAAGCTACTACTCAAGAAATAGGCGAGCATGTTGTCTTGGTCTTGATTCATCGCCACACGGAACTACTTTCCACAGATGTATGTTCATTTTTGGGTGCATAGTTGGTGCCCAAGCACCCGCCTTCATTTGGTAAATACGCTGATTACGCTGATTATCAGTGGACGCACTGCCAGATGGCCAAAAGCCTCAACGCTTCGCCCGGTGCGAACCTCAAGTCGTTACGCAGAGAGAGAGAGAGAGAGAGAGAGAGAGAGAGAGATCTATGGTGTAGTGTGCACCCAAAAACTCAAGTCCGTGGCGTAGCAGACGACGACGACGACATTCCTCGTTATCAGCGCCAGCGTTGGCGTCGTTACGTGTTACGTGTTTTCTACTATCCAATGTTGTATGCTGATGCTCCCCTCCTCCCTGCTACCCACACAACTAGCACGCCCTGTTTGTTGTCCCCATTTACTAGCAAAGCCAACAGGTGGTTGCACCGAGTAGCGTTTGCTTCCCTTCCCCTTTGCGTGGCCCCAAGGTTTTGCCATTAGTGATCGTAGCTTCTTATCTGGCGCACGCTTTGAGTATTATGTACGTTGCTCCCTCACCCCCACTCTCCCCTCTTTCCCCACTCTCCCCTCTCTGTCTATCTCTCGCACTCTTTCGTGTTGAACGCGCGTTCGCATTCGTTTTCTGTTTTTGTTTGCGCTTGTAATTAAGGTGATGAATTTATTGCAGTAACCACGGTGTCGTCCACCCCCTCCCATTGCCTCCCTACTCCTGCTCCTCATTTTATGGCCTGATATCGCAGGCCGCATGCAATTTTCAAGTGACGTGCGTATAATTTCTGGCTTTGGTTTTGCTTTTTATATACCCTGCAATGCCCCAGTCCAGGTAGATTAGCAGCTAATGAGTCTATCAATTAGGGCCAGAGCAACATTGTATACTGAGTTCTTCCCACCTGATATGCAGCGCTTTGAAAATTGCATTTAATTCCTGTTACACGCTATTATTATTTACAATCTATCTGACGATAATACGTAAGTTGTTTTACCCAGAATATTTCACGTTTTTGGCTTGCCTACAATATTGCTGCTTATCGATTTACGATGCGTTTCTGCTTAAGCCAATCGGATTTCGGCAAACACTTTAAGCCACAACGATTTGATTAAGTGCACTTGCATTAAAGCTCTTCAGTTTGCTGTTTGATGCTTATGCAAATTTACGCGGTATCTTGCCGTCATTTCAGTTTCATATTTTATTTTATTGTTTTGCTAAAATTAATTGCACTTGGGTTTTTTTTTCTTTCTTTTTTTTGTCTTGTTTTGCGATTTGCGGTTTCAAATTTTCGTCTCGTTGCTGTCCGAATTGATAAAGTGAGAACGGCGTACTTACAATTTATAAGGCCTTTTAATTGATATCGAAGTGCGCGCAGCAGCTTAGCAGCTTCTCTCCCCTCTGCACCCCACCGCCCCCTCGCATGTTATCAATGAAAAATGTGCACTTGAATTTCCGACAACGGCAACATCACGCCTTAAGCGAATCTCCCGCGCAACGTGTCGTATACGTTACGTTTGCGTGTATCATGTTCAATTGGTTTTTTACTCCTGGATCGGATGTGATGTGAGATCAAACATGGCGGATGCGCCGTGTGGCATGTCGCATGTCGCAAGCCGCATGTAGCTTGTCAACGCTCACCTTTTGCCGATTTATGTGCTTTATAGTATGTAATGCTAATGAATTCATTTGCCAAGCGCGGCGTAATTGAATCATCCTCAAAAAACAAAACAACAAAATTGTTCAATTCAACGTCGTGTGGGAGACTTTTAATTTAACATTTCCCAGCTACTTAATGCGGGTATTAAAAACAACCCAACACAACACAGCACAATACAAAACAATTCATTTCGTTTTATTTTTAGAAATGTTTTCTTTTTTTTTTAAGTCTAAAGCTTGTGAAAAGATTAAATTTCTACTGATAAGGCAAATTTGAAAAATAGTAGCGGAAATATATGCAAAAATTGATGTATTAAGCATTGTTTTCGAGTCTTATAGTTTCCTGAAATATTATTTATAAATACGAATTCAAATGAAATTGATTTCAATAAATTTCACATTCATTTTATTTTCTAAATCTCCTTTATAATCTCAAATATTTTTAATAAATTATTATTACAATTAACGCTCCTTTCTCCTTTCTGATGAATTGCGATTTGATCTGGATCTCAGTTTGATTGATTTAGCAAAAGATTCATATTACAAACAGCAGCAGCAGCATCTATTATTATCGGTTGCCCAAGCAGCAACTGATTATACTTTAACTAACAAGTTAATGTCCTATATTTAACTATTAGTTAACAATCTATTTGAGTAATTCAATTGCAGCAATCGCAGCTGGCTGACAGTCGCATCGCAACTGAAGGCAATTACACAAGTCTCTAGACATATAAAGATATTTAAGTAGTCGCACTTGCATGTTACTCGTATATATATACAGATATACATATATCTAAATGGTTGCCATTGTGTTTAAAGAGCAGTAGTGTTGATAAGTCGCATAACAAATCTTTCAATTATTCGACTCGGTGTGCATTTAAAAAGCAATTGAAGTCGCGGCTTAAAAATAAATAATTAGCAACGAGTGCATAAAGATAAAAGCTAAATTAGACGCTAATTTTCAAGCGGCGTTCAAGCCATAAAAAGCAAACTGGAACCGAAGGCGAAACTGGAGCAATTGTTGTTGGTGAGTGAGTGAAGGGGCGAGGGGGAAGCTAATGTGAGAGGGGAGGTAGATTTGGTTTCGGGTATCTAGTAAATAACTCAATTGAAATGCCAACGGAACTGACACGCAGGCGACAAGAAATTGAAATTGAAATTGAAAATTAAAATTGCGCAAAGTCAGCGAGCAGCAGAGAGGCGCAGAGGGGCTGGAGAGGGGGGTGCAGAGGAGGGGAGTGAAGCAGCAGCCGAAAAAACAACAATTGAAAAGGTTAGCAGAGCCGAAGTCGCTGTGGACTAATTAGAAAACGACGACAGACGACGACGGCTAATTGCTAAAAACAAAAGCTAAAAACGAAGTTGAAGCTGCGCTGTGCCAGAAAGAGAGCGGCGCCAAAGCGAACGACAAACGAGCTGAGCGAGCGAGAGAGCGGCGAGCTGAGCGAGCGAGACAGAAGAGTGGGCAACAGCAGCAGCTGGATAGCGATTGGCGCAGGTGCAGGCCACAAGCTGGCAACGGAGACTGGCGCTAAGCCGATGTCGACGTCGCCGACGACGACGACGACGATGCTAGGCGCACAGGTGGCTTACAAGCTCAACCAGCGAGGTGACTCAACCTTAGCTTGCAGCAACAACAACGACAACAACAACAACAACAGGCTGGCAATTATCGCAGTTGTTGGCAGGCGGCTCCGGTATTGATATTTGTTTGCTATTTGCCGCTTTGCATTAGCCGACATTTAAGCACGGCTATCGATTTAATTTTAACCCGTCGCATAAATTTCAAATGATTTTTGTTAGATTTTTACCTTGCTTTTTTGTTTTCCTTTGAATTGTTTTTTCTTCTCGTTTTTTGTTTTTTATGCTGAAGTTCCACCCGCTTGCATAGCTCAAGATTGATATGCACTGAGAGAAATATGTATGTACGTGCAAAGGCCACGCATATTTTTGCAGTCAATCAAGCTGTCAACTCTATAATTATTCTTCGGAAATGTTACCGAGCGCTTTATTATAATTGTGGCACATTACAAGACTATGATTAACAGCGCAACTTGCATGAAATCGATGATTTTCTATAGACGAATATATGTAAGTGGAATAAAATATTAACATCTTGCAAAACACAATTTCTTTCTTTAAATTTTTAACTTAAGTAATTTTTAAATTGTTTGAAGGTGTGCTTCATAATCTTGATTATTCCAATTATTCATATTTACGGGGTTTATCAAACTTTTCTGTTTTATATTTCATACAAATATTATTAGATTTAAATCTTGAATTAATTATTCATATTATGGGGTTTGTCAAACTTTTTCTGTAACTTTTCTACTGAAATCTCTTGTTCATTGAAAATTCTCAGTTTTTTTTTAAATGCTTCTCTTAATGCTCCACAAACATATGATTAAGTTGCAATTATTATTGTAAGAAATTTATTTAAATTTGTTGTTAATTTTCTAAATTTTTCACAGTGCTTGCCACGCTAGCCATCGATATTTGAACAATTTGTTAACTGCACCTAGTCGCGAGTGCAGCAGCGTCTCATAAATCTTTGGCCCAGTCGGCAGGTTGACAGATTCGTTAAATTTTCTACATAAGCGACGGCTGCTGCTGCTGCACCCTCCAACCACCCGCCAAACTCCCCCCCGCCCCCTTGATTTCCCGCAACGTTTCTTCGCCCTCCTGCTGCTACCGACATTAATTTGCACTTTTCGCTGCGTTAAATGTCGCAGAACTTTGCCAAAACTTGTTGTTGTTGTTTGATTTGGGCCGTTTTGCACGACTTGAAGTTTTTATGAGCGCCCGAGTCAAAGGTCATCATTCTAAATTACGTGACGGCTTTTGCTCGCTGCGAAGGCGTTTCAACTCACAACAGAGACGCGTGTCTTGAAAACTGTCAACGATCGCAACGATCGTATCCGCAATGGGCGTGTGGTCAATTAAGGACTGCATAACGACTTTCAAATGTGATATATGAGTGGTCTAGACGCTTAAATATGATATACGATTGACAAAGTTATTGCAAACAGATCTCACAACAAAAAACAAACAGCTTGACAACAGAATTTGCACTAGAATTGAGCATAAATTCATCTAGGATTTTTGTGCTAAATTATTATTGAATAAAATGAATAAAAATACCAAACAACATTTTGCATCTAGTTAGTTACAACATTGTTTAATAAATTTATAAGCCACTCTTGCAATATTAATTCAATTTTTGTTGCATTATGACACATTGATAATTGCTATTTACTTGGATGCTAAAGAACATTAATAACGTTCTTTGTTGTTGATTTAAGCGGGCAATTTGCCATCGACCAGTTGGCAAGAGTAACTTACAAGCTAAGCTTAGCTAGTTAAGTTCAGCAGCGTTTGGGTCAGGTTTAGTCAAGGTTTTGCGACATTGCAGCTTCCGCTGGCAGCTGTCAAAGACAAATCGCCCAATTGGCCCCGCTCATAAACAAAAACAAAAAACAAAACAAAAAACAAACAGACAAAAAAAGCACTCAAATGAAACTCAATGTTTTTACTTAATATATATTTCAGTTGTTAACGTTATAGTTATTGTTGTTGTTGTGATTTGGAGGCAACCTTCAAAACAACATAAACACGAACACGAAAACACGAACGTGCGATGCAGTTTTCCGCAATGAGTGAAGCCAGCTGATGACCAGGCAGCGGCCAGAGGGGGAAGAAGAGCAGCAAAAAGCAGAAGACTCGTCGTCGTAACAAGCTGCTGAAGCTGAAGAAGACGCTGGACGCGAGAGCGGGAGCGAAAGAGGCAGTGAGATCGAGCGGATGACTGAGAGAGAGAGAGGGACGAAACGAGACGCGGGCAGTTTTTGGGGCGTGGGTTGCAGCAAATGGCAGCGACGACAAACGAGCGGCGACGTCGATGAACAGCCGCCAGACGGCGGCAGGTGTGTGCCACAATTATTGACTGTCTGACTGACTGACTGACTGAGAGACTGAGAGACAGATAGACTTGGAGTGAGACATGACATTGCAATGCCGTCGTCGTCGTCGTCGTCGTCGTCGCTGGCGACTTGCACAACGAAATGGGTTTTTAATTTTTTTGTTTTTGCTTAAACTACTTAAAGAAAACAACGACAAAGCAACAACAAAGTAACTACAAATCTGAATAGAAAAAAAACTAATGTAAAATATGGAAAATTTTTTCACATTTTTTTTTGCTGCTTGTCGTATTTTTCACAACAATAGATAAACAAAACAATTAAGGCACGTGCGCCGGCAAGTGAGTGAGTTGTGCTGGATAATGGGCCGAAAACGGGGTTGGGTGGCGGGGCATGTTGCATCTATTTGCCTCTGACAACTCTGACAACATTATCAATGTTATCTGAAAACACTCTCTCATCCCCCTTCCAACACGCTGTCGGCTGTCTTAACTGATGGCAAACACGTTTTAGCATTCAAAAGTCCGCGGGGAAATCTCTGCTGCAGCATAATTCATAAATGTTGCCACACCAGCTCACCTCACCCCATTTTATTACAATCTTGATGCTGCAGCGTGAGCAGCTTTTTAGGGGTGTGTTTTTTGTGTGTCGCCCTTAACGCGACTTCGCCATATGTCGCCCAATGCGGCGTATGCGTAATTTAAGGCCTTTGCACTAATTGAGTTGCCGACGCAACGCAGGGCCATTGCCACTGCAACAACAAGCCGTGCAACATCTGGGCGGCCATGGGGAATTATTAGGTTACAATTTGATGTGAGTCGACTAGCCGCCTGACGATTATGACAGATGGCTGCTTGCTGCTTGCAGCTTGCTTGCCTCTTGTTGCTGCTGCTGCTGCTGCTGGTGGAGTGGCAGCTTCTCAAGTGCTTGGCTGCGCTTTTGGCATGCGGCCTGTGGCTTGAGAGGCGCGGCATGGTTACAGTCAGTTTTGCGTCTCTTGTCTCCAACGTGGCCTCAGTTTCAGTTTCGATTTCGCAGTCTCAACCACATGTCATGATTGCTTTTTGTCAGCGTGTGGGTGTATGTGTGATGTGTGTGTGCTTGTGAGTCATACGTGGTACGTGCTACTGTGCAAAAAGTTATTAAACTTTTATGCGGCATGTGCACAGTGTTTAAGCAAGTCGCGTTGCTTCTTAATGCACTGCCCAGGGAGTTAAACGTTGCTCAAAAAAGGGTAACTCAGGGGCAGCAAAGCTGAGGGTCAGACGGGAGTCTGAGCGGGGACAGGCTGGGGAGTAAATGGGATAAACGTTTCACGTGTCGTACGTGGCCGCCATTAGCGTAAGCATTTATGGATGCGTTCTTGAGTGTCTGCCAAATGGCTGGCGATGCGTATTACAAATTCATCCCAATGGTTCAAACTAAATGAGTTGCATTCTGCCCAATTTTCTACAAATTGTTGCAAATTTAACGTTTCAGCCGTCTGAGATGAGAAACAAACAGAATTTTGATGTGTGCGACTTTGAGGCGCATAAAATGAAATGATGGCAACCGCACAGTGGGAGGAGTTGGCTGTATTTTTGTAATAAATAATGTATGATAATACGTCAGTAATTGTAATAATACTAGGGATGGCACAAAACAAAAATATATACAACTTAAATGTCAATTCAAAATTGTAGCTAACAAGCAAAAAAATAGGAAAACATTTTTCAATAAAATATATATTTCCAAAATACTATGCAGTTGCTTTCAGTTCCAAATTTAGAATTTGTAGTTGATTAAATTCTTAATTTACATAGTACATATAAATGTGTTTGATGTTGGAATGTAAATAATAATAATAATATTGTTTAAGCATATGAAAATAATCGTTCATAGATTTTATAAATATAAAATTTAGACTCAATATGTAAAATTTAATATTCCTTTAATATACAGTTTTTGTATCTGCTAATTACAGTTTAGAAATGTTTTACGTCTTTTTTTTTTTTGTTCTATACCAACTTATGTTTTTTCTATTCTTTTTTAATTCAATAAGTTTTGACTGCTTGAATTAGTTTTCTTTACAAAAAATGTGGTTGCCTTTTATGTTAACTTCTACCTATTGTTCATACTCCTACTGCTCCAATAAAAATTAAAAAAATTCCCCTTGTTTTATTTTTTTCTAGTTAAATTGTCGTAACAAAATAATAAGTAAACAATTGCTTGTTTCTTTGTACTTGGAATAACTATTTAGCTCCTATTTAATCTCAATTTGTATTCGCTGTATTTGTATTCGTACTGCTCGCATATTAACTTAAATACATTTCATCTTTATTTTTCTCTTACTAATCTAAATAATATGTAAATAATTGCTTTCTTTGTGTGCTTTAAACAACTTTTTTTCTCTCACTAACAATTACTCAGTCTCAATTTGTATGCGAATTTCATTTGTCACCACTGAAGACTCTCCATTTGCATTTCTTTCTCCATCTCCAACTCCATTAGCATTTCTATCCCGCTAGTGACCCACTTAGGTCTTTTTTTTGCCCACCGAATGACTGTGAGACGCCCATGGTGACTCAAGTCAAGTGACCCAGTGGCCGGTGCCAAAGCAAACAGAGCAGCCACAGTGAGGCAGTCAACGGAGACGCGATGAGGTAGAGGAGGGAAGTGGAGCAGGAGATAGTGAGTCGTATGCATGATCAAAGTGAACTGCGACCAGCTTCCATATGTTCGCCAGGCAGCCAGCAGACAACTGCAGTAAATAGCCGGTTGGGTGGTTGGGTGGGGCAGCCTGTGAGATGTGGGATGTGGTCTTGCTGGTTGGCGACTGTGGCGCATCAACGTCAACAACATCATCACCATACACAGGCAGCTGGGCGGAGTGGGGGAATGGGGGGCAACCTACTTACTGCCACAATTGCAGATGCAGTTGCAGTTGCAATTGCAATTGCAGTTGCTGTTGCCGTTGACGTTGCAGCTGTGCATCAATCAATAGCCGAGCATTGTGAAGTTTCAGGCGCAGCGCCACCTATTGGCAGCTGACGACAATGAGAAGATGATCATGAACAGAGATCAGTTCTCTCGCCTCGTCTCGACGCTCGACGCTCGACGCTCGACGCTCGACACTCGACGCGACACTCAATGAAATTTCCATTCAGTTTTGTCTAATGAATTTCAATGAAATTCACAAGCTTGAGTTTTTCTTTTTTTTTTGCCCAAATTTTACGAAACGCGACGTCAAACAAACAAATTTCGAATAGAGTAGTAGTTGAACATCTGTGCAAACAACGCGCCATTATGTAGATGAACGAGTAACGAGTGAACGTAGTGCTCCCCGAAAAATAAATGCCCCATGAAATGCCACAAATGGTCAGCTAACTGGCCGCCCAATTGCTGCGTGAGCGTGCGGAATGCAACCGTTTGTGTGTTTGTTGCTGTTGTTGTTGTTGTTGTTGTTGTTGTTGTCCCCTTGAACCATGCCGCCGATCATCATCAGCAGCCAACGTCGACGTCTCATCCACATCCGCATCATCAGGCACATTGGAGGCATGCGGGATGGGGCCGCAGCCATCCATCCGTTTGTTGTGCTCCAATTTTCGCAGCTGGCAGTTTTGGCGTGCTAATGAAATCGAGCGCGTTTATTTGTTTATGCATGGCATTTGTCAGCTGGGCCAGACTGAATGAATACATTCGAATATACTACAGACATATATGCGAGTATGCAGTTTAGTAATTGAAACGCGGCGTGTGGCTAAATTGAAGACAAAAGATACGACAACGACAACGACACATTCACATTCACATTCACATCCACAGTCGACAAAACTTGTCCGTCATCGGTCGTGGTTCGCAGTCCAGCTGGGGCCACCAGCATCGATCGATCGATTGCCACCACTCAGAGACTCAGAGATCAGCAGTTACAGTCACTCAAATTAGCTTTCGGTCGGCTATCGCAAGATCTAGATCTTGTGATCTCTGCATCTGTATCTTGTGCTGCATTCGTAGTAGCTTGGAAATGTATCTTGGCTACTTCGCTACTTGGCTACTTCGCTACTTGTGTGCGGCCGGTGATCAGCAGCGCTTTGGGCATTGCAAATGCAAATTTTTTTCTAATTGTTATTAACAATTGCCGCTGGGCATAGTTAAGCAATTAAAAGACACCAGACGTAAATGCAGACAGGCAATAAAAACCATTTTTGGCACTCGCTACAATTTGTCAGCTTTGATTTTGCGCCGAGCATGACCAAAATGGGGTCTAACAGACTTGAGACTGAGTTTGCTACAGCTCAAGAAATGCATGTGAAAGGATAGACAAAAAGCTTGTGTATAACTTAATATTAAAACAGCAAGGTGGCAATTCATAAAGAAAAACAAACACAAAAATTATGCGAATTTAACGAAAACATTACAAAATATCCTAAAATTTATAAATATGAAAAACTCTTTTTACTATGTGTTATTTATGGAATAGTGTTTGCTTAAATACATCACAAAGTTAAATATAACTAAGAGTACTCAACTGTTACTTGGATTAGTTTAAAGTTTTAACTACCCAAAAATCAAAAAAAAATAATTACTGTAATGCAATAATATCGTAACTTTTTAAATTACAATCTAGTTGCATTTATTTTTGCATATTTAACAAAGGATTTAAATGTTTAATGTTTTGTTTATAATTTTATAAAATTTTAAACAGTTTATTTATTTTAAAGACGGAATGCTTCAATCTATGTATTTGATTTTGTTTTTCGATTTAATTATAAACATGTTTAACTAACTGTGATTAACATAAATGCATTCTAATTTCTAATTTTGTATCTTATCTATTTCAAATCTAACTTTCTCCAGGGTATCTGCGTAGTCTTTACAATGCGGTCTAATTGTAGCTATTTTTAATAGTAGTTGCTTTGTTTTTCACTGTATTTTTCGATTGAGTTTTCGTTTTTGAATTAACGGTGGATTATGTCATGCAATTAACAATGGCACATTGCACATAGTTGTTGTTGTTGTTGCTGCGGTGGCTGCTGTCGTAAGTTGTTGCACTGATAGTTGTTGTTGCTACCGTATTTCGGCTTTGTCAGCGGCACGTTTCGCGCTACATCGCAAAACGAATGCAGAGACCAACACATTCGCACATTCGTATTCGCTATTCGTATTCACACTCGTTCTGAAAATATTTTCGGTCTTTTGCCGATTGGAAGGAAAATTGCAGTCGTCGATGTGTTGCGTGCACTTTGTGAACTTTTGCCGTTGCCATCTGTTGCAGCTACCGCAATCAACAAATGCTACTGCTGCTGCCGCTGCTGCTGTTGTTGCATGAAATTAAGCAGCATTGACATGTCTAGTTGGGGTTCGAGTTCGGGTTCGAATTCGACAACTGCGCACAGCAAATTGACGTAAGCGCATGCGTCAGCCGTTGATTGATGCTGGCCATGATTGAGAGGTGACGATTGAGGCGTAGAAGGCGTTGCAACAGCAACAACAGCAACAACGTTCGGCTAACTGTGATCTCCACTCGAGCGTACAAACAAGCGATCAAAACTGCGATCGCGTCTCAGATCTCTGATCTCTCTCTCTCTCTCTCTCGTTCTCGCAATCTAGGCGTGACTTTGGCATTGTCAACGCCAGCTAATGCTAATGTTGTGTGACATACGAGTGTGTTTCCCCCCACCCCCTCCATGTGTGTGTGTGTGTGTGTGTGTGAATTTACATTCGAGTATGTACAGCTATGTCAAGGCTGCCCTGGGCATCGGTGTCTGGCACGTCTGTCGTCGGTGGCACCTGTTGATCGCTGTACAGTCATCGCCTCGTTTAAAACGCTAAAAGATCACGCTCAATTTGAGGTATCTAATATATAGTACATTACCATATGAAACCCATTCAGTTGCTGGGCTAATAATTCAAGAAATTGCATATTCCCCAAACAAACAATAATAAAAAACTGTAAAACATTGTCTTTGAATTCTTAGCATAATATTAATAGCAGACATAGAGTTTTAAAATAGCTAAAAAACGACAAATATATTATTCTTAACTTTCTCTTCCTTCTGATTTAAACAACTTATAGAATACTGATCAAATGTTGACATTAAAGTACTTAATATCAACTAATATTGTTTTTTTGCTAATACTTCAAGAAATTGAATATTCCCATATACCATTGTCTAAGAGCACTTAACAAAATATTAAAAGCATACATAGATTTTAAAGACAACAAAGCAACTTAAATTTTAATCATTTACATATGTAATTAAGTTCTAAATAATTCGCTAAGCATTTAAAAATTAGTTTTTCTTCTTTTATACGTAAAGAACTTGAATAAATCTTGAATTTCTTTAAAGTACTTAATATCAACGAATATTTTTATTGCTCAATACACAAAATTATCTCACAAATCCTAATATGCTGAATACTTGAACCTTTAATAAGTAATGTTTGATACAAGCAAATATTTATATTCACAAAGTAAGATAAGACAAGAAAGAGTCTTGGTTTTAAAACGAACTAAATTAGCATGTTTTTATATTCGAATTGTCAATATTCCCCAAATTCTCGATTGCGATTACTATAAAAATGCAATAAATGCTCATTAAAAATAAAATAAGCAATAAATAATGACAGTAGAAAAGAACTCAAATTGATTTTATAAATTTCAAACATTATTTATCCATAAACATTATTTAATTGTTCTATAATTAAATGGTCTCTGAATACAAAATGACATTAAAAAGACATTAATATTTTTATATGAACTCCTTTCAAAAATTCGCCAAATTTTGTTTCCACGAATACATTTTCTATATAATATTCCCAAATGTATTGCTTTAATTGCTCATTAAATATTTTATGAATGCGTAATAAGAAATGCCAAATTATTTACAAAACTATTTATTAATGTTCAACCTCTGAAATTCTGAAATTGATTTGTGTGTTGTTTGCGTGTGGAAATAATGAAGAAAAAATAATGTGCAAATCGATTAATATCAGGTGACAGACATATTAATTGCCAATGTACCCGTTATCGGGACCAGAAATCAAATTTATATGGCAACAAGCAGATTTGAATTAATCCGCAAATGAAATGAGATTAAATACGCGTATTATTCGAGTGTTAATTGTGAATATCGATGCGATTTATACACGAAATTTATGAATAACGCTTTACAGTGCGATCAAATGCAGCAGTGAGCATCGCTGGGCTGCGTTGCAATTAGTGTTAAAAGACACAAACATGCCCCGCAAGCGGCAAGAGATGCCCCCAAGCGAGCGCAAGCCATGGAGTAAGAGCAGGAACTAATGCTACTAATTGGCCCAATTCTCACTTGTTTTTTTTTCTTTTCTTCTGATTCTCATAAATAAACAAAAAGTCGGAGGGGGAAAAAAACGATGCAACATAAGGAACATGAAACAGAACAAGCTGGCAACCTGAGTGTCAGACAGGCGAGCGCCCAGCAGCCCAATAGACTGAGCGAGATCAAGACACGATCATGTTGCGAGCAGCACTTCATGCTCGTAGAAGTGGCAAGCGGCGGTGGAGGTGGCGACTACGTTCCGGAACGTGTGAGCTGATATGTTGGGTGGTCTGTTCCAAATCAATTGCGGCCCTCGCTGAAGCGAAATCGAAGCAAGAGCATATAACGTAACGCAACGCGTTGCGGGGCAGCTGATGAATCCCTTGGCCGCCACTTGGCCGGCAGACGGTTTGTTTATTTTGCATAAATGTTGCCCCAAATATTGCAGCTGTAAACACAGAATGAATGCCAATGACGATGACGATGGCGATCGAAACTTCATGATGATAATGATGATGCTGCTGCCTCGCCTCGTATTGCTTGGCTTTGCTTGTCCTGTGACTTTTTGCTTGGATAAATATTTGCTTAAAATTCCGCACGCTGTGGCGACTGCCCACATGCAGCAGGCCCTTGGGGCAAGTGTGCGCCCACACGCCCATGGCGAAATGCAGAGCGGGGACCACCGCGAAATCATCGATCGACGATGCGATGCGATGCGATGCGAGGCGTCTCGATGTTGCAGCTGCTCGCCAAATATGCTAAGTGCTCGCTACGTCTTGAAAGCCAGCCGCAACGCTTTGTGGCTGCTGCTGCTGCTGGTTGTAAACAAAATTCAACGGCAACCGCGAACTCTGCAAACATTTTGTTTTTATTGGCTGCGCTTTTGTTGGCTGGTTTTTATTGAGTTCGGCGCTCGAAACTTCATGCAGTGCCACAAAAAACGCCCACACGACGGCATCTCTTTTTCAACACCTTCGAGTGCCGCGCATCTGTTTGGCGTTTTCAACTGTTTGTTGCATGTTTAGATTTTGGGGCCACTACATCTTGTTGCTCGCTTCATAATTTTCAATTGACTTGCCCCATGCGAGTGGATATTGTTTGATTTTATTATTGATTAATTGTACCCGCACCTTTTGAGATCTCCATGGAATACGAGAGTGTTTTTGCCATATGATTAACACTTTTGGTTGGCTCTTGCCACTTCTACTTCTTGTGGCCCTGTTGATATTGTTGAAATTTAAACAAAAACTCTGGCACTCGATTTGTTTGGGTGGCATGTTCAGCCTCAAACTCAGCTGCTTCAAACTGCCACCACTCAAACACGCTCTCCCTGCAGTTGTCGGCGCAGGCGATGGGCCATCTGTGTTCATTTCGTGTGGCATGTTGATGTGTCTGAGATTCAGATTTTGGCTGAATAATTTTTGACAGATCTGTGAAATGTTTATAAGCAAAATTTGTCTATGCAGACGAAAAAACCTCACACACAATCACCGCTATTTTCAGAAGCAGAGACGCGGAAACAAAGAAGTAAATAAAACAATAGGAGAGAAAGTCCAAAAGTTTACACTACAACAAATTCGAAACTAAATATATAAACCAACAAATAGACCTTGTACTAATTAGTGAACAGCTACAAAGTAAAAACCCACAAAAACAACCCTTATCAAAGGTCAAATCAACGCGCAGCTTTCAGGCAGCACAAATATTTGCACGACATAAATATCTTTATTGGCCTTTGAAGCGGGCTAAAAATCACCGAAACACTCTGAAAACACGTACGGGCCAAGCTAATAATTTAAAAAAGTGAAAAATGTAAAAAATAAAATAGTCGACAATGACCTGCTCCAGGTGAGGCTCGAACTCACAACCCCGGCATAGCTCATTCACAGAGTACTGATTATAAGTACCGTGCGCTAACCAATTGCGCCACTGGAGCTGTTAGTCGAGGGCTGCTAAATGCGCATCTAAAGACGACCGACGCTGAAAACAAGAATATTTGCACAGTTCACTCGCTCACCCAATGGTTCTCATTCTCGTGCTGCTCTCTCTCTCTCTCTCTCTTTCTCTGTTGCTCTCACTGGCAAAACAGTCTCTTCTGTGGCAAGTTCATATGTGCGTACGTGGCGGCGTTTACATTTATGTTTGCTTGTGTGCGTGTGTGTGTGTGTATTTGTGTAATTTGGTTAGCACTGCAAGCAGAATATTTCGATTAGAATGCTTTGTTTCTATGTAAAATCCACATAATTTAATATTCAAATATGTGTGCTCAAATTTCGACACGGAACGAAAAAGATTGAGTCATTGTGATAGTGCCAGGCGGCAGAAGGCAGACAATAAACAATCGCCAGTTGTAATGCTATGTAATAATAATTATTATTAATATGTATTAAGCAATGGAAAGTGAAATTTGTTTAGCTACCGCTTGCCGCTTGCCGCTTTTCACTTTCAATGGACACAGCAAACTTACCAGTACTACTAACCCCATAGCCACCGACCCACTAACCCCGCCGTGCGGCCGCAGAGTGTAAACAATGTTAATTTTATGCTTTTCACTTTCGTTCGAGTTCGAGTCGAGAACAACAGGTGCAGCAGCAGTTCGATTACGAAAAGCCCGTTAAAATTGCAGCGACAGCAATAGCGACGATGACTGAGCTCCGGTTGCTACGGCAAGTGCAGCAAAACAAAATAAAAATACAAAAAAACAAAACGCACACACAGAAAACAAATTCAAATAGTTACAATTCGATTTCAAATGAATTGCAAAATTGCAACACAAAAAAAAACACAATGGGAAAAACTCAAGCTGCCGCTTCGAGCTAAGCGAACACCGAGAGCGGAGGCAATCGGAGCGATTACCGAGAAATCAACCTCGGAGTCAGTCAGGAAATGCAAATTGCGCTAATTACGTTAGGCATAAAGCGTTGCGATATTTACTGTTTTCGTTGTTGTTGTTGTTGCTGGTGTTTGTAATTTTATTGCCATAATCGTTTCTAACTGAATAAAGATAAAATGCATTGCAATGGCCATAAAGTACAAAAGGCAAATCCGCTAGCAGCACAACACAAAACGCAAGCAACAATAATAATAAGAATAGCAAACTGCTACAACAACAACAAAAGCAACCGTGACAAATGACCATTGTATGACATTAATAATAATAATTTAAAGCTGGAAAAATGATTTCGCAATGGAAAAACTTAGCGAAGCGAGCAAAGCAAATCCCTTGTCATGTCATGTTGCAATTAAATCATTATGAGAATGAAAAGCGACAACAGACAGCGCGACAGACGGCGAGAGACAGACAAAAATAAATAACAACACTAAGTTACAATTAATGGTCAATTATGTAAAGACGCACAAATTATGACAGAGCGAGAGAGAGAGAGAGATAGAGAGTCAGAGATGAGCAACGACCTTTTGGACTCCATAATCACATCATGAAATCAAAAGGCAGAATATATTATTATAAGTAGACTATACCCTGTCACATAAAAAACACACAAAGAATGCTATATTCTTAAATCTCTTGTGAACAAACATAACGAAATTTTCTCAAAATAATCTACAAAATGTAAGGAATTGTAAATAAATGCCAAGCTCGTTTAAAATAAATGTAAATGTTCACAGAAGAATTATGTGACACATAATGCTTATTTATGCTGATTATTTTAAATATTTTTTTACAGCAAAATAATATTTTCGATAAATCTTTAGTAGTAATAAGAATAGACTATGATTTTCTGAACTAACACTATTTTTTTTCTTTTGTAAAATTAAAGATTTTTATTTCAGGAGTACGTCAAGCTATTCGACTTAATTTTATATGATTCCACGGTATCAAATTAAACACTCGCACATAGAATCGTCCCAATTGTGTAACTGTTACGCTGAGAACTAAACGGAATCGAACTAGAAGAGCAGCGTCGCATATCAGGGAACGAGGTTCCCCCACTTACTACTTACTCTACGCATACTCATTTCCTAGGAGGAGCTCATGCCGGAGGTTGTCGGCGACTGGCGCCAGTGAAATCAAACAACGATAAAGTGCGTTTCTAGGAAATAAAGTAAGACTTGAAAACTACAACTTATGCATTCAAACCAAATACCAAATTGTGATTGGTGTCGAATCTGGTCAATAGTGCAAATCAGAAACAAGTCTGAAATAAATAGTTATAATTGAGATATATTCTTGATATGCAACTCATACCTTTTTACAATTTTATTGCACATCAATTAGTTCGACGAGTCCATTAAAAAATTCCCTTTGGTAACCTGCAATTTCAATTAAAGTTTATATAATTTGATGAAGATGCAAGGTTCGCAGCAAAAAAAAAGAATATAGATAATCTATTCAAATTGAAAGAAAAAAACACATTAATGGCAAATTCTCGTTTTCACGATGTGTTTCTGCTAATTGTAGTTGATTTATAAAAAAAAATTAATAATAATATGGAACTTGTAACTGACGGTCGGGCTTAAAAACACAATTATAAATGATATTAACTATATGAAGTTATGTCATATACCATATATCATTTGCACAAGTAATTTTTAGCACATTTACAAAAATACACAAACTAAAAATACAAAATTTACTTCGTTTTGCACGTCTCGTGTTATATCTCATTTTGCATTTTAAATGAATCATCTGCTAAAATTGAGTAAATCTTCAAATTTTATCAATGAAAGCTTTAAAACAAAGAGAAGTTACTATCTTTGTCAGGCATCACTTAAGATTAATTGAGATAAAACTGGAGATGAGCTTTAAGGGATGCGCAGAGCAGCCAGACATGCTCCAACCCACGCCTCAACATTGATAAGCTCTTCACTTTAGTCATAAATTTAACTGTTTATGCAGGCCCCCCCAAAAAAAAAAAAAGCGTGCAGTGTCTGCAATTGCTGCGCAGACCTCGCACTATCGCTATCTCGGCTGCATTCAGATTAAGAGAGTCTGGCTCACAGTTGTCGTTGTTGTTGCTGTTATTTTGTGCTGCTGCTGCTTTTGTTTTTCTTTTGGTTCTTCTCTGTATGTGTGTCTGAACTTATCAGCTGCAGTCGCCACTGACGTCGACAGCGCTGCACTTGTAGCGCCACTTTCGGTTTCAGCTGGCACTTAAAGTCGACTTCGTCTCCGGCTTGAGAGCTGGACAACAGTGCGCGTTGATATTGATGATGATGAGCAAAGTGAAGATTCATTATTGACACAGCTGCAGTTGATTTTGCTGTTGAACTTTGCAATATTTGCGCTTCCAGCGACGTTTTCTCCCATGGTCATCAGTCTCTAACTGTGTACCTCTCTTCGTGTTTATGACTATCTCTCCCTCTCTCGCTCACTCGCACGCATTGCAGTTGCTGACAGCATCTTTGCGTTGTTGGAGTAAATACAACGCAAAAAGCTTTACAGAACGCCTGCGCAGCTTGTTCACACAGTGTCTGTCTGCTTTGCTCACTCTCCCTGCCCTCCCCCACAATGTTGCGCTCTCGCTCACTCGCACGCACGTACACTTTGCATGTTATTTGTTTCGTTTATTTGACTTTCTCATTAACTTTTGCTTGCTTTACGTCGTTCAGTTATTTTTTTTTCTGTTTTGTTTTTGTTTTTCTGTTTAACTGAAAGTTGCCGTAAGATTTGTATGCGCACCTGATCAAACTTGGCGTTCACGTCATTTTCATTTTGCCAGCGTTTGGGTCGCTCGGTCGCTTGGTCAGCGGCGACAGCGACTGCGTCAGTTTTGTGGGAATTTTGTTGTTGATCTTGTGGATTTGCCAAGCAAACGATTATACGAATGTATTCCAAGTCAGGCCTAGACGTCGCGACGTTGCATGTGGGCCTGGAAGGTGACGCGGCTCTAGCAATTAAAGTCTATTAACTTAAATTTATAACCTACAACCGCAATGGTTATAAATTAAAAAATTTTAGTCAAATTAGCGCAGCAACAGCAACAACAAGCAGCGCATAAAAAAAACAAAAACAAAAATGGCAAAAAATGCAAAGCAAAGCGTCGCGTCGAATACGAATGCGAATGCGACTGTGAATGCCAAGTGTGAGTGCGAGTGCGAGTGCGAAAGCGAGTGCGAGTATGAGTGCATTGCAGGTGTTTGAACTCAAATGTCAGCCAAACGTCGCCGGCGTCGCCAAAGGTGGACTGATGATTGCCGTTGTCAGAGGGGGGTATTGGGAGGTGGGGGGCGAAATAATTGGGCGACAGACGCTGACGTCGCGTCGCTGCCAACAGTAAACATAAAATTTCGCGAATGGCGATCGTTCGGCGCGGCGCGTGCAAATGCGAAATGCAAAACAAACAGTTTTTCGATATCACACCTACATACCCACAAACAAACATAACCACACACACACACACACACACTGAGTTGCCGTGTCACATTAAAATGTCTCAATTCAAGTAATTAAATGCGTTCAGGAGTAAAAGTATGTCACACAAACACACATACATGAACAAGCACACTGCAAGCGCAAGAAAGCTCTGTGGAGAACAGCAATGTGGAAGAGCGCCAGAAAGAGAGCGAGAGAATGCGGCGGTCGCAGCTGGAAAGCTGGCATTCCAATTGGGGTGCAGCAGCAACGAGAGCAGCCATAAGGGCGTTGACATTTCGAGGGCAAGCAGTAACATGAAGACTGATTGTCCAATAGCCTACGCCGCCCCTGCCCCCCTCAGCACTGCACACTTGCAGTTCCAGTTACAATTCCAGCGTCGCCTGATTTGTGCCTGTCTGTTTGTTTGTCAGCTGGACTCCAAAATTTTTTATGTGCGCCACATTTGAATTTGCTGTTTCGTCAACTTAATCAAAACCCGCGCTGTCGACGCCGGCGCCAACGTCGACGGCGGCGGCGACAGCGACGCAGGCAGGCGAAACAAGCTGGTGACAAATCTGCAAAGCAAACTGCAGCCGTGCCCATTGTACCTCCTGCATGGCATCTGCATGTGGGCGTCGTTTTGCGGACGCCGATTTTGAATTTGATTTTTTGGGCCTGGTTGTTAGACTTTTTACTGTTTATTGCTGTTTTTGCTGTTGCTGCTGCTGCTGCTGGTGGGTCAAATGCCTGGCCAAAAGGGTGTGACGTTTGTTTTGGTGACTGTCGCCGTCATCGGCTTCGATTTGGCTACAGTTGAGTTCTGTTCGCTTTTGGGTTTTTTTTTTGTTTTTGATTTTGGGTTTTTGGCTCGGCTCCGTGTTGTTTGCCGCATGTGGGCTTAATTTATTTTGACTTTTGGCCATTTAGCTTGAGATTTATCTGGTCTAAACTATGCGCAGCCGACAACAACAGCAAATTCGAACAACAACAACAATGACAACATTTTCGAGTCGCCTGTTGACGCGTGGATTTAATGTGCCAAATGACTGCGTCCAAGCCAAAAGTCAGCTTAAGTCGAGCCAGCGCCTGTTAACCGATTGCAGCCTGGGTGGGTCGCCACATCTGGTTCTACAATACAACCACACTATATATATACAATATATACACATATATATATAGTCTATATATGTATTTGTGTTTGAAGCCTACTTGACACGCCCGTCAAATTGAGTTGTCACGCCAGCAGCAGCTGTCTCTCATGTTGCTCATTTTATTTTATTTTTTTTTTTATTAGTATTTGAGCCAAACATCGTGATCATGTGATTATTTTTAAGCCCGAGCTTGGTAGAAGCCACTTCAAAAAAAAGCAATCGCAAAAAACTTATAAAAAAAGCCCCACCAAATATATACAAGCAAAAAAAATTAAAATAATTAATCAAATTTCTGATTTATTATAATCCATGCATAAAACTAACTCAATTAACTGCAGATACAACAAAAAAATCTATTTCAAATTTCAATAAATTCTAAATACTTTGTCGTTCGATTTAAAAACCTGTTTTGAATTCTGGCAAAGTTCAGAATTTTTTTTTAGGGGAACTCCATTTCAAATTAATTTGAAATTCATTACAGTTTTAAATATTGCCATTAAATGCTCTTTTCTGCTTATTTAAACAATGCGATTGCATATAAATAATATGAACTATGGCAAAAGTAACAAAAACATTGATAACTTTTCTATGAAACTGTTTTGAATCGTCGCAGAACTTGTCAAAAAAGCAAACATAATATTTATAACAACTCTGTAAAGCAAAGAACGATAAATTGCCCACATGACAAACTTTGAACCCAAAATGTAATACGAAATCAGCTTTTTTTTGTGTAATGATATCATAAAGCTTATTTTAAATTTCATTGAGTAAATGTTTACATTTACATTTCCGTTCCAGAACTGCTGAGAAGACGCACTTCAAGCAGCCTTCAAGTGTCTGTCAACAAATGGAGTCCAAGCTTCAGACTTTTTCAGAAGAAAGCATACAAAGTAAAAGACATTCCGCATGCACAACAATTAAATTGTTCCAATCACGAACTGTGTGTAAGAAGAAGACCCTCTTCGGTAGTGGCTCAAGTGTCTTTTTAACTCTTTACTTGCCGTTGTATCATATTTTGTCAAATTTGAGCTGCATTTCAACGATTTCAAGTGCTCGCAAACTCTTCAATAACTGCTGACAATTTCAACATGGCCTCTTGGTCTTTTGTGTGTGCGTGTAATGGCTCAATCAGCGGCACATTTCCCAATCAGTTCCCACATTAATTATGGCACAATTAAAAAGACAGGCAACCGGCAACTGGCAACTGGGCGCGGGAATTCCACTTGAATGGCTGTAAATCGGGCGAACGAACAATGCGCCACTTGAGGAGCCCACAGTGAACCTCACCCTCGACCCTTAACCCGCATGTGAGCGAAGTTTTGCTGCTGATGACCGCCGGCGTGGACAAATCTCGGCAAGCAGCACAACAACCGAACAGCGCAGCTGTGGCAACGCTTTCTTCGTTGGCAGTGTTTGCAAACTCCGCAGCACAAAAAAACCAAAAACACACTCAGCTAATTTCGTAGAAATTACAGCAAACAGCAGCCGGGGAAAAGAGGCGAAAGAGAGAGGGAAAGAGAGGGAGAACGAGAGCGGTAACGGGTGTGCATTGTGAGCGTTACGCATTTCCTCTCAGGTGTGCCACAGCCAAACAAAAGCGTTAAAAGTAGGTGCAGCTGGGACAGCAACAGCAACGGCGACTGCGACTCCGAGTGCGGCGGGATCGTAGTCGGAATCGGAATCGGGATTAATGAGCAACAGTCGCAGACAACAACAAACAAAGTGAGTGGGAAAATGGAAAGGCCGCTCAATGAGCAAACAAACAGCAAATAGCAACATGTAGGAAATGTCTGTCGGCGGCGGAGAGTCGCACTGCAAATACCCTATCTCTCTCTCTCTCTCTCTCTCTCTCTCTCTCTCTCTCTCTCGCTCTCTCTCTCTCTTCGCTGAATGCCTAATTAAACTGCTTGGCGCCCAACGTGCGGCTGCTGCAATAACGATTAAGCTATTTTAAATATATATGGCTAGCTAGCGTGTACTTGTTGTTTAATTAAACTAATAAAAATTTTACGAGAACTATAAATCAATTTTGCAAGAAAAATATCGGAAAGACGGCATTTCCCTCTGTCCCATGCTTGCAACGCCTAGATCGCTGAGTTTATTAGCGCTAGAGTCACTAAACTTAGAGTATATATTTTTATGTAGCTAAATTAACTTACAAATCAAATCTGTTCGACTGTAAAGAACTTAGCCTCGTTGCCTCGTTGAATTTTGAGCGTACTTTGGGTAGCTGTGTTACCAAGTCGCTCACATAGTCGACGCAGCCTTGGTGAGTGTGCCGAGTATATAATAATGACAATAACAACTACAACAAGTGGAGGTAGCGCGGTGTCTATGGCTGCGCCGGAGGCTTGACTGCGACTTCAACTTCATCTGAGCTGAGCCGGTGGCTAATGATGCCGCTGCTACGTGACGTTCGTTGCCAAGTGGCAGAGTCGAAGAATTGTTTGTGATTTTTTGCTTTATGAATTGTGGCATTCTTTTGCCGACAACAGCAACAGCAACAGCAACAACGAACTTCTGTCGTCATGACAGCGAGCTCTTTATCTGCCTCTCTCTATCTCTATCGGGGGCTGGTATCTCTGTCCTCCGTCCTCTGTCCTCCGTTCTCCGTGCAGCCGACGCACCTCATTTTCCGGCTTACGGTAAACCAGAAAATAATACAAAAAAAAAGCGCATTAAATTAACGAGCCGAATTTAAAGAAAAGAAAAGATAACTACTAAATGCTGTCGTCGTCATCGCCGTCATCATTTCGTGCCTGTTTTTTGGCTACTGGGGAAAGGCTTGCCACATGTTGCTGCACCGAGGCTTCTGTTTTGCGTACGTCATTTAATTGACGGCTCGAGGACTTTCCAAAATAAATCAAAAGGCCACGATGATTTGTTTGCAATTTAAATGCAAATAACGACCACCCAGCCGGGCCAAAAGATCAGGCTGATGGGGAGACTCAACAGAAGAAGACATTGCAAAATTATAACTTAATTTTGCGTGCAAGCAAAAAAAAAAACAACAACAGCAACAAGCGAAAACTTGGCAATCGCCTGAACTCAGCTGAATTTGCTGTAAATACCCCGAAGCGACAACGGACAACGAACAACGAACGACGAACGTTGAATGCGACCAAAGTGGAAGTGGAAGCCACACAATGTGAGCCAAACTAAGCGACAAGGGGCAGAGAGAGGGGGAAAGGGGGCCAAGGGGGGTGTGGAGCCGACCACGGGGCATGATTTGTCTTTAAAATCAACTCAGTCGCAGCACAGTCGACCACAAACAACAAAAAACACAACGAGAAACAAAAAACAGAGTCGACAATAAACAAATGAATATTCGATGTTATCGATACTCAACGACTTATCGAATGAGCTGCAGCTTCAACGAGATCAACGGATTGTCAACCAATATTATCGATCTATAGTTGATCACAAATATATAACCAACGCTAGTGGATGAACTGTGAATATTTAATTAACATGATTAGCAAATTAATTGCCCCAAAACGCAGTCAACATTTTTAAGCCAATATCTTGATTAGTCAAGGATAAAATATAGCATAGCGAATAAGTTGACTATTAAATACGAATATTCAATTAATATTAGCAAATTTATTGCCATAAAATATATTCAATATATGGAAGCCAATATTTCAAATATTTGAGGATCAAATATAGCATTGCAAATAAGTCAAAAATTTTAGACATATTGAACACTATCAGCGTAATTATATTTAATATTTATAATCAACAAATTCTCTGTTCTATGCTAAAAGTTAAAGCGTGAAATCAACATTTTTGTTATAAGCGTCAATGTGATGAAGCTAAGACTATTAAATACAGATTTTGATAATTGCTAGCGAGCTAAAAATAGCTCTAACATGGCTAATGTTTGAACTCACATTTCACAGTCCAACAATATAGCTATGTTTATTGGCTAAACATGAAACCCAAGTCCAAACATTCAATGGAATTGGTGAGGTTTAATCGATTCTTTCTGTAATACAGTGCTTTGAAGAATTCGCGAATTCAACTGTATATCGAATGAGTTTAAAGAACAATTTCTTTAACATACTGTTTTAAAGAATGTCTTGGATTCATCTTTGAACTGAATGAGCTGATTGATTGGCGTGTAGCGCATTCGCCAAAGACTGACTAAGCTGCTAAGGCAAAGGGCAATTCCAAGAAACGCATTGCTTTGTTTGACGGCTCTCAGTCGCAGTTCCAATCGCAATCGCAGTCGCAGTCCCTAAAGTCCGTCGAGACCCCAAGCCGATCTCCAAATATTAATAAAAGTCGTCATCGTCAAAAGGAAGCGCAGTCGAACCCAAAAAACAACAACAACAAAAAGAGGCAACCACAGAATGGAGCCAAAGCAAAGCAAAAAAAAAAAGTTATGCCACGCCGGTGTTCAACAAATTTCAATCTCGGCTCAAAGGCAGAAAGCTGCCACAAGTTTTTGGGGAGCGTCCACAGAGGCGGGGAAGGCGAGAGAAGGGGAAGAGGCAACTGCTTTTTGGCCTGCACGTGCAGCATTGAAATGCGCAGCGCGTTGTGCCCAAAGGATCTTTTGCCAAATAAAATGAGGCGAAGCAGACGGTGAAGAAACCAAATGAATTGAAAGAATTCCTTGAGGGGCAGAAACGTCGACGTCGCAGATCAAGCGCAAAGATAGCCTCCAGACGGCAACCAAAAGCACCAAGAATGGACAACTGAGAACTGAGAAGCGAGAACTGAGAACCGACAACTGGTCATTCGTTTTGACCAAAATGCGCCTAAGAAATTCTTTGGCTTCGCCTGCGCATTGGCCTTTGATTTCTTAGCTGTTAGCTGTTAGCTGTGAGCTCTGCTTCTTTACTCCCTCCTCCACTCGCCACTCTCCACTCTCTTCACCACAGTCTCGCTGTCTCCGACTCAGTCTCAATTGCTGTGTGAATAGTTTTTGGTTTCTCAAGCACTGTGTTTTTTCTTTCTTTTCGCTTTTTTACTCTACCCAAATGTTGACAATCAACTCAAGCAGCAGCTTGTGTCACTAAAGGCTTTAGATTGGTTTAGATTCAGAGGGAACCTGATTAAATTTAGTAGAGAACATTTAGTATATAGTATATAATAAAGTACACTAAATGTACAGTTAATTAAAGTGTTAATTTCCATCAAATTTTCATGTAAATAAAACTTTATTTCTGCACAAGTTTCACATATTTAGTGTTTCAAAAATCGATTTTTTAAATATCCCCTACATGTAAAAAACCTCTGTCATTCCCAAAAATAAAAAAAATTCTGTCAAAATAAAATAAAATCGATTAAAAAATTCAAAAAGAAAATTTATTTTAATTTATTTGCTGAAAATATTCAGTTGAAGGATTAGGAAAATATATCCAATCAAATTTTAGCTGCAATTAAATTCACGTTGCTGCTTTAATAACTGTTGAAAATTATGCTTAATATTGAGAACACTTTGTTTAACTCAGATACATATTTAAAAAAAAAATTTTTTTTTATAATATATTTTTCAAGTTATTACTGCTAGTGAATTTAGACTTCGTTGTACCAAAGTTGTCGTCTTTTTTTTGTTTTTAGTTTTTTTGGGCACTTTCAAGGTTTACCTTTGCTTTGTCGTTTGCCTTTGTTCTGCCAGAGTCGAGGACGGACTTGGGTCGGCACATTATATTACGATTTGAATTTCAGATTGAGTTTTAATAGTCGAGCCAACCACACCACACTACACCACATCAGCGGAGAGCGAACGCAACGCAACCACACCTGCATTTTTTGAGGGGCAACGCCAAGTGGAGTCTGTGTTACTTTTCGCAGTTCTGTTGCATTTTGTGGCACAGACTCGCAGCACCTAAAGCTCCAGCTTCTCCGCCACTCTATCTTAATCTCTCTCTTCTTTTTCCTTTTTTTTTTTTGGATACTTTGTAGATCAGCTGGGACTGTGGCAGACTCTGGGGCAAGCAACACTTTTGCTGCATCTGGGGTGTGAAATTTGCGCTTAAGAGTAACAAAATTCAATTTCACGCTTCTTTATTAATTGGCCCCATTGCCAGCGATTCCAGCGACTTTGAGCTTGGCGTTAATGAGATTTTTGCACAGCGATTATGAGAGGCTGCAACACGAACGCAAGCGAGCAAGCGAGCAAGAGACTTGCCTCAAATTGAGGGCTTTGTGTCTTTGCCGACGCGACTTGTTGCTGCCCAAATGGATGCAGCGATAGCATTGCCCTAATTAGACAGCTGACAGTCTGATTAACAAAACGCATAAAAAACGACAAAAAAAAACCCCGATAAAGATGGGAGTACCTTTCCAACAGATTGGAGAGCTCGATGCCAATAAAATCAACTCAGCGCTGAAGTCGAATAACGCAAGCCCACGAGCCGTATACTTTATTTATCCTAAGCACCTCTAATTTGCAATACAATTTGCGCGAAATTTCAATAAAGTTTTAATAAATTGCCTTCATTTTGTAATTACTAAAATTTGAGAATGTGCTTATTAAATAATTGACTAATTACGCTATTAGTTTCATTATTCTGATTTCTATTTTTGTCTTTTTGTTGTATAAATGCTTCTTTTATTTAAGATATTCTCCCTAACTAAACATAGAATTTTATTTTCGCAAAACTTATACTTACAATTTTTATAGATTGCATTCATTTTGTAATTTTCCCTCTTTATGCCAATGTGTTAATTTAATAGTTTACTAATTACGATCTTAGTACACTTCATAATAATCACATCTCTGTTTTATTTATTTAAATAAATATGCTGTTTGTTTTAATTAAATTTCAAGTTGCTACTACGAATTTTAAACGCTTTCTATACTGCGATAATTTTTAAAAAATATTATACATCGTTGCTTTTCTCATTCTGAAATGATAATCGATTTATTAGGGGATTTATATATTTGGCTTTGATCACATTAGATGCCAATTAAAGATTCAAGTTGTTTCAATGAATTTTTGACGCTTTCTTCACTGTTCTTAAAAAATAAATATACATTTTTGCTATTATCATACTTCATACTGATCACTTGACTTTAAGCACAATATGTGGCAACTTTTGTCACAATAAATTAGCAAATTGAAATGCTTAAATAGTTAATAATTTAATCAGAGCCTATATATGTAAATATCCGTTTAATAAAGTTTGCAACAACTTGAAGCGCTTGAACACAAAACTAACATTGAAATGGTTGTCAAAATTAGGTATTTGTGACTCCAGCTAACAACATATTTCATGCTTCGTTCGATTGGCCAATAAATTGTCGAAAGACAAATAAAAAATGCGCCATAACTGTCTGAGGAGCTGTCTCTAAATGTAAATCCTTTGGCCAGCGGCACTAATGTGGCTACTTTATGTCCTTGTTGGAGGCTGGGAAGGCGGAGTGGGCTGCATAAATCAGAGAGGTGTAATAGCGACTTTGGTGGCAGCCACTTAATTGCTGGAAATATGCTAAATAAAAGTCAGGCTTCATTACGACGGCGCCGCGGCGAAAAATATGTGCAATAAATTGCGAAAAGCATTTCATAAATTATGCCCAAAATATGATTGACAAAAATTCAGCAACAGAAAAAAACTCAAAAAATGAAAATTGAATATGCAAAATGCAAAAAGCAAAAAGTGGCAAATCGACAGTTGCGGGCGTTCGACGACAATGTTGTTGCCACTGCCATCGATGTTGCTGTTGCAACCAGGAGGAGGTGACAAGGCGCTGACGATCTGGCGAACGGCGTTGGCGGCATCTGCATGCCGCATGCCGCATGCGGCAAGCTACTGTCGCGGCGCGTGCAAAAAAAAACAATATTTATGGCAAACAAATTTTCATATCGACAGCGCCACAGTGTGGCGCACCCAGCGATGTGCCGCACAATGCAGCACACAAAGGCGGCAAATGGCAACAGACACACTTTGTTGCATGTGGCAGCCATATAAAATAATTAGACAGTTAGACAAAAGTCGCTTCATATGCCAACTCTCTCTCTCTCTTTCTGACTGTGTGTGTTTGTGTGGCAAGTTTAACGGGCTGCGTTGCAAGTGCATTCATCAGCTGTCCATGCGGCTGTCCGCAAAAGCAAAAGCAGTCAGCTCATAAGTCAGAGCCCGAGTTGTACTGGCGGCAACCTAAATCAAAGCGCTGCCCATAAATTATAAAGCGAAACGTCGCCGACTGTCAACGTCGCCATTTTTGGGCAGCTCGGCCTCAAGACAAATGTGCGACGGAAGTGGCGGCGTCTTCTTTGTGTGTCTGTATCTGTGTGCCGCATCATCCTGCAAACATTGGAGCCCAGCCTCAATTAACTGGGCTCACTTATCGATCACACTCGCATTTTGTAGTCGATTTTTTTATGGTATCTTAAATAGAATTTGTATTTGCTGATCGCGCGTTTGCGATAAGCGAAAAGTTGAACAGCTGAAATTTATTGAATTTAATAACGCGCCAAGTTTATCGCACAGTTTTTGTCAATTTAACAAATTGCAAACAGCAACAACACAAGTTGCCACAACACCGGGTTGCAAGCCAAGCCCCCAAAAAAAAAACAGCCACAACTGCGGCACAATGGAAATGGAATTGAATTCCTAGGCGGCTAATAATGTCTTTGTGCGCAATTGACGGCCAACTGGACACGGCCAACTAAACGAGGGGAGGGCAGATACAAGGGGGAGGGGACAAGCGTGCAAATGACTGCGGTAAGAATTATTTAACGACGCTTGTTTGGGGGGTCTAAGCGGCTCTATCGCCAAGATCAATGAATCAATTAGCACGAAAAAACGAAATGAAAATGAAAACGGCAGCAAATGGCCAAGCAAAAAGCTGCTTATGCTTGTGCTGTTGGCCAGCATAGCTTTAAGCCCGGCCTAGGCGTGGGATGGCATTTATCAACGTCGCTTTGGCTTTGCAGCTGCTGGTGCAACTTCGTTTGGTTTCGGGGGGAAGGGGGCGCCTTAAGCGCCTTTTGTTTTGCGTGTCTGCTGCAGTTGCAATTTTGCCTCTGCAGCATTTTTCATATCAATCATGGCAACTTTGGTGGCGCATTAGTCACAGCCGCTGGCCAAAACAATTCAATTGCCAACTGGCAATTGGCAATTGGCGTCGACGATAAAAATTATGCATAATTCTATTTCATTTCCATTTTGACACTCGCCATTTTGTGGGCGACTTCAACTCAATTTTCCCCCACAACAATTGCGGCGCATTTTAATCGATCTGCATTTATCTTTATTAATCAGACATTTTTATTTTTATCCGGCTAGTCACATGCGACTATGAATGCGATTTACATTCGTAATTTCCCCGTTTAGTTGTTCAGTGTGAAATTTTGAATACTAAGAAAATGCAATAAAGTGAAGCAAAGATATTTAGATGATTTCTTTAGAAGGGGGATTTTAAATGGCATATTAATAAAAACTATTTTCTTAGCTTTATGTTCATCTGTTCGATTGATAAATTCTACTCTTAAATGCAGTTTTTTTTTAAATTTTATGTAATTAAATCATTATTATTATTATGTATGCTATTTTAGAGAACGTAGTTGCATGACTTTAGTTAATGAATTTTACTTTTGTTAAACTTATTTTTAATGAAATTCATGTTTAACTTATATTAATGTTTTTAAAGCTGAATCTGAAATAATTTACAGAAAGCATTTATCTTGTAAAAGTAATTTCACGATTTTTTTACTTATCTATCTTTCTACATATTTATCCTATATTTATCTGCTTTTAGATTGATCCTGTATAAAAGAATAAATTGTTTAATGCCTAAGAACTCCAAAAAAGCGAAACTAAATGAAACTCGAGCTTAATTAAAATGCATTACAGATATGAAACTTATCTTGAATTGGTAGATTGGAGTAAAAATCGTTAGAGAAATATTATTATATTATATTATTATATATCATATATTATATTATATATTATTATATTAGAAAATATTTTCGAAAACAATGAAGTATATTATAAGAAAGTATTTTAGGATGTTTAAGTCACATCCAACTTTTTCATTCAAATAAAGTGAAATAACTAGAGTAAATAAAATAATAATTACTAATAATGACAATAAATATTATAAAATAGTTGCATTCTTTACTCTCGGGTATTAAGTCAAAATTATTCTATGTAGTCAATAAACTAATTTTCTTAGAGTAAACAGGAAGTAAACAAAAAAAAAACGAAGTGTAAACCAACATTGATCTAACAGCCTTGAGCGACTATTCAGATTATTCGAGTAGTCAAATAGTCGAGCATGATCTACAACACATGTGCATGTGGCACTCAAGGGGCACAGACGGGAACTTGCAACTGTGTAAACTTTATCGCAATGAAAATTTCATTTTCGTTTCGTTTTCATTTTGTACTCGGTATCTTAAGTGCTGGCAGGCAGGAGCCGTCGTCATCATTGTTGTTGTTGTCGGTGTTGCCATTTGGCGATTTCAATCAGCGCCTTTTGGCAACTGCAACTGCAACAGCAGCAACATGTGGCATGTGGTATGAGTATGAGTTTTGAGCTTCCGCAGCAGCGCGCTGCCTTTCGATCAAATGTCAGCCGCACCTCGGCAATTGTCGTTGTCATTGTTAGCATAGTCCAAAGGGGGCAGTGGGGGGGAGTAGGGAGGGGGGGGGGTAGGCAGGTAGGGCTGCAGACAATGAGCAGCGTGTGTTTTTCTGCAGTTGGCCCACAAAAGGAGGTGACGCAGCTGAAATCAATGCGCTGGCCAGTTGCATGCGTTGTATGCTGCAAGCTGCCTGCCCCCGATTGCCATATGCCATATGCAGCGGCGCCTTTTGCTGCCGCTGACTGACTGTCTGACAGCTGCTGGAGCCAACAACAACAGCATTTTGGATCCCAGACTTCCGCCAGCTGTTTTGTGGGCCACGTTTGCAAGCGTTTGTTTTTTTTTTCTAGTTTGTTTTGTTTGATTCTCTGTTGCAGTTGCCACCGCAAGTGGCGCTTCCGATTCGCAGCAGTGTGCAACATGTGCACTTGCACCTGACCAAACGTTTGATGCCGCAACCCACTCGCCACTTGCGACTCCCCCGTCACACAAAAGTCGCACACACATTGCACATGTCGTGTGGTTTCACCTGGCGGCCAACTTCCCCCGCTGCCCAACACTAGTCAGCAGTCAGCAGTCAGCGCCCCGCGCTTGCCCAACACTGTGCTTTGGTTTCGATTTCCTAATTCGCAGTCAAGAAAGTCAAAACTCGATGCGGCTGCTTCAATTACACAAAGTCATGCAGTGGCTACCCCCCTCCCCTCCCCTCTCCCACTCCCTCTCCCTCCCTTCCCTCCCTCTTCTACACTTTGCTGTTGTAACCCACGAAAGTTAGCGAGCCGTGTCCGTGTTGCTGTTGTTGCTAGCGTTGGTGTCTGACTTTGTTTTAGTTTTTATTTTTTGCCGCTGCTGCTGCTGCTGCTTAGCGAAACAGGTGCGTTTGCGTTTGCAGGTGTTTCCCAAAAGCCACCACCAGAAGCAGCTTCAGCTTCTCCCCCTCTCGCTCTCTCTTTTAGTTGCTCTCGATGCAGCTGTGTTTGTTGTGCTGTCGCTGTCTCGCTGTCTCGCGCTGTTTAGTAGTTACGCTTTACCGCTAGTTGCACAAATTGCTGCCCACATTGATCTCCCTCCCCAAGCACCACCTCCCAGTGCCTCTATAAACTGGCGCCAGTTGCTCATGCGCTTTGTGTTTCGTGTGAAAATCACAATTAAATGCAATTTTTATGCGCACCTACAAAGTCAACATCGCTTCGCTTCAGCTTCGGCTTCGGCTCAGCTTTCATTTAAAAGCTTCGACTTCGTTTTTGTTTTTGGGCTGCAGCAGCAGTTCTTCGGCTCTAATCGTTCGTTTACTTCGTTCATTCAATCGTTCGTTCACTTCGTTCGTTCGCTAGTTCGTTGGTTCGTTCGGCTGGCTCAGCTGTCAGCTGCGTTGTTCGAAATGTCAGCTTGACAATTATTATGTCAAAAAATGTTTTCATGTGCGCCGGCTGCGCAGTCGCCGTTGCTGTCGCCGTCGACGCAGCTGCAGTCACAGCTGTTGACTGTTACACGAGTTTTTATGGTAATTCAAGTTTCACTGATTTCACGTCGCACCCAAAACCAGCAACAACAAAAAAATGGGTGAAAATCGAGCTAGGCGCGCGTTAATTGCCACAACGCGACTTGCAGCCCCCCAAAACCAATTTCATACAACGGCGAAGACGGCGTCCAGACAAGTCCAATGGGCTCCCAAATACTTGCAACTTACAACCGTGCCACACTGTTGCAGAATGCACAAAACAATTAGCACATACCAGAGAACGCACTACAATGACGCTGCCGCTACCGCTGCTGCAGTTGCAGTTGCAGCTTGCAGCCGCCACAATGCATGTGAAACAAAAGTTTTTTCTAAACATACCCTGTTGTATTGAAGGGGTACATTTGCGACGTTTACACGAGAGTTGCAAGTGTCTAAAACACTTTTAAGCATTTTAAATATTATGAAATTTTCTTAAATATTTAAAGTAAAAGTCATTTTCACCTCAGTAATTAAATCTAAATTTGAAATACAGTATTTAAAGGAGGTTTACTTCAATTTTGCCCATAGAATGATTCAAATTACGCTACCCACCACAAATAAGGTTATTTTATTTATAGAGCACATTTTATATCAAACTACAAAATTCGAATAGTTCGTTTTGAGTAATACATATAAAATATATTCGTATGTTGTTGTTGAGCAACATGAAATTTGCCAAGACATTCAATAATTAGTTGAAGAAAAATAATAACACGAATGCGACTCTTGTTCGCGTGAAATATTATAAAAAAATATTTAGGGAATATTAAACATTATATATTCTCTATAAAATAAAACTCAGTATTTATTCAGAACTCGTTTAGTTTGAATTTCACATTTGTGCCATTTTTAAGCAATGTCATTTAACAAAATAAAACTTCAGACGCCAACTCGGTAATTTTCCATTTTATAAACATGTTTATCATATTTTCCCATTGCACACAGGAAATTTGCGAGTCTAGCAATTGCAACTCTAATTGTTTAATTTCGCTTTGTGCGCAGCCAAACTGCCATTTGAATGGGACGCCTGGCACCGACTTGCCCCAGTCGCAGTAGCAGTTGCAGTTGCAGTCACCGTCACAGTTACAAAGTCGACCTCAGTGGAGCGCAGATCCCCCCCTCAAGGCAATTGGTCAATTGCATTGTAAGCTGCAATCATTAACACTAATAGGCGACCGCGACGGCAACGGCATCGACGACGTCAGCTGCAACTCCAACAGCGACGCAGCTGCAGCAGCTGGGGGTAGAAAGCAAACCATATAATGCAACCCCGAAACCAAGAACTGTTTTCTATATCGTTGCCCAAACTGTCGTCAAGCAAGAGAGAAAAGATTTCTTTCTCAAGACAGATTTTGCACACGTGCAACGTCGCTGCAAAGGCTACCTGAGGAAAAACCCGAGGCGATGCAACAACAACAACCACATCACAGACAATGACAGTGCGTGAGAAAACTTGTCTGCCGGTCTCCGCCCTGGCGAGTATTATCATTCTTCGGTGCTTCGGCTTTGTTGCAATTCGTTGCACTTGTTTACATGGGAAATGATTTTTCAACATTGTTCGCTGGTTTTCCACATAATTTCCAGGCTACCGTAAGCGTGAGCGTTAAGGCAACAGAGCAGTCAGCCAGTCAGGTAATTGTTGTTAATCACTGTGAAACCCAAACCCATGAACATCATCATCACACAAACAAAGTTCGAGAAAATTCATTTTTTTATAATGTAATTTATTTTGTAATTGCTAAAATTTAATTTTGTTTTCTTCTTGTTGTTGTTTTTGTTTTTATATTTTACTTTTTTAGTTTCATGTTTCTTCTTTTTTTTTTGTTTGTTGCATTCTTTTCAATCAATATGTTACATCATCGATAAAGGGGTGGAAACAAAAAAATTAAAAAAACAAATGATAATTAAGATTTTACAGAATTCTCTTCTTTTCGAAATCATAAAATATAAGTAAAACGCATAATTACGCTATAAAAACACTTTGTACAAAGTATGCTACAGATCACAGAACATATATTTATATATTTATTAATATTATGTATTATTATTATTATTATTATATTCAAGTTTTCTTGTTGTTTTTCTTTTTATTTTCTTTAAAAAGAGGAAGTTGAATGGGGGAGTGGAGGTGGAAACCTACGCTCAACTAAAATGATAAACAAATTGTTCCTTGAGGTATGAGAAAATTAAGCATAAATAATATATGTATGTGTGTGTGTATATTTGTATGTATGTGTATTATAAATAAATGAATTGTTGTTCAATTTGCTGGCTGTAATAAGCTATAATCAATAATAATCATAATAGGAAGAATTTGTTTAAGCAACTTTCATGTTTTAGTTTAGTTTGTAATTATTTAAAATTAATAGGAAATTTGTGATTGAAATTAAAATGAGAATGAAAAATTGTTAGAATTTCGTTTTACTCTTTTATTGCTGTTTTCTTCTTTCTTTCCATTTGTTTTGCTTTGCATTAACTTCTTTCGTCTACTTTTCCATCGATTAAACCAAAAAAACTAAACATATAGAAAACAAAAAATTCCATTTTTTCATTTCATTTAAAGGAAAAATTAAATTGTTTAAAGCTTTGCCAAGTTTCTTCTTCTTCATCATCATCATCATCATCATCATCATTATGATCAACTTTATAGTTATCTGCTGCTATTAGTTAATTGTTAAACGTTTAAAGTTACAAATAAATAATAATAATGTTTAGTGCTTACAATGTTTTGTTTTGTTTTTATGTGTGTTTATATCCTACTTAGTTAGGTTTTTTGTTATTATTTAAACTTTCAATGTATTGGTGTGAAATGCTTTGACACCCACTGTGCGTGGCTACCTTGCCTATGTATTGTATGCATGTAAGTTGTAAGTATTTTAATTGATTTGCTTTCTTATTGCGGAGATCTTCACACGAGTTTTGAGTTTTGAGTGGAGTTTGTTTGAGTGGAGAGTTGACTGTACTACACTGCCTACAAAATGTATATACATATGTATGTATTCCTTTTTTTTTAATGTGTATTTAAATGTTTAGTTTTAGTTGTAGTTCTTGCCCCTCCCAATTCATCATCACCATCTACAGCTACTTTTCTTTCTTGCTCTCTTCATCAGCTGTTTTACGATTGCCTGCTGTCCTTTTCGCCGCTGTTTTGCTGCAATGAGAGAAAGCGAGAGATGCGAAATTAGTCAAAATTGCATGTAATTTAAAAGCTCTGTGTAAAGCTAAAGTTTTCTAATCGATGCTTATCAGTGTGTGTGTTTATGTATGTGTTGGTGTGTATGTTTGCCTGACTTGCACAACAAATCACGAATTATCAATTAATTTGCTGTTGTTTTCGTTTGCGTCTTGTTGCCTTTTTTAGTTGTTGTCTCGTTTGTTTACGAGCGCGCATATTCTATTTTGTTGTCGCTGTTGTTTTTCTCTGTGTGTATATGTGTGTGTGTTTTTTTTCGTATTTCATTTTCATTGCCTTGCCAAGTGTGGCGATTGGCGACGGGCAGCGAGGCTTGCGAAGAAGGGCCAAAGAAGAGGCGCCAACTGAGCGCCAGGCTGCGCAGCTAAGAAAATCAAATGACTTATTGCTGTTGTTGTCGTTGTTGTTGTTGTTCTCACTGTTGCTGCGTCTCTCTTACTGTCGTTGTCTGTTATGTTGAGTGACCGCAGAGCTTTGTCATGTACGGTGTCCGGCGAAGGGGACGGGTGCTGCCGACGGGGGATCGGGAGGGGGAGTGGAGCACAATGTAGAAAGCGACCGACTGGCGACTGGCGCACAGCTGCGCGGCGCGAAAAGTACAAAAAAAGAACAGCAAGAGCGAAGGCAGCGAACACAGTGAGAACAACAACAGCTATGTACATAACGAGAACATTTTGAACACGTGCATTTCTTCTTACGTTCACTGCCAGAGTGTGTGTGAAAGAGTGAGCATGTGTGAAGGAAAGAATTTGTTGTTTTGCGGCCACGGTGACACATCAGTTGTGTGCAGCTGTGTGCGTACTGCGTGCAGAGGCAGCGACAACGACAGCGACCGAGACGTGGGCGGCGTCTCAAACTTAGTGCAGATGTTTTGCAAGAACCGCAGCACACTAAAAACAACAACAACAACAACAGCGAGAAATACACGCATATTGAATGTGCGACTAATTGTGGCGTTGTGTGGCAAAGTTTGATGCAAACCAAAAAAAATAAAAAAAAATAATAAGAAAGATTGCAATGCACAATTAATCAAAGAATTAATAATTTGCGGCAGCTTTAAAAGTTGTACAAGTTGCGTTAATACATTATAACCTGTTCCTGGCGACACAAAGTATTGAACAATATTTTGCCAACATCATTTATAAAACGACACCAAACGAAATGAAACAACAGCCAAAAAAACTGCGCTAATGAAGTAAGCAGCAAAAGCACAAGAGCAACAACAACAGCAACAACAGATGAAGCTGCAGCGAATGATGATTCTCCAATTTCAAATGCTAAAGTCAAGCTTAAAGCGAATGTGCGTGTGTATGTATGTGAGTCTGTTTGTGTGCACATGTGTTAGTATGAGTGTGAGTGTGTAGACACACACATGAAATAAATTTAAGTATCTGCAGGTGTTCATTTAAAACATCACAGACAGCAGCAGCAAAGCGAAAGAAGACGACGACGACAACGACGCAGCGACGGCGGAGGAGGAGGAAGAGCAGAAAAAAAGGCCGCGAGAAAAAAAATTAACAGCTACAATACGTATAGCAGCAACAACAACAGAGTGAAAGAAACAACGACAGCACAAATATGTGAAATGTCTATAAAAACAAAATGAAATTGTGCGAGTGCGAGTGGGAGGGGGAGCGAGCGCAAGAGAAGGCGGCTTCAACAATTTCAGCAGATTTATTGTTGTTGTTCGCCGCGCCGCAAAAAGAAAGCAAGGCACAACAACAGCGAAAAAAAAATTTAAATTTTGCAAACACACACACCAGCACATGCAAATAAAATAAATTATAATTTAAAGTGCGAAATGTAAATGCTGACAAAACAGAAACAGAGACAGAAACAGACGACACGGAAAGACAGAACGGACGTCCTTACACTCAGGTCTCGAGTGTAACAATTGACCACGGCAGCAAATGAGGTCACAACAACAACAATAACAGCAAACAATGGCAATTCGCCGCTTGCTTAATTCGCTTGCATGTGTAAATTCGTCGCTTTTTCTGCTGTCGCTTTGACTTTGACGTCGTCGCTTTGATTTGCATTGCAAATGCAGCGCAGAGGTTTGTTTTTTTTTTGTTTTTTTTTTGGTGTGTTGGGGATTAACTTACCGTCGTTAAGCTTTCGGACTGCTGTTGAACTGGTGCCGTGGTTGCTGCTGTTTGTGCCGCTGCCGCTGCTGTTGCTGCTGCGGATGCTGCCAACGCCAACGCAGCGGCGGGCAGAATTGTGTTGGGGCTCTGACGATCGATCAGCGGCAGACGCGTCGCTGCAGCGCCAGCGGGACTAGAGATTTTGGCCAGCTGCTCCTGCTGTTGCTGTTGTTGCTCGGCAGCCAAACGCAGGGCGAGCACATCGCCCTCCATCTCGGACTCATCGAGCTCATCCATTTCGCTATCCTCATCGGCGGCGGCGACGGCAGCGACGCCGCTTAGCGCGGCGGCAGCATCGAAATTATTGATTTCGGGATGTGTTTCCAGTTCGCTTTGCAGATCGCAGATATAGTCGATCACATGCTGGATGATCTCCAGCTTGGAGAGTTTGCGATTCTTGGGCATGAACGGCACCAGATCCTTCAGCTTTGAGAGATACATTTTCATTTCGGCATTTTCGCCGTCGCCGCGATGCGGCGGATGACGCGCAATGCGTCCATTTGGATTCATGGCCGGCATGGAGGTGGCGCCACCTGCTGTTTGACAAACGGCCGTCAATGATTTCATTTTCGAAATGATCGCTTTACGCTCCTTGAGTAGAATTTTGGCGGCTTTTTTTACGGTCGTTGCCGTTAATCTTTGCGAGGAATGTTCTACTATTAGATTGTTGTAACACACAAAAATGTGTTAAGAGGTTTGTTTTAATTTTAGTTTGGTTGTTGTTGTTGAACTTTTCACTTGACACGCACTTTTTTTGAGTTTTAGCTCTTGTTGTTGCGTTACGTTGGTTGCTTTTGCGGAACTTTTAACTTTGATCAACAAAAAAAAACACTTTAATCCAGCGTGTTTATTATATGTTGGTGTTGCTCAAAATCAATTTGAATTTTGTTTCTCGATTTGTTTGGCTTTTTCTTGCTTGCTTTATATTTTTCTTATTTTTGTTAGCGCGAACTAGCAACAACCTTCAACGACCACGATAAATTTGTATTTGAGTCGGAGAGCGCGCCGACGTCGCCTTTTATTCGCGAGCCGAACGGCCTAACGACGAGTGGCGAATGGAAAGACTCGAACACTTCGGCTCGAGCACAGCACGAACGAACGCACTCTCGCGCTCTGTTCACGCTCGCTCTCGAGCTCTCACACTCTCTCTAGCTCTCCACGGTGTCAGCCAACCAACCACCAACAGAGCCATGGCCAAAAACTTGTTTCAGCCACCAAAACGAGGGGAAATACATGAACGCCAATATTAAATGTGAGATATTTAATAAGTAAGTTAATAAATATGATATAGTTAGGTTGTTTGAAATTGTACAACATATTAATAATATTTACTTTAAATATTTCTATTACATTTCAATAACTCTGCAGGCAGCCCTCTCCCAGCATTAGCACTCAAAATACGAACCACACGGTGGCCGTTGCACGAACGCTAACAAAATGGCTCCGCCTATCGTAGTGCGGGAGAGTGAGAGCGTAGTTGAGCCTTTGCTGTGGAGATTTTGTTGGACTGTCAAATCTGTTGTAGATTTGAGGGGCACACAGCAAGCAGGATCTAGTACGCTATGTGTAGAGTAAAGTTGATGTCTGTAGAAAAGTGGTAAGCAAATTCCAAAAGGGGTAAATCTGTGTAGCCAGATAAGGGGAACGCAAGGAACTGGACATGATGCCGAGTGGTGGCTTTCAACTTTCAGGTGAATCGATTTGGTGCAGGGGAATAACTTAAAGTTTAAAAATGGAACAATCATGTATTGTAAACTCAAAAAAATTCCAATAAACCAACATTGCTTAATCACTTTTTTATTTGTCAAAAAATTTAATAAGATAATTTTATTTAAATTTGTTCAAGCCAACCTAACTTCCCCAAGCGTCACACGACTCTCAACTTGTGGCTTTTTATACAACTCTGAGCATGTGGTTTCTATTCCAACTCTCAACTCGTTTTGTGGACTGCAGCATCTATTTCCCCAGCTTCCACATTGCTCAAATCTCAGCTTTAGTGTTGACTTCCCCTAAGTCTCAACTTGGCATCCACTTGAAACCCAACCACAACTATCAGCAGTGTGGAGAGTGTGCATAAATGCAAGTCACAACTCGTCACTGTGTAGAATTTCCCCAGTTCTCGCAGCATAGCTGTGATTGGTCGGCTACCGCTGCTCGCATTAAGTACTCACTCTCTCTCTCATAACTTGTAGTGCGCACGTTGCTCAGACAAACGCGCTCGCGCTCGCGTTCACGCTCTCACACTCTCTCGCTCATCCAGTGTGATTTTGTGAATGAAATACACTCGGCTATGCCACTGATATATTCTATCTTTCTTTCTTCGCGGCTTATCTTAATTTGGGTTTATGATATCTTTGAGTTACGGCTACATTCATCTCTCTGTGTGTGTTTGTGTGTGTGTTTTGCCCTCTCTTGACTCTGCTCCCACACACAAGAAGAACTTTTAGGGTTTCTTCTTCTTTAGCTGGGCATGAAATCACGATCGTATTACACCAGACCACGAACCACAACGACAACGACGGCGATGGCGACGGCGACGACGACGACGACGACGACGACGACGACGACGACGACGACGCCAGTCGAGTGTTTGATTTGTGTTGGATTTGGGATTGTGAGATGACGACGCCACTGTCATTGAGGAAATTGTAATGGAAAATGCATTTCATTGAAAGTGAGGCGTTGTGGTTGTTTTTGTGAAAAATGACACGTCTGGAAATCGTCTGGAACGCTGCTCCAATGTGCTAATTGACGTCGCAGGGGCATGCCACACATCATAGCCGCCTTCATTGCCATTCATTACGGCAATTTGCTGTGCTACAGAGTCATAGACAAGAACAACTCAGCGACGAATTCATTCACACAAATTAGCGCCATTCATTTGCATGTCCAGCAGCAACAGGGAGAGGAGGAGGAGGAGGACGAGGAGCAGGAAGCAAGCTGAAGAGCGGGGGGAAGATGATGAACAGAATCCAAGTTGAGGAATTTCGCGCGCAGTTCCAAGTATTTTGTGCAGCAAAAGGTGTTGCATGAAATACACGAGAAACCGTGTCGAAAATAAAGTAAAATGAAAAGAAGTCGAGTTCAAATTTCCAGCAGAAATACCGATCATAATTTTATGACTGAAAGAGGACTTTACTTAACTTTACTTTACGACGACGTCGCGATCCGCGATCCGAGTCCGACTCTGGGTTCGAGTTCGAGTTTGAGTGCTTTTCGCATGAATGACAAATGAGCAGCGACAACAGGTTAAGGTGCGAGTGCGAGCGAGAGCGAGAGGGGAGCAAGCAAAGCGATGCGATCACATGTCAATCAGCCGCGTTCCACAAGAGCGCAAGAGAGTAAGCGAGACGGGTGGGGTGGGGGGTATGGAGGAAGAGACTGAAGCTGTAGTTGGCAGTTGGCAGTTGCCTGTAGTTGGGGTAGATGGCGTTGCAGATATGCAGCCGTGGCATGTGGAAATCCAATACTCGCGACTAGGCCATTAAAAGCAAAAGCTGAAGGGTGCCGGCTGCCCCCCTGTGTCACACTCCACAAGCTGCCCGCTGACATGTTGCATATGCGCGCAACTCATTAATGAATTCGGTGCGACAATTTTTCAACGTTTGTGTCTTATTTTTAGCATCACAACGTTGATTTTTTGCATATCGCTTTCTCACACACACACACACATAAGCAATTTTCAATGGCATCTTCAATATATCGCAGTGACTTTTTTGCGACTAGCGCAGCCGCGCATCCGGCCTCCGGTTGTTATGGTAACTGAATACTAATTCCACTCGTTGAGCTTTTGTTTATTTTCGTCATCTTTGCTTTGTCTACACACACACACACAAAAAGAACAACAATCGATAGCAATGCGTGGGAATGGGAACTGAAACTGAAATGGCGATTTGTGCGCGCTTTGGGCAAGTGCGTAAGCGAGAGCGCAACACATCAACATCTCGTGAGAGTGGCAAAGCTTTGCTTGCATAATGAGCGCAATTGGCATGCGTGTGAGCACGTCAAGAATAAACAAAGCACGAGCAAAATTGCAAGGACAAGCGGTTATTGATGTTGTTGTTGTTATTGTAAGTGCCAAAAATAAACTCAAACAAAGCTCGAGTTAGGGCAAGGCCAAGCCAAGATGCGTAACAATGAGCTTGCTGGACAGGGGAAGCTTCAGTTTCATAGCAGGCAGCTTTAGCAAGTGCTTAGTCGACATCGATAATTATCTAATCAATGCAGATTTTCAAATAAATTTCGAAACATTTTCATGCTTGCAACAGAACTGCTTGCAATGGTTATTAATGGCATTCAAATTAGCATTGCCGCATGTAAAAGGCTATTAGTCGACTGACAACAGCAAACTGGAAAAAAAAACAAATACAACCACAAATGAAACAAAATAAAAGAGGACACGAAGCTAAGGACGATGAGAGGCAGGCAGCCGCAGGATCAATACAGGCGGCAGTCTCGACAAATGTCAACGGCAGAAGGCAAATGAACTGCTGTCAAAATAACCCCAGCCTATTATGAGGCAGGACGACGGCGACAAAGGGCGGACAAAAGGACGCGTCGCGCTATTTGTAAAGCTGCCAAAGGATATCGATAAAAATGTGCAGCCGGCGACGCAGCGAGAAAAAGAAAGGGAGAGCGAGCGAGAGAGAGAAAGAGAGAGATAGAGAGAGATAGAGAGTGTGCGGCAACCAGGTGAACAGATCAGATGCGATTAGGGATTATTATGCTATTACGCAGGATACGATTAACAATGGCAACAGCAGTGGCAGCAGCAGCGGCAGCAACAAGGATAACAAACAACAACTGCGCCGCACGCCGCGACATATGCTACAACATTTTTCTCGGTCCTGGGACAACGGGGGACAGCTGATGGCAGCGAAGGGGCGAATGTTTAGGCAAATGTGCGCAGCCGCCTCGATTCTCACTATTTTTGCTACCCTAATTGAGTGGGAAAACATCGCAGTTGCTGTCGCTGGCGAGCATTGACATTGCATCTGCACTTTCGGCCGGCTGCCGTTATTCGTGTGTTACGCATTGCAACCATTTACCGTTCGTTGCAGCCGCCGCTTTGTGTCTCGAGTGCGACGACCAGCGATCAGCGACCAGCGGGCAACGAGACTTTTGATGCCCTCTAAACAAATATGGGAACAGGGTATATCGACAGGGAGTTGTTGAAATAATTTTAGCGTATTTAGCACACCTGTTTTTAAGAACAGGGTATCTACTAGTCATGCGTTAACTAATTACCTTAAAAGAATTATAAAATTTTATTTTAGTTAAAAAGTTTAATGGAAAATAAAATATAGAAAAATAGCATATAATTTAGTATATAAAAATATAGAAAAATAACAAATATTTTAAATAAAAATAAAATATAGAAAATTGGCATCTAATTTTGTATATTTCTTTAGCCAATTTTTAACAGATTTGTAGGCATTTTTTTTTAAGTCCATTTGTTTCATAAATGTTATTCAAAACAAAATAAATTATGGGAAGGTGTATTTTGTTGTGTATAAATATATTAATATTATTAACTTTAAATTTAAAGAACATTTTTACGCATTTCTGAGAACTTAAAAATTTGCATTGTAATTCATATGAATTTAATTTTCACAACATTTTATCGCCAATAATTTGCAACAACTTTTCCTTGTTTTTCTACAGCGAATGTTTGAGTAGATTATTTTCAATTGAATACGATTTGTAAACAATATTTCGTGACTTATTTTTCAGCTAGTCTTTTATTACAGCTCATTGTCAATATTATCAATTTTCCAACCCAATTTTAAGGCTAGTATTTAAATTACAGGGTATTGCTGTAGTCGATGCCACGTTCCGCGTTCTTTGCATATTTTTTGTGCATTCCAAAACTGCTGGCGTATTAATTGGGAGCAGCTGAGCTGCGTTCAATGTGACGGATGTGGTGCAACTGTTGGCCGACTAACGAAACTGAAACAGACTACGGGGCATGCAACGTGGCAGCGTAGCAACGTGGGCTGTTGCCGTTTTGAGATCAGCTTGAGCTCATTAGCCAGCCGACGCCGTCTGTCATCGCTGTCTAGACGCTGCTAACGATGAGACCTAGAGATAGACGCAGATTTTGGCCAAAAAAAAAAATAAATAAATAGGCAACCGAAGTGAGTCATTTGGCAGTTGCGAGTTCATTAGGCGACGCGACAGCCCAGGACAACAGGTAGTCCTTGCATAAATATTATTGCCACAAATGCTGGCCACTTTTTCCTACTTTTCGCACAAAACTCTCAGCAGGTGGTCGGGACAGGACAACGAGTATCCCTTCAAGCTGTTTTGTCAATTGCTCGTCAATTTGTCGCCAGTTGCTAATGGGCCAAGATAAACATGTCAGTTGACCAACAACTTCAGATATAGATATATACAATACTTCTTCTGCCTGTCATATTTGGGTTGATGGATGAGCTGGCTGCTGGTCAACCCACAATGCTTCTCCCTGCTTCTCCTCACCTGGAACTAAGCCGACATCTGAGCTACGAATTCGATTGGCGTGTAATACGAGCTGTTGAGAGTTAATCACATAATTTGTTCGACTTCAGCTGATGGATGTTTTAAAGGCATGTGGCCAACTTATCTAATATTATGCAGAACTATTTATTGTTTTGTTTGGCAAAGATTTGGGTGCAACTGATAATGGTTTGAGAAGAGAAAAATCGAGAGAGATGAATGAGAATATTTGGTTCACTTTGGAAAATGCATAAAAGCAAAAAGTATTCACAGAAAGTCTACATTTGAAAAACCTAACAAAAGTAATAAATTTAATTTAAATAATATTCTTTATTTCTTACTGAAATGAGTAGAATTCGGAATCCTCAGCATAACATTATTTATTTATTATTCTTCTAAGAAATCCACTGAATACTTTTTTTTTAATATAGTATTACTATAAAAAGCATATTTAATATATTATTTATTAAGTGTAGAGTTACTATGTTATTTTTTTTTTTTTTCTTCATATTCACATTTAAACAAAATATTGAACTAAACTGCAAATATTAAAACATATGTTATAGATATTCTTTTCATATCTCGATTTCAATCTATGCAGATTATATGCATTTATTTTTTTGAATATTTAAATATTTTATTTAGCTTAAATATTCTTTAAAAAAAAAAAAAAATTTAAAACCTAAATGTCGATTGAAAAAGAGCTGTGAAAAAAATATTCATGAAAGTCATTGTTATTAACTTTTTGTTTATTTTGTTAAAAATATAACAAAATATGAAAATAGAAAGATGAGCATTTAAATTTTAGAAAATATTGCAGAATAAAATAATAGATATATATCCACTAACTATGAAAGGCAACTGCTTTTGCTAGATTTTATGATTTTTTTTTGTTTTTCCTAGTTTTCACCCAGAAAAATTCTGTCTTTGGCAAAATAAATGTGTTAGTTATTAAGCAGATGGCAAACGTAATTTCCGCACTGAAATCTGTTCGTTATCAGCAGAAATAGTTAATAAATCGACAAGCAATGGCAACTTTTGAGTTCCCAGAGACTTGACAACTTTTCTCATAGTTATCGGATGCAAGGAAAGCATTTCTCAAACAGCGTCTCAAGCAGCCCACATAAATCTGTCGAAGGCTCAACGCTGAGTCTGGAGGAGGATGCGGGCTATTGGGAATGTTGCGCGTTGTTTATCAGCTGCAAAACTTGCAACTTGCGAGTGCGACACATGAGGCAAGCAACAGCAGCAGCAGCAGCTGCTGACGGCATTCCACGCACATGTCCATGTCCATGCAACATCCACTCGAGACTCGCCGTTTCCCATTTCCCATTCCCATTTCCCATTCTCCCAATTCCGATGCGGATTCAGAGTTCGCGCGTACTTTACACGACTTTTTCAGCTGCATTGTTTTTGTGTGTTTGGGGTTAAAAATATATATATATAACTACACATATGAGACGCGACGAGGCGTTGGCCATGTGCGACTGTATGGCATAAAAATGATGCGGCAATTGCCAGGCGGCGTTGAACTGGTTGCCTGCCTCTCGATCGACTTCTGTGCCGGCTGTGTGGCATGTGTGGCACGTTGAAACAAAAGGCCGTTCAAGGGGGAAAGCGGCGGGCCGAGGACGAGGCTGAGGCCGAGGGTAGGCGCAATGTCAACGCCAGGCAAAAAAGCAAACGTCCTTGCCCAGAACACCGCAAGCTGCTGTCAGCAGTTGTTGTTGCTGTGGCAGCAGGAAGCGCCGCCTGTGCCACTCATAAAACAGAAACAAAAACTTGAACGAGCCACGTGTGCTGAATTTCCGCGCAAAAAGGAAAAACGCATTGCGACGTCGGAAAACATTTCAATGATGTTCATAATGACGATCAACAGCAGCAGCCGCAGCAGCGTCGCATATGTCGCAGTTGCAAGCAGTTGTTGCCGCTTGCCGAGGCAGCTGCTGGCAAACGGTAGCTAGCTGGCAACTTTCTATGGCCATGCAATCAAATTGCAACGCACCAGCAACAACAGCAACAACAACAACAACAGCTGCCAATGGCTGAGATCGAGTCGGGATCTGGACGTCGCTTGACTTTCATTAGCATTTCTAACGGCCACGCAGCTGGCTGCAGTTGCAACCTGGACTGCACTTTGCTGCTCTACTGCCACACACACACACACAAAACACATTCACACAATCAATCAGTCGCTAACTGGATCGCTGGACTGCGCACAGTGCAACAGGACTCATTGTTTTTATAAATATATCCATATTATGATCATAGAAGTCTGCGATATATCATGAAATTAAACTCTTATATAAAAAAATAAAATTATTTAAATATTTTCTAAAAAAAATTTTTTTAAGGAAAAAAAAACTCCTAACTTTCTAAATACACACATAGTAAAAATATATTTAAGTACTTCCTCAGTCATTAGTTCATAATGATTAAATTAATAATATTAATTAATTAAATTAAATTATTTCCATAAAACTACAAAAATATAGTTAACTACTTTCCCAGTCAATTCAAAATTATTAATTAATTTAAATTGAAATGATGTCAATAAATATTAGAAATATGACATCTACTAAATAAAAATCCAAAAATTTGTTACATAAGCTCATTAATTTTAACCACTTTATTAAAAATGTACATGATTTAGCTAAAAATGTAAATACTTAAACGACCAATAGTAAATTATATTACACTAATTCAAAATCCAAGGTTTTTGAAGATTTAGCCTCTTAATATAACTACTTGAAAAGCTAACATATTTTATCACAATATATATTAAATAATACAATTTAATAAATGAATGCGTAACTAAATTAATTAAAATGATATATGAAATTTTAAAAATATATAAACTCGATATGCAACTCAATCGCAGTTTCCACATGTAATAATTTGAAAAATGTATCAAAATTAAAACTGTAAAATATAGTAAAATATGAATAAACTTTCAATTATAAGATATAAACTAAAAAAAGGGAATCAATGGAAATTTTAATTTACAGCATTTTATTTTTAAATGTAGCAAAGTTGTTCGCAAATTTCAAGAACATTTTAATGGGCTTTTAAGCACTGTGCGTTCAGTTTGGAAGTTGCTGCCGTTGTTGTTGTTGCTGTTTGCATTTTGCTTTTTGCTTTTGGTGAAATGCGCAATGTGCGAGCTGCGATGGGGCAGCAGCAGCAGCTGGTGGACGATCTGTCGAAGCCGTCGAATCCGTCGAAACCGTCGAACTGTCGATTGGCGTTGCTCCGTTGCATTTGCGTTGTAAATATTTTTAATTGCCATTGGAATCTCTTCGTGTGCGCTTCATGGACATCGTTCAATTGCAGTTGCAATTGGAGTCGTGTGGGTCGGCAAACTGTAACGCAGCATCCACAACAGCAGCAATTGTTGTTGGTCCGGTTGATCGGTCTCAAAGCCAGCATTTGGCATTGGCAACATGTTGCTGCTGTTGTTGCTGTTGAGGCTGTTGCATGACAAGCCATTGGAAAATGTTGCTGCCTGACCGTTTGACATAATAACTGGCCACATTAGCAGCAATTGGCATTAGCCAATTAACTTTTTTTTCTGCTCCGCTGTCGGTTTGTTGCTCCAGCTGCCGTTGCTGCTGGTGCTTTCCTCAGTCACGCTTTTCCTTATGCGCAGCATTCATTGACACCTGCAATTGTTGTTGTTGCTGGCCGCGTTGCTGTCGTGTTCATGTTGTTGATTGGCAATCAATTTGTTGTCAGTTTTTATGATTCGCAGTGCGTCAACGTCAACTTCAACTAACTGTTTTTTATTATGTTGTTGTCACTGCTGCTGCTGTTCAAGTTCAGCTTTAGAGATGCATCAGCAACATGTGGGTGTCACTGTCGATTGCTGTTTGGCGCGTGTTGCTAAGCCAGCGACAACAGTGACAACAGCAGCAACAACAACTTCAACAACGACAACAGCTGCTCACAATGTCAAGAGTTGTCGGCTGGTTTTGCTGTCTGCCATTGGCTAGACTTATGGCCAAGATAAGCGGCATAATTATGCAAATTTGTTATAACAATCAACAGCAGCAGCAGCTGTGACGACAACAGCAACATTTTTTATGGCCGTCTTAAATTGACGCTTATGGAGCGTTAGAATTACCGATTACTACACTAAGATAGACAATCCATATTAATATATATATATATTAACTTTTCCATTGCTTAACATGTTTACTTTATTATGCAAATTTCCCTCTGAAATCGATACTGAACAAAAAATTGTTATCGCTCACTGTTACAAATCTAGCAATCTGTAAATGCAAATGCAGTATGTGAATATTGAGGGGATTTTGTGATAGTTTTACAGCTAGTCTTAAAAGATTATTGCACTGGTTCTTGCCGCGCTTTATGATCATTCCATAACGATTAACTCAACATTCAGTGTTCGAGGCGTGTGAACATAACCTCAAAGGTAAACACAGGAAAACGACAAAAACATTAATTAAACAACATAGTATTATGCAAAAGTGCTCACTTAACATATTATATGCATAAAATCAACTCTTTTGCGTCAATGTTATTGCTGATTTCTCGACTATCCGCAAAACTTATTGCAATTATTTTATGGATTAAAACAAAATTAATTGCTGAGTAGTTTGCACTTTTAATCAAACTTTTCAGGCTCATGTGCTGCCGATTCTCTGAGCAACCGCAAAGAATTATCTTAAATAATAATTATGCCATTTAGATTAAGTAATTGAAATGCATTTTTCATAATAAAAAAAAAAAAAAAATACACAATTCTACAGGGCACAGAAATGCATTTATTGCTGTCACTGCAATAAATTTAATTAATTAATAATGCTGCAGTTTAAGATAAAATTGTTGACATGCCATGCTTGGCAAAAAAGAAGAAAAAATGTATTTTACAGACAACAGTTGTAATTAAATCTGTTAATTTTGAGATTAGACAATTCCAGCAACTGTTGCTGGCATATATGCAAAGCGATCTAAACAAAGCGATAATAAATTGCAAAAGCAACGAAGTCTTGAAAGCTGATTTGAATACAAACACTGGACTAGCGTGATTTGGACTTTGTGGCAGACACAAATCAATTGCGGCTGCCACAGTCAAAGCCGCAGTCAGAGTCAAGGCACAAGATCGATGGTACGCATGCATAAATGCCTCCATAATCATTTCGTTGTTCGGAAATTTAGATGTCACTTTGCTGTCAGAGTCGTCGTTCGTCCAGACAGAGATCGCAGAAGATGCAGACGAGATTGTTGCAAAGAGATCGCGTTGTCAGCGTGGCCAGATCATGTCCATATTTGCATTTTTGAAATGACACATGGAAATTTTTGAAAGCGGAGCACCAAAACGGCCAACAGATTGACAGCAGCTGCAATAAAGACCAAGAAAATAAAACTACAAAAACAAAGTTCCCCAGATACACAGCGACGTCGTCGACGGAATGCTAAACGAAAGTCGTGCACATATGGATATGGATTGTATGCTAGCTGCTTGGCTATGTGTGCGACGTTCCGTTTGGCAGAGATAATTGCTGTCGCATATTTTCAGCGTCCACTTGTTGCAGCAACCGGCAACTGCCAACTGCCAACTGCCAACTGGCTGCCAGCAACATGTGTTGCCAAGCTGCCGATTTTGGGCAACATTTTGCAATCGACAATCGCAAGCGATTTGCCAGCACTCCAAATATTTGAAGTATCACAAACCGCCATCGCAATTGCAATTGCAATCGCAATCGTAATCGCTATCGAAATGGCAATTTGCATGTTGTGAGAGACACTGTGCTAGCGATGACGTTGCCGGTGTGCGCCAAGTTCAATGTCTGGAACGAGGCGAAGAGCGAGAGCGCCAGCGAGAGAGGGAGCGAACGCCAACGTCAATGAACGGCAGCAACAGCAACACAGTGAGCGAGACCGAAAACCAAGAATGAAAACAAACAAGCAGAAACAATAATAGAGATAACGGGAACACTTCAAACACCCTGTACTTCATTTTAGTGCGAAATGGAAACGAGGCTGAAATAAGCAATGCTAAGTAGCAGCAGAATAAATTCGACCACAAAAATGCAAAGAAAACAACGAAGCTGAAATACACTAACAAGTGAACTTGATGAAAATAATAATTAAAAATGTAAATTGAAAATCAATTCAATTTCAAGAACTTCTTGGCATACGCACAACCACATTTAATTCGTTTCTTTTGTGTTAACTCTTTGCTATTCAGTACAGCGCGTTACCAAACGCATCACGTATTCACACTATCCTTTCCAAGAATGCATAGAAAACATGAAAACAACAGCAAACACTCTGCCCACGTTTATTATTTTTGCCATCTTTGGAGAGCTTCGCAGAGAGCGCACGCGAGAGAGTGCATGACGCCGGCGTCGCCGTCGCAGTCGCCACGCTCTCGTTGATTCTGATTCTCGCGTCGCACCGACTGCATTGTTGCTGTTGTTGTCGCCGAGTGTTTTCAGTTTGCTGATAAAGGCGCAGGCAAATGGACATAAACAGGCTGATCAGCGAGGTGAAGCAGCGTCCCGCTCTATGGGATGGACGGCATCCGGACCACGCCAACCGCGTGGAGACGCAACGTCAGTGGCTTAGCGTGGCCGAGGCAATGGATTCCAAAGGTGAGTCAGCCTATCTCTACGTACGTAAGTAATGCTTAACCTCAACGGCAATTTTCGCACTCTCTTTTGCGTTCTTCCACGCTGCCCTGCACAGTGGAACTGTGTCGCAGCAAATGGAAGAACTTGCGCTGCAGCTATCGACGTCAGCAGCATCGGCAGAAGAGCTTTCAGCAACAACAACAGCAACAGCAACCACAACAACAATCGCCGGCATGTCAATGGTCGTACACTGAGGCCATGAGCTTTCTGGACGGCTGTCGGCAGCGTGAGGACAGCGCCAGCTACGACGACGACGATTGCGAGCAGAGCGTCAACGAGTCAACGATAGCATTCAAAGTGGAACCCGACGAAATGGAGACGGACAACGATGCGCTCATGCAGGAATTTCAAAGTATGGCAACGCCGCAAGCATTGCGTCGTCTCTCGCACAGCATTTCGCTGGCCAGCGCCGCAGCCGAGGAGCAGGCGCTGCCCGCCGTCATCAGCGGTCCCCCCCTCATCACCTGTGGGACGGCGGGGACGGCGCTGGCTGCGGCGGCGGCGAGCAGTTGTCAGTGTGCCAAGCGTGTGGACGAGCAGGTTAATTTTCTGGAGAGTCTGGAGCGCGAGGAGCAGCAGTTGATGCAGTCGACGAGTCAGGATTTGGCGCGCTGCAAGAACGTGTTGCATGTGGGCGACTCTGATTACAATTTCCTGGTTAGTTTTCTGCCCATGATGAAACAGATGACGTCCCTGCAGAACGTCAGTTTTCGCGCCAAGGTGGGCGAAGTGTTGTTGCACACGATGCAACAGCCGCCCATGCAACCACAGCAACTACCACAACATCAACTGCAACAACAACAACAACAGCAAGAAGCGAAACAGGAGCCGCAGCCGTCGCAGATGTTGTTGAACCAACAGCAGATGGCCTTGGACCAGGCCCAACAAGTCAGCACCAGCACCAGCTCCACCACAAATTGGAATTGAGTCGCCGATTGCAATTCCAGCTGAGCCTGCTTCCCATTCAATTGAGTGAGAGCAAGAGCAAGAGACAGAGAGAGAGAGAGATTTACGCGAGTTATTAACCCAATAAATGCGCATGCTCACGAATGTACAGTGGTCTGAAGTCTATTGAACACTGGGCGAATACTCAGATCCCAAAAACTATGTGTGTATCTTAAATGTAAAGCTTGATTGAATTTGTGCAGCTTATTGTTAATAAAAGCTAGTTTAAAAAGAGATTTACAAAAATTGCATTTTAATTAAACTCCCATTAGTATTTTGAGGTAATGAAATAAATGATTTCTAATCATTAAACACTGGGAAACACTCAATATATTAAGCCGTTTGAAACTGTTCGATTTTTCGTCAATAAAAGTTAGTTTAAATATAATTTCAATTTGTTCTCTCCTTTCTAAATCAGATACGAGTAAATTTTTGGGTTCTCAGTGTCTTAAGGGCTGTTTACGTGTAGTTAATGTTTCACTCACCTCTTGATTCATCAACCCTTCAAGATAGACATCTATTTACCTTTGCTGTTGTAATCCCTTGACCCAAAAATGAGAAAGGAATGGAGTTAATTGTTAATTTGAACATAATGAAAACTTGTTTTACAACAAGTGTCTGACCTAGAATCTAGCATGTTGAGCATCTGTAAAAGATTAAGATGTGAAACTAGCAAATGTTCTACATTGCTCTAATCTCGCATCTTTGAAACGGATAATTAGATGACGCTTGTTTAGCTAGATTTTTTATGATGCGAACATTTAAACTAAATAACATGTGGAATATGATAAGAAATCAGGAGGAAATAAACCAACTATTGAAAAGACAGCTTAGTCAATTAAATAAAAATCCAACTAATTTACATAAAAGCCAACGATTGAAAAATAAATTTTAATAAGTTTAATAACACGTTCATTAAAATGTGGAGTTACTTATAGAATTAATAAAGCATAAACCTTCAACTGTAAGACGTAAATCGTAAACGCTTCAATCTAAATTGTTTTTTAGCGACAAATTCCAAGCATACAACTGGTGTCTTAGACATTTTAATAAGTTTAATAACAAATTAATTAAAATGTGGCTACCTAAAGAGTTACTTATAGAATTACTAAAGCATAAACCTTCAACTGTAAGTCGTAAATCGTAAATACTTCAATCTAAATTTTTCTTTAGCGACAAATTCCAAGCATACAACTGGTGTCTTAGCCTATTTTAGACATTTCTACCTTAAGAATATGGAAACAAAAGACTTGCAAGTTGATTGTCATACCCCAGCATACAATAGTTTGTGCAACAGGTGTGTTTAGCTAACTGTACTGCGCTGCCAGACGAGCTAAATGTATATACATATGTACATATATAACATTGCATTTGCATACGACGCCGCCCCGGGCGGGATATCAGCTGCAAGTTGTGGCAAGTAATTCCCGGCTCTGATCTCACTGGCTCTGGAAAGCGGGGAAGATTACATATACGAGACTCTTGATGGCGTGTGTGGGTGTTCAATGATGCCATTGCCAGTCGCAATCGCAGCAGCTGCACAGTGGAGCTAGGCGGCCCACACACTCACACACACAGACACACACAGAGACTGTCACACACATTGAGCGTGGAGCATATCAATAAATTTCAGTAGAATGAACCCAGATGCAGGCAGGGAAAGAGGGCAAGGCGAGGCAAGGCGAGGCGGGCGCGTTGAATGGTCAACCACGGTGGTCCTGTGTTAAAAGCCAAGTCCAAAGTTAACATGACCATAAAAGCGGCTACAAAGAAAACAACAAAAAAAAAACAGAGAGAAAAAAAAAACAAAAACAAACAAGAACAGAGAGTGGAAGTCGAGAGCTGGAGATTGGAGAGGTCGCATGAGAAATCAACGCAGCTGCGGATGACGAATCGAAATTGACATTGAACTGGAAGCAAAGGCGACAACTGGATGCTGGCTGGGACATTATGGAGCTGAACTTGTTGCTGCCAGTTGTTGGCCTGGCTTTTAGAAATCCAATTACAATAACAGCGACAGCAACAACAACAACAACAACTCCAATCAGCAGCCACCTCAGCGCGCAGCTCGCTTTAAAGGTAAAACACAATGCCACAAAAGCGGGCCAAAAAGTTTAAGGTGTGTTCTTGAGCTTGAACGCAGCCCCAAGTTGCCTGTTGTTCTAGCCGTGTTTTGCCGTGATTGTAGTCAGGCCAAGTGGGGGTTCCACACAGTCACAGCCACAACCACAGCAATTGCAATTAACAAGCAGCCAAATTGTAAGAGCCCAAATCGCTGCCAATCGCAGCGAATGCAAATTGACATTTTGTCACTCGAACGTGGCCCCCCAACAGAACGGAGCACGAAGCGAAACAGAACATGCCACATTCCACATTCCACTAGCATATTTCCAAGCGGCATTTTTCCATGGCCACTTTCAACTGTTGCCGCAATGTCTAAGCCAAGTCTGAAAACACGTACTTCTTCTTTCTTGTCTCTTGTTGATGTTGATGTTGATGGATTTTTTCGCACCATTTTGCTAATCCTCAGACGTCTGGAGGACGGCCAAAAACCACCGGCCATAAATGTGTTAATGATCTTGCCGCTGCAACCAACTGTTGCATTTACCTGCCTGCCTCTCTGCGTTTTTGTTCTTTCGCCGACTAGAGAAACAAAAATGCAAATTTCGTTCTATTCACCTCACGTCAAATATTTGTATAGATTTTTACCTCATCCTCTGCTGGGACAGGTTGCAAGTGCATTCTGGCACACAGGTGTTAAAACTCGCAGCTCATTGTTAATGCATCTGTTGTTGCCATTGTTGTTAGTAGCCATTGTTGTTATTACCGTTGTTGTTGTTACTGTTGTTACTTTCGACTCTATTCTCTGGTCCTGCGACGTTTGCATATCGCGGAATTTCCAGAATCTGCTTGATTCATCGAAAGGGTTCGCTGACGCCTCGTCTAACACCTCAAAACACCTCAAGCATTTTTGCAACAACAGGTGCAATACAGATGTTTCCCAAAATACACATATATCCACGTATGTAGTAGACACATTACACATTCACATCTGGTCGCCGATTTAATACCTTAAATTAGCTACGGTGCAGCTTCAATTGCCACCGACTTGCCAAACTGTCGAGTGGAACGTGATGCAAGAAATACACAATATATATATTTAAATCGATTCTAATTCCAGGCAGTAGTTATTCAAGTCATGCCTTGGGTATTCCCAATCGATTACAGCGCAAATTTCCAAGAAGATATTGTGAAAAATGTTCGAGAAAAGCATCGAAATGGAATACAATTTGTCAGCAAATCGCCTTTCAGCATTTCCATTGGATCAGCAGACTGGAATTGTCTTTGGCAAATTATATGTCGAGTACAAATTTATTTGGCTCATTGTGGCATATTTCTACAAACTCATAAAATAAATTGTTTGTTGATGGTAGAATGTTTTACGCTTTCAGTGCACTTGCCAGTCTATTCCAGAGCATTTCAATAGCCATTTATTTGTCACCATAAAAAGAATAATCGAAAAATTCAAGTTTTACTTCCGTGGACTTTTTAAGCAGCTTTGGAAATTTTACTTAAGGAAAATTCAACTAAATTTCATTTTTTAAAAGTTTTATATTTTTAAGTGTGCAATTTCCAAATAATATTTCTGAAGTAAAATAAATAATTAGTATCCCATGAATTTTATTAATTTTATAGCCTAACAATCAAGACGATCTTAGCATCTTTAAAGTTAAAAAATAAAAAATGCGTAATTTCTAATTGGTATGATTGACAAACTTTCACTATACAATTTATTTCAGATTAGATTTTTTCAAATTCATAGCCTGTTAATACATGAAAATTCCATTGGCATGTAATTTTTCGAAGTCGATTCGAGTTGACTTAAAAGTTGGATACATATAAATATAAAATTTTCAGCTTATATAAATATATATATATATATATAATATATATATATATATAAATATATATATATATATAATATATATATATATATATATATATATATATATAATATATATAAAATAAATTCCAATTAAATAATTTAATATTCAAAGCCTGTCAATAAAAGTAAATTCCACTTAGCTGTAACTTTTTGAAGACGACTCTAATATCTTAAGAGTTTTATAATTAAAAATGCACAATTTGCAACTAATATTTCTAAAATAACTGACAAATTGCACTATAACAATTTGTTTTAATTGCATAATTTGGTAATTCATAGCCTGATAATAAAAGAAAAATTGCACTTCATAGAAGTTATATAATTATAAATGCGAAATTTCTAACTAACACCTCTAAAGTAATTGACAAATTGTGGACTTTCAAATTCGTAGCCTGATGATGCGTGATGTTAGTTTGTGAAACTTTTACACTTGTGGCAAGATGTCGTGATAAATAATGTTCAATCAGCTGCATATTTAGCAGACACCTCTGAAGTCGCAGTCAGAACTCTCAGCAGCATAATAATGATCGGTTTCTCAGCTCATTTGCTAATGCTGTGGCCCCTCAATCATTGACCATAATCTTGCCCGAAACCAATCAAAACAGGCACTTAACATTTGGCTAGAGATCCGAAAATAAAAGACAAGAACCCAAAAACGTTACTCGACTCACAGCAGCAGCGGCAGCGAGACATCGTTAACTGAAAACGGCAACAGTCTGTGGATGGGGGTAAGAATAGCGCTGAGTCATGCTCTCAGAGTCTCTCGATGTTTGTTGTGTGCACCGCCCTCGCCATCACACGCCCTTGCTCTTGGGCACAAGCAATCAAGCCAAGCCAAGCCAAGCCAAACCAAGCCATGCCACATGCTCGCTTTTGCCTCGTTTGCCTCGCTTGCCTCTCTTCCCTGGCAGCAATCAATGCTGTATGACAGCTAGGTTACCAGTCGATCCTACGCGCTTCCTCTTGATTTCGTTAAGTAAATCTCCAGCTCGACTTCGACGTCGACTTCGACTTGGTTTGTGTGGCAACCTTCGCGTTGCCTGCCGTCTGTCCGTCCCATTTTCATGGCTTGCCACGGCAAACTGTCGAGATCATGATCATGGCTTTAACTGGCTCTTGGCAAAAGGCAAAAGTACGTGTGTATTTTTAACTTGACGGCGATGCCGACTGCGTATATTGTTGTCTTGTGTGTTGTGGCCAGACATCGAGCGGCAACTTCGACTTCGTTTTGCGTCGGTTTTCTTTTTAAACGCTTTTAAACACCTGAGAAACTTGCTTTTTAATGTGCACACACACACACACACATTGTGTCTGTGTCTGTCTCGAAATGATCATTGGTCGCTGCTGATGCTGATCATTATGATGATCTTGTGGCTTATAGTCTAGGCTGCTGCTGCTGCTGCTGCTGCAACTGAGGCTGCTGCTTGGCTCGTTTGTGCCATGATGAAGCAAATATAACAAATCTCAAAGTTATCAGCCCGACACGTTGCGCTCTCTGCCTGCCTGCTTGCCACGCAGCTGAGTAAATCAATTGACGCGCACAATTCTAGGAATTTTTCTTTAGCTCTGCGGACTCGAGAAGCTTCGGCTCCTTGGGGGCAGCCGCCACGAGCCGCAGCTCATTTGAATGCGATCGCGTTGGCCGCAAGTTGGGCTCGTTAATGTGTTTGCTTGCCCCCACGGGGCATTTGTCAGAGCGCAGCAACAAACAGGCAACAAACAGGCAGCAGTTGAGATTTATACCTAAATGATTAACCATTTCTTTTCTCTAGGCTTCGCCTTCTACCTAGACGACCACGATGACGACGACGACGTCGTCTGTGGGTGCCACTTGGTGTGAATTTGTAATGCGGCTGCTTTACTTGGCATTGACTTTGAGTATTTGTGGCCATGGGTTTTGCTTTTCAGCTCCGATTTGGGTTTTCTTTCTTGCTCTTGCCATGGAGCGGTTTCCTCTGCTGCCGCTGTTGCTGGCCATTCTTCGGCTGCCTGGCGATTGACACCTGCATGCATTTCTTGTTTCTCAGGTGTGCGACGGTCTCAAACTCAGCTCAGGTGTCTTTAACCGCTCCCCGCATCGTTTCTGTATTTCATTTCTTCATTTTTTACCTCTCAGTGTTTTTTTTTCTTTTTTTCTCAAGTTGAGTCATCGACCATTAACAACAATATGGAAAGGATTTCATTGCTCATCTGTTTTTCTCCATTTTATTTGTGCCTCTCAGGTAGTTTGTTGTGATTGTGCCACAGTCGCAGTCACATTCACAATTTACGCATTGCGACCTCAAACGAAACTCGCTTAATGCATTTGCCCTGCGTTTTTAATTAGGCAAAGTGCAAAGCGGACCTCTTCAATATTTTATTGTATGTACATATATACCCTGTAAACACACACAATGCAACTGTTTGTTCTGGCCGCCTAATGGGGCACAAATATTGCAACGGAAACAATGGATTAACGATGGCTTTGTTATACATCGATTAACAATAAAATTCACTTGAACGTTGAATTGCAGAAGCATAAAAATAAGAAAATTCTAAACATAATTTCTGGTTGAAAACTCATTGTTCGAACTTCATTCATGGTTTGTTTTTGCTGGTTATTTTATTTTGGGAGTTAAGGACTAAGTCATTAAACAAATTATTATCTCACTACTGTTTACTAAACTTAAATGGAAATGAGGAAAACAGAAAATTTTGGAATGAAAACGAATAAGAACTATTTCAAAAATAAATATTATGTAAATATATTAGACCAATTTATTTAAAACTAATTTTAGTGAAGAGTTTAAAAAATATATAATGAGCTCATTACATTCTTATCATTTCTATTATTATTTTTTAAATTATATGATATTTATTTTTATTTTATAATATACTAGAATACTTAATACTTATTAATGCATAATAAATGCTTTTAAAACGAGTCCCTTAAATCATTTTTACATAATTTGTCATAAACACGTTTTTACAGGGCATCTTTTGTGTTCACTACATTTCCGATATTGCTTTCAGTTATTTGCTGTTTTCGTTTGTTAGTTGCACTTTTATCTGTTGTCCGGCCTTTTCTGTTTCGCTGATTATGTGACAGGGCGAGAAAGAGAGAAGAGCATTACATAAAAATCAACTCCAATTAGTCGCAGACTGTGTGTGTGTATGTTTGTCTGAGTGTTTGTGTTTTTGTAGTGTTTGTGTGTCAACATTTCGCCAGCGCGAGAGCAGAAAACTCGAACGAAAAACTTTTTAGTTGTCAGCCCAAAAACGAGGGTACTTTACCGTTGTGTGTGCAGGTGTGCGAAAGCATTAAAATTCCACTCGAAAAAGAGCTGAAAATTTCACAAAAGCAGCAGCAGCAACAACAACAGTCACAGTAACTAACGACAAGCTCAAGCACGTTAAAATGGTTTTGCCAATGGCGCTGGATGGCATCTTCCAGCACCAACAACAACAACAGCTAAAACAACATTAACCACTTTGGTTCCGACTCAAGTTCCAGCTTACAGTTAACAGCTGAAAGCAAAATTAAATGACTGCACAAAGTTCAGGCGTAAGTACGAGTGCAACAACAACAACAACGCAGCAGCAGCAGCGGCGCAGAAAAAAAGTCGCACGACACTCAAATCACGACTAGAAACCTGAAAAAGGTTTTGGAGCTCTAAACTTCCAAGTTGCAAGTTCAGTGAAGTTCAACGCGAAAAACGTGCGGGAGCAAAAGCATCACAAGATGTTTCCACCAGCAAACATTAACAACAACAACATCAACATCCATTGCAGCTGCAATAACAATTTCAATTCCCCTCCCCAAAAAAAATCCCCAACGCTCAAATTCCCACTTCCAGTCGGCAATCATAATCACAAGCAGGCAATCAAATTTGAAGTTTCTGCTACCTCTGCCTCTGCCGCAGTCGCAGTCACTGCGCGCTTAATGAGCGCCTCAATAAGCTTTATCTTGCGGAAGCTTCGCCTTCAGTTTCAGTTTCGGCCAGGGCCAGCTGCGCAGCCGCTGCTGAAGTCGCAGCTGCTGTCGTCGTCGCTGTCGCAGTCGCAGTCGCAGTCGCATTCGTACTCGCTGCTTGCAGGTGTTCGGGCATCAAAAAGCTGCGTCATTGATTAGCACGCAGAACAACAAAAGCTAAAACTAGACTGAAGTCCGAAGTTGAGATTGCGGCTGAGCAGAGCTGAGCCTGCGTCTGAAATTGCGCATGTGTGAGAGAGAGCGCATAACAATGGAAAGCTACATTTCCGTTGACTATAACAACAAATGAGAGGCGGAATATTTCCATGCTCTGCACAGTGCGTGCATTGATTGAATGCATACAAATTAAGATCATTAAGATAGAGGATTCAAATTAAATCAAAAGCTGAAACGCAATTTAGATAAATTTGAAAAACATAAAAATATTAAACTATTTAACAGATGGCAAATTAACGTATAAAAAGGAGTTTTAAAAAACAATAAAATTAGAAATGTATTATGGCAAGATAAGCACATAAATATTTAAATTTACAGTTTACATTTTAATAAAATTTAGAAACTAGCTATTTGGTATGCAATTATAAATTACTTACAATTTCATATATGAAATTAAATATTTCAATTAAATAAATTATGGTAAAGTTGTAAATGCATAAAATAAGCAAAAGTGTAGTAGAAAAATATAATATGTAGGAAAACTTGAAAATATGGCATAAAATTAAAATATGTATTTGTGATTTAGTTATTATCCTAAAAAAAAAATTTCCTATTTAGTTTCATTTTAGAAATATTTATTTTATTTTTATTTTTCTATTTTATTTTATTTTTATTTGAATAATTATTTTTTGTTAATGAACAAACTACGAATATTTCCTCCAACAATCCAATAAAAATGCCTTCACATGGCATCTATTTAATGAGCTTTGAAGCCAGCAATTTTAATTAGATTGATTGATCATAAATCTCGCTCACATAACAATCTTTGAACAATGTATTTTCCGAGTCATTTTCACTTCCGCTTCGAGCGCAAGATACCCAACAACACAACTGCAGCATGTTGGGTATTGCAGTCGTAACAGTTGCAGTTGCAGTTGCTGTGGCTGTTGCTGTTGCTGTGGACAGTCGGCTGTGTCTGTGGTTCGTTGGCGCTGCCTTGCGTCGCTTGCGACAGGCAGCTGCCAAAAACATAAGTCACGATTTTCGCTTTTGTTAATTCATCAGCGAACAATTTGCATTTTTTGTGGTTCGCCGCTGTTCATTTCTTTACGATTTCTTTGGCTCGTTAATCTTTCTGGTGCGACCCTTTTGCAACGGCCGCTTTGCAGTTGCAGTTGCAACAATAACAACAACAACAACAACGGCAACTGGACAACGGACAAACCGACAACAAGCAACTTTAATTAGCATTTTTACGCCAGCAACAACAACAACGTCAACAAACGACAAGCGCAGAGAGCTGCAATTATCGAGCAGAGCTTTAGTGGTGCTGTTGTAGTTGCTGTGGTTGCGGGTGGCTTAGCTCGCCAATTGCCAGCTGCAACAGGCTGCAACTTGGCCAAGCTCCATTTCCCATTCCCATTCCCATTCCCAGGCCGCCTTCTTTTTTTTTATCTTCCCCCTGCGCATTCTGCGAATTTCAATTAAATGCGAAGACGCGAAGCGGCAGCAACTGTTTCCAGTTGCAGCAGCCCAGTGACAGCAATGTGTTAACAATTTTCGCGCCACAGCTGCCGCAAAAGCAAAAGCAAAAAGCAGCAGCCGAAGTAGCCTAATTACGGCTCAGAGTCTTCCTTCGTCTGCACATAGATGCCAGACGGTAGCTGCTGTGGCAGCCAACTTGTGGCAGCTTCTGCACTTCTAGAGTCAGTTGAGAACTGTGTCCAGCTGTTGTCGTTGCCGTTGCAGTTGCAGTTGCAGTTGCCACTTTGGCAGTTACAGTTACAGTTGTGGTCGCCGCCGTTTTCGTGCTTAATCCTCATACAGCACAAATCAAATTAAACGCTTGTTACCGGCCACCTTAGCCGCCTTCTCGGGTTGCCACCTTGCCGCAAGCATTGAAAATTTCACCAGCACCCTTTAAAAGGGGGCGTGGCCATTGCCGTTGCCGTTGCCAATTTCGCGCTACGTTTTAATGTCGTGAAGAAAGCAAATGCGCATATCGATGACCACTTGAGTGTGTGGCAACTGCCGCAGAATGCCACAACCCAGCTGGCCATCAAAGTTCACATTGGCAACGAGGTCGAGCGACGTGGCATCGTGTAATTACACTTAAGTACCGGACAGCGTGCCCCAAACCAACTGACAACCCACTGAGCGGGGCAGCAACAGCAACAACGACAACGACAACAGCGACAGTAGAAGCAACAAACATGAACCTGCAAATTAAATGCCGCAGCCTGTGGCAGACAAAAGGCGCTTGAGTCCTGTTCAATCTCAACGTTTGCAACGTTGGCGCAAAGTGAATTGTAATTGGAAACACGGAGTTGCAGCGGCAGCTGTGGCGGCAAACACTCGAAGCGCGACTAAATGCGCAAAAATGTTGCAAAGACGGTAATTTACAATTGCAACATAAATGTTGGCAAGGCTCCGAAAGCCACGCAAAGGCTGCATGCAACCATTGCTTCGCTACCCTGCCCCAAGGGCAGTGATTTAGGTTTGAAGTTCGGGCGTTTGGGCTTGTTGCATGGCGCTGCATTTGCCGCATTTGCAAGCTGCAACATTTGCCCCACAGCCAATTCTAAATTGGTTGTAAGTGTCCACAAATGATTCGACCAGGAATCGATCTCAGAGTGCTATTGACTGATCATCAAATTATGCAGCAGTTGCAAGTGGCAGAAGAAGACGGCGACGGCGACGGCGATGGCAACTGTTAATGCAACACGTTAAGTGGCAATATTGGTTAAGTGCCGCATAATGTGGCAGCTGCAGACCGCAAACGAAAGAGTTTAATTTCAAATTAAGTTAGAAAATAATACGGAAGAAAGGATTCATCAAAAATGTCTATGATGAAAATAATAATTGCAATCATTGAGTAGTAGAAACTTGAATTTGATGACAATACGATTAATACAACATTTAAATACTTGGTTAGCAGAGAAAGAAATCAAAAAATTTTGGATACGAATAAAAACAGTTCAAATATTTATTTAGAGGATGTTCAATTTTGAAATATTTAAAAAATGCTTAATAAAATACGTAGCATCTTTAAAATTGAATTCAAAAGGAAAAAACTTCTATATATTTAAAAATAAATGATTAGTAAAATACGTAGCATCATAAAAATTAAATTCAAAAGGCAAAAACTTCGATATAATTAAAAATAAATGATAAATAAAATACGTAGCATCTTAAAAATTAAATACACATTAGGTTGAATTAGAAAGAATTTGAAATAAAAATAATAAAGTAGCAACAATACTTAAACTTCATTGCAGCTAAACTAATAAAGTTGTTAATTCACTAAAATAGTGAAAAAGAAAATACAAAAAAGGTTAGAAAAAATATGTATAAAAATATTCTCAAATATTCGAGTATAAATAATTTATTAAGCATTCGATTGAAAAATGTCTATTGAAAAATGTCTATTGAAAGTAAATCTTAGAGAATCTAAAATATATATGTATATATAACATATCTACATATATAGCAAATTTTACAATATCACATATCACATTTTGAAATATGCATCTTGAATAACATCCTCAGTAGCTACCTTAGATGCCACTCTTTCGCTAAGTAGCCGATCAGTAGCTCATTTGATAGTCGTTATGGCCCAAATTGGCCCTTTGTCTAAGCAATTTTCAATTCGCCAAAGGTTAACACAAAGCGCAGCCGCATCCCATTAATTTGTGGCTAGTGTGAGTAGCTGTTGCTGCTGTTTTGTTGCATGGTGAAATCGAAAAGTGTGTTGCTTCTGTTGGACAGGAAATGTGGCACCCAGAGAGCAAACACACAAAGACAAAGGAGAAGGCGCAACAGAAGCTGAAGAAGACGAAGAATGCAAACATGAAACACGATAATTGAGCAGCGTGGAAAAATTGCCAAAGACGCGAAATGGACAAATACGAATTACAGTATCCAAATCAGTGTCTGTCCCCCCACTGTTCTTGCCACAACTGCCCCTGGGGCAGATCCCAGCAATTTTGTATGCGCGGCGGCAGCAGCTGCAAAATTCATTTGACAAAAGCAGCGCCAAAAGTGAAACAAAAACGGCGACGGGAACAGCGCAAAAAAAATAAAAACAGTCTCATCCTCGAACAGGAATTCAAATAACTTGGCGTTTAATTTATGAGAATGCGCGGTAGCCGCATGTTGCAACAAGCCTTCTGCTCTGCTCTGCTCTGCAGATGCTGCACATGCGCAAAAGCGGCGATAAAAATATTTTGGCCCAAATTGAAGTCTGCCCTTCGGTAGCTCCTTCGCCTCCTTCGGCTCCTTTAGCGGCATCGTCGGCTGCTCTTGCATTTTATTAATCATGTGCGTAATTTATTTGGGCAGCCGCGCACAATTTCACCCAAATGGAAATTGCCACGGTTCCTTATTTAGCAGGTTCTCGAGATCTTCAGCCAGATTGCTTCGCTTTCTGTATTTTTTTGGGGGCTTTTCGCCTGCGGCGCTCATCAAGCTGCGCATAATTTACATATTTTTGTATTGCTCCAGCGCAAAAATTGTCACAGGTGAAAGATGCGCAATCATCGCAACGGCAACAACAACAGCGACAAGAGCAATTCATTGCCACGCCCCTCTATTTCCGCCTAACTTTGCGATCGTTTATCATTTCATGATTTCATTTCTCGTTAAGCAAGCGGCAAAACTGGACGCGTAATTTGTCTGGCATCTTGTCTTATCAGTCGCCGTCTCGCAATCAAATGCCATGCAAACAAACATTTGTCTTTTGCCTGATCGGCAGCAGCAGCAGCAGCCGGAGAAGTAGGTAGAAGAAGTCAGAGGGAGTCGAAGCAGGAGCCGTAATAGAAGAAGCAGGACCACCATTGCGACGCTATCTTATCGACTGCACTCACTGATGACTCGACAATTTACTATATACGCCCGGGGCACTTGTTCCCAGGCCCAAGACGAGGACGTGACACAGCGCTAGGCCGACCCGCCGTTGGTTAATTATCTAGTACCCCAAACGAGGGCAGCAAGAGCAAAATGGGAAGATCAAATAGGAATAAAAGAGGAATAGGAATAGGATCTTTTCAAATTCAAAAATCTCTAGAATATCAGAGCTACAGTTAGAAGTTGAAAGCAACTCTAAATTCAAGTTTGTTTCAAAGTTGTAGCTAAACAAAAAAAAAACAACAGCCTATGGAACTTTTTAAAAATAATAACTTTATGTCTGGTAAACTATGTTAAATACAGACATATATATGACAGGAAAATAAACAATGAACTTTAAGATACAAAGGAAGGTTACTGAAAGCTACATGTGTCACCAGAAGATACAAAAGTATCTTAATAGATATATTGTATATAATAACATAGTTGATGAACGGAATACTTCAATGAAATTTGTACAGACAACATCATAAATAAATACTTGAAAAAAGGAAGATATAATACAAATAATTACAATAAATAAAAAGTAAAGACTAATTCAAACAAAAACATAAATTATGATACTCAAATAATACACATATTTTAATTATTAAAGTGTATGCAATTAATATTGCAATTAATGTTGCTATTGGATAATAAACTAAATTGTCTTCAAGCAAGGATATAAAATAAAAAGTAAATCATAATTGAAACAAAGAAATAAATGATGATGTGGAAATAATAGACATATTTTATTTATTTTATTTTAGACAGTGCTAGTCAACTTTAGTAAACTAAATTATATTTAAGCAAGCGCATAAAATAAAAAGTAAAGATTAATTAACAAATAAATTTTGATGCCGCATCATAAATCATAATTGAAACAAAGAAATAAATGATGATGTGGAAATAATAGACATATTTTATTTATTTTATTTTATACAGTGCTTGTAAACTTTAGTAAACTAAATTATATTTAAGCAAGCGCATAAAATAAAAAGTAAAGATTAATTAACAAATAAATTTTGATGCCGCATCATTTATTTTTTTTCTATACAATGAAATTTAGTAAACATTGGTAAAGAAATTATATTAAAACAAGCACATTAAAATAAGTAAATGTTAATTCAAGCAAAGAAATAAATTATGATGCTGAAATATGCAAATATTTTGTTTATTTTACGAGTATGCAATTAAAATTAGTATTGAATAGTAAACTGAATGGAGACTCCCCCTTGAAATATCCCCCCACAATTTGTAGCCACAAATAATGGCAGTTAACTGTTGAAGCGCCCCTCGCTGCCTCAATCACTCGCGGTGTGTGTTTGTTTCTAACGCACACATTTTTCCCACTTCGCGTTGTCCTGTTTGTTTTGGTGTGAAAACAAAAAACAGTCAGCGACGTTGGGCAGGTACCCGACGTTGACAACAGCGAGGGGTCTAGAGGGGTCTAGAGCTAGAGACTAGAGACTAAGGAGTCTATAGACATAGCTATCTGTCTGTCTGCCTCTGTTGTCGCCCTCGGCTGCCTCGGTTGCTATCTGTGCTCAAGGTCTGTGTGTTGTGTGTTGTGTGCTGAGTGAGGTCTCCACACTTGAGCAATGCGCGTTGCACGTGTGCATCGTGTGGTAATCTCTGTTGACATTCCTGGAACTCTGACCTTTTGATATTGGCCGACATGGAGGGGAACTCAACTTGGTTTCGCATTACGCACGTACAGCAGCAGCTCCATGTGGCAAGTATATTCAATCTGTCTGCCGTTTGTCGCTTGTCGTTGTTGTTGTTCTTGTGTTGGCTTTAATAAGCGTTAAGTTGCCAGGATTCAGCGACAAATTGAAGAAAGGACTCAATTTGTGAGTCAGCGCAGAGGCGCGCGCAAGTGTTCAAATTAATGAGCCACAGATTTGTTAAATTTCGTGGCTCATTTGTGTAAAAAATATATGTGCGTTGTTGTGTGTTGGGCGTGGCATGCACGCAGCCAAACGATTAATCGTCGATCGCTTGGAACCAAACCCTAAAAAATAACAATTCCAAAAACAAGAAAACCAGAAAACCTGCCACGCAGATCACAAAATTCTGACGCTGCCTCTGCCTCTGAGGCATATTAATGAGTTGAGTCGAGGAATTTCTTGAAGAACACAAAGGGCATTAAATATTTGATTTCGTAGAATGCCAGCGAGTGAGAGAGAACAAGTGCAGCTGAGGCGCGGCCTGGGTCGTTGTCTGCTTAGGTCAAGCCAGAGATTGCAACAGCGACGGAGACTCTGATGGAAGTCTCACAGGATGGAGGCGATTTAATTATGCCGATGGCAATGCCAACACTTGTTCGATTCACACGTTTCCCACAAATAAACAGTAGCTCCGCTTTAACTACTGTGTGTGTGGGCGTTAGACTTTGATTTTCCATCGAACTCTTGCTTCAATGTTACGCAACATATTTCCCGTATATTTTCCATATCAGCGATATTGTGGCTCCCTTCCACACTTTTTATACCCGCTACCCATAGGTTAGAAGGGTATTATAACTATGTGACTCCAGGACAACTATGTATGTAACAGACAGAAGGAGGCATCTCCGACCCCATAAATTATATACATACATATATATCTTGCTCAGGGTCACCAGCCGAGTCGATATAGCCAAGTTCGTCTGACCCTCTGTGATCTCAGAGACTATAAAAACTAGAGATTCAAAACTTGGTATGTGATGGAATTACAATATACCAAATATACTAAATATATCAAAAATACACGCATATAGTATATTTTAGTATATTTTAGTATATTCTAGCTGGGTAGCGGACAACTTCACAGTCGAGCACACTTGACTGTAGTTTTCTGATTTGTTTCTTTTTGGGTTTACTTGAGGCAGTTTATGGGGCGCTTACCAGGCGGAGAATCACTATCTATATACGCGCCATACTAAAAAGACCAAAAATACCGAATCTACTTTTTGGTATATTTTAGTATATTCAAACTGGATGGCGGGTATTCCACAGTCGACCACAGTCGACACACTCGACTGTAGTTTTCTGACTTGTTTCTTTTTAGGTTCACTCGGGGGCAGTTTATGGGCTGCTTATCAGGCGGAGAAGAAGTCTTGACTCCATTAATCAGAGCAAATATTGGCGCTGCATTAGGTCATCGACGGCGTGTGATAGAGAAAGGTCTTGCTTTCGGGGCAGGAAATGCACTCACAACACAAACATCAACATAATTCACTTGATAAGAAACTGGGCTCGTAATTCATGCGGCGCAAGTGCAACAAGTGCCCCAAGCGACACAAAACGCACGACGCTGCATATTTGGCGTGTCATGTTTGTCCATAACCAAAAGCAAATATCGTGTTACCGATGCCCGATGCTCGATGCTCGCGGCTCGCTTTTCCCAGGCAGCGCTGCCTAAGAATATTCTTTTGCTTGTTTTGAGTGAACCCGGTTCCAAAAACCAATCCATGACCATTATGTTTTATGAGCTCTGCTCTGTTCTCAACTCTCTTTCTCTTTCATTGCTTTCGCTCGCTGGATTTTTTTTATTTTTTGTGTGACAGTTTTATGGTGCATTTGGTTGCATTGATTTGGGTTCCAGTTTTAACACTTTTTTTTTGTTTATTCGAAATTTAATACAAGCCGCCGCAACGCATTCTCATATGCATAATGTAATACGAGATTTATTATACGCGTCTGATGAGTATTATCGAAGAATCCAACAAAAAAAAAAAGGGAATGCGAAGCCCACATCATTTTCGATGCGATTAACGCAAGAATTCTGTTGGTGAATCTAACACAGAAATTGCCTACAAACAGAGCTTAATTGGATCCGCATTGTATATTGTAGAGAAGTGTGTGCGAGTGTGGATAATAGGCTGGAAATTATGTTTTTATTGAAATAAATTAAGTGCACGTGCGCTCATGTGGGCCAAGCAAGTAACAGTCAGACAATCGAACAGTCAAACAGTCTCCATCATCACGCAGCACATTCCGTGAACTCGATAGACTCGAGAGACGTCTCGACGTCGTCAATTGTAGTCTATTGCTCTGGGGGCAGCCCCTATGACAATGCGAAAACGTTAATCTAATCTAATTCTAATAATACAACTCATTAGTGGCAAACGAATCGACTCAAAGCGAAGGCGAAGGCGAAGCGAATGTTCGGACCACACAATATTCTAATTATTAACGAACCTTAGGCAGCAAAACATATGTCCAGAGCGGGGCTTGAGGTGCCGATATTAAATGCTGTTGGCTCGCATTAACTACAATTTGTGCTGCAAGTCAGAGGCTTAAGAAATCACAGACAATCACAAAAGCAAGCCAGCAAAATCATTAACCTATGTTAGGTGCATAAAAGCAAACAAAAAGAAATTCAATTCATAATTTAATAATTTAAGCCAAACGTAAAAATATAAAGTTAACAGACTTAATAATATTTAAGTGACATACTTGTAGTGCTATGAAATTGTTTTAAATCTGGTTTCAATCTACAATAAATTATTTAAATTATACCAAATCAAGTTAGTATTTAAAATGTACGCAGAGCAAAAACTAAGCCTAACATAATTGAGTTGAAGACCTAATAATATTTAGGAGGCATATTTTTAGAGTTATAGGTTGGATATGAATCTAAGATAAATAAATAAAATACACAAAATCAAATTAGTATTGAAAATGTGCGCAGAGCAAAAACTAAACACAAAATTCGATTTAAAAAATATTTTAAAAATTAAAATGAATTAAATAATACTTTAAACAGATATGGACATATATACATAAATAGAAATGCAATAATTTGAGTAATGAACTCAGCAACTATGTAGCCAAATTACATAATGTAGAATGTAATGCAATGCCATAAATATTAAAAAATATTAAAGATATTGAATTACACACAAAGCAATATTTTTTAGCGAGTCACTTAATATGGCAAAACTATAAAGTTAACAAGCCACTTTTAAGCATTTAAGCCAGTCAACATGTTCGACTATTAAAAAAAATATAAAATTGCAGGTTTATTTGCCAATTAAAACGATGCGTTTTAAAAAAAAAAGGCGTTTTGCCACAAAAATGCAGACGTCAGACGTCAATTTATTTGAGCACAACTCATCGGTCTTCCCACAAGTCAAACAATAAAACTCTTTAGCCATATTAAGAGAGGCTGTAACTAGCAAATGGATCGTTAAATCAAATATGAATCGCATAATTTGGCAACTGAAAAGCTGTTAAAACGAATGTCGCTGAGCATGAATGAGTACGGTTTGAAGTTGTTGTCTATTTTTGGTGCACAACAAAGAAAAACGAAAAAAATATGAGTGGACAACAATTTATTTAGCACAGTGGCTGCCGGCAGCGTCACAACAATAAAACACACACAGAAACACACACAGGAGAAATATATGTATGAGGCCATAAACATAACATGAAATTTATTTAATAATATAAACAAAATGTGCGCCAAATTGCGTATCAACAGCAGCCAAAAACGCAGACACGAGTCGCGAGTCACAAGTCGGCGAATGGCGAGTGGCGAATTTGCTGTGCCACAGTGGCAAGCAAAGCGGACACCAAATGGCCAACTGTCTGTCTGTCTGTCTCTCTGTCTCTCTGTCTGTCTGTCTGTTTGCCTAGCCGGGACATTAACAGGTCGTAAACCTTTTGGCGCGGCCAAACAAAAGACAAGACGCTGAAACGAATCTCTGACTGGGCAACAGCGGCAACTGTGGCAACTGCCACTGGGCAAAGCCTGAATCTGAATCTGAATTCGTATCTGCATCTGCATATAGCCAGCTCTTTCACTCTCTGTCTCTCTCTCTCTCTCTCTCTCTTTCGCTCCCCCAGTGGAAATCTGAGCCAGCTACAAAACGGCGCTCTGTCAAATAAGTCCCAAAATAGCGGCGCAAATTTGACCAGAGACATAAATAAGTTTTATTGTTGTTAGCCCCAGAGTTTGTGTGACTGTTGTAGTTGTAGTTGTTTGCTGTTGGGTGCGGGTGGCTGCCACACACATGGCCAGCGGGGGCGGAGCGCAAGCGCAGCCAGCCAAATGGACAAAGCGCATTTTGTCTTCCAGTCCAGTCTTCATTGTTGTTTTACTCTGACAGCGCGGCCATAACAAATCTGCAAAGAGTTTTGTAACGCCTGCAGCCTTGCATATAGAAGGAACTGTGCGTAGGCAAAAATCTATGCTAGTTTCTTAGCCTGTCCGTCTGTTGTATTCTAAAATTACTCTTGTCTCTTCGGCTGTCCTCAGCTGGCAATTTGCATGCTAACTATTTCAACTTTCTGGCAGTTTCGTTGATGGGAGTTGATGTTGACTGCGTATTTTATGTGAATGATTTACATATGTTAAAATTGGCCTTATTAAGTGTCTATAGTTAATAGCTGTCATATAAATAAACCGCTAAAAAGCGAATTTTAAGAGAAGAAGACGATGAAGTCAGGAACGTAATTGCAATTTAAAAATTCAAACTTCCCAAGATTTTTTAACAAATCTCTAGAGCTATTTTAACTAATTTCAGTTACTTTTATATAGTTTCTGGGAAATCTTGAAATCTAAACACTGTTCAAATTTTTATTCTAAACAAAATACAACCAATATTATAAAGCGCTCAAAATTCGTAGTTTACAAGATTTTTGAACAAATATCTAAAGCTTTAACGTATTTGAACTAACTGCAGCTACTTTCATAAAATTATTATTATGGCAACAAACTCCGTCAAATCTACATATTATTTGTATTATTTACGTCTCTTTGCCTTTTTAAATTTGTGATGAGAGGTGTAACAATTATTATTAAAAAGTTGTCAAATAAACCAGCGTTTAAAATTCACACTGTAAAAGATTTTTGTACAAGTCTCTTTTGCCTTAACGTATTTTACCTAATTGCAGCTACTTTTTATATAGTTTCTGTTGTCGGAACAATGTCATTTGAATATAAAAATGCCTTCTATTATATATTTCTCAATAGTTTAGCCGCTTTAAATTAGAGATTCTAAACTAAAAGTAAAAAATTTAAAAAATTGGTTCAAATAAAGCACCGCTAAAAATTCACATTTCACAAGATTTTCGAACAAATCTCTAAATAAGAGATTATAAATAATTGCAGACTAGTTTTCATATAGTTTATTAATTTTAAATTGAAAAGGATTGTTTTATTTTTTTATTTTTTAAATAAGAGTTTATAAACTAAATGCAATCAATAGTATTAAGTTTTAACATATTTTAGCAAGTGTAGCCACTCTTTATATAGTAATTGTTATAGCTACAATGGCCTTCAAATTCCAAAATATATTTATTATTTATTGCTCAATTTTTTAGCCACTTTAAATAGTGTTATAGTGTATTTGCAACTTCCATGTGTCCAACTTGGCGTCTTGTAGTTATTTTTTTGTGTTTCTCCTATTGTTGTTGTTCTCTGTTGTCTGGCTGTGGCTTTATTATTAAATATTACGTACGTTTGTTGGCCGTACATTTGTTTATTGCCTCGCAGCGGCGTTCAGCGGCGCCCAGTCGTCGTCATAATTGAATTCCAGCAGCAGGCGTTACGTTTGCCCAGTTACCGCTACAATCGCTGATAGACAAACCCCTCCCAAAGTCCCCCCCTATCCTCCTTCCCCCTCCCCACTCTGGGGCTGCTGCACTTGCGTGCTGCGGCAGCGCTGAGAATTTGATCGATTCGTTCGATTAGTTGGCGGCACATGCAATCGACACGCAGCATTCTCTTTCAATTGCTTTGCATCTGCAACATGCGGTGAAGTGCTTGAAGGGGTCGTTGCTGTTGATTCAATTTAGTCGCGGTTTGCCGCCAAAAACGCTGCTGGCCACCGTCCGACACTCCTGCAAATTGGCAATTGGGAAATTGTCTCATTGCAGCGACCGACAGCTGACTTTGGCTCGAATGACAACTGGTAATACGTGCTATTAATATCGGGCCGACATGTGTCCATGTCTGGTGTAAGTGTGTGTTGTGGTGTTTGGGGTCGAGGTGCAGAGGCGTATATTACCATATGTAAAGCTATGTATATACATCAATATGTATCTATATATCTATGTCTATGTCTATGTAGGTGTGGCGTATCTATATCCATGGGGTTCACTTCGCCGTCGACCCAGGAAATGTGGCGCGAGTGTCTTTGAAGAAACTAGTGTTTTGCATGTTTAGTGCAGACACCGCGCGATTTATATTCATATCACATTAAACTGCTGGCTATCCTCGCCAGCGTCTATTACATATTTCAGAGCACTAATTCACTCAGATGAAATTAACGAGTTTTGAGGAAAATATTGTAGAAGAAGTGCTGGGGTACTCACCAATTTGGCGTATTCTTGATCTAGAAAGAAGGCAGAACAAGAAAACAAGTTTAAATTTCTATAGAGAAATAGTTCATATATTGATAGTAATTTATAACAAACATAATTAGAAAGCAAGCAACAAGCTACATTTGTCAAGCTAACAATTTGCAAGGAAGCATTGGAATATTTACAATATAAGGATGAGTAGCGTTCATATCTAATCTCAATTATATCTCAACTCTTACTCTTTGTCGTTAAAAACCAAGTGATTTCTCTGCGATTCTCAAAAGGTTAATTTGGCAAATCTTGAAGAAAATGGATTACTTAATTTCTAATTCGAATTGTCTAGCAAATTCTCTACTCCCTTCTCGGCGATTCTCAATTCGTTAACTAAGCAAATGAGATTTTGCAGTGTAAAGCATACTACATATTGTGAACGTTTATCATAAAATTATATTTTAGCTCTAAGAGTCTGCTATAATCAAAATTGAAAGAAACATTCCATGATTGCTTAGTACGAGTATGCAAAAGTATAGCGAGTAATAATTTGGATTCACATTCATTCGTTAGCTTCCCTGGCGATTATAAAATAAAATTAAATCTGCATTTTTTTGAATTGATTGAATTTTAGACAAGAAACACCTTTTATTTTGAACCTTTTAAAGCAGTTGATGATGCGCATTATTAAATGTAATTATGCAAAATGATTTGGTCGTAATTACGGCTTGCAACACAACTTAACAGATGCCACCGATTTGACTGAGAGTTGCGAGTTGTTGGCCACAACCAGTTAGTTAGTTGCCTTGCCACTTGAGTCTGCTGTTTGGTTGCTGGCATTCCCACAGCCCATTTAAGAAGAGCAGCTCAAATTATAAACGACTCTTTGTCAAGTCGGCTCAATTGTTTGTGGCCGCAAGAGCTAAGCTGAAATTACGAGCCCACACAGAGGCCGCCTGGCGAACAAAAGGGAAACGCTCCAAAAACGCTCAAAAAGGCTCCAAAAAACGAGCCGCAAAACCCCAGCTGACAACTGGAGCAAGTGCAGCCCAAGATGGCTGCAGACATGGGCTTAGAAGACTGGCTTAGAGACGCACTGGGGGTCAGTGCTTCGTTTACAAGATATTCAAAGAGCTTTGCATATTTTAGGCGCGCTGCAAGACATTTGAATGGGGCAGCGGCAAGTGCTGCACGCAGCCGGCAGCCGGCAGCGACGACAAAATGTTTGTTGGCCCGACGATGTCTCCATGCACACTCACTGTGCTGTCTGCCGTCCAGAGTCTATGGATCGGGGTCTGGCTTTGGGGGTCTGCAGGTGGTCGTCGTACAACTCTATTTTTTATTTTGTCGCGTTCGCTGAAGTCTCTGGCAACCGGTGGTCGCAGCTCGCATGCCACAATTGGCGGCTTTTGTCGGTGCCCGCTTTTCCACCGCATTTTCCCCCCTCAACATGGGGAGAGAAAAGCCCGGCAGGCCAAGACCAGCTCTAGAATGAATGCATTCGCATGCTAAGGCAGATAGCACAGCGTTGTTGCCATTGTGTATCTGCCTCTGTGTATCTATATTTCGATCGGTCGTCGTCGTCGTCGTTGTCGTGGGGCGTGTGGCATGCATCCGGGGTAAGGAGAAATGGGGGGCGTGGAGTGTTTTGCATTTTATGCGGCTTTTTGGTATGTTCATTGTAAATTTATTGAAGGTGATTTTATCGCTCAAACAAATGTTGCATTTTACAAGTGCTTCAAGTGCTTGTTGCCAACGTTTGCTAAAGACGGCGCTTATTAATGAGCTCCACAGCTCCAGCTCTAGCTCCAGCTTCGTCCAAGATCTGGATCTCTGTCGCTGTTCGTCTGGCGCTTGCAGCACGCAGCGGGAGTTTGGCAACTGCCAAGCAGCGAGTTGCAAGCAGCGAGTTGCAAGTTGCAAGCTGCAAGCTGGCTGCTTTCAATGTTGGGGGTGCGCCCCAGCTAATCGCTAGGCATTCGAGTGGGCTGGCTTGTCGATAAGCCAGCTGGCGCTATTGGCCAATTTCAGCTCTGTATATATTTCTTTTTATTTTTTATTTTTCCTTTTTTTTTTTGGTTTTTTTTTTTTTGTTTTGGCCAAAACAAATTGGAGTAATCATTCGTTTGCACAAAACTATTTGACTATCTGTCAGCGTAGACAGAGTTTGCATAAATTTCGGCACAATTAATTTCAAATTAAGCCTCGAGCGCTTTTGGTGTTGAAATTTATGAAAATTGCCCCGCCAAATTACTCACAGGAAATTGTCCAAAGACAACAACAAACCGTTGAAAATCAATCAATAGATTGAACAACAAGGTACAGGAAATAGCTGACAATAAGCTCAGATTTAGCGATTAATTTGTTGACTTGATAAGCAAAATAATTTAGGTTGATTTAATTGATTCAGCTCTTCACAATATTCCATAAGAAATCATTGCTTCTAATGTTTAATTTAATGCCGCAACTTTTCTTAACTCTAAATAAAATAGTGCTCAGAAAATTCTCTAATTTTTATTAAATGAAAATTGTCTTCTTAAGTTGTTTGAAATTTTTGATTTAATATAGCAACTTTTCGAAACTTTAAATCAAATTGTGCTAAGAAAAGTCTTTAATTTAACTTGGATAAACTTGTATTGTAAAGTCTCTTGATTTGTATTATAAATTGCTTAAGAAAAACTGCTTTACTCGTATTTAAAATACCAATTACTTTCTGCTAAAAAGTTGCTTGCTATGATACAAATATTTCCACATCATTTTTGCCTATTTTGCCTTTCATTTCTTCAAGCAATTTATTCATTTAATTGATTGTATTCATTACATATACTGCTAACAATAACTAATAGACTTTTGCTTGACCTCCGCGCTCACTTTTGGGCATTTTCAACTGTTGTAATTTTATTTTATTTATTTTTTTTTTTTTGAAAGCAACACTCACAGCTTTTAGCCTCAGTTGTGTCTGTGGCAGTTGCGATGAACTTTTGACCTCGTGGCGCACTCATATCAACATTATTCCGATTGCTTTCCAATTACGGCCATCAATCAATTTGGACACGAATCAATAGCAAATGCTAAGGACACGCAAAGGGACCCAGGATAACCAACACACACTCTGTCTATTGTCTATTGTGGGGAGTGGGAAGTGGGGGGAGGCTAATCAATGTTTAACACGAGGCCGTCACTTTGGGGGTAAACATCAATCAATCGATTGGCCAGCAAAATGGGTCGAATTACAATTGCGTTGATTGCAGACGAGCCCAAAATGAACTCTCTACACGTGTGTTGGGGAGGGCGGAGAGGTTGCAACTTGTGGGGGCATGGGAAGTTGGTTTGGGGGCCGGCAAATTGCTGTCACAAGCGCCAAATTATGCGCTCGCCTCAATGGCGGAGACTTAATCGAAGACAAACATCTAATTGACATAAAGCCGACATGCTAAACGATGCAACGTTGCAGACGCAGACGCAGACGCAGACGCGGACACAACGTCTTGGCCACCTAATGACGTCTCTGTCGCTGTGGCATGCAACGCGAAAAATCGCCTCGACTTTGGCCAACTCCCGACGCATATCTCACATCTTTTGCCGATATTTATGGGCAAGAGTTCAAGAGTTCAATGCGCAGCGGCTGCCAGTTGCCAGTTGCAGTTGCACGTTGCACAGTTTGCAGTTGCAGCTTTAATCAAGGCTTAGGCGCTGCCTATTAATTAGCGGCTTACAAGACTCTGCGTCCGCTGCTGGCGTCTTCATCCAAACAGCTTAAAGTTTAGACAACTGTGTGCGGGTGTGTGCGTGTCTCTGCATGTTTGTGCGTGTTCGTGCGTGTGTGAACCTGTTGCAAGTTGCTTCCATGTGCAGTTCGCTGCACTTGTGGCGCAGTGAAAGGTGCTGCAGCCTTTGAACTCAACCAGTTCTTGACAAAATGACCACCAGCAAGCAGAACAAACACGAATAACGTAAAAAACTGAACTGATTTTAACGACTTTTGAGTACTCTAAAGAAGTATGTTTAAGCTTGTACAATTTCCAGGTTTTATAAACAATAATAAAAGCCCAAATAATCAATTGATTGCTGCACAAATTGATAACAAAGTCAAGTTTAGAAAAAAGCAACATTAATCGGTTTTTGAATTTGTTTATATGGAAAATAAATATTAAAGAAAGTGCACTTTAATAAAAACTTAAAGAAGTGTCTATTATATAAAAAATAAATCTCGGGAAAAAGCTATGCTTAATGAAAGTAAAAATGAATTTATATTCAGTCACCTTTTTAGTACTTTTTTATTATGTAAACGATTGCAAAGCTAAGCAAAAAGTTACGACTGAATGTTCTACAAAATCTACTCGAATTTGAAATCAGTTCAAATCTTTACTATTGTTGCAATACCCTGCTGCAAAGAGCAGCAAACAACAAGCGCAATAAACAACAATCCACCTGACGTCGCTGGCAATATGAGAAAGAGCAACAATAACCGCTTGAAAGAGGTCGACATTTGGCAACACTCGCGGTCATAAAGCAAGCAATTTAAGGTGAAAGGTGCTCAGCTGGAGGAGACTTCAAGACTTTGAAGAGTTTTGAAGATTTTGTGAAGACACGCAGACAGCAACAGCAGCAGCAGCAGCAGCATCAGAAGAAGTCAAAAGAAAAAATGTCTGAAAATGGCTTTGGCTATAATTAATTTGCTGTTGTCGTTGTTGTTGCTGTCGTTGCTGCTGGCAGTCGAAAAAATCGAAAAGTCACTTATGACTGACACTTTGCATATGAGGCGGCAACACTGGCGATGACCAGCTGCCTGACTGCCACCTCGGCAGTTGCAAGTTGCAAGTTGCCACGATGAAGATGACGACCCAGACATGCAGTGACTTATGATTTACCTTCTTAACTCAACTTCAACTTCAACTGCATCGCAACAGGCCTCACGTTGATTTCGCGTGATTTGAGCAGCAGAAAAAGTTATGAGCATTTGATTTACGATGTGGCTGGCGATCTTGCCTGCGCTGCATGTGCCACATGTTGTGCTGCAGAGCAGCGCTCGCTGCGCTGGGCGTGCGCTGATGGATTTGTCAAGTTTGTGGGTCATGTAGCGCGCTAGAAGACGCCTCTGTGTTGCCATCCTGCTCTTCAGCTGCTCTCACACGCTCTCTCTTTTGCTCTCTCTCTTTCCATCTCTCTCTTGCTCTTTGTCAGTGGCTTGTTCTGTTGAATTTCCGCCAGGCGATGATTACTCAAAATCACAGCTATTGCTTTGTTGACTCCATGTCCGCATTGCAAGTTGACTCGTGTGAACGTTGCACAGCCGGCGACTAATTGCGGCAACTAAGCAACAGCAACAACAACAACAACAAATACTGCTAGCCGCATATTTTTTATACCCTTTAGCAAAAGGAGAAAACGATACGTTTTATAACTTCATCCGTTACTTTCAAAACTTGGATCTGTGAGACTAAAAGAGCCGCAAATTTGCAGAGCTGATGCTTTGATGCGTATTATATTTACTTTAGAATATACAAAAATAAATAACAGAGCTGTGTAAGTCAATATATAACCTACTCTAGATTAATTTACTTCAAAGTTGTTACAAACATTTTTTTATCAGTTTTAATTGCAACTTCAATTCAAGAAGAATAACTTAATTTAAAGTTATTAAACAACTTGTTTTCTTCAGTTCTAACACCGCTAATTTACGCAAATTAACTTTTTTAAAAAAATGTTTTTTTTTTCAGTTATGATTGCCACTTCAATCCAGGTAGATAAACTTACTTTAAAGTTGTTAAAAAAAATTAATTTCTTTAGTTTTAATTGCTACTTCAATTTCTTTCCATGCAGAAATTATTATTATTATTTAATGGGTATCTCGCAGTCGCACATATGTCTTCGTAGTCTGAAGCTTTCTTAGTTGTTTATTATTTATTTAGTTTTCTTTTCATTGCTGGGGTTACATTGTTGGGCTGCCAGTTTATGACGCTCTTCTACTCGCTGAAACCAGTTGCCACAACTCAGCCATGACAGCTTGTAGTGTTGCAAGTTAAGGGGCGCCGAGGGGACACACCGAGGGGACACACATTTCACAGTGTGGGAGCGCAGCTCAAGTGTAGCATTTATGCCGCTGACTTTGCGACTTCAGAATTTATTACTTGAAAGTTATTAGAAATAATAATAAGTAGTCTGGATGCCATGGCATCCGGCACAACGCTTTTAACATTCTTCAGTCGCTCTAGAGACTAATTCATAGATATGAGTTAAACGCGTTCGCTGTGAATGCTGTCGTCAAACTGTTCGTAAAAAAAGCTGCTCACTTTAAGGTGCCAACTTCACGAAGGTATTAAAAGAGAAGTAAACGGCTTGGATTTACAAAATAATACCGCAAATCAGCTGCAATTGTAAATACACTTTTTTAATTGGAAAAACAAGTATGGTGTTGTTTATAACTCATTTGGTTTTTATGTTTGCAATAAGTGCCAAACTTAATTTAATTGTTTTTTAAATAGGCCATATGCTTGAAAATGTGGCTGAGCTTATTCCAAAAACTCCACAAGTTGATTAGCATTTGTTTGAAGTTCTACAGCATGTTATACGGTGTTTAACAGTCTGTTAAGCAAGTGGATGAACATTTGTCTTAAGCTCTACAGCAAGTTTTAGTGCATTTAACAGTCTGTTAAGCAAGTGGATGAACATTTGTCTTAAGCTCTACAGCAAGTGTTAGTGCGTTTAACAGTCTGTTAAGCAAGTGGATGAACATTTGTCTTAAGCTCTACAGCAAGTTTTAGTGCATTTAACAATCTGTTAAGCAAGTGGATGAACATTTGTCTTAAGCTCTACAGCAAGTGTTAGTGCGTTTAACAGTCTGTTAAGCAAGTCGATTAGCATTTGTTTGAAGTTCTACAGCAAGTGTTACTGCGTTCAACAGTCTGTTAAGTAAAGGGATTAGCATTTGTTAGAAGATCTACCACAAGTTAGACTGTCTGTTAAGCTACTATTCTTTTGCAGCGCGCAGTTATGAATATTTGTTGCCAAGCAGCGGCATCTTCATTTTTGACACGCTTCGTCATTTTATTTTTTGGCCAACCAGCAATTAATTTATATTAACTTGCACAGCTGTAGCAGCACTTGAACTTTTCGCGCAAAAAGGTGATAACCAGTTTTTAGACAGATTCTAATGAATCTTAATTACGCAAAAGATAATTGAAAGTCAGTTCTTTAAGTTGACACGATGATAAATCACTTCAATTTACGCTCCCCACTCAAATCTCAAATCTAAGTAACTAACTGTTGTGGTAATACCCTGCGATTCCACAAAACATTTATCAACAAACTAGAATCAGAGCTAAGCCCAAAATGCGGGCACAATGTGAGGCGTGGCAGTGACGATCAAAAAGTCTTTTGTGGCCGCGGGGAAGTCAAGAAGGGCGTTGAGTTGCCCTCATCATTTGAGGACGACAACAAATGGTTTTTATTTTTTTTTTTTTTGGCTGGAAAGCAATGCAAATATTTGTGAATGACGTCACAATGTCGCAGCGTGTCATCGCTGCAGCAAGCACTCAACCCCTAATTGTGGCAACCCCTGGCGCCAAGGACGCAAAAAAACAAAAACTGCGCGAAAAACTGCAGCTGATTTTTCAGTTTTCAGCGACATCGTGGGAATCTCTCAGTGAGCAACCCTGGAAGGTGAGAAGGCGAGAAGGAGGCGACAACCCTTCGCGACTTGGCCACAGCTGCAGCGAAGTCTGGTCAACAGCAGCTGCCGTAGTTGGCAGTCGAAGTGGGATTGATGATGGCCTAGGATGATTGGCTGGACAGGCTGCATATGTCACCGGCAGATACAAATGTATCTTTAGCGGGAAATCAGTCCAATTAAAAATAATAAAGGCGACGCAACAAGCAACTCGCAGCTTGTTAGCCAGAGCCACAGCCAAAGCCTGACAAAGATGCTAGATTGCACCCAAAAACAATAGGACGCGACTCCACACACACTCACCACTCCAAGCAGCCTAGACGCGTGGGAAATCCGCAAATCGCATCTGCTGCCTCTCCGAGAGCAGAGAGCTGAGAGCCTGTCCACTGTGGGTCAGTTTTTTTTTTCTTGGTTTTTTTTTTGGGGCATGCGGCTGCTTGTGCACCTGCCGCGCCCCAGCGGCAGCTATGCCAGAATCGTGATCAAATCAATGCGCAGCCATAAAATTGTGGAATGCCAACGACAGCAATTTGAGTGGAACACGAACACATGCGATCTATGTGTGCCACAAGAGACGGGGGCAAAAACAAAACAAGACACTGCAGCAGCAGTAGCGGCAGCGGCAGCAGCAGCAGCAACGGCCACTGACAATTCTATTTGGCACGAGCTCATTAAGCACCATTTATATGCAACATGAGCCATGACTGGACCAAAAAGTCCAACTGCCAACAGAGCCAGACTAGCGACTAAAGCTCTCCAAGCTCTCGATGCCTGTTGACAAGTTGTTGACGCTGGCAAATGATTTACTGGCTCTACAGAGCTCCCGACTGGCCGCAGCTTCCAGCTGCCTTCCCTCCTCCCCCCCCCCACAATCAACAAAGTATAAACTACAGTTAACGCTTTGGATCGCAAGCCAAAATCAGTTAACAACGCACAACAAGTGGCAACACGTGGGCAAGCACCTCGTGTGTGTGTCTCTGTGTGTGTGTGTGTGTTGTGATTATTGGATTAATTCGATTAGAATATCACACGCTGTGTATGCTAACACCACTATTAGGAATTAGAATAACACAAAATGCCTGCTATGAGATCATAGCGTACGATCTGAGATTCCGCCTCTAATGATTTATTTCTGTATGAAGTTTCATTTGAATATCAACTTGGAAAATAGCTTTAAATATATATGGGTAAATTACAAATATATAATATTACTTGATCTCATTGGATTTGTTTTTATAAGCGATCCAACAAAACTAATTGTTTAAATGTAAGTAAAAGTCTTCAAATGAAATTTGTGCATTTACAGTTTTTAATTCCTACAAATATTTTAATACAAGATCATTAAAATTTATTTAAATTCTATGAAATGTTAGCTACAGATTTGCAGTGACCTCAACTAAGAACTGTTTTAAAATTAGTCAAGTAAATTGAGTTATAGAACATGACATAATTTTTTTACTTAATCTTAAGATATCAATTAGATAGATATTGAAATCAGCATTTAAGTAAATTAAAACTGCATTAAAGAAATCCTTTTTTTAGTCTTTTGGATTTAGCAAATTTTGGAATTTAAAAAGTCGCCTCAACTGTTGGGCTGCCTTCAAACGAAATTGATTAATTTTGATAAAAACTTTCCTATAGCTACAAAATCGATGAATAGCTTCATTAAATGCTAATCAAGCGACTTATGCGCTTAAGCAAACAAGCCAAATGTTTGCGCTTAGGATTAATGCATTTTCTTGGCTTTCAAATGTCAATTGTCAGTTGATAAGTTTTCAGAGTTTTCACAGCGCTTCGATGGCTTTGGCAGCGTTTGCGATTAGCAAACTCATCGACGAGCGGCTGACATAACTGTCAACGATAGTTTAATCAGCTGTAGCAACGTTGCAACTGTAAGCGGCAAGCGGCAAGCGGCAACAAAAGTGTGCCAACCATTTGGCAATTGCAAGTTTCGTCTCAAGGATTTTGACAGCTAAGCTGACATGGCAGAAATAAAGGCAGAAATGGATACACGACATATGTATGTCTGTGTCCATGTCCAACCATGTTAAGGGGGGAGGGGGGCAAGAAAGGTGAAGTATGGCAAAGCTCAAATGCAATGAAACAATCAATCAAACGAGGCGAGAGTCAAAGCTTGCAGCTGAGTCTGGGAGCGCGTAACGGTAACGCAAAAGGCACAAAATCAAATTACCAGCAATGATTAATCAATCAACACTGAGTTGAGCAGCAGCCAACCTCACATACATAGATATATATATGTATAGATATATATATGCTATGGTCGATAGCCAAGCACGATCGTGCGGCTGCCGTTGGCCTCGTCTCGAACTTGTTGTGGGTGTGTGTGAGTTTGAGTTTAAGCAGGAGACTTGTTGCTGTTGTTGTTGTTGTTGGCCAAGTGGGTGCGTTCTCACAGCTGGATGCCGATACTGACAATCACGATCAAGCTAAAACACACACACCTGCAAATAGCAGAGTCCACGTGTGCGTTCCTTGGCGATTGCCAATTTCAAATCAATGTGCAGCTCGAAGCTGAAGCTGGAGCGGCTTCTTCCCTAAATGGCCTGTGGCCTGTCTTGGCTCGGCCTGCTGCTGTGGTTTGATCGTGCCAAAAATGGGTTTGCAACTGGAATTCGCTTTTAGTCGCGCTACAACCAAAAGCGGCTTCGACTCCAACTCCAACTCTAACTCCAGCTCAGATGCAGACTTCGACTTCGACACCGTCGCTGTTGCCATCTGCGTCTCTGATTGTGGCGCAGGTGGCAATTGGCAATTGCTGTAAGCTCCGCTCTGTGGCAGCTGCACGCGCTGGTGTGAACAACTAGAAAGTTTTAATGCCACAAACAGACGAAAAGAAGCAAAGCGCTGTTTGCTTTTTCTATCTGCTTGCTTTTGCTGCTGGTCGTGAGAATCAGTGCGACGGCTGGCAAAATTTATTAGTTTGCCATGGCTAAAATGAATGCCTGGCCATTGGCAATATATATTTATGGCCACGTAATGAAAATATGACAAATAGCAAATGGGCTTAAACCATTGCATTCTACACAACTAACCCCCCCCCATCACTCTCCCTCCTCTACAATCTGTCATGAAAAAAAAAAAATTGATTGACAAGTCGCATGACTTCACAGTTAGTCAGTAATCGCCGTACGACGTCAAGTTCAGGTCGACGTTGTCTACTACTTGTTGCTACCAAGTCGTGACCCGCGTGCATTGAACCCTTCTTTTAGCTCGATCTTTGTCTGGCGAGCGGATCGCTTGTCAGCCGATCACGAAATGCAATTTCCGAGCTTTGTTGCTTGTGGGAGCTGAAATGGCCAACGAATAATGAAGCTGTTTTTGGGCCCACTAACCACCGCTGGCCCAAAGGGTTCCAGCGCTGTCAATCATAACTTGTGCACAGCGAGAAAAAGATCAATCCGTTGCAGATTGAAGCGATCACGATTCGTTGGTCGAAGTGATATCGAGAGTGAAGTTTTTGTTTGTGTCTAGAAACAAGCTTTTTTGCGAAATCGATATAAAGTTGAAATTTGTGTTATTATTTTTAAATATTTATATTTTATTTATTTATCGAAATTGTGAGTTTTTTAAATTAAAATTGAAATATGTAATATTGTTTTAAAATATTTCTATTTGATTTATTTGTAAAAGATGAGAGATTTTGTATATTTCAAAAACGAAATCTGCTTTTGTTGGAAATCTTTACAAATTCTTCTTTAGATTTATTAGTTTTTACAATGTACAAAATTTTTTGTATTTTAATTAATTTGTATTTATAAGTTATTTCTATAAATAAATTATTCTTTAAATTGATTAGATCTTAGAATGTATCTAATTTTTAAGACATTTATTTGTATTTATATGTTATTTCTGTATAAAAACTCCTTTTTTTTAGTAATTTTTATTGTGAAGAATCGCTTAATTTTAAACATAACCGCACTAAATTTCCAAATAGAAATATAGTCACTTCAAGAATTCTATCCGCAATCTGTAGTTGAAATTTAAGGTGCACAAAATGTAAGAGATTTTATTCGACATGCATTCGGATCGTTAGTTTTCTGGCTGTGTTTCTGTGAGCTGCCCTCATTTTCCCACATTTTATGCCTCGCTGACCCGCTGCTTTCCCCGCCCTCACCCTCGCTCCTGTCGACGTCTGCTGGTCATCTATGGGAAAATCACTGGCGTAACTGGCGGCTCTCTCGCTTGTTGCGCAACAATTATTCGCTTTTGGGTTTCCCTCTTTAACTTTTGGTCTGTCAACATCCGCACGACATTTATTGCTCGTTGCAACGCGTTGCAACGTTGCCAGTTGCAACCCCCACGCATCGGCAACACCTTCATTCATCATTGCTGCGCTCTGCTGCACTTGTGTCCTTCCCCCCTTGCTGCCGCTCATCCGTTGTCGGGTCTAGTAAAAGGGTGTGCGACCTTTGTAGATGATGTTTCACGCTTGTTTTCGGCTCGACTTTTGCAGCGGAACTGCGCAAGATTGGCCAAAAGTGCTCGCTTCTTTTTGACCAATTTTCACACATTGTTTACGCAGGTGCTTAATATATTCAAACAGTTTTCCATCTACTGCCGCGCAATATGCTAATTTTTATATCCGCAAAGCGGAAATTGAATTTCAAAGTCAATATCGACACGCTTCACTGCCCCGAGGGTTATAGTTTGCATAAATAAAAATCGATTCTTTCTAAGATCCTTTTACTTAAAGCAATTATTAATTAATTCATTACCTAATTTGTTGTTAAATTAAATTACAATTTGTAACCGAAAATTATTCACTTCATTGGCAATCAATTTTATACGCCAGGTGGCGCCACAAGCAGTTCACCAAGTGAAGTTAACAGCGTAGAAAGTCTAAACTAATAACGAACTTAACGAAAGCGACTCGATTTGATTGCATACTTTTGATTGCTTTAGAAATTCTTATTCCCGAAGGAATGATTTTTTAATACTGTATTTGTACGTTTTATATATATAATATATATATATATATATGTATATAAGGAATATAAAAATGCTTAAAATACACATATTTTACACAATTATTCATATATATGCTTTCAATATTTAATCTAGATTTAATGTAATTATAATAATAAATTGTCAAAGATATAAATTCTGACATATAGAGACAAATATTTGTAATGTAGAAGAATGGTTAATGGTAATAAGATCGATTACAGTCTTATTCAACAAACAATTAATTTCTTGTATGGAACTCAATTCAATCATGCAAATAAGAGATTGATTCCATCGATAATTATCTGGCATTGATATGCGATTTCAATGCAATGATTTCATTGGAATGGGAATTTATCTGTACGGCAACGCCGGATGCATCCATCGATTGCACTATCGTTTTGCCAATCTGGTAGCCTCCAAAATAATCGAGAACTCTATGACTGTGCCATAGAATATCGAAATCGATATAAATAGATACAAGAATACAAACAAGAAATTGTAATTAATTGATAAATTAAACCTGATTGATCAAATGTCTACGTCGCAGCTGAAAATCACATTAAAACCGCACCAAGGCGACAATTTAAGTAAGCTTAAAACTGTTATATTAAAACTTGAAAACCACTTGAAGAAGACAAATGCGAGGCTTGCTAAATTACGACATCAAATAAGAATTGAAGCAAATCCCAAGACCAGGGAAAAGTTCTTGAAACAATCACACTCAATGGTTTGGGAGCAGCAGACAATACGACGAATTCTAGAGGATAATAAAAGACATCTACTTGTTTTGGTAGCAAACGATGAAGCAAAGGTAAGTTGGCTTATTCAAATTCTTATCAGAAAGCCTCACACATTTTGAATTCCCATTGTAGAAAGGGTCTGAGAAGAAATCGCGACAGACGCCTACTAGAAATACTAAACTCTTCGAACTGTTCACGAACAACGATTTGGACACCAAGGTGATGCAACTATTTAGCAATATTGTAACCAGTCTCTTAAATATTTTTACTAATTGTAGAAAGTGATTACTGAAGATGAAATTCCATGGACAATTACACCATCAGTAAGTTGAAGTGATTTCCTAGTCGAAACTTTTATTATGATAATTTAAATTTGTACTTTACAGAATCGTATTGATAAACCAAAAGACGACGCAGTTCAATCGTCATCAGTTGAGTTAGCAAATCGTGGAATAACAGTGGTCCAACCAACAGACGCAACTGAAACTCAGGTTATTATTCACTTTATGTTGCAAAAACTTTACCAAAAAATCAACTTTTTTTTCAACAGGAAAATCAGAGCACATCTGAGGAACAGAAGCCCACAGAAGAAGTTGTCATTAATAGCCACGACGAGGCTTTAAGATATATAACAGCCCTGCAGGACTATGCTTTGATGAATGATAACTTTCGAGCGACGGGACTTTTAGTAGAAGTCGAAAAGTCATTAAAAAATCCGCCCAAAAGCTCCGATTTCGAAGTGTAACATAATGTATTCTAAGGAATTAGTTTAAGCGATTTTTTGCTCAAAATACTTATAGAATAAGTGGCCGAGTTATTATGTTAAGAATTGAGAAAAAAAATCTTATTGCAATTCAACCTGCAATTTATCTATGTTTCTATTTGACTACACCCTGAATAAGTGCAAGCGGGACAGCTATATTAGGATTTGTTTTGATTTTCAGCAGCGCTGCCAGCTGATTGTAGCTCTAGCACCTTTGGTATTTTTTGGTACATTTTCGAAACGACGAAATGGCCACCTGGAAGCAACTGTAAACAACTAAAAATTATACGGAACTTGAAACTTGCTGCAAAATTGTCAAAAATGTGCGCGCTGAACGAAAACGTTTAATTCTCTCAATTGGAAAATGTAAGTTTTCATTTGCATAATACGTGCATGCTACAATAATTTCTGTTTTCAGATTAATTCAACAGTTTTCACGCATATAATTGAAATTGTGAAGAATGGAAAATTTTACGCCCGATGGCAATGAAAAAAAGGAGGCGCCGCGCAAGCGACTCGGCCGACCCCCGAAGACCAACAGTCAAGCGGTGGTAAGTGAGGGGAACGAGGAGTCGGCGGATGCTGCTGTTGCAGTGGCAGACAATTCGTTGTGCAGACGCAGCACACGCAAGAAAATTGCGAAATTCGATGTGCTCGATGTGCTGAACAAAAGCCGCAAAACGCACAAAATACAAATCGAGGCACGCATCGATTCCAACACACCGACGACGCCGGCTCCACCGCAGCCCAGCAATGTGGCAACCACACCGCCAATCAATCGCTTCATTGCCGCACGTGCACCACAGCCTACACACCGGCTTTGCCGGCATTGGAGCTGTTCACCAAGCCAAAGCCGACGCCCAGCCTGATTGTGTTGCAAGTGAGCAGCGACAAGACACAAGAGCTGCCACTCCGCAAACGTGGCCGTCCACGCAAGCAGCAGTCCATGGACAATGCGCAAGTGGATGACAACATGCCCAGCACCAGCGCCCAAGTGGAAATAAATACCGAAATTGTGACCAGTTTGAGTGGCGAGTCATCTGACTCGGATCTGGGTGTTGTTTCAAATGTGGCAACCAATCTGGAGCTGCAGGATGAAAACGCCGTGGAGCCCAGTCAGGCGTCCAACGACACAGAGACTGAGATTATTACTGTGCTGCAGTCCGATGAAGAGGACTCGGATTCACAGATCATATTCGTGGAGATTGAAACGGAAACTCCAACAACTGCCGAGGAGCAGGAGGACAACAGCAACAACTCGACTGTGCAGCGTAGCTTTAAATTTATATTCCCCAAGGAGCAACAGCAGGAGAGAGGCAACACCAGACGATTCCAATCCTCTGCTCAGCAGCTGATTGCGGCTGTTGAGGAGCAGCTGGCTACAGATGAGAAAGAGGATGGGGAGCAGCCAGCCACTGAGATGGACTTGATAACCGAGGAGCTCAGCCAGCCGGCAAGTGACTATGTGATTGAGGAGGAAGTGGAGCTGCTGGAGCAAGAGGAGCAGCTGATAGAAGAGACAGTGGAGGATGTGAATATGGAGACAGCAAGTGACATCGTGCTGGAGACAACAGAAGAAGCTAAGCTGGAGACTGTAAATGAGACAGTTGATGACATAGAGATGGAAGTAGTAGCTGAAACAACGCAAGAGACGGTAGATGAAGCAAAGCAGGAGGCGGCAGATGAAGTAAAGGATGCTGCAGATGAAGTAAAGGATGCTATAAATGAAGTAAAGCATGCTATAGATGAAGTAATGGATGCTATAGATGAAGTAAAGGTTACTGTAGATGAAGCAAAATTGCAGTCTTTAGATGAAGTAAAAATCGACTTAGCAAATGCTGCTAAGTTGGAGGCTGTAGATGATGCAAAGTTAATCGAACTGGTCAGCGAAGATGTTTGCCATGAAGATGAAATTGTGGTGGAGCAACAATCAACCTCGCCTGCTGCAGTGGAAGAAGTCGTTAAGATGGAAATAGTGACAAAAATAACAGACGAAGTCAAAGAGCAGCACAAACAAAACCCACTGACTGAGTTGAGCACTCAAAATGCTGAGCACCCAAAGACAAATGATTCGAAAAGTAAAGTAGTCACTTTAGCTGCTCTAGACTCAGTTCCGAAACAAGAAGCAATAACTGAGTCTGACATTGACAGCATAACTGTCGAGCAGAAGCAAATGTCAAGTGAACTGTCAGACAAGACACATGTGAAAATTAAACCGGACATAAAAGAGACCAAAAATGCGTCGCCTGTCCATGAAGCTGCAGCAACTCCAATTGAATCACCTACTGTCAAATCGGAGCCAGCAGTCAAAACAGAATCAAACACAAGCAAACTGGATGCCGCCATGGAAAGCCGCACAACAGATAAGAAGAAAACAACAACCGAGAGTCCTGGGCCGAGTCCCAAACGAGAAAAAGCCGCCACGCCGGCCAAGCTGTCGATTGTGGAGTGCGATGCGCTGTTCAAGGTGCTGGACGAGGCCACCGCGCAGATGCGCCAGGAGGAGAAGACCAAAAAGAAACTCAAGCAGTCGGCCAAAGCGCAAAAGCAGAAACAGGAGAGCCTCAAACAGAACTCGCCCACACCGCCAGCAGCGGCCGCAGCTCGCGGCAAGAAGACGCAGAGCAAGAAGGTTTCACGTCGCAATACCATCAGCGAGGAGCAGCAGCAGCAGGAGAAGAAGGAGACGCCGCCAGCGACCAACAAGCGTCGCAATTCGCTGCATCCCTTTAAGCCATCGCCAAGTCCCGAGCGTCGCCCCGAGTCAAGCAAGAAAACCAAGGAAAAGAAGCCAATACGCAAAGCGGCAAATGCCAAAGATGTGCCGGAGACAGCCACAAAGTCAGAGCTGCCAAGTCGCCGCGTTTCAACGCCCACCTCCGAGGCAGAGGAATCTTTTCTACTGGGCGACATAGCCAAGTTTATAGAGGACGGCGTCAAGCTGCTCGAAAGGGATTACCGAGCAGACGACGAGCAGCAGCAGCAACAGCAGCCACTGCAAGAAGCAGAGACCGAAGAGCAGCAGCAGCAGCAGGAGGATGAGTTTGCCACGCGTGTGGCCAACCTAGAGACGCCAGCAACGACGCCAGCAACAACGCCAGCGACAACGCCAGCAACAACGCCAACGCCGTCGCCCGCCGTCAGCACCGAGGATCTGTCGTCGGGCGTGCGTCGCTCGCACCGCATCAAGCATAAGCCGCAGGGTGCCAAGTCGAGTCAGGGACGCGGCAGCAGCGCTCACACGCCGGCCATCAGCATGGAGCAGCAGCTGTCGGAACTGGCGCACATCGAGGCCATTAACGAACAGTTTCTACGCCACGAGGGTCTCAACACATTCCAGACGCTGCGCGACAACTACTATCGCTGTGCCCGCCAGGTCAGCAAGGAGAACGCCGAGATGCAGTGCGATTGCTTTGTCACAGGCGACGAGGAGGGTTCGGGACAGCTGCGCTGTGGCGATGGCTGCATCAATCGCATGCTGATGATCGAATGCGGTCCGCTGTGCACCAACGCCGATCGCTGTACCAACAAGCGCTTCCAGCAGCATCAGGGCTGGCCGTGTCGCGTTTTTCGCACCGAGAAGAAGGGCTGCGGCATCACCGCCGAGCTGCAGATACCGCCCGGCGAGTTCATTATGGAGTATGTGGGCGAGGTGATTGACAGCGAGGAGTTTGAGCGTCGCCAGCATTTGTATTCGGAGGATCGCAATCGTCACTACTATTTCATGGCGCTGCGCGGCGAAGCCATCATCGATGCCACCTCCAAGGGCAACATATCGCGCTACATCAATCACAGCTGCGATCCGAATGCCGAGACCCAAAAGTGGACCGTCAACGGTGAGCTGCGCATTGGTTTCTTCAGCGTCAAAACTATTCTGCCGGGCGAGGAAATCACCTTTGACTATCAGTATCAGCGCTATGGTCGCGATGCGCAGCGTTGTTACTGCGAGTCGGCGAATTGTCGCGGCTGGATTGGCAACGAACCCGAGTCCGATGAGGGCGAACAGCTGGACACGGAGAGCGACAGTGAACAGGAGTCGCTCAACGAGGAACCGAGAGCCGGAGCCCTGGAGCAGGGACAAAAGCCAAAAGCCAGCAAGGGCGCCAAGCCAAAGGCGCAATCCAAGCTGCATGCAACGCGCAAGAAACGCAAGGAACAGCCCAAGGCCAAGGATCGTGAGTACAAGGCTGGACGCTGGTTGCGTCCCTCGGGCGGCAGCAGCGGCGAGAAGTCGGCCAGCGGCAAACACGATCACATCGAGGATCCCGATGTGCTCGAGCAGCTCACACTGCTCAGTCGCAGCGGCCTGAAGAACCAACTGGACACGCTGCGCTTCTCGCGTTGCATGGTGCGCGCCAAGCTGCTGCAGAGTCGCCTCCAGCTGCTCGGCGTGCTCACACGTGGCGAGCTGCCGTGTCGCCGCCTGTTCCTCGACTACCACGGACTGCGGCTGCTGCACGCCTGGATCAGTGAGAGCGGCAGCGATCAGCAGCTGCGTCTAGCGCTGCTCGATGCCCTCGAATCGCTGCCCATACCCAACAAGACCATGTTGAACGACAGCCGCATCTACCAGAGCGTTCAGCTCTGGAGCAGCCAGTCCAGTGAGTCGACCATGGAGCGCATTCTGGCGCTGCTACAGAAGTGGAACGGTCTGCCGGAGATCTTTCGCATACCGAAACGCGAACGTATCGAGCAGATGAAGGAGCACGAACGCGAAGCCGATCGCCAGCAGCAGCAGCCGGCGCTGGAGGAAAGCAACAGTGCCTCGTCGGTGCTGAGCAGCGATCGGTATCGCCAGGATCGCTTCAGACGCGATACGAGCAGCCGCTACGAGAAGTCGAAGCCGCCGTCGCGCATGAGCGGCAACAACACCATCTGCACCATCACAAGCACGCCCAGCTCGGAGGGTGCTAGCGGAGGAGGAGGGGGCAACAAGTCGGACAGTCGTCGACGCTCCGAGTTCGATCCGCGTCGCACCATCTCCAAGGAGCTGCGTCGCTCGCTGTTCGAGCGCAAGGTAAGTTGAAGAACTAATATAGAATCTTCTGCTAAACCAAGTTAGTATAATTTAGATGGCTGCTTAAATTAGGAACTTTGATTTGTTCCTAACAATTGCTAAAATATTGGCAATTAACTCGGGAAGTTCTTTTTGATTTTAACAAACACCCTGGAGTATTCAAATTCAGTCTATTTCCTCGATTGATCTTTCCTTTATCTTCTCAACGAATATTGATTAATTTTGATATCTTATTTCGCTTTGCTCAATTCCTAATTTTATCCATTATTCTAAAATTACTACTTGTTCCTTAATTCACTTCAATTTGTGTATTGTCTATAATGCGAACATAATTGATATATAAACTGCCCTCACAGGTCGCCCAAGATGAGGCGGAGAAACGCGTGGGCAGCGAGGACTTTCGTGAGCACGAGCTGCGCTGCGAATACTTTGGCGCCGATCTCAACACCGATCCCAAGCTGCTGCCCTTCTACCAGAACACGGAGACCAACGAATGGTTCAACAGCGACGATCAACCGGTACCAGCTCCTTTGCGCTGCGGCGACAACATAGAGCCGCCCTCGCCCGAAAGTCCCGCCGATGTGGAGTACAAGCTGCCGCCGCACATCGAACCGCTGCCGCTCTCCTGGACCTGGGCACGCACCCCGGAGGGCGACATCTACTATTACCATTTGCGTGATCGCGAGCCACAGTGGGAGCCACCAAATGCCGAGCAGCGTCTGCAGAGGCTGGTGGAGGACGAACCGGAGCCGGAGCCGCCCAAGGAGACGGAGGACACGGCGAACGCTGATCATCTGATCAAGGTGGACATTGATTTTGGTGCGCCACTCAGCGCCGCTGCCATGGATCATCTGGTGGAGATCAAGGTGCGCGAACGTCGCGAGAAGCGACGCAATCGTCTGGTGTCAGTGCGTGTGATTAGTCCGCGTCGTGAAGAGGATCGCCTCTACAATCAGCAGGAGTCGCGCAAGTACAAGGAGAACAAAGAGAAGATACGCCGTCGCAAGGAGGTCTACCGTCGCACACGCAACGAGTCCGGCGCCACGGAACCCGACGATGAGGATCAACCTGCCGATGCACTGCCCATACATCGCTATCTCTACTCATCCGACGAGGAGGCCACCACCGAAGCCGATTGTCTGGGTGATGCCGAGGTCGAGCAAGAGGCGGGACGTTCTAGCGAAGCGGATTCACTTGGCAGCAGCTCCAAGCGCAAGCTGCCCATACCGGAGACACAGAAGAAGCATCGCAGCGAACGCGACAAGAAGCGCAAGACGTAAGCTAGCTACTAAACATTTTGTGGGTCGCATTTCCCAAATGCTTAATGTTGCTCTTTACCTTTTCAGTGCTAGTATTGCCCGCGAGGCGAGCGACAAATTCCACTTTGAGATCAGCGGTCATGTGGCCGAATTCTTGCGTCCCTATCGCCAAGAAACTTGCCAACTGGGCCGCATCACCAGCGACGAGGACTACAAATTCCTCGTAAAACGGGTAAGTAGCAACTATTTCAGTTGTAATCAGTTGATTTTAAGCATCCAAACTATCATCTACAGCTGAGCCATCACATCACCACAAAGGAGACGCGTTACTGTGAAATGACCAGCAATCCTTTGGCCTGCACTGAGTCGGTAAAGCACAAGTCCTACGACTTTATCAAGCAATACATGCGCAAGAAGGGACCCATCTATAAGAAACCCTCGGATAAATTGGACTAAACTTCACTTCCTGTCAATTTCCTCAAAGGGAAAATCCTATTAACGAAATACGAATATTGAATATCGGTTCTCTATCGTTTGATAAGCCACTTTAAGTTTTTAGTTTTAAGATTAATACCCTTAGAAGGGGTAAAACATGAAGAACTTTACTATTTTAATTTTTTTTTGTACTATAGATAACCGCATAATAAATAATAGACTCAAGATAATTGATTAATTTAGATTTACTTGGCTAACACGATGCAAATAATTTCAATACATTCTAAATTACAACGAACTTTAAGAGTTTCTAACGCCTAAGAAAAATATGCTTGCCTGACGATATGAGCTGCAAACTACGATCGATGAGAGAGTATTAGACACGGCAAGCACTTTGTGATTTGATTACAATTTACGTCAATAATATACGACTGGAATCACAATATTTTACTCTTTTAAATTCATAATTCCTAAAGCTCTATAGCTAAAACAGATTAATGACGTCGTCAAAACCCTACCGCATAACTTATTGACCTATTTACGTGCCTAATTAAATGTAATCAGCATCTTTACACATTATCTGGGGGGTCAGAAAGTAATTAAAACCCACTTCCCATTTAAGCAAATTCGTACCGCCCCCAACAAGCACAGAGAGGCGCTCACGATATTCACTTTGCTCTCCGACGCCACTAAAAATAGCAACAAAGGCAAGCACACACAGACACATATATGAACGCACTTGAACATGCGCGTCGTATGATCTTGTAAGCAAGAGAGTGAGAGAGCGCGAACAGAGAGCAGAAACTCTCGCGCTCAGTAAACAAGTTTGAACAACTCGCCAAACCTGATTTTCCACCCGTCTCAGAGAGATTGGGAGGTCGAGTCAGTTTCACCAAATTACTGCAGCGCTTCACACGTTTCGTGCGCAACGAGCGCGATTCGATTTTCGTTCACAGGTTTTCAGGTGTTTGTGTGCCTAAAAACCTGCAGCAGATTTATCAAAATACAAGGTACTACTGCGAGTTAGCTTTATCTAAGTCCATTATCTCTTTCAAATGCATTGGAATGTAAGTGCAAATGAATTATTTATACAAGTTGTTTGTATTTTTTTCTTCTTTAGGCATTGCCATATCTCAACGAAGAACGCGCGCTGGAGAGCGGTTAAAAAAGAGTGAGAGCGCGAGCGAGCAAGCGTCGGAGAACGAACGGAAACGTGTGCACGAAGCGAGCGAAAAAGAGAGAGACCGTTAGCTGTTGTTGTGCTTTATTGCTGTTGATGTCTGTCGTTGTCGTTGTCTGTATTGCTCTTTGCTGTCTGTTGCACTGATTGCAGCATGTGCGAGCGCCTGGAAGTAAGCCTGCAAATGTCTGACGTAAGTGAATCAGTTCATCAACTTGCCGTGCGCCGCGATACCAACCGTCGTCTGTCAAAAGAGAGCTCGCAGAATTATTTTGTTTATCTGATCAGGTCTAACTGGAACACAGCGCGCTAGAGAGCCATTAGCTTTGCACTTTTCAATGCATGAAATGTAACACATTCCGGAACCAGTTTCAGTTTCGGTGCCAAATCGAGCATACACTTTGGATATGAACTCGTAAATCTATCATCAGCCATAGCCATAATATCACTTGTATATAAGCACATGTCGATTAGTGTCTGTAGTTTGTTTATGAGTACGAAAATGATCTTTAAAGAAGAACTTGCTAATTTATTTATCTAATCTGATCTAACTCTTCGAGCACTGGAACTATGTTGGTTTCCAGTTTAATTTTAAATGCAAATTCTATACCAATATAAATAATTCCAGCACTTTGCAAATTTATGTGGTAAAGGGAAATACACATATTTTGGGATTTTATTAGAGAAATTAATATAGCCAATAGCCAATAACTTTTCTGTATTACAATAGCCAGTGACCCTGACTATGCAATGTTTTATAACTTTTCTTTAGTAGACTGCAAGTTTAATAGATTCCTTATCTCTTGTACATATGCATGTATGTAATTTTGTATTCCAACTAATTTCAGCACTCCAGGTGAAAATAATTACATTTTATTAAAAATTCAAAACCTAGTCGGTATAGCCATGTCCACATGTCTGTCGTCTGTAAGAACACCTAGATCTTAGAGATTAGCTATAACAACATCTATAAATATAACAAATCGATAAAAATTAATGGAAAGCACAATTTTGATGCTAGAGTATCGAATTTATAACGTTAGTCATAATGATCTATGAAAATTTGTTTGCTCGTATAGAAAATTTGCAAGTTATTGGGGAAACAGTTTTGTAAAGGAAACCCCATAGCCAGCTGCATGTTCTTTGTTTCTTGTGGCCAATGTGAACAAGTTAAGTATATTTTACAACTTAAGAGGCGTTTAGGAGATTATGGAATATTAAAAATACCGATATCAAACTGGGCCGCCAAGTGCGTATCTCACAGTCGAGCACAATTGACTGTAGCTTTCTGACATTCCTTTAAATAGAGTATTCGATTTGCTCAACACATTTTGCAGTGTTAATTTGATGATCAAAAATGTTTCAAATGGTTTTAAATAATTCGATATTTTAAGGACTTATCTTTGCTGACATATAACTAACAGATTTCCCTCCACTTCCCCACTTGCAGGACGACAGCAGTCAGTATGGCGGCAGTGGCAGCAGCTCGCAGCGTATACGGAATGTGCTCACGCTGGAGGAGCGTGTGGAGGCCATCAGACAGTATGACATAGTGCCGATGTACAGCAAGATAGCCAAGAACTTCAACTGCAGCTGGGAGCAGATCAAAAGCATTGTCAGCAATCGCGAGCCAATCCTGGAGTTCTACGAGGCGACGCGACACAACAACAAACAGCCCAATTCCAAGTTCGAGGAGCTGCGACGTCGCAAGCTCAACTTTCTGGGCCACTGTTTGTACGAGTACATACAGCGTGCTCAGTATTATCTGCATTCCGATATCAATGAGGAGCTGATACGCACCAAGGCGCTGGAGTTTCAATCGCTGATGGGCATCGACAACTTTACGCCCAACAAGGTGAGGCTCAATAAACTACGCTTGAATAGCGTATAATTGTAATTTGGTTCGTTGCAGTCGTGGATCAATCACTTCAAGGCGGCCTACAACATAACGCTCTCCAATCGCCAGATAATGATGACACGCAAGCCGCCACGCTCGCTGGATTTGCGCGACATAATGTCCTACTGTGGTCGCAACACGGCCACATCGGATGCCAATGCCACCTCGCAACCAGCGGCCACAACACCCAACTCAACTCCAACAGCTGCCACTCCAAGTCAACTGCTAGTCAAGCCAACGAATGCCGGACGTGCAACGCTGTTGTCGCCACGCAAACCCGTCGACATACGCTCCCTGTATCGCACCAAGACTCTAGTGGCGGCGTCCAGCCAAAATCAGGCCACGCTGGACGAGGTGCAGCTGCGGCGCAAGCGGAAGATCACGTTCCTGGAGAAGGCGCTCTACGAGTACATCTCACGGTCGCAATTCCATCATAAGCACAAGGGTCGCCTCGATGTCGATCATTTGCGTGAGGTGGCCATCAATCTGCGCGACATACTCAAGATCGAGAACTTTTTCCCCGATCGCACCTGGTTCAATCACTTCAAGAGCCACTACAACTTCAGCTTCTCGCAGGGCGTGCCGTTGACGGGACGTCGTGTGCCGCTGTCGCTGGATCTGCGCGACATTGTCAGCTACTGTGGGCGGCACGAGCAGCGCGAGCAGCCGCTGGGCAGCATTACGCTGACGCCCAAGGAGTCGGAGCCGGCGCGCTTTGTGCATCTGCCCATTGTAGAGGCCAAGCCGGAGGCGGCGGCAGCCGTCACTGTGGTGGAGGATGACGATGATTGCATTGCCATTGAAGAGCCCACGGAACTCATAGAGATTCAGGACGAGGACGATGACGAGGAAGAGGCGCCACAAGAGCAGCTCAGAGAGCGAAAGCGTGAACCGACGACAACAACAGCAGAGCTTTGTGCGTCACCACTGAAGATCAAAAAGATCGAGTCACTGCACGCCAAAGTCCAGCGGGCGTCGAGTCCGCCTCACATCGCGGAGGCCAGCAACGAGCCTGAGCTGCCGCGTTGCGTGCAGAGCTATGCGGATGCACTGCGTCTGCTGAAGCCCATCGAGGATTTCGCACTGCTCGAGGAGAACTATCGTGCCATTGGGCTGCTCACACAACTGGAGAAGATCTTCGAGAACAGCGCCAGGGCGGCAGAGAATGGTGGCCATAATGCTGCCGATTGAATGTCAGGGAACTAAACTAAACTCCTCAACCTTGGAAACTAACAATTGACCAAAAATTAATCAGCTGTCAGCCAGCAGCTAGTCCGGCTTAGTTCGTTAAGCACACTATGTTTAAGCGTTTACAACAAGTTGCGAGGGTTGCTCGATAAATGTGCATGAAGCAAGCATATAATTTATAAGATAACTGTTGTTATATCATACTTGAAGTGTAGTTTGTGTAAATATATTTTGAATAGTAGTTGTAATTGTTCAGCACACGTCAACTGTGAAATATGAATAAAAGTGTTTTGTTTAACTATTATGCATTATTTACTTTAGAGACTTGCAACTTGATCTTTTCGCTTTCAAATGTAAAATTTAAATTCATTAAGTGAATTCATTTTTCATAAGTTGTTAGAAAAAAATTTCAATTTCAACTTCATTTGCAATGATTGCTTGAACTGAACTTAAATGAACTTTTTTAAAAAAAATGCAAAAAAATTTGAAGGGAAAATTTTTCGTTTTATTTGCTTTATGTGAGACAAAACAAAAGTTATTTTTATTAAAAACAACATGAATTATTTGTTATTTTCTTTAAAGTTATTTTTTCTCGGTTTAAAATGTGTCTTTTAAAGCATCTTAATTTAATAAATTGAAAATGTTTGTATCTACAGAATATAATGAAAAAAGATGAAGATAAATAGATCATTATATAATCATATTGTTATGAAGTGCCTCATATGAAATGTTTACAAATCTATTTCAAGTCAATAATGAACAGCCTCAAAATATTCTTCATTTCAATTTGTCTTCAATGCTCCCATTTATATGCATACTCACATTGATAGCTTAATCCTATTACCCTTGAAATCTCTTTAAAAGCATTTGCACACCTTACAGCGTATTAATTTCTGCCTCCATGTTTATTATAAAAACTTTCATGCATATTGTGATTGCAAATCAAATGAAGAGTTACAGAAAAAGAAGGAAAACATCAAGTTATGGGAATAGTCAAAGAGAACTGTCGTTAGCCGTTGGATATATGGCGAAAAGCGGATTATAACTGCCATGTCACGTGACCATGTGGCACATACTACACTACACTTGAGTTGAGGTTGATGTTTCGACCGATTCAAGTGCGAGCGCAAGAATACGCGGTATATGGAGGTGCAATGTACATGCTCAGCTTACATAATCCTCTGCTGACTGTCCCTTTGCTACAATAATTCGCCGTTCCCCAGTTCCCCCGTTCAGTTACAGCTCTCGCACCCGCTCCCAAAACGTAGCGTACAATCAGTGCTTAAACTTTACGTTCGCCCTGTAAAACTTTACGCGTTCGCCGTGGCGTCCTAGAAGTTGGGAAGAGATGGAATGACCTGCAGCAATGATGAGGCAAAAAGGAGAAACATATGTACGATGCGAGGGCGAACGCGAGAACTGGAAGCTGCGAGCTGCGAGCTGCGAGCTGTGAGCTGGGAGCTGGGAGCCAGGAGCTGGAAACTGGGAGCATCCCATTGAACGTGCGTGGAGCTGAGCGCTCGCTGTAGGTGCTACATCAATTTCAGATGACTAGAATCAACCGGCGGCAGGCAAGCGGTGCGGGAATCGTAGCAACAGCGGCAGCATCCCAGCGAGGGACCTTGCCCCATACACACACACACACATAGACAGACACTTGGACACACTCGTTCAGTCACCTAGTACACATTTAGATGGAGCTACGATTACACAACGTTCATATAGCTGGGAGCATTGCACAGCAGACATCGTCAGCGTTGAGGCAAAGTTTCGTTTTACGCTTTGCGCCATCAGCGTCGTCCCCTGCAACCGTTACCTGTGCTGCTGCTGCTGCTGCTGCTAGTTGGCAGGACTTTCATTTCAAGGATTTCCGACCGACATCAGACGCCGGGCAAAACTCTGAACACCCAGCGTCCGACAACATCCGACTGACGACCTCAACTATACGCAGTTGTAGTCGTAGTCGTCGTTCGTTCGCGTTAAGGTAACGCAGCTATAGAATACCTAGGAGTGTTGGCTTAAGACCTCAAGAAGCAAAGGAATCCAAGGAACAAACAGGGAACTAAACTGAGTGGCGAGAAGAAGCAACATCAGTGCTCACTGACATACAACATTCGGGTTGCGTTGTTTGAGTTTGCCACGACTCAGGTTACTGCCACACACACACACAGACTCACACAACTACAACTAAGTGAAGCACACACACATATGTATATAAACAATACCCCCCATAAAACGGAAGCCTCACCACAATTCCGAGTTCAGAAATAAAACCCCGAACGCCAAAAAATGAAAAGGACTTGAAGGACTCGAGATACAAACATGCCAACATATACACACACACACACACACACAATAAGTATTTTATGTAACTCGAGCTACCTGAGCGAGTATAGCTAGCAGTCGGTGAGTGTGAGTGGAAGCCCAAATTGTACTGTGAAACTATAGCAACGAACGACAGACAGACAGCTAAATGATCAGCTCGTAGCTGCATGCAACGCAATTTGTATCCGAAAGATACAGTTCTTCTTTGTTGTTATCCAAAGAACTATGTATGACATAAGAATTATAAATTGTTAATTAATCATTTATAAATTGTAACTCGTTTCGAGAGATTCAAGTTCTTATCTGATTTACTTGTTCAATCGATACTTGTCTAAAGTATTTACTCTCTATATTTAAGTTCACTTCAATTGTGTGTATGTGTTTGTGTTTGTGTCTATATCGAATTGATTCTTTCAAAGGCGCGTCCATCCATAAACATAAATCTCGTGACGCTGCGAAGCGAGCGACCCCTGCCCCTAAAAAAAAAAAATTATAAATACAAAAAAAAAACGACATATATTATTGTATCAGCGTTGCCATAATCGATGCCATTGTATACCAAAAATGAATGGATTGCTCTCGCATAGAGTCAAAAACAGTAAACCCGATTGCGACTACGACTCGACTCAGAATCGGAGACGGCGAGCACGAATCAAAAAAAAAAAAAAAAAACAAAATAAAACAGAAAAAAAATACCGAAATCGATTACCCCTCGCAACCCAGAGTGCGATGGCATTGAGGTTATCGTGCTAAGACGACTATACGAACTACTTGAAGCGTACGAAGTGGACGTCTCATAGATATAGATACGATTTACGATGCTCGCAGATACACACACTACACTATGGCCGCATCTGTTTCAACTGCCGGCCTCTGACTCTGCTGTCGAAACGCGTCTGTAATTGAAGCTGAGACTGTCTCATAGAATCGCTCTGTACCCTCCACATCGACATCGCCAGCTGGCTCACTGCAAGCGCTGTTACTTCCAAAGTATTTGGGTTGTCGACCCAGCATAAGCCTCTTGGGTTTTAAGTAAAGCAACTGCAGCAGCAGCAGCGACAACAACAATTCCTCTGTGTGCTTGCTGTGAACACGACTTGGCATCGCCTCAATTCCATAGGCAACGCTCAGAAACCCCGACGATGATGACGATGATGATGATGATGGCCACTTGAGCATCGCTGGCTCGCAACTGGCTTAGACGCTAGCGGGGATTCCTACGGGGGGAGCAGGAAGGTAGCTAATGCAGACGGGGTCGCTCCTCTCCTAACTAACTACATAACATGCAAAATATATATATATATATATATTTGATACCTTCCCACAGCCAACCTCGTCTCCTGTGGCAACATAATGATGACGACCACGACAACGACGATGAGGTGATGGCGATGTTTACAGCTTCAGCTTCAGCTTCAGCATCAGCTTTCAGTCATGCGCTGGTCTGCATCGGTATCGAGCAAGCGAACCCGCACATTCGGATTCGGATTCATTCGGTTTGCTCGCTCTTCTCTGCCCTGTTCTGCTCCGTTCTGTTCTGTTCTGTTCTGTTCTGCTGGCACAGCTTTCGATAGATGCTAATCTATCTTTATTGTACAAAGATGTTGAGAGGATGTGCATGCGAATTGGGGATTGGAAATGGAATTGAGCATGGGTTTTTGGCTATGGAACTGTGAGGAGAATGTGGCTGGCCACAAAGGACGGTAAGTATTTTCACCGTTGTCATCGCCGTCGTCGCCATCGTCGTCGTCGTCGTCATCGTCATCGTCATCGTCATCGTCATCATCGTCGTCGTCGTCGTCGCCGTCTCCATCGTCGTCAGTTGATTCGTTGCTTAGTTGGTCTTTGGGGGGGGGGAGGCAGGAGCGAGAGTTGGAAAGCACTTCTATAAATATAAATGGTCTTCGGGCATTCGTATGTATTCGATTTCATTTGGATTCGATTTGGGTTTGAGTCTAGGATAGGCCCACATTCAAGTACATGAATATATTATATATATATACATATATACATATATATGTATATTATAAGCAGCACATGCACACCTTTTTGAAAGGTATTATTACGAGTATATGTGCATGTGTGTCTTTCATTATTCGCATTCCAATTGCTTTTTTGCCCAAAGTACAGTTGTGCTGCTGTTGGATTAGTCAACGATTTCTGTACACACCGCAATATAGTCTGCATGTATCTACTACAACTACAATCCACAATGGACTTTCTAATTCGTATTGATTCAACAGATCATCTTTCTCGTTGTTTCCCAGATCCCTTTAATCTGGTATAACATCGTATTTTGTGTTATTCCCCCTAAACCTCACTCAATTCTGTAAATTCCCATTCTGTAAACTATAATTAACAAATTGTGGTATATTGTGTTGTCAGCTAAATCAGCACTAATAATGACCTCATGACCACAAGATTTTCTTTCCAATAAGCGCATGAAATATTGTCTGGATCATTTACAACTGATTCATCACTGACACTAACAGAACACCTAAAGATTCGACTACTATTATGGAAATATCTCGATACATTACATAATCGGGTGAAAAATAATGTTCAAGGGATTAAAATGTGAGAAAAATATATTAGATCTATTAACTTCTAAGTTTAAAACGCTTCAAGAAAGTAAAATTTTTATAAAAATATATAAATCTATAGTCCAATTTGTTTTCCTGATCCATTTAGTATGTACAACATTTTTTTAAGATTCTAGCTATTCACGATGTCAGTGATATAGCCTCAAGATTACCGAATACAAAATGCATCTTCGCAACATAATTTTCCTTTATTCAATAACTGATTTTTTTTTGATCTCATTTATTTTCTGAAAATAGGGGATTAATTTTAGGACACTAAAATATAGAGTTTGCAAATAACATAAAGAACAGAATGCACATTATATATTGTACATGTATAATTCGAGTAAAGGATCAAAGCAAACGACTACTGTGCTGAGCAATAAGGGTTGATCAGCATTCCAAGAATATTGTCTTTGAAGGAACTGCTTTGTCCATATATAATCAAATAGCAACAGGATCAACATCAGTTGCAAAAGACTTGAAGTAAAAGACAATTATGTATTGATCGGGTTTTCGCATGATCATCTGGCGTGTGTTCAGAAATCGTCTCTGCAATTCCAGTTCCATTGGCAGCCCGAATCGTCAGTTCCAGTTTAGTTCCAACTGGGTCTGAACTGTGTGTGTTTTTGGAATTGAAACTGCGCACACGACACGACGATGGGCAACAAAATCGAATGGCAAATGCCAGTCCAGAATACAGAATACAGCTACGGCTACGGCACGAGAGAGATATAAAGCCCAGATATGGAAATGGCAATAAACTCGTAGCAGCATTGAACATACATAGGAGACGAGGGAATTGGGATTACGAACTGACGCCGGCAGCGACGCCAACAGCGCAGTTAGCTGTGCAGTCAACGAGGGCATCGCCATCGTCATCGTCATCGACCATAGATGAGGATGGGGATGAGGATGAGAACGCGAACGAGGATGAGGAGCAAAGGCAAAAAGCGGGCACAAAGGAAATTACGAGGAAAAATTCAGGTCCCTATGGTGCTTTAGCTGGGTGCGACAGTCAGCGCATAGAATATACTTTATATACACACACCTAGATATGAACACAAATACAAAAATACATATAGAAATATATATATTTAATACTCAAACATACAGACGCATAGAGAATTCAGTGTGCTTCAGGCATTACATATAGATTATAGGGACGCACAAAAGCGAGCACAAAAGATGCCGAGAGAGATACGAGAGTCAAGATACCAAAAACCGGAGTGGACCCTGGTATCGAGGGGGGCAAGAGACCCGGAACATAATCATAAAAAAAAAAAAAACAAAAAAGTAACGAAACGAAAAAAGGTAATGGAAAAATACTATACTATCGCCTTGGTCTCGGACTCGTTAGCTAGCGAGAGAGCTGTGTTTTGGCCCGTTTGGCCCTCGCTCGTTGGCCCTGTCAGGGAATATGGCATCATGAAAAGGGACAACGCTGAGGACATTCACAACTTTTAGTTGATGCCACAGAGCGAGGCCGGGACGCTGAGGTGGTTGAGGTGGTGCGGGATTTGTTCAACAGGGTTTTCTGTTCAATATAATACATGACCATAATAAATTCTATGGCTAAATCCCCGCTCTGTAGAAAAAGGTCATAATAGATGAGCTTTTATCAAGGACTCCTCTCACTTGTCCGTGTGTATTTCTACGTCTGTGTCTGTGTGTGTGTGTGTGTGTGTGTGAACATTCATTTATAAATGTGAGTGTGTGTGTGTGTGTGTGAGAGATTGTACGCTTCATCCACGTCGTAATCATTCGGTTTTTCGTGTAAAACGCAAAGGGAAAGGTCATTTTCTTCGCTCGTTTGCCTCAGCTCGTTTTCGAAAGGTTGCCAAAGGGCTTACGGCTCACCCTCTTCGCCCCTACCCTACCCCAGACTCCCATGGCCACCCACGTGCATCTCCCTCAAAAACCGGACAACCGAAAAGCATTTGAAAAGTTTTGCTGGTCAGTCGATAGCGCTCTCTGCAAGCACAAGCAAAATATAATATAATGTATATTAATGTCGAGTCATCGTCAACTCAGAACAACTTGAAGCGTAACTCAAACCACCACAGCATCACCACAGCACCACCACAGCCACCCAAAGCTGTGCGGACGGATGCTGTGCGGTTTTCTACCTTTATGGTATGTCTGTACATATATAGATAGATATGTGTATAATATACAATTCATATCGCATACTTTTGGTCTATGTGCGCTTTTGCAACCACCGAAACAACAACAACAGTAGACAGTAAAACATATGCAACAACAACGACAACAAACCCAACATCCAATTCAAACCCGAAAACCCAAAACCAAAACCAATTTCAATTTCATCGAATCAAAAACCCGAAACGAACCGAACCGAATTGAGCCGAGAAACGAACCGACGAACGAGAAAAACCTAGAGACGAGCGAGCCGAACCCCAAAAAATGGGTGAGCGTTACCCATTTCAGAGTGTTGTCTGCCACAAACTACAGCTCAGCTCAACTCTGAGAGTCTCGCATTAAAGCTAATCCATCAAATTGCTTCGAGGCGACCCACAACTACTACAACGATAATGGGTTTAACTACAACACGTTTATAGTTTACTTTGTGCTTTCAATATTGTTGTTTTTATTGTTGTTGCTGTTGCTGCTGCTGCTGCTGCTGCCGCTGCCGCTGCTTGTGGCGTTCTTGTTATTCGTGCGAACGAAACCCAAACCAAAAACCCGAACTTGAAGTCGAAGTCTCAAACTCAAACCCCGGCAGAGGCAGCAATACTTCAACTTACAGATATACACACATCGCAATGCTATCAACTTCCCAGCATCTTTTAGATAGCTCTAAGTATATACCTATAACTACATCACACTGCTGTGTGTGTGTGCCTGTTAATGCATGTGTGTGTGTGTGTGTGTGGAAAAGATGTTGGCGTAGAATGGATTGAAATTGTTGTGCTCTGTTTATACATATTGAAGTATTCGCTTTGGCATTTCGCTCAACGGATATGTACAAAAAATATAATGACCTGGGAACCGAACAAAAGATACAAATATATCTCTTTTTTTTTATTTCGTGGGTAGTACGCTAGCCAAAATACAACAAAAAACTTGTTTTGCCGTCCACAATATATATATATATTATTTCCTATCTATGTCTGATATATTTGTACAATATGACGTGCTAATTACTGGAGATCGGCGCACATTGAGCACGACATTATGCAAAGCGTCGTCAGCTGATAATAATTTTCAGTCAACTTTCATATCGAAAACTGTAGATCGTTTTCCATTTTCATTCAGCACATCGGCGAGTCGAGTTACCTGAGTCGAGCTGAAAGGTAAGGATGGGTTTCTTTTCTTTCACACCATTAAACGCATCGTATTGTTTAAGCCCAGTGCAAAATCAATAAGGTTCCACTCACATATGACGCATAGCGATAAAAACATATAAATAATACCCTAAAATGGTATGAGAGTGAGTGTGTGTTGTATATAAGGCTATAAAGCCAATATGTATAATAAAAAATATATTTACGATATATACGTAGCTTTATCGCCATATACAACTACATACACACAGACACGACACAGACACAGAGATTTATACGCTCTCACACACACAAACACTGCCAGTAAATGTTGTAGCATTAAAATAGAGAAAAGTACTTTTGTCTGGCGGGCGCTACGTCTCCCTAGTCCCCAAATCAGAGCAACACACGCTACTACTACCGAGATATATACATATATATATGCGAACCCGAAGCCAAACGAGACGAACAGCTCCATTCCCTCGTCGCCTCCGTTCTCCCGTTTCAAGCACCTCGCATCCCATAAAGAAAGGCAGCGCTACTATTGCCTGGACTTTGGTTTGGGGGCACAACAGCTGAAGGGCCCAACCGGCGTGGCGATATGCTGTGAAAAGCACCCCAAACATCGGCTGAACTTCGGCTACTGTGGTTCGTCGTGAACCGACTGACTGACTGACTGACTGACTGACTAACTGAATGACTGTCGTCGCTGCGTCGGACAGAGCGACTGACTGACTGACAGTCGGTTCGGTTTTTCTGCGCTTTGTTGCTATTGTCTCTGCTGCTGCGTATTTACTTTACACGTCTGACGCTGGCGGCGACGCGAGCGCCGACGTCGACGTCAAGAGGTATTCTGCCCGTCCTTGCCGCATGCCTTGTCCCTGCCCCTCTGCCCCTGCCACCGTCTGCCTGCTTGCCACACCATCCGCATTCGCACTCACTTCCATTCGCCTTGGCTTGGCTGCTATGTCTCTTTGCTTGCTCGGTTGGTTTTAGGTTTTGGTTTGGCTTGGCTTGTTTGGGATTAAATATTTCCTATAGATGGGAAAAACGAGTCGGTCGGGTCGGTTGGTCGGTCGAGTCGGTCGGTCGAGTCGCTGCTTGACGCTGTTGTCGCTAGTTTCGTATATTTCACTTTGTGCTGAACGTTCGTTCGATGCGGTTCTCGCAGCGCAGACTTCTTTCCATCTCTCTAATCGTGACTCGACGGTGCCTCAGCCTCGATTCGTGCTCTTGCGGACAGCCAATTTCGATACGTTTCGATTTGATTCCAATCAAGATTTCTTGACTCGGTTACATAAATAAATCTACACACATCGACATAAATATATATAATAAATTGTTATTTGGTGTGCGGCATTCAACAAGCGCAAAAGAGTGCTGGATACGGCTTACACTCTGCCACAAACCAAGTGAGTAGTAGTTGTATTACGTTGCGTATGTGCAATGTGTCGATGTAAACAACAAAACGGGGTCTTGAGATTCTGCTCGGTCGCTGCTGCTGTTTGTTAGTTTGTTGTGCTTGCAATTAAAAAGAAGGAAAAAAGCGGCAAACGGCGCCGCTTCGTAGCCACTGTCGTTGCTTCGGCTTCGGCATTATTTGCATGCCCCACGCGGTGGCAAGCAGCCAAGCTGTGGGCAGCAGCAGCAAGTGTTTGTTTGTTTATTTGTTTGGCTCGTTGTTGTCTGTCGTCTCCTCTGTCTGTCCGCTGTTTAAAAATGTTTGCAGGCACCGCATGCTTTTGTTTTTGTTTTGAGTCTGCCAGACATCGCGTCGACAGCGACATCGACATCGACAGCGACTGCGACAGCGACGTCGGCTGCGTTTTGTTTTGGCTGCGGCTGGTGAATTGTTTTTATTTTTGCTTTCTGTTCCGCTTTTGTTACTGTGTTACTGTGTTTTTGGGCTGCCTGCGACAGCAGGACATTGACATTGGCGCTCGTTCCTCGTTCCCCCCGTCGTTCACGTGCACAAACACTGTTTGCAATGCTCAATCGAAGGACAACTGAACAAGTGCGAGTGCAAAGTGAACTAACTCCCTCTGGGAATGGTTTGGGATGAACAACAAAGTTGCATTATTCAGCAAAAATAAAGACTGATTAATGACTGTGAAGTACACAATTGATTGACTTGGGTAGTTCAATAACTTGATCGAACTTCAACCATAACTAAGTCAGCTATCTTAAGTGCCAATCTGAAGAGTTCTTTACCAAACAGTTCCCCTGCATCCGAATCCATTATTGCACACAACTGATTTCCATGGGGGTGGTTTAATAAGTGTGCGAACTGAGTCACAATAGCTGACTTCATTCTTTAATAAATTAATAAATATACGGGCTGCATTTCACTCATTTGAAATGTTTAAACTTGTTTGCAAAATAACCTAACTATTTAATTAAATCGATTCAGCATTATAAACCAAATGTCAAACTGTTTCATTGATGCTACTGCTATTTTTAGCTCTCTTTATATAGACCGAAAATGAAGCTGTATTTTCTGTATACCAACGAAGTGTCTACTTGAAGTAAGAAAGAATATAGAAATATTAAACCTTCGGCCTAAGCAACCCTTATTTTAATTGAAATATGTCTATCCAAGGAAAGGTAAATTAAAATGCATTTTATTTTGAGAAATGAACATCTGACCGCATCCGCAGCCACCCTGGACAAATGCTTTAGAAATAATCAATTGCAGCTCGTGATATTAAATCATACAAATACATATATCTTAAGCCACCCTCGACTCTAATATGAACACGAAGACAAATAGCTCTTGTCAATCCACCACCGCAAAAATGCTGAGATGAAAAACATTTGATTATTTTATTATAAATATAAATGCGAAGAAAATCCCTGTTTACTGCATTATCCGCCCTCGCTTGGCGCAGAGATTCCCCAACAATAGTAGTAAATTGAACGAATTCAACTGAGTTTCCAATATCTAACACACAACAAAGGCTAAATCCAAAAAGCAGTTTGAACTTAAATGGACTACACGATTAACGGATGCGACATAAATAGCTCGAGGTATAGATACATCTAGCTGAGCATGAAGAAAATCAATCTCAAAACATAATAAAGACTGCCTGAGAATTGCGCCAGCAAGAAGAGGGGACGAGGCAAAGAGATGGAGAGGAAACTGGAACTGGAATTGGAGCAGAAATTGAAACTGGGGAATTTTAATGCACGGAATACTTAATAGTAGGTAAAAAACAAAAAAACAAAAAAAAAAATAAGAGAAGAACTAGCTAAACAATAGGCATAGACGTGGATGATATATTTACCGAGATAGGGAGATACTAAGTAAGATACAGCACACAAATAAAAGGGGAACTCAAAACATACCAAGAAGCTAGCTGTGTTGAAGTCTGTGATTGGGATTGAGGCAGAGGACTGGAGGCTGCCATCAGATGATGATAATGATGACGATGCACGAAAATTTCACGAAGCCCAAATCCCAAGGCAACCCAAAGATGCCATGCCATGTGATGGGATGCGATGCGACGCCAGCTAACGACGCCAGCAAACATCGGTAGCAGAAGCAGCAGCCAAGTAGGGTGACTATATTCAATGGAGGGCAGGCAGACTTTGAGGAACGAGGGAACGACTGACGACGACTTGAGGCGATTAAGATAAAGTGCCAATCGATATAAGGGAAAGAAAGGCAATGGCAAAGAAGGCGAAAGCAAAAATAAAGCAGAGCAGAGCAGAAACAGAGCAGAACAGAGCAGAGCAGCACAGAGCATAGCCAGCGTAAACGCTCAACTGTGAGCTGAACTGAGATGAACTGAACTCAACTGAACTGTGCTGAGCAGAGATGAGCTGAAAGATGTGTATATTCTTACTACGTACTAACTACATCGACATCGACATCGACATCGACATCCACATCCACCAACAACAATTTCGACTTCGACGTCGAGCCAGAGCCGAGCCCGAGACCGAGTTATGCCATCCATGTATATATAGATAGAACTCAGCGACGACATAAAAGGAAATATAAAACCATTTATAAAGCAAGTCAGTCAGGGGAGATTTGAATTGGAATTGATGGTGTAGTGCACTCGACTACAAGTTTCTCGGTCTGTCTGTCTGTCTGTCTGTTTGTCTGTTCGTCTGCCTGTCGTTATAGATGTGTCTGTTTGGGTGTGTGTGTTTTGGATGAACACGAAGCATAGACGAAGTTGAAATGCTTCGCTTCGTTTTATGTCAAGGTGCGCGTTGGGCTGCGAGTATCTTGAAGATGCGTCGTTTTGTGGAAGGGTTTTTTGGGCTACGAAACTTTTGCTGCCAAGCAAGTTTCCGGCACACACACCACAAACACACATATTCCCACACACACATAGAGAAAGACAAAGTTTTACGCCAAAAGTAAAATGAAACAGCTGGGAGAACTGGTAGCTGTAGCAACAACCCCTAAGCTCGGCTGACATGCCAAACTGAAAGATAAAACCCAATTCCGTAAATCCATGCCAACAGCAAAGATAGCAGCTAATGACCTAGTGCATGAAGGCGGTGAGGGAAGCGGGGAAGACATTGGTAACTCTACTCGACTCGACTCGACTCAACTCGGCTCGATTCGATTCCATGCGTTGTATAGCGCAATCTTGCGACCGATTTTTCAAGAGAAAACGGACATTGCTTTAGGTATTAAGTCATCTTACAGCGACCGTTTTTGCTAAATTAATCCAAAAGACCGGCTGCTGGCGCTCTCTCAGGTGAGTCAGTCAAGTCAGGTGGGTTGCTTGATACCATCCATCCATCCATCCATCCGGCCGACTCCGAGCAATGACTCAGCAGAGTATTACCCTCAATTTGGAGGTGGCGAGGGCGGAGGAGGCACGTCCAAGTCGTTCACTTTAGTCAAGTGTTGCTGTTGCTAGCAGCAGCCGAAGTCATAGCAGCAGCAGCAGCAACATCGGTGCTATCTGCTGTATATATTTGTATCTTTAGCTGTATCTGTCTCTGTCTCTGTCGCTGACGTCGGCTCTGTTGCTGTTGCTGTTTCGATTTCTTTGTGTGTGTGTGTGTGTGCGCCTCTCATTCAGATATGGGTATGGGCGCTTGGGTGCTCCCATAATGGAGCGTTCGACGTTCGGCGTTCGACGTTCGACTGGTTCTGGTTTTCGGGGGCTGTGACTGGGACTGGAAAACGTATCGATTTCTGAAGGCGTACGCATCGCTGGCTCAGCGAGCGCTTCAAATTTATCAACAGTTTTATAAGTATATAGTTATGTGCGTCGTCTATCTCTGTGTGAGTTGGTGTGCGTGTGAGTGTGTGTGTGAAAAATATTAGTATTTGGTTCGTTCATTAGCTGTATCTTATAGCGGGCATATGACGTTCGCTCGCTATATTCCAACTTTCTGAAGTACCCATCATATAAATGTGTATCTCTTCCGTTTGTCTATGTGTGTGTGTAGATGGTATTTTTCCGAAGACCGAGGTCAAAGCTATTATAAACACAGATGCATACCATACATTGTGAAATAATAATAATCTATAATCGAAATACTCGTTCAATATAATGGCCGGAGCCCTAATGATTGCTCACAGATTTCAATATAATTTTCGATGATTGACTTTTGTCCTTCTGGGGAAGTTCGAACTGAGTCATTTAGTTATTGAAAAACAAGATTTTTAATTACCAGCATTTATCTAGTAAGTCCCCAGTATAAGTATATAACATGCAGTTTATACCTTGTATAGTTTATATTTAAGTTTTGTGTAATATTATTACTCATAGCTTGTCTTATTCTTTTCTTTTCGAACAGCTTGCATAGTTTATTTTGATGTTGATGAAGCACAAAAAGTTTTTGAAGCAGACAAGTTTTTTTTTTATTTAAAACTTTTACACTTTTCAAAGAGATTATTTGCATTCCTAAGCCAAAAGTTCGCTGTAAAGCTCTTTAACAGTTATTCGCAAACACATGATTGCGTACGCACACACACACACACACACACACATACTACCAAGCGTCGGCAGCATTAAAGCATGAATTAGATTTACAAATTACGCGCTTAAAGCAATATACTTAGACATTCTGCACAGCACATTTATGCTCATGCATATTTGATTCAAACTCAAAATTTCTCACTCAAATCGCACACTTTATTGCATTTGTACGAAATGTGTGCATTTGAAAAAAAATCTTCAGTCGAATTGCAAACACTTGTTGCCGATACCACTGACAGCGTCACCAGATCGCTAGTAAACCAAGGCGGCGAATGTCAAAGCTAAAGCAAAATGACGAAGAAGGTAGAATATTTAATGATATTTATCTATAGCAACAAAATTAAATGCGTTGCTAAAAGGTTGCTGTGCACTTTTAATTAATAAATTCATCGTAATAGACAGTATTTTCATTTTTTTGGAACACACTTGTTGAAGTATTAAATTTACAACATACATTCCTATGTATGCATGTAACTTCAATGCACAGTAAATGTGAAACTGAAAAAAAAGCACTTAAGGTTATATTATTTATATCCCAAGATCACTGAAAAGTAACAACTTAGTTACCCTAAAAAAAACCATGCATTAATAAAAAATTGGCAATATGCACAAAACACTCGTTGCTACTCGGCGTAGAGTTACCATACGGAGCAATTTATAAGACAGCGAAAATCAAAGCGAACAGAAATTAAATTACATACAACACATATATTTCAAAAAGCATAATTCACTCATATTCACTTCCATTATAATTTACACGTATATACACGTTTATAACATTCAGATTTTCCAATTAGCAACTCACCTTATAAATTCTACCTTAGGACTTCTTAGCATAGCAAGTTTGGGCTATATTCAGATGCATTAATTACATGCACAAACAATCACAATGCCAAACAAAAATTTGTTGCTCCAAATTTAATATCTTGACAATTTAGAAAACAAATCACACCACAAAGACAAAACAAGTATGCCAACATAATTTAACTAAAACAAAAACAACAAAAATACGAACACAACACTATTATTTAAATTATAAATTGCAAAAACAAATTTACAGTGCAACCGCCAAAACGGCATTAAACACTTGTTGCACTATCCAGCATTGCCAGACTAGATATGCACAACTAACTGCTAAGCCAAGCAATTTTTGCATTAAATGAAACAACCTTTTTATTTAAAAAAAAAAAATAGCACAAACACGGCTCATATATGCTGATATAATATAACTGAAGCAAAAACAACAAAAAATTATTTAATTTGGAAATTGCTTAAGAAAAAAATTCATACACAGGTATTTGCAAAGCCAACAAAATTTTTCCACAAATTAAGCAGCTTAACAATTTGAAACACAAATTACAGTACAAACACAGCATATATATACCAATATAATTTGACTTAAACAAAAACAACAAAAATACGAACACAACACTTTTATTTAAATTATGAATTGCAGGAGCATATATGCAATTCAACCGAAAAAATGGCATTAAACACTTGTTGCACTAGTCAGCGTTGCCATAATACATGGTGAAAAACGCGCCGTTTCCAAAGCGAAGCCAAGGACAACAATAAAGCAAATAAAATAAAAGAAGAAGACAGTTTTCAATTGACAAGCACTAGAGAATTAACTGTAAACAGTAGCCAGCGCTGCCAGCCGGCATAAGCATATCCAATTGGAGAATCAACCATTATTGTGATAGATTAAATTGCTTATCAATTTGAACACAAATCGCAGCATAATCACAACATTGAATTATTCCAACATAAGTTAACTAAAACAAAAACAACACAAAACTAGACATAGCCCCTTATTTCAATTACAAATTGCTTAACTAAAATGGCAGGCTGCACTTACACAACTTACAATGCTAGGGCATATTTGTTCCAAAATTAAATAGCTTAACAATTATGAACACAAATCACAACACAAACACAACATTTAAATGCCACCATAATAAAACTTAAACAAAAACAAAAAAAATTAAGCACAGAACACTTATTTAAATTATAAATTACACGAGCATATTTGCAATGCATCCGCCAAAATTGTACTGAGCACTTGTTGCACCAGTCAGCGTTGCCAAAGTGCAATCTGAAAAACGCGCCGTATTTCAAAGCCAAAGAACAGCAAAATAAGAAAGCAAACAAAATGAAAGAGGAAGACAGTTGGGAAATTGGCAAGCAAGACAAGAAGTGAAAGCATTTAATTAACATAGTAATTGATTTTATTAGCAATCAAAACTAATCCAAAAATTTGAATTCGTCTAATTGCAGCTTTATTGATTTTTTGTTTATGTTTTAAACAGTTTTGGCGTTCGCTTTGCAACGCCAACTAAGACTTGCGATACAATTCGGGGCGTAAAAAATTTAGCCGTGATGCCGACCATACGGCGCTGCTGCATTATTGGATGCTTGTCGAATTCGCGCCAACACCCCAGCATGCAGTTCTTCGCCTTCCCCCGCCCCGACAATCCCTTCCACAAGCTGTGGAAGGAGGCGTGCCACGCCTCATTGCGTCGCATCATTCCCTTCAAGAAACCTGTTGTATGTGCGCTGCACTTTGACCCCAGCGTACTGGGGGGTCGGCGTCTGCAGTCGAATGCACTGCCCACTTTGCGTTTGGAGGTGCCGTCCAATCTGGAGGCCGTGGAACAGCAAGCGATGGTGGAGGAGATCGAGCGCAGCCGCAAGTGCGCCTACATCAATGCCGTGGTCTATGAGTGGCTGGTGCGTGCCAACATCAACCCACAGCTGCGCGGCAGCATCACCCACGGCATGATCAAGGACAAGGCGGAGAATACACGACAAGTGATTGGCAGTTCGTCGTTTATAGCAGACAATCGTTGGCTGAATCGCTTTCGTGAGACGCATCTGCAGGGCTTTGCCCAGAAGCTGGCCACGAATCAGCTGAAGCCGATGGGCACATCACTGTGGATACCGGATATTGTGCAAGATCTACAGCATTTGTTTCCGCCCGCGAATGCGGAGCGTGTGGCGAAACTGGAGGAGATGCCGGAGCAGTACATGAACTATATGCAACAGTATGGCGAGTATGAGGAAGACGACGACAGTATGGACATTAAGGATCAGAGCTATCAGGAGCAACAGCAGCAGCACTACGCACTGCAGCAACAACACTTACAACAGCAGCAGCAACAACAACAGCAGCAGCAGCATCAGATGAATCCCGCCTGGCCGCCCTTCCCTGGTCATCCGTTGTCACATCCTCATCCCCATCCGCATCCACATGCCGGCTTTAGTAGTCTCAACGACTTCTACTTTGAGCGTCAGCTGCAGCAGCAGCTGCAACAACAGCAACAACAGCAGCAACAACAGTTACAAGCGCAGTTTCCCGTCGCCGTCTCAGCGTTGTCCCCGCCACAGCCTCGCGAACCATTCCAACCACAACTGCCGCCAAATGCGCTGCAACAGCCGGTCAGTCCCTTTCGGCCTGTGCAGTTGGCCAAGCGTCCCAAGCTAGAGTCGCCAGCTGCGCTCGACGATGAAGTGCAGGAAATCAACAATGTGCGAGAGTCGCCGTTGCCATTGGCCGAGTCCACGCAGCTCGATCAACAGCAGCAGCAACATCGGACGACAAGTCCCAAAGAGCAAAACAACAACAACAACAGCAGTGGCAGCAGCAATGCGAGTGGACGCGACAGCGCCAGCAGCAAAGAAAATGCGCCAAAGACGACGACTATAGACTGCAGTAGTAGCGGCAAATCGACGCCAGTGCTTTCTACGAAAGCCTCAAGTCCGTCGGCCACAGTAGCAGCCACAGCAACCACCGCATCGCCAGCAGCTCAGCCAGTCTCGCCAAAGAAATCGAATGGTCAGGCAAATGGACACACGTCCCCGCAACCGGATACTGGCGGCGCAAATGCTTTGGCCAGTGTGTTGAAAGAGCTGGACAGTTATACGCAGGCGCTGGAGTATTTAAAGCCACTAGAGGATTTTGTGTTGTTCAAGGAGAATTTTCGTGCGATTGGTTTGCTGTCACAGCTGGAGCTGGTGTTGCGCAAGGGGGACAAATCCACGCTTATTGAAGGTTAAACTCGACAACCAGAACAAGATATACAGATAAAAAAACAAAAACACAAATGTGATGAACAGTGTACATATGAATAGCCAATTACTGAACTAGTATTATTAATTTGTCTTTCCATTATTAAGTAACACACACAGAATTGCAGCTGTGGCCATTTCGTTTTCAAACTATGAGATTAAAATAAATATATAATTTATTTGAAATTGTAACGTATTTTCACTTGTGCATGGGAAACAACGGTAATTAACTGCTGATTGTATACATCTGGCAACGCTATGCTGAGTCTATTACACAACACTGTCGGTGTGCGCTGCGAATGGCAAATTACCGACTGAAATTATAAACAAAACAGCTGAAATCAAATAGCTAAGCAGATTTTTCTTGCAAATTCGACAAAAATCTAAGTATTTGTTGAAAATTAACAACAAATGTCGTTGCTGGAGCAATACGAGCAGCAGTATGCAGCACTAATTGCTGAAATAACTGCGCACATTGGCCGACTGCAGCAGCAAAGCACAAGTGAGTATTGAAAATTAGGACTGCAATTTTTTTTTTGCCTGCAACCTGATAATTGAAATTAATCCAGGCGAACGCAATGAGCTGTGCAACAAAATCGATGCCAGCTTGTCTGAGGCACAGGAGCTGCTGGAGCAGATGGGTCTGGAAGTGCGTGAACTAAGTCCCGCCCAACGCAGCAGCTTCAATGGCAAATTACAAGTGGCCCAAGCGGAGTTGAAGCGCCTGCAAACAGAATACAAGCAAACAAAGGACAAGGCCAGGTCGCAATCGAGTGCCGCCTATACGACACTCGATTTGAGTGGTAGTGGCAGCGGCGACTACTACGAGGATGTGTCCATTAGCAACGATCAGCGACAGCGGCTGCTGGACAACTCTGAGCGCATTGAACGCACCGGCAATCGGCTCACTGAAGGTTATCGTGTGGCGCTCGAAACTGAGGCTTTGGGTGCCCAAGTGCTCAATGGTAATTATATCTAACTGGTGATTAGGGAATGGTATGCCCGCTAGACAAGGAAAAATATTTGCAATAAGCATAGGATTGCAACTCTGACGTCATAAAGTAATATCTAACTGTTGTTCTGTCCATTTTCGTCCGCCTGTGTCTGTTGTACAAACACCTAAATCTCTGAGACTATATGCAAAACTTGCCTTTAAAAATTGAAATTATACCACAACTCCGATTGTCAATTTTTGAAGCACAATGAGCATTTAATTCAAGATTCCTACCATCGTTTGTGTGTGGAATATATGAAAGGAACAAAATTAAGTTGCTCTGCTTGAAATATTGTTACAAATTTCCCATAAATGGAGGGCGGGTATCGGTTAGTCGAGCACACGACTTTCTGACTCTTGTTCGATTGTATTTCTGTTGTATTATAATTTTTATTGTTTCTGTGGCAGATTTGCATCATCAGCGCGAGACACTGCAAGGCGCACGCGCTCGTCTGAGGGAAACGAATGCGGAACTGGGACGCGCCTCCCGCACCCTCAACACAATGATGCTGCGCGCACTGCGCGAAAAGGTCGTCCTCTATGGCGTGGGCGTTTGCTTTGTAGTTGCTGTCGGCGTCAGCCTGTATTTAACATTTGCGCCCAGCACATCTGCGGCCACGTCATAGTCCGTGTATGCGGTATAACTATATAAATTATATAAGTTTCGTTTAAAGACCCGTTGCCCATACATTCCTGATTAAGCGAATTGTTTATTTATTTATGTTAGCATTAGTTTTTATCCACTTGCGAGATATCCATTATTATGTTGTATGTACTTGTATATTGAAAATGTTTTTAGCGTCTAATATAAAGTAACTACTACACTTAATATTAAACTATGACTTACGCCCTATTCGATTACTATAAATGTTGATGGATTTAAATCAAATCGTTGTTCGTTGGCGCATAAATATATTAACAATATCATAATGACGTATTTTGGACGTTTTAGTTATAAATTCATGAAATAATATTATATATACAAATAATAAATACAACTTAAAGCAACGAAAAATATACAATTAAATGAGGCAAATTCGTGAAATTACATTGAGTTTTAGCCAAACTCAATGTTCCCCAACTGCTAGCAACTGCAACTGCCGGCTTCCTCATTGAGCTCGGCCTCCAGCGCCTTGTCAATTTGGAAGCTCTGCTGCTCGAGTGCTTGTAGCTCCATTTTGGACCGATTGGCCGTGACCAGCTGGCGAGCAATATCCTGGAACATCTCTTCGATGCCCTCGCCACTGCGGCACGATGTCTTGTAGGTGGCACTGATCAACGAATGACACTGTTCGCAAAATGCTTCCATATCCTCGTCGGTAACCTCCGGTTCTCTACCTTCGAGATCGCTCTTGTTGCCGCAGATGAAGATTTTTGCATTTTCCGCGAAGGTGACAATGTCCAACAAGTGCTGCGACAACGAGTGAAAAGATGCAGCGTTATCCAGGGCAAAGACTAGAATGGCAGCCTCTGCAAATTTGTAATACGACGATGTCACTGATGCCACTCGCTCCATGCCGCCAGTATCCCACAATTGCAGCTGCAAAATGCACGCTTAATCAAGTGCATTTCATAATTAGCACAACACTCACCTTGAGTTGCTTGTCGCCAACATTGTACTCGCGGTCAATGTGATCCAATCCTAGTGTCGATTTGCGGTCGGTTTCAGTCACAAAAGTGTTGTTTGTGAAGCGGCGAAACAAGGAGCTCTTGCCCACACCATAGTCACCACAAAGGATAACCTTTTGCTTTGGCGTTCGCACAGTTGCCATGGCTGTGATTTTCTTTTTGTATTAATGTAATTGAATTAATTCCCACTCAGGCAGCAGCTGCCAGACACAAAGAAATAACACAACACGCAGTATGCAAAAACAGCTGCTTTGCCGCGAGGTTGCCACTGCTAAGGTTTCGATAACGATAGCAGTACGTCGTTGGACAATCGATTTTAAAATCAAACTAACCAGCTGATAAGAAGTGCCCGTTAAAGTAGAGTTCGACATTGCGACAGCGTCCAAACCACAATCGACTGTTGGCTCAATCGGAAGATGGCAGCTGCAATACATTCCTTGGTCATCATTTTAACGCTATACGCTGCGTGCACTCTTGGCAAGTGACAAATTGAAATTGTAGATAACAAAGTGATTTAACTACATTGATAACAGGCAAACCGGGCTATGGACCTGGCGAGCAGGATTGGGGCTATGTAGACGTACGTCCAGGTGCTTATATGTTCTATTGGCTCTACTACACCACCGCCAATGTGAGCAGCTATACACAACGCCCGCTGGCTATTTGGCTACAAGGCGGACCAGGCGCCTCATCCACCGGCTACGGCAACTTTGAGGAATTGGGTCCAGTTGATTTGTATGGCGACTATCGCAACTGGACTTGGGTGAAGGATATGAACGTAATGTTCATTGACAATCCCGTGGGCACTGGCTACAGCTATGTGGATAATTCAGCATATTTGACGGCTACCAACAAGGAAATTGCCCTCGATTTGGTGGAGCTAATGAAGGGTTTCTATGCTCGGCATCCGGAATTTGAGGATGTGCCTCTGCACATCTTCAGCGAAAGCTATGGCGGCAAAATGGCTCCCGAGTTTGCGCTGGAACTCTACTATGCCAAGCAGCGGGGTGAGATTAAAAGCAATTTGCTTTCGGTGGCTTTGGGGGATCCCTGGACATCGCCTATTGACTCAGTGCTCTCGTGGGCACCTTTCCTGCTGCAACTTGGCATTGTGGATCATGATGGATACGATGTCATCATGAAGGCAGCCAACTTCACAGCCGAGCTAGTGGAACATGAGCGTTGGGCTCAAGCCACAGCACAGTGGGGAAACACGCAATGGGAGCTGATGAAGGCCAGCAAAGGCGTGGACTTTTACAATGTGCTGAAACTCACCAGGGGAGATGCGTACGAGCGCCGCATGATTAACCCAGCTGATGGTAAGTCTTTCTACCTTATAAATCTATTCGCACATTGAATAAATGTTTTACAGATCGCATGTATCGCACAATGGTGAAACTTGATTTTGATGAGGATCACGATCAGATTGCAGAAGATTTGATGCGCGGTCCAGTGGCTGAGACCTTGGGCATACCCTCCAACGTCAAGTGGGGTTCGCAGAGTAATCAGGTCTTTGACATTCATAGGACTGACTTCATGAAGCCCGTGATACACATTGGTAAGTGAGATCAACGGTAATTTAATTGGTTTTGTATAATAATGTGAAAAAACACTTTTATTTGTAGTTAACGAGCTGCTGAACGAGACACCGTTGAAAGTGGCTGTCTTCTCGGGGGGCTTGGATCTGATCTGTGCCACACCCGGCACCGTCAACTGGATAGACAAGCTCAACTGGACGCGAAAAAACGAGTACTTGGAGGCACCGCGCAAAGGCATCAGTGTCGATCGTGTGCTCGAGGGTTACGAGAAGACGGGCGGCAACTTTACCATGTTCTGGATCAATAGATCTGGCCACATGGCTCCAGCCGATAATCCGGCTGGCATGAGCCATGTCTTGCGTAGGCTAACGAACTTCGGTTAATGACCACAATTGAAGCCAATAAAATTCGTCTAATTACAGCAATTATCTAATTTTACAACTGAGAGGAAAAGCTAGAAAAAGCGAAAAGATGGTCGCGATAAGAGACAATAGCAATCGCGTTCGCAAGCGTTAATTATCAACTAGCTTAGTCGAAATTTATGAAAGTGATAAGTATTACTCACAAAAAGTGACAGACGCAACAACAACAACAACACACTTATTATCTAACTTTGTTACGCGTCGAAACTATCATCGATCGGTTGTAAATAACCATGCGGATTAGAAGAGACTTTTCATTTCCTAATCACAGTTCGATAAACAATGGGTTAGAAATGGTTTCCATTTGGGACTTGAAAAGTCATTGGCATGAATTTGATAGTTTGGGACCTACGCAAAATACATAACAAGCTACAGTTGTAATACCTCAAATTATTTTGCAAAATGACTACTCGACTAAGCTAAAAATATCAACAATTTTTATTTAATGAATAGAATTGAAATGTATAGAAGCAGAAGTTTAATTTTAATATCTGTATTCTTCGAATGTCAAGATATAGAGTCCACATATGTATTTCGATGTTCCCAATATTGAAAAATGAGTAAATAGGGGGGGAAGGGGTGGAGGGTTTTTTGGAAGGGGGGTGGTTTGGGGGGTTGGGGATTGGGGGAAAAAAAAAAGTGAAAAATTATTTTAAAAGTATAAACAATTTTTTTTAATAAATAAAATTTGAAATGTATGGAAGCAGAAGTTTAATTTTAATATCTGTATTCTTCGAATGTCAAGATATAGAGTCCACATAAGTATTTCGATTTATATTTCAATATTGCAAAATATTGTGAACTGCATTAAAACTTCAATATTTGACTTTCATAATTTTGTTTTACATTTTTTTTTAATACCAAAAAATTTACTTTAATTGTAACTGAAATTGAAGCGGGCGCAAGATTGGGGAATAACGTTTTTTTAGAACACTTCAGAAATACTAAGTCTTTAGTTCAATAAAATAATATATATACATCTCAATCAAAAGTATTACATAAATTTAAGTAATAAGTATTAGTTAAATGATAGAAAAGTTAAGGGTTAACATTGTCACGCGTCGAAGCCATCAAAGATTACAAATACCCGAAGACAAGAGCGATCAATGGGGATCGTCTCACATCATAAGCATTTAACTATTAATAGATTAGAAATTCTTTGTTGAGCGACCACCTTCGCTTACCTGCTGATTGGTAACTCGATCGCTGATCAGACGTTCGCCAAACTCCAAGGTGTGCAGACGACCTGGGTGAAACAAGTAGTGCAAAATGAGTCGTCTATTAATCGGGTGCGTAGCCCTCATCGCGATCGCTGGCGGCTTTGGTACTGTGAATGGTGAGTGCGAGTGACTGGGAGCTGACCTCAATTGGCAGACATCCAGCTGGGCTTAAATGAAGAAAGAAGAAATAACCACTTAATATGCCAAGCAGGTGTTAATGAACGTAGAGTCTAAATTTATATCATTTCCAAGTAAGGCAAAGTTACATTAGCTTCTTAGATCGTTATCTTATCGGAACCAATGATAGCTCTATGGTCGCTCCGGAATTCACGGGAAAGCGAATCTATTAATTAAATCTGAAGAACCTAATTATACCTGGTCACCATAGGATGGTTGGGTATCATAAATAAGTGTCAAATGAAATTTAAAAATGCATTGTAAATTAAGGCAAAACTTAAATTAAACAAATTTTTAAATCGGTTCACAAAAAATGACCTGATTTCCAACTATTCTAGAGAATTCCTTCAGCATCAGGTTATTATAGGTGCAGCTTTCTAACGCCTTTCAGTCTGATCAATTGATTTGTTATCTATCGTTCTCCCACACAGCGCGGGAAGGTTACGGTCCGGGCGAGCAGGATTGGGGCTTTGTGGATGTGCGCACCGGCGCTCATATGTTCTATTGGCTTTACTACACCACCGCCAATGTGTCCAGCTATACACAACGTCCGCTGGCCATTTGGCTGCAAGGCGGTCCAGGTGCCTCGTCCACCGGCTACGGCAACTTCGAGGAGTTGGGACCCTTGAAGCTGGATGGCAGCCCACGTGAATGGACCTGGGTGAAGGACATGAATGTTATATTCATCGACAATCCTGTTGGCACTGGCTTCAGCTATGTGGATGGCTCGTCATATTATACAACAAACAATAAGCAGATTGCTTTGGATCTGGTTGAGTTCATGAAGGGATTTTATACCCTGCATCCGGAATTCAAAACGGTTCCCTTGCACATCTTTTGTGAGAGCTATGGCGGCAAAATGGCGCCCGAATTTGCGCTGGAACTCTACTATGCCATACAACGCAAAGAGATTGAGAGCAATCTAGTTTCGGTGGCTTTGGGTGATCCCTGGACATCGCCAATTGACTCGGTGCTGTCGTGGGCGCCATTTCTGCTGCAGTTGGGCATTGTGGATCAGAATGGTCACGACAACATCGAGTCGGCGGCCTTGAAGACCAAAAATTACGTTGACAAAGAGCAATGGACGACGGCAACGCTGCAATGGAGTCGGACGCAATCGGTGGTGTTGCGAGAGTCGAAGGGCGTAGATTTCTACAATGTGGAGACTCCAACTAGCGGCGACGCTTACCTGAGACAGCTGGATCTGATGACTCCAGAGGGTGAGTCTTAATTGTTTGATACAATTATCGATTACTAAGCCGATTAATTTGCAGAGCGCATGCTTCGCACTTTGGTGCACTTCGACATCGATGAGAATCGGGATCAGCTGCTGGAGGAGCTGATGACAGGTCCAGTCACGAAAGCGCTTAATATCACAACAGGTGTCCGTTGGGGAGCCCAAAGTGGCACCACCTTTAGTAAGCAGAGCGGTGACTTCATGAAGCCAGTTGTGCACATTGGTAAGTCTCTCGTAATCGCTAATTGCCCATTGTTAATCGATAACTGTGCTTTCGTGTAGTTGAGGAACTTTTGAATAACACCACATTGAAAGTGGGTGTATTTTCGGGTGGCCTGGATCTGATTTGTGCCACGCCCGGCGCGGTCAATTGGATTGACGGTATGCAGTGGAACGATAAGGACGCCTACTTGGCGGCGCCTCGTGTGGGCATCAACGTAGATCGTGTGCTCGAGGGATACGAGAAGACTGCTGGCAACTTTACCATGTTCTGGGTGAATCGTTCTGGTCATATGGTGCCTGCTGATAATCCTCAAGCCATGTCCCACATTCTGCGTTATTACACCAACTTCGGCTAAAGCATATCCATAAATATTTAATGAAGTAAACACTAAATAAACAGCATTAAAAATGATAATAATTTTATAATCCATCATAACTTGTATAGGAGATTGGTTAATTACATATGTATGCATATGTATGAATAATAATAATAATTAATACATTAACTGACCTAATTGTTGCATTCACACAATGTCTGATTCATGCAAATTAGTCGTTTGACTTTTCCAAAAATGGCGATCGAATCGACAGCGAAACGCAGTTTCGTTCTAATAACTGTAAAATTCTCGCATGCGCAGTGTCCATCAAGCAAGAGAGCGAGAGCGCGCGCTTATTTTCAACGAAATATAACAACCCTCTCTCCGTGTAACGGCCTTGCGAAAGTGCATCTGTGTGTGTGTGCGCCATCATTATCTTCTATAGCAGCACAAGCACATACACAAGCACACATACATGTTAAAGTTGCGCGCTGCTTGCGCTTATCACAAGCTCTCCGCCGGCGCAGAAAAGTGCTCTCAGTGCGCATTCGCGCTCACAGAAAACTGAAAACACAAAAAAAAAAACAGAATGAAAACAGCAGCCGCTGGCAGCGGGTGGGACACAGCTATTTTTATATTGTACGCCGTTCAGTGTGCTCTAGTCGGGGGAACAAAATTTGAAAAGCAATCGCACACGTGTACTGTGTGCTGTGCAATTATTTTACAAGTTTATTCATTAACAAATCTACAACAACGTAAAGTGCTTTCGATTAAAAAGTGCATGTGAAGCGAAAGAAAATAAAAACAGAAGCAGCAGAAAAATAAAAACAGCAACAAAAACAGCAGCAACTGGGCGACGTTTAGTTGCTGTCAATGCGCATAATCGTAGCCATCGCACACGGACACGCTTACACACACACAAACTCAACCACACACGGGCAGGCCAAAAATACATGTGTATGCACACGGCTATGCGGTGTGTGTGAGAGCGAGCGAGAGAGCGTGAGAGACATAGCAGGGCACCAGCACAGGGTGAGTGAGCGCAACAGACAAACAAATAACAATAAGAACAACGCATGAATTATTTGAATTTTTTTAAATTTCAGGTGCAATTCCAAATACACATACATAAAAAGTAAAAGAGCAGTTATTAAAAGCAATGCGTGTGCGCGACAAACGCAAACAACAGAAGGAGCAGAAGGCTCAAAAAGCCAATGATAAGCAAAAGGTAAATAAAGATTTGAATTTATAGCCATCGCTCGTAGAATTTAAACAACACTTAATCACGGCAGCAGCAGACTGACGCAGAGCGAAAAGCAGCCAGCAAAGCACTAACAACGACGACTGCAACGCCAGCAGCGGTGGCGACAGCAAACACGGTACCAACGTTGCCAGCAACTGAGAAAGTCGCTTTTGACAATCGCATCAAGCGCAAAAATGTTTTGGCATTAAACGAAAAGGTGGCAGCACTACGCGAATACGATCGACAGCCCGTGTATAAGCATGTGGGACGCATGTTCAATTGCAGCCCGGATCAGATCAAGCGCATTGTGCAGCAAAAGGAGGAGATCATGCGTGCCTGGGAGCAGCGCACGCGACGCAGCCAGGATGCCAAAACGCAAGAGCTGAAGGTAGTGCGAGTTTCGATGCTAGGCAAGGCCGTTTACGATTGGATACGTCGCATGATGTACTACAAGGACTTCATCATCTCCGACGGCCTCATCCAGAAGATGGCGTTGCAATTCAAGAGCTCGATGGGACTGAACAATTTCTTTCCGCATCAGGAGTGGTGCGACAAGTTTCGTGCCACGTACAACATACAGCACAACGACACCAAACTGCTCAAAATTGGCTACACGCAATCGCACTCGGTGCAGATCAACGACATTGCCAAGGATGTGATGTCCGAGTGCACGCCGGCTGCCGACGACGTGGCCGACGTTGAGGACGAGGCAGAGGATGGCAACATGAGTCTGGCCACCATCAGTGGCAGCAGTCAAGTCGATGACGACGAAGACGATGATGAGCGGGATGTCGATGTGGATGGCGGCGGGGATCTGACCGACGACGAGCAGGATGTCAAACCCACGATCAGTGAGCTGCAACAACAGGCGCGTGTGCTGCCAGCACAGCTGCCGTTGCCACAGCTGATGCGGCTGCCTCAAGTGCCGCCGGGCACATCGCAGAAGGTGCTGCTGGCCACACCCATACTGCCGCCTGGCGCAGCCGCCGCCGCAGGCGGAGCACAGACCATGACCATCATACCGCTGGCGACGCTGGCACAGAGCATCACACAGCGACCTCAGCCGGCAAGCAAGACGGGCATGCCGCCACCTATGCTGGATATTAAACAGGAGATCAAAACGGAGCCCAAGGAGGATGACGAGCAACTGGACGAGCCACCACAGCAGCAGCAGAAGCCAGTTGAAGAGGAGGCGGAGCCGATGGTGCGCATCAAGCAGGAGCTGGACAGCGATGGGGAACTTCTCGACGACGATGCCGATGACAATGGCGGACGATCGAGCGTCAACTCCTTGGTCGAGATTCTCGCCGGCAACGTGGTGGATGAGCAGCAATATATTGAGCAGACGCTGGCGTTGCGTCAAAGTAAACGCAGCTTAGACACTTATGCCACGCCTCTCTGTCCCGTGTTGCCGCCCATGCCGACGCTGACCAAGGCGCCAGTGCAATCGCAATCGAAATCTCCGACGCCAGCGAAGCGTCAAAGACACGACGACAACAACAATGCGGGCAGCGGGGAGCAGTCAACAACGACAACATCAACAATCATCAGCTGCGCCGAGGCGCGCAAGTACCTGAAGCGACTGGAGGAGTTTGCACTGTCGAGGGAGAACTATCGCCTCATTGAACTCATCACGCGCGCCGATGAAGTTATGCGGGAGCTGGCCGATGAATAGAAGTGAATGGATATACTATATTTCAGTCATTAGCGGTAGTTAGCTTAAGCACATCTTGAAGATGGAATCAATCATTAGCGATACGTGTATATTTTAATTTGTTATTTTACCATTTTTGTTTTGTACTCGTACCAAATACAACTACACCAAAAATATAGCAACTAAATCACACACATATGTATATACATGTATACATGCACTCTGCACGCGTGTCATGCAATTGCAATTGTATTTTGAGAGTGTTATTGTGTTATAACGAGATAACCGGAGCCAGCCAGCGACTCATATGCATATGTACCTTGGCCCAGGCCCCACAACACAACAACAAATTGAATACTCTACGTCCGACGTCGGAGCGCAGTGCGCATGTCTGCCCTTAGCTGGTGGCCAGTCTAGCGGCCGCTGTCGACAACGCCGCCGCCGCTTCTCTCTCTTTCTCTCTGTACTACCACTCTCTGTCTTTTTGGTCTCTCTCATGCTCTCACGCTCTCTGCTTGCGCTCGCATTGTGCTCACCAACACTGGCAAAGGTCGCTAAACTCGTAGAGTGAGTGTGTTTGATTGTGTGCAGTGGGTGGTGATGCACTAACTGGCGCACAGGGTGATTGTAATAAATTTTTAAAAACAAATGTTACATTACATTGTTGTTCTTGAAATGAGCATCGAATTACAAAAACAAATTTCGAATTATATGTTACTTTACAGTGACAGACAACAATTAATAGCTTTAAAAATAGAGTTCTATATTGATGTATTTTAAAGCTTGTACGCTCAATTACTCAGAATTGGGCTTGGTATGATTACCAGCGCATATATTTGTTCATTAATGGCTGACTTTTTAAGTCATGCAAATCAGTCTTTTTGTTGGATGCTGTGGTGCGCATGTCTGCCCTTAGCGTTAGGCTTAGCCTGGTTGCTCTCCGCGTCGCGCATAACAGCTGTTCACCAACACTTGTTTCGCTTGCAGTTGGTATATGAATGTTTGTGTGTGTGTGAGTGTGTGTGCGTATACATACAAACACTGTTGTCATCAGGCAGGCGTCTGACCAGATGACCACAGGGTGGCTATGCAGCAGCGCTTTCCAATTGAAAATCACTTTAACGTATAAAATGAAACATTTTGGACATTTCCTAATATCTAAATTATTTTAAATATTAATAATTAGACTCTTGTAGGCATGCAAAAGTATTCAAGCACACACACCCAAACTCATGTATACGCACGCAATTAAAGAATGAGCGCAGTTGATTGATGGCAATTTACCCAAAAGACAAGCACAAAATACGTACATACATACATACGCGCACTCACACATGAACCCAAAAATCCAACCCGAAAGTACTCACACACACGCTGACATCTAAGCGCATGGACATGAGCTAATCAATCAATCAATCGACAACAAGCAACGCTCTCAGCGTCGCACATCCAACGTCATCGTCAGTCTGTGATTGGCGGTGCCACGGGAAGGTCGTTCAAGCATTCGTATATACGTACAAATGTACGCGGTCTTTCAAGGAAAACTTCATATATGTAAGTTATTAGCATTACTATTCAAATATTTAAATATTGTATCAAAGCACCGATGGGTTTGAATTGTTTTTATTTAACACCTGCGTTGGAGTGTGACTGCAAGCAATATTTCTAAAACATACGTTTAATGCCAAGTAGAAATACTAAAATACTGAAAAAAATCTTGGTTACTCTTTATTTAAAAGTGCAGAATATTTCCCGCTGCTTGAAATCGGCGCGTTATTTAAAATTGATTGCTGTTTTCGTTTGTTTAAAATTTGTTTCATTTCAGTTGATTGCTAGCTGCATTGTTTACTTCGATAATTGCATTTTTTAGCCATTATTAACTTTATTATTCTTCTATTTATAGTTTACCCACAATTGTAGTTAATTAGAAGTTAACAGAGTACTGTTAATTCTAACAGATTTGAAGTTGGCTGTGGATGACATGGCAGCATTGCCAGATCGTTTCAATGCCGGCAAGCGGTTGTTCTGGTGTGAATTTTTGAAACTCTATGAACAGATGCCTGAGCTGTGGAATGTTCACAATCTGGACTACAGAAATAAGGAATTAAGGAATGAATCATATGAAATTCTACAAACTAAGCTAAAAGAAATTGAGCCAAATGCTACAAAAGCCGATGTTGGACGACGCATTAACATTTTTCGTACAAATTACCGGCGAGAACAGATGCGTATTTGGAAACAACAAGAATTAGGACTACATCCCAATCTGTGCAAGCCCACCTTATGGTTTTACGAGAACATGAGTTTCCTGCAGACACAAGAATCCTTTCAGCACAGAACAAAAAGGACTCGACTGTGGAACAAGCAAGAACCGTCTCCGGATGTAGGTTTACACTCGTCGTCAGAGGTTCCCGTGTCCAGTCTATCGTTCTTCCAACACATGCAGAGCAAATTGGATCCACTAGACACAACGCCAACTGCATTCCTAACGCCTACGACCCCGAATCGAGAAACCATGCAAACAGCTTTTGACGAGAGTATGCTAATTAGTCCAAAGATTGAAATATTTGATAGTGAGCCATCGCTGGAAGTCAGTAAACAAGGGCACAATGATGATGTCAAGATGGACACTGTCAACGCAAGTATGCAGGATATGGCCGACCCAAATGGATCAACGTCAGCGGCGACGACTGCAATGAAGTGTCTGCAAACCGACAGCCCGTCGCCAATTCTAAGTGAAGCCTCCGAAGCACTAGCAAAGTCCTGGGCAATTCAGTACGAGGAGATGGCGCCGACGCAACGAATTCTGGCGCGGAAAGCAATTGCCGATATTCTCTTCGAAGGCTGCATGGGCAACTTACACGTCAATCGTGTCGATCGCACTACTGTGGTTAATAGTGGTTAGGTCTTTTTGTACTCGTATGAATTACAAATGTAAATAAATAATTTATGTAGTAATAAATATCAATTTAAATTCAAATATTTCAAAAGCAACACAGTGTGACCAAAGATGACGATGTTAACTGACGGTGAAAAACCCACATAAATAACTGGTTACACTTGCCTGAGTGGCGGTCGGTCGATTAGCAAGCAGTGTTATCGCGTTCACAGCTGATATGTTTCAAAACTGTTGTACGTTACTCAAAATTCAAATCGTAAAAATTCGATTTTTTTTTAATGCAGGGACTTAAAATCGGGATGTTAAGTGCAAGTTATAAATTAATAATTTTTTAATTAGTTTCTTTAAAATTTCATACATTTGTTACCTATTTAAAATAATTAATGTTATTTATATTCTATATTTAGTAATTTATGTTGTAATTTGTATTTAAATGTGAGTCTTAAATGTAAACTAGACTTTAAAATTAATATTATGACTTTCAAAGTAATAAATAAATAATATAATAATAAGAGCGTTGAAGATTAAAAACTTATTTTAGCTATACAAAGCAATAATTTGTTGTATTTATTTAAATTTATAAATACGATAGCTGGTATAACTCAAATCGGAACAGGTAGTTAAATGACTAGTATTTAACAGCGCGACTTACTTTGAAATTTGTTTCAGTCTGAAGACTAGCGCAAACTTTACGCCACCATCTAATAAAAAGCGAAATGAAAAATCTTAATTAGCGACATGTGCATGTGGTTGCAATACAGTTTCATAGCAATCTGGCTGTGGCAGGGGTAGCGGCACCAGCAGCAGCTGTCTCTCTATGTTGACCACCCGTCCGTCGAGCGAGCGGCCACCGCCCATCCGGTGATGCACTTAACGCGTTTGCAAATGATTTGAGCAGCTGTTGCCACTGCACCTGTGCTTCAAGCTAGGGGCCGGGACCGGGAATGGGGCCGGGACAACGCCTGTCTTAATGCCGCCGCCTGTTTTGCCATTTTACGTGTAATTTTTGCTAGCACAACCGCATGGAAAAATTCAAATCACTGTGAATGGGGCTGTTTTGCTGGGGACCGCGTTCGAGACCCAACGAACGCCTTATGCTGCATACTGCATGCTGTATTGCTGTATGCTGACTAAGCCGCTGTAGCATTTTGCACCTGTCGTCCTACGCATGTGAAAATCAAGCGCAACTTTAATTGATACAACAACCAACGGCCACAGCAGCAACAACTGCGGCAGGCTGACGAAGGGGCCGAAAACAGGGCTGGCTGGCTAGCTGGCTGTGCTACAAGTTGCACGTGTTGCACTGCAACTGGCACTGCAAATGGTGCCACAACTGAGCTGGCGATGGCATTGCAAATAGTCGCGGCAAAAATGTTGTAAAAAAATGCGTGGAGCTGCACACAGCTGCCACAGCCTGGGAGACGTCGATGAGGCTGAGACTATGCTTGGGGGAAATGTTGGTGAGCCCTTGATGCGGCAATGGCAACGGCAACAACTGATCACAGCAAAGTTTCGCAGCCTTAAATGGGCATTGAAATTAAATGCAGCTGCTTTAATGACGCTGCTGCTTGCACTTCGAGCAAGCGTAAAAGAGGCAGAAGCTTGTCGAGGGGCAGAGGCGCAGAGGGGCGAACAGCGGTGGGATGCGTATCAAAATGGCCTAAACAAATCTGTGAATATAGCACAAAGGCTGTGGCAGTTGTTCGCTCGGTCGCTCGCTCGCTGTTGCCTGGTGGGCGTTGCATGTGGCAGTTGTTCGCCTGGGCGTGGCGCCACAAAATGAAATGCAAGCGACTGCGCCGGTGGCCGATGCTCGCTGCCGCCTCGCACTCGACGTGGTGGGCGCCAGTTAACAAAGAAAACAACAACAACAGCAACAGCGCCAACAAAGATCAACAACAACAACGACAGAAATGTTTTGCCTTTTTGGGCCGTTTAATGGGAGTTGCCGTTGCCTTTTTTGGTTCAACGAAATCAAGAAACAAAAATCAGTTTATCGCAAGTTGTGTTTTGCCGTTGGAGTTTACGTTGCAGTTGTGGTTCTTGTTGTTGCAGTTTGTTGCTGTTGTTGTTACTGCTGTTGCACTGATGATGATGTTGTTTGCTCAAGTTTAACGTATATAAAAATAAATTCGTTTTGTGCGCCATTTGAAATGCAATTCAAGTCAAAAAAAAAACAAAACAAAAGACTTAGGCAACAAACTCGCTGGCAACTACTGCGTCGCATCGCCTTTTGATTGCAATTGGAAGCGCAAGCGAAACCCTTGTGGCACGACTCGCCCGCCGTTCATAAGGTGCTCATCAAGCGCCATAAAGCGGGCCAATCGAAGTCTACATTTTCCACTCCCAACAACCACAAATACACAAAGAGAAAATGCTCAATGGAAACTTATAACAAAAAAAATACGATTTCAAAAGAGCACAAAAATTAATAATAAAATATGATATGACATAATACAATAACTTTAAAAAGATTTTAGAAATATATGAGGTGTTAAATTCTATTCATATTCAAGAGTTTCCATTTATTTATAATTATTTGTAGTTGCTATTGAATATAACGAAAATTATATTTTCCCATGCACAATTTGTTATCTGTTAATCTAGTTTTTTATATTTATTTAATTTCCTCAGATCAGATTATTATCAGACTTTAGGATTTGAAAACGTTTTATTATGCCTTTAAAAATATTATATTTTTCTTTATCCAAAATGTTAATGTTTTTGTTATTAGAGTGCGCTTTTTCTGGTTTATTTTCAGTTCGTCGGTCGTTTTTTTTTTGAGTGCATTGACTGGCCCGTTGCTGACCATCCGCGGTCGAGGTCAATTGCCAAGAGTTGTACAAGTTTTGCGGGCCGCAATTGATTGCAAACTTAATGAGAAATTTCCAATTTGTATTGACCGATAAAATAGCTCATCATCAGCTGCAGTTGCTGTTGCTGTTGCCGTAGCTGTTGTTTGCGCACGCTGTGTAAACATGCCACAAATAAACAGTAACAAATTGCATTTCTCACACGCTGCTGCGGGGCACGCGACAACATCAACGGCTAAGCAAAGCAACCCCCAAATACCAAACGCACAGTCGCAACTCAGGTGCAGACCACGCGTCTGCTTTAGGTTCCTTTTTAGGGGTGTGTTCAGTGGAAAAGCTGTTGCTTCAAAAAAATCACACGAGAACTCGCACAGTTGCTGCGAATGCGCCTGGGAACGTGAACGTCCAAAATGGGATTCAGTGTAGGGATTTCGGATATGGGAATGGTCAGGGTGGGAGCATATCATGTGAACTGTCCCTTTAGCTTCGCTTGCCGTGCTGAGGCCAAATTGCTGCTCGTCCGCTAATGAGACTGGGCTGGGTATCGAGCCGTGCTTCGCTCTGAAAGTGGAATGTGGGCGCGCAGACGCAACAGCAACTGCGACGCGGCGGCGTGACGAATAATGTGAGAGTGAGAACTTTATTAAAACGCTCTTTGACCGGGATTTGTTTGGCTGCCCTCGCAGCGAGCACGTAGCAACAAAGGGTGTATTAGACTGCGAGAGGAGCAAGTGACTTTTGCAGACAATTGCTCAAGTAGCAAATTGAGTTGACAGCGATACAAAGCAAGCTGGGAATTTTTAATTTGGCATGTAAACTGTTCAAATAAAAAAAAATTAGTAAGCAGGGGAGAAAACTGTGAAACATTTATAATTAATATTATGCGCTTAAATTTAGTCTTCCCAATAATTTGCAAGCTAGAAGCTAAGCTGAAGAGTTTGGCGGATGACTTTGAAGATATGTAAGATATTATCATATAACATCGAATTACAATTAGATTAAGTTGATTGCATATTTGTGTGAATTTTTATAACTATTAGTTAATGGTTTTGTTAGAAATATGTAGAATTTGAAGCACGTCTACAATATTTACAAATCTCATAAAATCACTATCTTTAAATAATTTACAATAATTGTGCAATTGTCAAATGTAGTGTTAAAATTATAATCTTTGTTTGGTACAGTCTAGAAATTGCTCTAAAAACTCATTGCTAATTACAAGCTTGAGCAAATTACTTGATTGCAGGGTATGTGGATGTCGTGTGCGGTCAAGCAGACAAAATTGAGTTAGTTGTTGTGAGCATTACATTGTCGAAAATATTCTCGCAGTTGTTGCACATTTGGAGTATTCAGAAATTGTTGAAATGCTTTTCACACGGACACGGTGAGAAAGCTCAACGTGGGACTGTGAAAATTGTGAAACGAAGAACAGACGCAAAAGACAGTAGACAGTGGAATAAAAAAAAAAATAACAGAATACAGCGATGACACCTGTAAATGGGTCAAGCGGGAATGTGATTGTGTGTCTGTGAGTGCCACTTTCATGTTAATGAATTGGCAGCCCATTTTTGGGATCAGGCGAGAGGCTAAATGCGGGCATTACAATTAAAATTAAAGCATAAAGCGCCATAAAAAGTTGACATGCTGATCGGACAATTTGGCAGCAGCTGAAAACTTTTTTGCAGGCGGTTTGCTTAGCGGATTGCCAGCGATAAGTATCAATATGCATATATATACAGTTGTGTATTGGAAACTTATGCGTTAATTAACCAAAAAGGATACGGCGCCTTTTGATTTTCGGGCGAAACTTTTATGGCCAATTCATTTAGGCAAAAAAACAAAAAGAAAAGATGCAGAAGGAGCAGAAAAAATTGAAACCGAAAATGTTGGCTCATTTTATGGGCCGGCGACACCTTTTAAGAGCGCCAATCGAATCAATGTTTTAACACGAGAATACCATTTCCAAAACGGGCTCATTAAGCACTCCCGAATAACCCAAAAATAAACGCATAAAAAAATTATCAAAAACGAAAAAGGATGCGAATTCTACGAATGCTGACATTTTGCGTCGGCAGCTGCAAAAAATAACAAACAGTCGAATCAAGAATCGCGAATTGGAATTCATATTCATTTGATTTCACAATGCTGCGAAAGTGAAACTGAAACGTGTTGGCAGCAGCTGGAGACGGAAGCGGCAGGTAAATGGGGCAGCAGCAACAAAATGCGCCATTGCCCAAAACTGACACACATCTTCTTTGGTTTTCTTTTCTTTTTTGTTTTGGGTCTTTGACAAGAACGCGCTGGACAAGTTTTGGCAATTTGAAAATCTCTGCGCTAATTACCGCGCAGACTACGCAAAAAAAAATTTATGGAAAGAGAAGAGCAGCTGCCGTCGTCGTCGTGAACGTCGACATTGCTTTGGTCTTTCTTCGGATCTTTGGCTGGCTAATTGAACCCATCAATTTGGTGGCTAATGAAGTGGCTGTCGCTGCGCACATCAGCGAATGCAGTGGACCAGTTACCATTTACCATTTAGCAGCCCAAAAAAACTGTCGCCTTACATTTTCAGCTCCAGCGAAATTGCAATGAGGCATGAGGCTGGCCGAAAAAGACGGCCTGCCTCGTGATTGTCGTGATGGTCCGATAACGGCGTATAAAACACAAAATGCCAAGTGCTTCCTGCTCAGCTACCGGCTGGCCATTTAATTAGCAGGTTAATTGCCCATGAGGCGGCGGCGGCGGCGGCAAACTTTGCATCTTGCCACTCGGCAACTCGGCAACTCGGCAACTTCATTAATAATTTTTGTGCATAGACAGCTTCGACTGCAACTGCATCTTCGTCTGCATCTCCGGCTGCATTTGTCATAGACAATAACGTAGACAACGACTCGTTTGGTTGGCTCGCTTGGCTCGCTTGCCTGCCTGCTATCGACGTGGCCAATGACAAATTATATGTTGACAGCAGCGCAACGTCAGCAGTTGCTAAATTTTGACACCGTCTTATCGCCGTCTCCGCGACGCATCTGTAAAATTATTGTGAAACTGACACTGCGTGTGCGGGGGTGTGAGCGAGGAGGGGGCAAAATGGAGTGCCAGACAGATAGTGAGAGCAGTAGCCATATTTCATTGTTATCGCCTGCCATATCTGGCAACAGAGTGAAGGTCTTTAAGTGCCCCCTTTTTGCAAGTAGCTGAAGCTCCTTTCGGGCTGCTCCACATCGATCATCATTGATGGCATTTATATCACGACAGTTGTCCAGTTAAATCCCTTTTGCAGTTAAATCACTGAGCTTGCACTCGCTGATAAGCAATTTTGCAGGCGCGTATAAACATTATATGAGCAGACGTTTTGAGTAAGCATCAGAAAGCGAAGCTTAAAAACTTAATATATATGTGGGAAGCATTTATTTAATATATTCTATACTTATTCCAACATATGTGAAAGCAATTATATGTTTTAAAAACGATTTTAGAGTCTAAATAACTCATAGTTAGCATACAAAAGTTCAACTACATAGAATTTAGGCACTATTTTTATCAAAACTTCATGCCCTAAAGTTTTATTTATTTTATTTATTTCTGCGCCATGTAAATAACAATTTAAATATAATATAGATTTTTATTTATATTTAAAAAAATTGTCGAATGGTTAACTATAAATCTATTAAACACAATTTTTTAGTAGATACAATTCAATCAGATTTTTATTAAACTCAGCAGTTTCTGCTCTCAACTGTCGGAAATTCTGCTTTTCCTCCCTCCACAGATCAAAACTACCACAATTTCTCCTCCATCTCCTCCATTGTCAACTGCCTACCCCAGTGTAGAGTTGGTTTTTGCCCCTTTTGCAGCTAATCCACCACCACATGCGCTCTCCTCAATAGCTTCCACATGCAAGTCTACCGAACACACCCCTCAATTCCCCTGCATTTCCCCTTAAACACCCCTGCCGATTGCCCCTCGAAACGTGTGGAGAGTTGCTCGCCACAGAGAGCGCACGCTCAGAGAGCTTGGCCGAGAGAGACAGACAGAGAGAGAGCGAGAGCGCTGAGAAACGAAAGACTTAAGACACAAACTCGAACTTCGGCTGGCAAAAGAACGAAACGACGAAGTTGCGGCTCTGAGTTTGGCTTGGCGCTTTGGCTTTGGCTTTGGCTTGGGCTTTGGGTGACTCAAGTGGCATGCCTGGCTGCAATACGTTGTGGCCTCAAGCAACGAATTGCATTTGTAATCATGCGGAAATGATCGCGTTGACCTTTCAGCAAGTTGCAAGTCTGTCTGTATTCTGTGTCTCCGTCTCTAGGTCTCTGCCTCTGCCTCTGTGTCTGTGTCTGTGTCTGTGTCTGCATTCCGCGGTTGCAATCTGCGCCAAAGTTATGATGGCTCCAACTGCATGCTCCAACGATGCTCATCTTCAGCATCTTGAGCATCTGCGCTGGCCGCGTTATTTGCATGATGTTGGCGACCTTTTGATCTGCTTTCGGCTTTCAGTCAATACAATTATTGATTTGCCGCAGCTTTTCTACTCTACCCCCCGTGTGCTCCGCATCTTCGCCATTTGCGATCTCTGACGTGTCTGCAATTTTGTATTTGCAATCAACTTGAACTGTGCTGAAAGATTGGCCTTCCAGCTACGTGCCAGGTGTCAGGATCAACGTTGCGTGTCGCCAGCTCACTTCCAAGCTCAAGCTCAAGCTCAGGCCATCTCGATCACAATTAGTCACTCACTCACAAGGGATTAACATACTGACAAACACACACATATCCCGAGCTCAGCACAGATCACTTTATTAAAGATATAAGAGCCTCAGAGTTAAGGCTGCCTGCCAAGCTTTTATATAAATGGCATTTTAATCAAAATTGTCGCCTGCGGTTGTGTATTAATATTGGGCATTATGAAAACAAATTGCATGGACAGCCGCGTTGATGGCCGGCAACAGCGCCAGACAACACAGATGCAGCCAACGGGGCAACAACAACAACAAATTAAATCTGCCTAAATGTTAAACAATTTACACCGAACCGAGGCAGACATCGTCACGTTGCGTTTTTAGCTTTGCCTCGTCGTGCATTAGTCAGCCAGGGTTAACTCCAAGCTGGCTCTGGCTGCACAAATTCGTCTCCATTTTGGTCAAGTTGTCTGGCTAACTGCCCAGCTAGCTGTCCGACTACCTGCTCTTCTCGGCTCTGCTCTGGGCCGGGGCCGGCGCGTCTCTAGTCTAGTTGATTTAATTTCAACGTCACGTCTTGCGTCGTCGTCGTCAGCGTCTGATTTGAATGCTTTTTTCTGTGGAGAACTTCTGAAATTGCATGCGCTGCTCTGACTCGGACTCTGACTCGGACTCTTCAACTGGTCTCAACTGGGAACTGCTTTTCGAGGTCATGGGAAAATCACTTTTCGGCCTGCACAGCATTTTATTTATTCTCATTTTGCATGCAATTTGCAGGCTGCTAAAAGCATTTGAACCTAAATAAATCAAATATTCAATAAAAACATATTTACATTTCTAAGAATATTTATAATTTTCTTGATTTACTGATATAACAAACAAATACGCAAGTTGTTTCAATAACACGATTTGCTGATGCTTCAATTTTAGTAACAAAACCAAATATTTTCAGTATTGAAACTATTTTATTTGCCTCATTAACTTAATATCAATTTTATATTCATTTTAATTGATTTTTATTTTAATGAGATATACATAAATCTTTTTTTTAATTGTTGTGGGGGTTAAAGGAAAATTGTTGTGTAAAAAAAAAAAAAATAGTGCTTAATTGTAGTTGTTTATTTAAATATTTTAATGGGATATGCATCAATCTTTTTCGTAATTCTTGCTTGCGTAAGATTTAAAGAACATTCGCATAAATTGCTCCGTAGTTTTGTCTCAACATCAACCACAAAATCAACTAACCTTTCTAAGCACTTATTAAAATCAAATTTATCTTAAATATATTTTGAAAAGAGGCTCGAGTTGATTTGCAAATAATGCTGGCAATTTTTCAACTCTTTTCGGTTATTATTTCTATGCCGTCGTTTTGGGCAATTTGTTGCTGGTATGCCAAGCAATTGCTCAAGCTCTAATCGCCGGCAATTGAAAGCAAATTGAAATCCATTGAACCTTTCGAAAGCGATTGAGCGCCCACAGCGCTACAAGACAAATTTGGAGCTGTTAGGCGCAATTAGAGGACTTGAGCTAAGACTAAAGCTGTAACTGAAGTTGAAATTGGGACTACAAGAGAGGCTGTGTCGCCAACGCCATTCAATTGGCAAATTGGCCATCGAGTTCCCACACAATTATCGAGCCTCGATAACAATGCGTTTCCTGTTTCCAAAGAATGCCAAAATGAACAGCGATTTTCAAATTAGCTAAACAAATCTGAGCGTGCGAACGTGAGAACTTCAAATGAGAAATGAGAGCTTGGGCTAAAGTGTTAGCTAGATCATCGGCAAGCATCCAGCGCGATGGAGGATAAGGCAGCTAGGATAACATAGCCGTGATAGGAACAATAGATAAATCCGAACATCTGCCGCTGAGAGTTTGTCTTTGTTTGCCAGCAGCTGCCAGAATTGAGCTTTAATAGTGTTATTTGTTATGCTCAGTTATGTACGCTTTGTCGATCGTAAAATCAGCATAAAATTCTAACAATTCTGGTTTTCTCTGTTTTTGTTTAAAAGGTTTTGTAAAACTGTGCTAAAAGTCAAATTAATAAATGCGGGCAATATTTGCAGCTGCGTAAGTTCGAAATTGAGTTAAAAATCAATAAAAAATAAACTAGTTGGCAGGCGCCAGCTGCAAGTGGGCGAGCAGCAGATACCCTGTAAATAAATAGAGTTTAAAGCGCAGGCAGTTTGCGATTTAATGATATAAATGTTTGCAGTAAACTTGTGTTAATATTTTTGTTGGCTACAATAAAGCCAACACAACTCTATTAAACCCTTTGTGAATTAATGGGCAATTACAGGGTACAGTGTGTAAGCGAAATATGCATATGCAAACTCATAAATTCATTCCAAAGCACTTGGCGTTATGGAACTGCATAAAGAATTATTGCCAGCCACGCATGACAGTGTGTCGACTGTGTGTATGTTGTGTGTGTGCCACGGCTGCAATTAAATATCAATTAAAAAATTGCAATGCAAATGCGCACGCACCCCAAAAGAGTAGGAAAACAAAATGGAAACGAAAGACTTAAGACACAAACTTGGCTTCACTGCGTGCTGTTTACCTTCGGAGACCCCTCGCGGCGTATGAGTGTATTTAGGTGTGTATGTTTAGGTGTGTGTGTTTAGGTATGTGTGTGTGTATACTTGCCAATTGCACGCACAAGCACATACTTAAGTGCGGAATTTACGAGTTGTGGCCCACAGACAAAACGACAAACTTTATTAAAAAATTGCGATTTCATTTTCAGTTTTTCAGCGTTTTTCGGTGCCCCGACCGACAGTCGCAAGTTCAAGTCGTTTGTCATTTGCACACCCCGCTGACGCTGACTGCCGACTGCTGACTGCGACTGCGATTTGTTGTGGCATTTGCATAAATGAATGCACCTTTAAATGACTTCTGGCACAGATCAGCTGCAGTCGTCGCTTCGGCCGGGGTAATTAGAATCTATCGCGTATCGCGTAGACTCTTAATTATGTTGAGGAGTGACGGGCATATTAAATGCGCAAAATGGCTTATGTAATTACCAGTTTAATGTTGAATTAAACGAAATTGAGTCATTTGAATCATTCTTCCTCTTTCTATCTCTTGATTTGCTTGTTGCATTCCCCACATTACTCAAGCCATCAAGCATCAAGCATCAAACATCAGTCAGCACTTTTTAGCAAGGCCAAGAATTTGGAAATTAATAGGCAATACTTTTATTAAATATTGACTTGTTTATAAATACTTTATTTACTTAGAATATGTAAAGAATAGTTGTGTGCTTAATTGTAAACTACATTTTTTATAGTTGCATAAATTATATTTTCTATATATATTTATTATGAAATACGTTTGTATTTATTGATTTATTTTATTTCTATTATATTGTAAATTAACTTTCTTGTTCTTCAATCTTAAGAAAAGGTCAACAGTTGATTTCTATATATCATATTGTATAGAATTGTTTTTGAAATTTGTAATAAATACAAAACATCAAATAAATTGAAAAGCAGTTCTTAAATTTCACATAAGTATAATAAACATACCATTTATTAAATCGATATATTTCAATGTCAGTGTCATTATAAATATTTTGCTTGCTTTATTTTGCAAGTACTAAATTTTTGTATATTCATATATTTGAAGTGCTTTTCAACAGCGTTTTCAAGGCAAATTTAATAGTAGTATTTATGGCACATTGTAAAATATGATTATTTGTAAACATAAATGCATGTTTCGTTTATTTATGTTTTTATGTTTTTTTTCTGCACATCTTATCGCAGCATCTTTCGCAGTATTTCCTGCAACGTCGTCGAGCACAGAGCACAGAGTACAAAGCGCAGACCTGGAGTCAGAAGTCGAGTCACGGCGAACGAAATGGCCAAATGGTAGTCGAACTATTTTGCTTTTCTGCTAGTCTATAACTGGTATCTGGCTTGCAGCCTGTGGCCTAAATGGCTGGCAACGTTTTCAACAAGCAAAGCCAAGGATTTTGTTGCGCCTTCGTTGCGAACTGGAACAACAACAACTGCGTCTGCGTTTGCGTCTGCGTCTGCGGCTGTGTCTGCAACTTGCGACTCATGGCAAAGATTTGGCGCCATTGAAATTGCCAGAGTATGCAAAAAAAGAATTGGAGCTGCAACAGCAACGAGTTGCTTGTAGTTTTGTCTTACACGGCCACGCAATGGAACCAAGATCTGTTGTGTTTTGTCGACGGTTTCGTTTTGCTTTTGTTGTTGTTTTCAGGGTCTCTCTCCCTGTCTCTCTCTCTCTCTCGCTCTCGGTCTGTATTTGGTAGTGAAAACGATTTGCCAGTTTGGTGCCAAGTTATGCGTCACCCGTGGTGCAGAGCAGGCGCCACACAGCTGCACAGAGAAATGTCAGCAGCATGCAACAACTAACAGCTAACAGCCAAGAGGCAGAGACTCATCAGCAGCTTTTGAGTTGCAATGCTATGTAAATGCTGCAAATGCTGCAACTGCTGCAAATGTTGCTGTTATTGCAACAGCTGCTTCACTGTCAATGCCAATGCGTTTGTCATGGCCAAGACATTGGCAGCAAACTAACAGCAACAACAGCAACAACAACGTCAACGTTTTCGACAAGCAACAGCAACACAGGACACATTATCAAAAGGCGCCGCATTTGCTTCCGCCATCATTAATAATATGTATAGCTGCAACAGTTGCTGCTGCTTCGGCTGCTGATGTTGCTCTTGTTCTGAATTGACATTGGCTGCGGCATCTGCAGCATCAGCATCAATGAGTGAAAAAAAGAGAGAGAGGGCAGTGGCAGCAACATGTTGCCCAACTCTCGATGGCTGTGGTTGTTGCTGTCATTTTGCAGCGGACTTTTAATTTATTTATGGCCGCACGACAACAACGATGACTTGCATTGAAATGCCGACAATCTGACTGCTAGTCGCTCTCTCACACTGCCTGCCCTTGTTCCTCGTGTCCCTGGTGTCCTGCGTGTGTCCTGGTAGAAGCCAGGCAGTGGGGCCTAAATGGCAATTAAGCAAACAATTTATAGCTTAAATGTTGAATTTAATTAATGTTCGAATTGCACGCAGAAATTAGCAAACACATGTGCGACTTACAACCCGAAACCTTACACTACACTACACTGCACTGCACTACAGTACTTTACTGTGCCACACTTGCCACTTCCCTGTGCCCCTTCTGTTTGCGTCTGTTGAAAGCAAAGGCAGGCAGCGCCAGCAATTTAAATAAAACTTTTGCTTAATTGCATTGCATCTGGAGCTGAAAACGGTTGCATGTTACATGCGGCATGTTGCTGCTGCTGTTGCTGCTGCTGCCGATGCTGCTGCTCTCTCAATCACGTTGCCCAATCCCAGCAATCCCCAAAAGCCGCGCCGAAACTTTCGACTGCCGTTTGTGATTTTGCGCTGATCGTTAATTTAAATTGAACACATTTCGGACATGGACTCAGTCTCAGTCTCCGTCTCAGTCTCTGCCTCAGTGGCAAGTTGCAAGTTGCTGCCTCAGCCTTTAATTGCAACAGCACTCTGGCTGTATCGAATCTCTGCCCCTTTTGAACATGCCACATGAGTTTAGCTGCAGCTAAACGATTTCGTTTAATGCAAGTGCCCATCATTTTTGGCCTTTCCACGTGCTACACACTCCACTCCACTGAGCCGTGCATACCCCACGGACATTTCGGTCATGGCGAACCGGCAATTAAAACCATGCATCTGAATATATGCCTGATTTACCCTTTCCTGTGCTTTGGCTTGCTGCCTAATGAGTTTTTAATTGGCATTCATCCCGAGCTTTTGCTAATTTGTCGATCGTAGCTAAAGAGTTTATCTTTTTTCCCCTCTTCTTCTTCAGCTTGATATCAACGCCAACTTTCTTTCCTTAACGTTTTTGCGAGGCTAAGAAGGAGACGGAGAATGCGTGTAATTGGAGCTGATTGAGCCATCAAGCAGCTGCCATTGGCTCGAAATTTGAGCTACTCCTTTCTAAGCTTCAATTCGCACCTTGTGTGCTGCACCTGTACTTTCCTTCTTTCCTGCCTTTCTGCCTGCTTTCTTGGTTTCCTACCTGTGGCAGCTGGATATACAAGGAGCTGCCACATAAAGCACAAAACGCTGGAACGGTAGCTCTTGGATTGCGGCCACTCGAATTACTAAAAAGCGTTCTCAATTAACATAGCCAATTGAATTAATATCCCGATAAAGCGCTGAATAGACTTCATTGCACATTTTATGTGCCTTTTTTGTTGTACTGTTAATAGCAGCAATTAACTGAAACTAATTTAAATAGACAAAGAGAAATATGCGAATGTAGATGCCTTAAAATGGGGCATAAACTCTGTTACATAGTACAATCATGAAGTAATGTATTTATTATGATTCCATTTCACTTTATGTAAGTACTAATTACTTCATTATTAAGCTTAAACGAATCGTTAAATAATTGATCTATTCTTGAAACTGGAAAGTTCGTCTATAGCAATTAACTAAAACTAATTGAAATGGACAAAGAGAAATGTGTGAACGTAGATGCATTAAAATGGGTTATAAAATATGTAAAAACATCATGGGATATAATGTATTTATTATGATCGCATTTAAATTTATGTAAGAACTAATTATTCCATTATTAATTAAACTATTAATAAATGTTTTTATTTAGTCATCTCCACAAATTATTAGACCTACATAAATCGTTAAATAATTGCTGTATTAATTAAATTAAAAATATTGTTTTACCTAATTACATAATATACATTTTCATGCCAATAAATAGAAATGTAAAACGTCAGTCTATCATTAGAGATCCCTTGAGAATATTTCGCTATTTTCCAAGTTTATAGAGCACTTAATGTCCAGTTTATGTTAAGCAGCTGGTATTGAGTGTAATTGACTATTAATAAATAGATTAAATTAATTATTACACTTGTATTATTACTATGATATTCTGTTCTTTAAGTTTATGGGCGAGTTTAACGCATATATGCAGTGTTTTTAGTCACTGCTTTAATGTTCTAGTTGCTCTAAAAAATGAGTTCATTTTATTGCCTTTTTATCTTAATGTCTAAATATTAAATAAGAATAAACATAAATATATGCTTTAACAGTTCTTTCGACTTCGTTTTAAATATATAAGCTTCTTAAGCTGTTTGTTCCCTTTGCAATTTGAGCTCATAAAACGAATTTCGTTTTCCACCTAAAAATCAACCATAATTTTTGCTAAATTTTTGCATTTTACTGGCTATTTTATGTTGTGTCGTTGTCCGTCGTCCGTCTCGATCGCCCCGTGGCTTTATTCAACTTATTGTGATTTCAATTTCAACCCAACGCGTCTTTCTTGTCCGTCTCTCCATTTGTCCGTCTGGCAGCCTACAGATTGCCAGTGTCTGAGTGCGTTTGCGTGTTCCTCATCATTTGTTTGCAATGAAAATAACACCAACATAAACAACGATCGACAGGCTTTGGCTTTGGCTCTGGCTCGACAAAAGTCGAGTCGCGTCTGTTCCAGTTGCAGGGTCCCTCGAGGTCTTCCAGGGGTCCAGGGCAATTCCAAATGTCGATGTCGACGCGGCATTAAAATGCATAAAACCCGCTGCGTATGCGCTTCCACTACTTCTACTTCCACTTGCCTCTTGGTCAATGGCAGCAACACAAATGCCATTGCAACGGCAAATGGGCAATGGCCAATGGCCATGTCCTGCTCTGTTCCAGGCGCCACACCCTGCTGTGGTCCAGACTCACTCAATGCCAAAACTCGATGTTCAGCTCCGATCGCGGCTCGTAGGCGGCAGCCGCGTGTTGATTTGCTGCGACCCCAAAGGTAAATGGCCTCAGAGTTATGTCAAATGCTGAGACAGTTTTTTAATTGAATTTCTTGCACACACCAAAGCTCTGCAGTTGTGTGAAGTGAAAAGTCAAGTTTATAGCGCTGAGTTTTAAGCAGCTATTTATGCCAGCAGCGAAGCAGAGAAGCTTCTGTAAGTTGGTGGAGGTAATTAAGAATTTAAGTTAAAATTATCTTATAATAAGTAGCAATTTATGATGCAATATGATATAAAAAGAAATATATGAACTTTGATAGCAGCATTTGCAGCATAGTTTATTCACAAAAAATCTAGCAAAAATGTTAAATATATACCTAGATATAAATGTGATTGTCTGATTCAAGCTTTACTTTGCTGTTGTCATTTTTCTAAAAAGTATTGTAGGTCTGATGACAATATGTAATGAGTAAAAAGCTTTTTAAATTAATTTTCTTTCTTTCTTCATTTCATTTCAAATTAATTATAATTAATTAACTTACAACATTACATTTTGTTCAAATCAACTTTAAATACATTTACATACTGCTGTTAGTTTACATATTAGAATACTGCTGTTAATTTGCGTAAGCATAACAGTACTAATCGTTTCGCGCTCTGTTAATAACAGTCAAGCTCTTCTGTTAAGCCATGCATGCAAAAGTGATTTACATCAAGTATACGTTGCGTTCCCAATTTTAAGCACTTGCTTAAAATTCTTGAAATATGCAGGCTGCAGAGATTATAAATCGTATTTAAAATTTCCCATTTAATACTTCAGCACAAAATCGAAGCACTTTTCGAAGCGTTCCTCGTAAAATCCCCACTCATGAAATTGACCAAAAATACTTTACAGTTTATTACGGCTGATTGAAATTTGTGGTGCCCCGTCGAGCCCCAAAAAAGGAATAATAATAAATACAAAAAAAAAAAAAAGAAATTGCACGAAGAGTGGAAATGTATGTTTGATGTGGTTCGCAGGTGTTGAAGCAACTGCATTTTTATGATAAGATAACGCCCCAAATAAGGCGAAACTTTAATGAGCAAAGGGCAGCAACCTGCGGACGCGTTTGCAGCATGTGGCAGCAGCCGTTGCAGCAGCAGTGGGGGGCAGCCAGAATTCGGAGTTCGAGTGCTGCCCGTGGCGAGGCCATAAAGCTTAAAACATGAGACGTAAAACGTTTAAGTGCCGTTGCGATCGCTTGTCAGCAGCAGCAGCAGCATTATATAACCAGACGACGGCTGAACTTCTTCAGATTAAAGACAAATGCATGCCGCAGAAATTTTGCCTGTGGCATTGCAATTTGAGTTGTTGGATCTCTGCAACCGTAAGCTGGGAGCATTGCAAACGCCCACGCTGCAACATTGTTGCTGCTGCTGCAGCCCATTGGTGGCCGATTGAGTTTGCAACTGTGGCTTTGTTTTGCTGCCAATGCCTAGACAAGTGCGTGGGCCAAGTTCCCTGCGCTGTTCCCGAATGTTGCCAGCACACACACAACACACACACACACACACACACAAGGGTCGCCAGCCAGTTGCCGGCGACATCTGCGCCAACAATCTCTAGCCACGACACGAAACAACGTCAACAGCGCTGTTGTCTCTCGCTCTTTATAAGGCAAACGAGCCGACAGCTTCCCGCCTCGCTCCGCGCCAGCTCTTTGTCTGCGGCAACTTCAACTTTGCTGCCAGCTGCGCTGGCTTGTGAAAATGTTCTGTAAATCTGGAGAGGATCAGGCAAGCAGGCAGACTGTTGGGCTGTTGGACTGTTGAGCTGCTTAGCGTTGGGGCGTTGGTTGTTGGTTGCGTGGGCAACTTTGCAGGTGTTCCATAGACTGATGGGAGCCATTAGCAATGCAATTGTTCATAGATATCGCCGGTCTTTGAGTTGCTGTTGCTGTTCTCGATGCTCGCTGCTGGCCACGCCCTCGTGGTTAATTTAAAGGCGCCAACTGACAACAAATTCAAATTAAATGCGTGGCGCGTCACATAAACGTCGCCTTGTGTTTAGCATGTATGCAAATTATGCGCAGCAAACAATCACGACAACAGCGAGCAGCAACAGCAGCAGCGGCAGCAACAACAATGGTGACACATAAAATGCAAGCAAAGGTTGTATTGCCGGTCAGCTATAGCTTCAGCCTCAGCTTCGACTGCGACTGCGACTAGTTGACCACGTTGTCATCGTAGTCGTTGTTGCTGCTGTTGCTGCTGCTGCTGCTGCTGGCCGTTTATAAAGTCAAAGGGGGCAACATGGCGAGTCTTAACTGACAGACAATTACGCTAATGGGACACAAATGGCAAATTAATTAGCTGCGGGGCCAACCACCAGGCATTGTGCTGCAACTGCAACTGCAACTGTTTGCTGTTGCTGTTGCCTGTGCCTCACTCGCTGCCTGTTTGAGCGCATAAATCACCGATGATGGCTGCAGACCCAACACCGCGATAATAGCCAAAAGACTTCGCGCCGCTTTTGGCCAAGCCCGAAGCCACACTGAAGTCCCAGTCGAAGTGAAGTCAAGTCAAGGATCTGCCCATTAGCCATATATCATTGAGGCCTTACACTTGCCACTGCTTTCAGAAATCTAAGCAAAGCTGCTTGCACCTGATAACTGGCTCTAGAGCTTATCTATATTAAATCTTAGTCGGTAATTATAAACAATTTGTATAATTCCTGTTTATAATTGTTACACGATTGCAATGAAACTAACAAAATTGCTAGATAATCAATTGCTTGATATGAGTACTTGAGATCACAAACAACAAAAAATGGCAAGCATTATAATAAATTAATGGAGTGAATGATTTAGAAAAACTGCTAACATGAAAATTGTTGTATAAAGTTTGTCTGATATTTATCTAGTCTGTTTGTCTTTGAACAACTTGGGAGCAAATTCATTAAAAATTGGAATAGAAATTTGAAATATATTTCAATATATATGTTTCTATGGTATTATACATTTATTTGGCAACATTGTCGAAGCTGGAAAATAACTTTCATGCAATAAACTTAACTATATTTTCTTTGTGAATTTAAACATATTTTTTTATTGACAACTATTGGAATAAAAATTGCTTGTAATGCTTGCTATTCCTTGCAATAAAACACGCGATATATATGCCGAAATGTGAGGTATATGAAAAGGTAGTGTATTAATAATAATATATGTCCTATAGCAAAAACGCTGACCACAAAAAAAGAAAATGCCCAAAATGAAAAGAAAAACCTCATTTAGTTATATGAATTAAGCATTGCTGCTTGCGGTAACCACAACCTATTAAAAGCCACTTTAAAATATCGATCGATTTAAATGCGAATATAATGCTAGGGTATAATCAGCTCATTACAAACTAAATGCGGTTGCAGCTCGATGTGATTATAAGTTGCCGAGGAGGCTAATAACAGAGGCTGCGATTTGCGGCCCCCCCTTCAAAAGCGATGTCCTTTGGGCGAAATGACTTTCAAATCATGTTGACAATTGCACGGACACACAACACAATGATGACCATGATGTGCTGCATCGTAATAATGATGATGGACCAGTTAGTCAGCCATGCCAATTGGCTATAATTTAATGCACAGGTGTCGACCGGACGACGAACTGTCGAAACTGTAGAAACTGTCGATCAGGTAATCAGAGCGCACGTAAAATGCAATACATCATCTTGTTTCTTATTGTTGCAGATTTGCAGCAGGTTGCTGCTAATTTTCGTTGCTCGTGGCAGGTTGATTTGCTGTAGTTTTCGGTAGCTGTGTGTGAATATGGCGCCGCCTCTTTGATTATTAAGCGAGCTGCGGGCGCTACAGCATGTAAATTGTATGTAGCAGCAACAACAGCAACAGCAACAACTTGTAGCCGCTGCAGCAACAATAATCTCCATAATTACAAAGCGCAGCGACGACAACAATGCTAACAACAACAGCAGCAGCCACAACAACAGCCATGTGAACAATGGCAACGTTCTTATCGCTTACAACTTGTTTCGATTCCATTGACCAACTATGGATAGGCGGCGAGCCAACTCTTAATTTGGCCAAAAGGCGCATTGTTGCTGCCTACGTTGTTGCTGTTGTGCGCTGGCAAACGAATTGTTTAATTGTCGGCGTATGCGGCGCCATAAATGCGCCACAATGTCCCGACATGGCCAACACACAACCACGCGAGACAATCGTCGCAGACAGAACATAAGAACGTTCCATAATTGCAGCCACAACGACAGCAACAACGACAACGACAAAGACAAAGACTTATTGATGATGCTCGTGAGGCGCGCAACATGTCCAAAGTCTGCGGCTAATGATAGGTCCCGCCACATAAAAGTGAAAAGCAGCAGAGCAACAGCGGAAAGCGGCAACAATTGGTGTGAAATTGGCCTTCGCCGATTTTTGGCGTCCATTGCAATTAGACGCGTTCAGGGCCAAGTTAAGAGGTGTTGTCTGTCTGCCACATCGATGCGCATTTATCAGTGCAAACAAGCGTTAAGCGCTAACGAAATCCGGCCACGAAAAGCCCTTTGGCGGCCAACATGTTCAGCGAGCTAATAAGGATAATTGCATCGCCCCGAACTGGGGCGTTAAGTGACCAAGCACCCGAGTGCGGCGTGCAAAAGCAGCGCAAAATTTGACAAATTGCCATCAGGTTGAACTGGAGTCGACGTGTAAACGGTTGCAGGTGTTTTGAAGGGGCGTGGCCAACAGCAACAAAACCCAAAACACAGACCCCAAACGCTCCAGACCAAGCGGCAGCTAAAGTTGCAGTCCTAAATCCAAGCCGAAGATCAGACAGAGCCTTTGGTCGAGTTTGAATCGCAGTTGCCCAGCGATTTGTATCGCTGTCCAATTAAGGCAGCAACATGTTGCCAGCTCAGCCAAGCCAAAGACTCACTGTCCCAGCCAGAGACACGGAGACACAAAGCCAACGCGATATTGCTAACGAAGCACTGACAATGAGCGCGTTGCGCCGTCAGTTTGACACTCCCGCGAAAAGCGTGTAAACGTACATAACGAATAAAAAAATTCATTACGATTTCGATTTAAGTTGAATAATTATTTATCTAGATAATGCTACTCACTCTCCACTCCACTCCACTTCACTTCACTTCTCTACACCCGCCGCTCGCTCATTCATGCCTTTGCAGCACAGCTTTTGCTGTGATTCATATCAGCGCAATTGCAGGCGTGTCAACGACAAGCAACTGTTGCTGCTGCAGCAACTGTTGTTGCTACCACTAAGCTGACTGGCTGGCTTCCTGGCTGACTGGCCATATGCATAAGGCTGAGCCCCAAACTGAAGCTCAGGCTTGACATAAAACAAATAGACTGTCAGTTTATGTAGCATTTGGAATGACTAAATGTTTCCCCTGATTGCCTTTTTTTGCCTCGACTTGCATTCGATAGGAAATTAGTCAGGCAACTGCAGCCGGCAGTGAAAACTGACAGCCAGCTGGAATTGCTTATTATGCTTAATAATATCGCTTATCGCGGCTATCTATTATATGAGCAATTTATTGCCGCAAGCTCATATCCAGTACACTGATATATTTGTATTATATCAAATGCTTAAGATTTCACTTTATCTTGTTATCTTTTTATTATTAAATGCAAATAAACAAATGCATTTCAAATGTCACTTGTGTACATTTGTTATATTTATTTTAGTGTCGGCTTTCTTTTGTAATTGTTGAGAGTAAATTGTTATTATTTTTAATATATATGAAATTATTATTTTTGTACTCTTTGACAAGTATTTAAAACCAAGATTTGCTAATCGCTTGCTTTGAATCTCTCTGATTTTTCATTTTATCTGAGCTCTGTCTTATTGCATTATTATGTTATTAATCAACTAATTTTTGCATTTGTTTTGCACTAAAAGTCGCTGTTGTCTTTCTAAATATTTCTAAATTTATACAGCTTTTTTCAAGAATTTTCTTCATGATATTCTCATTTTAGTTATCGCTGTTATTCTTGCAACTTAATTGAAATTCCTTTGTTTCTTCGTAGAACATAAAATCACAGCACTACATTATTTATTATTATTATTATTAAACACATCCTAGCAGTTGCGATAAAGTCCTAGATTTATTCCATTTGTCATCTTTTTAAAGCATTTGTATTCAAATTTAACGCATAACTCCTTGACGATAAATTGAATTTTAAATTAGACTACTCGCTGCCTTCCTCCCTCAACTTGTTCCCCATCTTGCGGCATTTCTTCTCCTTCTGTGTCGCCGACATTCTTGCTAATGTAGTCGACTTGGGTGCTGTAGTAATGAGCCTTAATAGATTGCCGCGGCTGATGTAATGGCCATGTGTATGTCATTATATCATGATCTGATTAACATAACTATACTGCCACTGCTGCTGACTGCTGAAAGTCGCCCCCTCACCTCACACATGGCAGGTTCCTCCTTGAGCTGCACCTGCTGTCAGCTGTCAGTTGCCGCCCAACGTCCGTCCGCCATCCCGCCGCCCACCGCCCGCCACGACAATCGTGGGCGTGTCTAGCACTCGCTGCCGCCTGGGCATATTTAGCATATTTCATGCGATCAATTCAATTACAAGACCAGCGCGAGAGAGAGCGAGAGAGAGAGAGAGGGGGAGACATAAAACACACTTGTTCGAGTATCTGCAGATTGCACTCGATACTCGAAATTGGCTGGCTGGCAGCGGAAGCAGCGGCAACGAGGGCGGGGGAATTAAAAATGCGTGAAAGCGACGACGCTATGTTATCGCCCGGCCCAGAGTCGGACGTGGGGAGAGCACCATAAATAAATCAAAGCCTGGGGAGCAGTTCGACTGTGGACCAGTTTCACTTTGAGTGCGGCTCAATTGATAAAAATGCAAAAGCTGCAAGCAACAAAATCAACTCAATGCAACAACTGCAACAAAAACAACAACAACGACAACGACAACTTTGTTAGGCAACGGCAAATTTTAGCCAAGATTTATGTGGCCATAAATGCGATTACAGAGCTCCAGCGAAACGTCAAAAACACAAAAAAAAAAAAAAAAGAAAGAGAAAAAATAATATAAATAAAAGTGAGCGGGGGGCTCGCAAAAGTGAAACAAAACTGCGAGTCCAGTTTGCACTTTACATGGTTTTGTAATTTATTTCTGACGCTTCGATTGCATTCTAATGACAAGTGCAGCAACGACGAAGTCAGCGGCGACAGCGCCAGCGACGCCGACGCCGACGCAGCAGCTAATGCCAATTCTTTGGCATAATTCACAGAAAGTTGCAGTTTCAGCTGCTGTTGCTGGTTGCTGCTGTTGTCGTGTCTGCTGCTGTTGTTGGTTATTGCTTGTTGCTGTTTGCTGTTTGCCACTGGCGGCGTTCACACTTCAAATTGCCAATTTGCATATTTTCGGCATACGTAATGCAACAGTAACAAGCCTAAAATCAAGACCACAACATACCCTGCAATTATATGCATTTAGAGCTTAAGTTTTAAACTTTTAAACAGAATGGTTGCGGGAATTAATGCAAATCAAACTACTGAAAGAACCACATAAATAAACCAATTATTTTTCTCAAAATATGTATGGATAATTTAATTTTTTTTTGTTAAGAAGAAAAAATATTTTTTTAATAAAAATTTTTAATTTTTGTTGTGTTTTTTTAATAAATTAATATTTTTTTTCTTTAAACCATTTTTAAATAGGTTGCAGAGTTTTACTCTTTAAAAGCGGCTTTTATTTTATTTGATCAGATTAGTATTCAAAATAAAAGCTATGCTATAAATTTTATTTATTTCTGATTAATTATAAATTATTATTATTAATTATTAATTTGTTCATTCATTTCCCACCATAAAAACTTAAAATTTGTTGGAAATGAAAAGTAATCTTCAAGTTAAAGTGATGATGTAATTAATGAGTAAGTTGTTAAGTAAATGAATGTATTTGTATAGTTTAATAACTTTATGAGTTGAGCAGCAACCATAGCGCAACGACGCTATGCTACAGAGTATGTGCCACAAAACGTGTGTTGCATAAATCAAGTGTCGAAGCGTTTTCGGCGCGCTTATTATCGCACGCCTGCATCTAGCGCTGGCAATTCATCTCATTCTCATGCACACGCTCAGATTTCGGATGTGGATTTCGATTGGACTTTAAAACAAATATATATGAGTACATGTATATAGCTATGGTTAAGCGATATGTGCATTTGCCATAATTAATTCCATTTGCACATGCAAACATTGCGCATACGCCTCGTAGAGCAACACACGACAAAAACAAAATAAACAAATGCGCAAAAAAGCTGTTGAAATTGAAGTGTTCAGCTGACTTATCGTTTGGGGCGCATTAGACACGCCCACTGGCAAGTGGTGTATGGGTGTTGTTGTTTATATTGGCTTCGCCTGTCTAGCCTGGGAAGCTGTTGATGGCCTGCCTGCCTGGCTGCCTGTTTGTTGACTCCGATGTTGTTGTTGTTGTTGCTGCTGTCGATGCTGTCGATGCTGATGTTGATGTGTTTTGACTTGTGCGCTGATTTACGGCCCAGCGCCTGCCGCGCAGCAATTTGTTTGACTGCCACAATGCAGCACAAGCACTGAGAGTGGAGATGTTGCCAAGGCCAAGCCGTTGCCGCTGCCGCTGCTGCAGTTGTTGCAGGCTCAAATTAACGCGCCAGTCGCCACATAACTTGCCGTACGCATAAAACATGTTAAGTAATCAATTGCTTGCAGTGTAGTGCAGTGCAGCGCTGGCCAAGCCAGGCCAAGTGTTCATTGCCAATGCCAAAGGCAATGTGCGGCCCCAGTTGCCACATTTTTAAGGGCTACCAAACACGTGCAACAACTGCTGTTGCTGCTGTTGCTGCTGCTGCTGCAACTTCAAAGTATCCTGCGGCATAATGCGCTTAATAAACCATGAATCACTGTCCAAGAGCCTGTCAGGCTGTCTCGACTGCGCCGACTGCGCTGACTGCTGTTGTTGCTCTTGTGTCTGGGGGCAGCAACATTGATTTTGTCACGACGCAAACACTTTAAAGCAACAGCAACAATTGCTAAAGTGCGCGCGCTGCGTCCACGTCCAAGTAAATGATGTGCGCATGTGATAAAGGGCCCGCAAACGAGCCACAGACTCCGACTCAGACTCCAACTCCAACTCCAACTCCAATTTTGACTTTAACCCTAGTTGCCAGTCAACTGGCTCGATTGTTGTTGCTTTGCTCTTGTCCTCGTCGTCGGCGTCGCTGTCGCTTGAGTGGCATAAAAAATGGCCTGCACTTGGACTTCAGAGAGAGAGTGAGAGAGAGAGAGAGAGAGAGAGAGATAAAGAGAGAGTGAGTGAATCGGCTGAGAGCGGACCTTCTTTCATTGCTCCATGGGGGCTATCAACATTCTCAGGTGCGCGCCTTTGCGTCAGGCCTCTTTTGTTTTTCGCCAATGGCCACAGCTTCTTCTTTCAGCTGGCCAAAAATTGTTGCCAGTTGCTTGTTTGCTAGCTGCTTGCTTTCTGTATCGACCCTAAGCCCACCATCCGTGCCTAGTTAAGTTGTTAGCTGCCCTCGGGGAGCAAGACCGCAAAAATACTCCCAATTGCAGTTGCACTCGCTGCTCAGTTGATGCTTATGCAAGTTCCCTTTTGGCCAGCCAAACCCGCCATCCAGGCATCATTAATCAGCTCGGGTTCATCAGCGGCAACATGGTTCATTAGCTTTGGTTAGTTGTTGTTGCTGCTGCTGCTGCTGCTGCGGTTGCTGTTGCTGGCGTGCCCATTTGGCGGCCTGCTGTCGACGATTCTAATCATAAGGCACCAGCAGCGGCAACAGTTGTTGCGGTTTGCAGCAGCTCTCGTCTGCCGCAAGTTAATTGGCTAGAAGTTTTGCATAGATGCAACTGCCGACTTGCAACTCCCAAACTGCAAACTGTTACAACTTTGGCGGCATAGCTGCACGTTGCTGTTGCTGTTGCTGCCTCGGCTTATTTGGTAGCAACGTCAGCCGAGGCATTATTAAATCCCGCTGCTCATTGTTGTTGCCTGCCCCTTGTTGTGTGTGTGTGTGTGTCGCCAGTTGACTGTGCCTTATGCATATTTACTCGATGCATGTTGCCCAAGCCCAAGCCCAGAGACTTTGGCAGTGATCTTGTCGTCGCGAGTGCCACGTCTGATTACGCTGACAGTTTCCCGCAGCTTTAACCAGCTACTGTTAGTTGCCACAGCGTGGGAAACTCACAGCTTGGCCCAAAACCAAGCAAACCAAGAACTCTACTGTCGTGTGTGCAACTGACTATGAGAATACCTGCCAATAGATTTTAGAGAACACAATGGCAAACTTGATAAAGAAGCAGCAGAAATCAGTATTCTCTGAAATGCAAATATCTCAGATATGAGAATTATAATTCATTCAAATTAATCTTTATGTTGTGTTTCAATCTTCATATATTTTGTTGTATTAAATTTAATATATTCTATTTTATTAGGTTTTCCCCATTCCACAATAACTGTTTACAAAATTGATTTTTCTTAGAAATCAGAATAAATTTAAGAACAAAGTGATTTTTATTTGCGACCATCTTCATCCTGTAGAATATTTAAAATACAAAGTTACATTCTATACAAATTCAATATTACGTTCTCAATATATTTTTGGCAATATTCTTAATACTTGCAGCACTAAAAAGTATTGTCAATATATTTGGTGTTACTAGCTACTAAATATTCTCTGAGATCGGGGTTTTCGATAGAACGATCAGACAGACCAAAGCCTCGACTGATGCTGATTACAGCCAAAACTTGTTTTGAGATAACACCCATTAACTGTAGCCTTTTACCTTAACGATTACCAACTATGCTAAACGTTATAAGTTTCGCCGCAGAATGCTTAAGGGAGTGCTAAGAGAGCTAATTAAAAGACTCCGGTTAAGTGGCAGGCAACAAAGCAGCAGACAGCAAGAGGCAGCTACGCAGCGTTGACAAATCATGCCAACAAGTCTATCAAAACCTGACGACAATTTGCATCTTGTTGGTCGACTTCACATACATATATAGAATTTATGTTAAACCAGACAGACGACTGACTGGCAACAACTGCTCCTGTTTTGGGGGGCATCTGAAGCTACTGTGCGCAAAACACAAAACAGGATGCATAAAATTTATGAAACAACGACGCCTTTTGCTCACATAATTAAATCAGACAAAGCGCAGCTCATGTAAATCCCGACGACGACGAGTGGAGGCAAAAAGGCTGAGGTGGCTGAGATTGAGAGACTAGTTAGTTGGTCGGCTAGTCGGCAGCTTGACCGGATGCGGCAGACCAGAAATGCAGCTTGACTATTTTTAATTACCTCAGCGAGTTAAAAGCTAAAGGCAACCAACAGCTGCTGTTGCTGCCGCTGCTGCTGACTGGCACTGTAATTGTTATAGTTTGTCAAGTGGGGCGGCCGTCAAAGCGGGAAGCTTCTACTACTCATGTTCGCTGGGCTGCCCCTGCAGCTTGCGAGGCATGCGAATCAATTACAGAGTCTGGCTTCAAGTCCGGCAATCGACGTCGCTGGCGATTAACTGCAATGACTCTACCTCTTCTCTCACTCTCTCTCTTGCTCGCTCTCAATCTGTGTGTGAGCGCTTTCATTAAAGTGCAAATTATGACTTGCCAGTTCCGCCAGGTGTTGGCCTGGCCTATTTGTCTTTAGCCGCAGTTCCCCAGCTTCCACCATCCAGCATCCAGCATCTAGCAGCGCGATGCCGCCCTTTTCTGTGTATAAAGTTATCAACGCCAATCGTCGTCATCCGCTGCAACATTAATTAGCGCTCTTTGCACAAATTTTCAAGCAAATTTATGGCGCCAAGCGCTCAGCGTCGACGTTTTCAACGATTTCTTTTTATTTCAAATTTTACAAGTAAGAAAAATAAAATTATAAAACAAAACGTATGCAAAACGTTAAAAAAACAATTTCAGTGATAATGTCACATGCACAACGTGCAACCTGAGAAACATTTGTACCATCGTTCCTTTATAATACTAAGTAAACAACAGGCTTCAAATCGTTAATTAACTGCACTACACAGCAGTCTTAAGTACACTTGTAACAGCCGATGACCTCCGTGAAGTAAATGTGACAGTCGAGCACCTCATGCACTTTATCCTGCACATTCGACTCGATTTCATTGTAGGCCATGTGCCAGCGACAGTTGCTGGCACGTTTCGCCTTGATCAGGCGACACAGAAACTTCATCAGCTCGTAGACTTCGTCCATTTTGTTGTCGTCCACCAGGTAGCATATGCTCATAAACATCAAGTTGACGTCGGTGGGCTGTGGCACCTCCTCGGTGTTCACCCAGGTAATTATCATAGACTTGAATTCGGGATCCACAACACCGTTTTCCACCAGCGGCTTTGGCGATATCTTGACTATCGGCTCCACCGGCTTGGCTGGCGCCTCCATTGGCACGACTGGGATTGCTTTCGTTTGCTTCAGATGTTGCAGTATGTCGGGATGCATGTGATTGGGCAATTTCTGCACGTAATCGAGCACAATTTGATCGGAGCGACAGGCGCGTTTTATCTCACGCTCCAGCGCCATCTTTGAAGTGGATGGCTGCAGATCGCTGACGCTCAAAGGACTCGTTGCATGACGCGAACCGGGCATTGAAAACATCCGTGGCGATAATGGTGGCGAGCGGGGCGGCGAACGTGTTAGCGGCGACAAAGGCGGCGAGATTGGTGGCGATGGTGGACGCGTCCGTTGTGGTGGTGGCGACGGCGGGCGTCCCGGGGGCGTAAGCGAGGGGGACGATGATCTACTTATGGAGCGCATTCTGCGCCTCATGCGCGGCACTTCTGAAACTTCCATGTTGCCCTTCGGCTTGTCAGCTTTCGATACTTTCAGGTATTCATCCGGAAAATTGAGTATTTCACGACGTAATTCCTCTGGCAGCTGTGCCAGCACTTCCGCATCGAACTGCTCAATTGTAGCAGGAGTCGTTGGTTTTTGAGTGATTGCCTCAAATGTGGATATGAACTGAAAGTCTATTGCCTTCTTGGCAGACGGCACGGGACTGTCTATGATTTGATGACGCTTTTTCTCCTCGACTGTTTTCTCAAATAAGTCGTTGCGCGCAAAAATGCTTGATTCGCCCGTTGGTATGGGTTGAAAGCCCTTGCGCTTTCGGTTTGTTGCCGCATTCATTAGCATTGTGAGCACATTGACATCAGTACGATTTGTTTTAATCTCCACTTCGGGCTCTTTTACAGAAACAGAAACATTTACTGGTTTAGCTAAAGAACAACAACCAAAAACTATTAAATTATCGTTTTACCATAAAATTTAGAATTTGAACATACCCTTTTGTTTCTCAGATATTTTCACAAACATATTCTTGATGACATTCTCCTTTTTCGACTCGACAATATCATCCAACTTGCTTAGATGGATGCCGATGCCACGCAGCTCGTGCGGCGGGAATCCCGACTCCCTCATCATGCGCAGCACATTCGAGGTAATTATCTGAACATCATCAGTGCTCTGCTTCAGAAGCACAGACTTTGTCTGATTGTCGCAGACACCGTGACCCATAAACTTGGACGTTTCTACAGGTGCCTCGGCAGCACGCACCATTAGCTTCAGTGTAATCGATTTAGCTTTGCGCTTAATCTCAGTAAGGCGACTGTGCACCTCTTCGCTCAGCTGATGCAGAAACGTCTCCAGCTCTTCGGTCTTGGCGAAGCGTATGCCATAATTTATCTCCGCGGAGACAGATTTGCGTTGCTATTAGAAAGCATGGGTTGTATTAGTTTTTGAATAATAATTTTGGAGTTTAACCCACCTGCTCATAGACCAGGGGACGTGGATCAATGCCTCGACAATTTTGATAAAGTGTTTGCGCCATCTTTTTGCCCAGCAGCATCTCCAGACGCAGCAATGTAGCCTGCTGCACATCGCCACACGTCTTCATGCCTGCTTGATTGAGTTTATAGGTCATGCTGCTGCCCACGCCGGGCAGTACGTTCAATTCCAAGGTGGCCATATAGTTGGCTGCATCCTCAGTCTCCAACTGATGCTGGCCATTGGGTTTTGCCAGCTTGGTGGCTAGACGAGCCATCAATCTAATAAGTAAACAACAAATGGTTTTCCTTAATGTTCACTAATTAAATAGAATTCAAGTATACTTACTTGTTGTCGCCCACGCCTGCAGAGCAGGGACAATTGGTTGCATCACGCACCTCTTGACGCAGATAAGACACAAATGTACTAACATCCACCTGCAAGTCCTGCAGCAATTCTGTGAGATCAACAAACATTTCATCGCAGCTAACGGCCTCAATGTTGAGTGTGTATCCTGCCACGATGTCGTACAAAGCGTAAGCCACCTGCAATGAATAATTATTGTAAATGTTGATATTCAACTACGTAAACTCTCTTTGGTTACTTATTTTATCTTTATGAAAACAATTCGTAAAGAAACGTAGCCATAATTTAATATTTTTTAAATCAGACTATTTTGCAATATTTTAAAAAAAGCACTCACCTGACGATAGCGCTCAAATTCATATGGTATAGTCTTGAGCTCAGGGCACAGTTTCAGGGCTTGGCCCACAAACATGCCATTGCGGATGCCCTTGGCGCGTGCCTCGTAGCTGCACGAGGCAATCTCCGACAGCGACATCTTCTTCTCAAAGCCGCCGCGCACCTTGTCGGCCAGCACATTGTCGTGTAAATGCTGCTCGAAGCGCCGAGCAAACAACTCCTGCTCCACTTCACGATTGGCCTGCGGATGCACAGGCACATCGCTGGCTCCAGTGCCGCCCTTGGAGTGCGTTACTGCGACTGGCAGGCCACGCAACTCCGGATGGTTTACCAAGCCCACCGAAACAAAAAAGCAATCCATGTCAATGTGCATCACATAGCGTTTGGCAGCAATGGGCATTAAGGACTTTGGCATTCTAACCAGGAATTTCCGCAGCTCTTCGCGCTTCTCGAAGGGTTTGTTCTGGTGTGCCTGGCGCAAGTCACAAACATATTGTTTGAAGCCAGCACCAAGTGTGGCAATGTGATGCAGTCGCGAGTTCTTATAGAACTCGCCAAGGAACGCAGGATCAACAGCAGTTAGAGCGCGGCCAGAGCTATTGCTTGTGGCCACAGACTCGTTGATAATGCTGTTGCCGTTAGTGCTGGTGGTTATATTTTTCTTATCAGGCGATGTGGAAATAGCATGCTGCAGCTCCTTGAGTACGCCAGCCAATTCCTTGTCCACTGCAGCGGTATCTTCGAGAACGGTGGAGTTCTTTTGTTTGCTTTTAGCAAAGTTAATACACGGCTGCGTTGTCTTCTGATTGGTATACAACAGATATGGCTTATAGTCCAGCAGACGTGACTGTTCCACGCAGTCAACCACCCATTGGGCACTTATGATCTTGCTTGTGTCCATTTTGCGCACCTTTACATCTGGCAAATTGGATGCAATGATGAAATCCGTGTGCGAGCGTTCATAGTGATGATAGGTGCCGCCATGGACCATCATAATACGCTTTAGCTCGTCGGCCGATGGGTTCGTTCGACCATTCACAAATATGGAAATGCCATCAAAAATATTTGTTTTGCGAAACGGATCACTGGCGGCGGCAAACTGTTCTTCGAGTTTCGATTTCTTTGCCTCAAAATAACCGCCCTGGCAAACACACGAATTGAAAAACTACTCCAATGGACTTGAGGGACAACATTTCCGTTCACTTACCCAATCTCCAAATCCATTGTCATCATCACGAGTCATGGCTAATCTTAAAGCAGCAGCCAGCTAGCAATTTGACAATTTTTTAAATATTTTAAGCAGCTGGAGAATAGAGATGGACAGACTGACCGCTCCGATAACGATAGAGAGACGTATAGATTATTTAAGACAAACAAGGGTGCCTTATTGAAGTCGGAATATTTTGAAAAACACTGCAGTATATTTTTCAATGCAACTATGGTCACGCTGTTAAGTATTCAGTGTTGGCAAATATCATTTAAAATATTGTTTTGTTAGTTGCTTGCGGCATTTCTTGAGTTTTATTTTTTTAAAATGTGGAAATACGGCCAAAATCAAATGAACCAAGTGCCACAAGGAGGCGGAGGCGGTGGTGGGCCTAACATGATGCCCATGGGTGGTTTCATGCAGGGTGGCGGAGGCATGCACATGTCGCCGCAACAACAGCAGCAGCAACATCAAATGAATATGATGGGCGCCGGTGGTGGACCAGCAGGAGGACCTGGCGGTATGCAAATGAATCCCAATGCAGGCGTTGTTGGTGGCGGTGGACCACCTGGTCTAATGCAAGGCATGGGCATGTCCCCACAACATCAAATGCAACAGCAGCAACAAATGATGCAAGGCGGCGTCGGCATGCCAATGTCGAATATGCCGCAACAGCAAACTAATCCAATGCAACAACAGATGATGGGACCACAGCAAGGAGTGGGCATGGTGCCTCAACAACAACAGCCCAGTTTAGCTCAGCAAAAACAACAACACCAACAGCAGCAGCAGCAACACAATCCTATTGTTGGCGCTGCCGGCGGAGGGGGAGGCAATAACATTATGGTAATTCCTCAACCCAATCCACACAAGGAGATCAATATTGTGCAGCTGTCGCGTCTGGGTCAAGAGACAGTGCAAGACATTGCCTCGCGTTTTCAGGAGGTCTTCTCGGCTCTGAAGAACATACAGCCTACCTCACATCGGGACAATAATACGGAGAAAAAGGTGCAAGAATATTTCCGCACCATTCGCTTGCTTTTCAAGCGAGTGCGAATCATCTATGAGAAGTGCAATGATGCTGGCATGGACTACATGAATGCCGAATCCTTGATACCCTATCGTGATGAACCCGATCCGCGCATTGAGCCGTCCCAATGCGATGAATATCGGAAAGTGCTGCAGGAGAATCAGGAACTAATCGAAACAGTTAAACTGAAAAATCGGCAATTGCGCGAGATTATTGATAGAACACGTATAATTATATGGGAAATTAATACGATGCTGGCCATGCGTCGCTCTTAGTACTATTTTTCAATTTATTCCAAAACTTGTTTATTTATCTGTAATGTAATAAAAGAGAAAAACTCGAATACACTGTTTTTATGCGTTAAGCAACACTGCTAATTTGTTATGCAGTAGAGAGCGAGAAGCAAGTAGTTTGTGTTTGTAAGCGGGCGACAGCGAAAGCATTTTTCTTATTTTTGTGCATACAAGCAGACTATCAAAAACTAAATTTCAATTGGAAAAGAGATTGAACAAAAGAAAACAGCAACATCATGGCGAAAATGGCATTTCAGCATCAGGCCGGCACGGCAATGGAATGTTTAAGCGTAAGTAGTAAATTTCATACACATACACAGGTGGCAACAGCGTTCTTCCTGTGGGTAGGTGTGTGCGTGCGCGTGTATGTGAATGAATCGCGTACGTGAAATTGGGTCGACGACAGTCATAGAAATTTGACATAAACAAAACTTTCACGCTACCAATCAGCCAGACACTCTAATATTAGTTATTGTGATACTCACGTTCTGTTTTTGCTCGCTAGATTCCCATTACACTGCACAAGGAGCAGGATTACGACCAGGAGGGTCGAGAAATTCTCAAGTGTGGCTTTAAAATCGGCGGTGGCATTGATCAGGATTACAAGAAGAGTCCACAAGGCTACACCGATTATGTGAGTACTTTACTGGGGAAAACGATAATTTGATTAATATATTGTATTAAGTGTAACATAATACAATTTAATATTGATAAACAAACATAATATTTAAATTGCTTAGAAAAGTTCTTAATGTTGTTGTTTTTACACCCCAATAGAAACAATTTAATTTTTTAATTAAGTGAGCATACATCAACTAATCTGTATACCCCTTGATCTAGGGTATCTATGTGACGGAGGTTCATGAGGGCAGTCCAGCTGCTCGTGCTGGACTTCGCATCCACGACAAGATACTGCAATGTAATGGCTATGACTTTACAATGGTCACCCACAAAAAGGCTGTGAGCTACATCAGGAAAAACCCCATACTCAATATGCTTGTGGCACGCAAAGGTGTCACATCCACATAATTCATAATTCGAATCTGGAGCATTCAAGCGGTATATGAACCAACTATCTAATACTTCTTCCACTGCCTCCACATAGCTAAGGATCTCTCTCTATCAATCTCTTACCCGTTCTTATGGCCACTATGCGAATATGTATTGATTATTTAGTTACCATATAAGCATTTACATTTAACACTTTACCCTAAAACATAATGCATATCGTGCACTCATAATAGAAGATCGAAATATTAGATATGTGAATGTAGCATGTAGTGAAAGCTTCTTGTTAGATTGATTTACTTTGGAATTGATTCAAGTTCTAGGTTATTATTATACATAACAAAAACAGATACTCCATAAATTGCCAAAACTTAACAAAACAAAAGCCAATCAATTGAAGCATTTCAAAGTGTATGAATCAGATTTCTCATTGTACATTCTCAAAAAGCAATTACATATAGAGCGTACAACTCATTGTAGTTTCCCTCCACACTTTTGTGAACAATTTTGTACTTTTATAAACGTGTCAGATACAGATACAAATTACACGCCCTATACAATCTACAATCAGCAGCATTCCAAAAACAAAACGCAAAGTTGTTGAAAACTAAATAGTACATAATTGTGATAAAATGCCGTAACTTGTGCAGATGTGTTTTTTTTTATAAATATGTATAAATACACTTTTTTTAAGTAATTTTAAAATCAGTTTTTAAATGTTAAATTGCATTGAATAAAAATGTTTGCCTCTAAAAAAGCAGAGAATTGTTTTCACATATTGTTAAATAACTTGATTGCTGACAATCGAAAATGTAAGCAAAAGGTAGAAACCGTATATATATATGATTTGTATATATACTTTATATATACACTCACTGCAAAGTGACTAAAGTGATGCCCCTCTCTTTGTCCATTAATAAAGCTGAGCAGCAAATATACAGATTTTCGTGACCATAATTTATAAGTCGCCAAACTTGCAATTAATTTGAACGCGCATGTGTCCTGAATATTTTATGGCAATCACATAATAAATGTGTGACAGCATCTTCCCTCAGCGCGATCTGAGTCGCTTTTATGGCTACCGGGTAACTCATAGTCGACTACAGAGGTCTTGGTTACTTGTTGAGTCGACCTTGACCTTGTGACCGCATTCCGATTAAAGACTCACGAGATACAAGTGCAGCTTGTTGGTGCATTTTAATTACAAAGTACTTTTTGGGTTTGACATACACACAGTTATGGTAACATACATATATATCGACAATACATTAATTAATTTTGTAACACTGCACTTTCAAATTGACAAAAATAAGAGAAATTTACATAACTAGTTTTACGCAAGCATTTAGCTAATTAGAATACATAAATAAACATTATGATATTTCGGAGTTGGTGGAGGAACTTGCAGAAAGACACACACAGATTTGGAGGAAAAGGTGGCACGTGTACAGAGAGGCGTTGGAGGAGGAGCAGGTGGGAGGCAAGATGACACCAGAGAGTTTACTACAAGCTACTATTTGTTGGCATAACCATTCGGATTCTGACTCTGCCAGCGCCACGTGTCCTCGCACATCTTATCAATGCCGCGCGTTGCCTTCCAGCCCAGCGCACGTTCCGCCAGCTGGGCGTCCGCAAAACAGGTGGCCACATCGCCAGAGCGGCGATCGACAAGCTTATAGTTGACCGTCTTGCCGGAGGCACGCTCAAATGCGTGCACCAACTCCAGCACTGAGCAGCCAGAGCCACTACCCAAATTGTAGGCAAAGAAACCCGTTTCGGCAATGTTGCGCAACTTGTCCAAGGCCTTGACATGACCCTCGGCCAAGTCCACGATGTGTATGTAGTCTCGTACACCAGTGCCGTCCTTTGTGGGGAAATCGCTGCCATAAACGCTGAGGCATGGACGACGTCCGACTGCCACCTGGGCAATGTAGGGCATCAAATTGTTGGGCTCGCCGTTGGGATCTTCGCCAATGCGACCGCTGATGTGTGCGCCAACGGGATTAAAGTAACGCAGCGAGACCACAGCCCATCGCTAAAAAGAGAGCCAAGTGGTTAGTGAGGATCACAATTATAACATCATTTCAGTAAAAAAACTTAAGATCATAATTATTAACAATGATCTATATTTATCTCCACTCAAAAAACACTTCGATTATTGTCTGAATGAAGCACTCACCTTGTCCGATTTACACAGATCCTTGAGAATCTCCTCTGTAAAATATTTGGTTTTGCCGTACGGCGATGTGCAGTTGCCCGTGGGATGCTCTTCGGTGACGGGCAGAAACTTGGGCTCACCGTAGACAGTGGCACTGGAGCTGTAGACGAATTTGAAGACATTGTTGTCGGCCATGGCTTCGAGCAGTACATTGGTGCCGGTCATGTTGTTGTGATAGTATTGCAAGGGAATGCGACAGGATTCGCCAACAGCCTTCAAGGCGGCAAAGTGAGCGACCATATCGATTTTGTGCTGCAATGACAAAAGTGCAAGGGCAGCTCAAGTTTAGTAAACAATCATAAAATGTGAGATTATAGTCGTCGTTGCCGATGTTGAGTGCAACGTCAATGTTGCCAGCACAACAAGTTATGTGACTGAGGTCACGTTGAATGGGAAGCAGCTGAGTAAACAAGCTGATAGCGTGAAAGCTATTCCGATAAGAAAGATGGAAAATGTGCCACGAAGAAAATGTATCTAATTGGGCCACGCAATACATAATGTGTACTTAATGCTGACTTTGTTACCTCCTGAAACACTGAGCGCACTTGCTCGCGATCCGTGATGTCCACGCGATAGAAGTTGACTTTTTTCCCGGTGATCTCCTGCACACGACTCAGCGCCTCGGGCAGCTTAGCGGCGCCTCCGCTGTACGCATTGCAGAGATTGTCCACACAGATGACATTGTAGCCAGCGTTAAGCATCTCCAGCACGGTGTGTGAGCCAATGTAGCCGGCGCCGCCAGTGACCAGGACAGTGGGTGGTGCCATCGTGATGAAAACTGTGTGTGCTTCAAACGTCGATTCGATATTCTTGATTGGGTGCGCTGCAAATGTGGCTGGAAAGTGAAAATTGGGCCAACTCAAGCGAAATTCTAATTGACGTCACCAAAAATTCGCTCCACACACACAGGCACGCACACATACACATTTACAAGTGGGAAGAATTCTTGTTAACGGTGCTTGCCAGCGTGTGCATGTGAGTGTGTGTGTTTGTATACTCACCTCAGTACCCAATGATTACTTGGCTAATTGTCTGTCAGTCTGTTTGTCTGCTGAATCACACGTTGTTGCTGCTGCTGATGCTGTCGTCTACCCTTGAAATTGAATTGTTTGTTAATACACATACACTTTTATTTTTGGCGGAGACTCATTAGTTTAGCTGCTTTGCTTAAAAAGATCGCTGACCTCTCTCCTTCTCTCTCACTGTGATGAGCGCTTCTTCAGTTATGTGTGTTATTAACGTAACTCGTTTCTTGCACTTTGCGCGTTTGTTCATTCATTCATTTGCCGATTTTCTGTTGTATTTTGTTTTATTTGTACGTCTGTTTGGCTGGGCAGTTTGCACGCAACTGATTGCTGGCGTAGTGCTCAACGCTTTTAACTTGTGCTTCCGCTCCGCTCCGCGTCCACATACAATCAAACATACATACATAACATCTAGTATGTAAGTATGCGGGGTCTTATCAATTTGGTGTGTTTTATCACTGCTAGCTAGTTGCTGCTGCAATCGTTTTGCTTATGTATATCTGCCTTTGTACATGCTTATCAAATGGGCTCATTTCTGCCACCACAGCAAAACTTAGTTCTTCGCTTGCTCCGTAGATTCTGCTGCCGCCACTGCCTCTCTTCTCTTCTCTCTTCTGACTGGCTATTATCAGCAAAAAAGTAAACAATTATGACGTTGGCGTTGCCAGACCAGCCACACACAACAATTGATAAGTGTGTGTTATCGATACATTGCGATAGTGGTCATACACTCCGATAGTGCGATAGACAGCTACGCAAGCAGCAAGCAAAGAAAATATGTATTAAAATTACTATCTTATTTTTTGAATTTAAAAATACTTGTAAATTAGTCAGAAAGTTAGTCAAACCAGCCAGCACGTAAACTATGGCATCCGCAACGGTAAGAAATGTATGTATGCCACACACGTATTACTAAAACGCTCAGCAGATTGGGTCTGCCACCAAGTACCAAAACAACGTTGCAAGTTAACATAAATAATTTGCATGCAATAGCCTGTGTAAAGTTTATCACTTTATTAATATGATTTAATTGGTTTGAACAGGTGCCATTATTAGACGATGATACGATCCCATTTGGTGAGGAAGATGAAATGCGTGATCCCAGCCAAGCCGGCCAGAAATACACGTAAGCAATTCAAGGTTTCCCGATATGTTGTAATATGTTTGTTGTTAACTAAAGAATCTATTTGACAGGCACCCTTATGTCACCTTCTTCCATTTATTCTTTCGCGTCGCATCCATTGTGATCTATATGTTCTGCGGCTGGTTCAGTGATTCCTTCATTACTTCATTTGTTTTCGTTGTACTTTTTCTGTCCGCCGATTTCTGGACTGTGAAGAATATCTCCGGCAGACTTCTAGTTGGCCTCCGTTGGTGGAATTATGTCGATGACGATGGCAAATCCCATTGGGTCTTCGAGTCAAAGAACGTGAGTCACTTACAATTTATATGCGTGCACGATTTAACCGATGATAAATGTAACAAATATAGTCTCCATCCTATCAGGGTCGCGTCAATAAACATGAGCAGCGTATCTTCTGGCTTGGACTCATACTTTGCCCACTCTTCTGGGGCCTCTTTTTTTTGATGGCACTCTTTGGCCTCAAGTTCAAGTGGCTACTATTAGTCATGATTGCCATAGCCCTAAATGCGGCTAATCTCTACGGTTATGTTAAGTGCAACTATGGCGCCAGCAAGGATTTGAATAGCGCCGCTACAGATTTTGTAAAGACACAGCTTTTTAAGAACGCCGTTGACATGATGACCAAGCCCAGTGCAGGCGCTCCACCGACGAATGTCCGCCCAACGGGCGTTGTGTAAATACTGCGAATGCACAGTTAACTTGCCAATAACACTATTTTGCGGCGCATTCCAAAGAGTATTTAGTTTTTATGCAAATGTAACTGTGGCCTATGTTTCTGTATCTGTATCATATGTAATTTTTAATTTAGCATTAATTTTTCTTACATTTACGCTGCTTTGTATTGATTTAAAATATACATATGTACTGGTAAGCTGGTAGTTTTAATTAAATTTGTTATAATAATAATTTTGATTTCTTATTTAAATATTAAAATTTATACTGGAAGACAACTTGCAAGCGACATGTTTAATTTCCTAAATTACGCAGAGATATTTAAAAATTGCAGAAACTTACTAATTAAATGTCGATTCATTTAAAATTTATAAAATAAATCAAATAGCGAATAGGAAGAGAGTATATAATGCTGTTTACGGTCACACTGATGTAATGTAATAAAGTGTCTAGTATTTTCAGCATATTTATCGACATATCGAATTTCAGCCACGCTAGATACAGCAGACTATTATTGTCTTCAATCTTAATTTGTCTACGGAGGCGTACGTCACTTCTCAAACTTGTGTAATAAAATCAGAAATTAATTCTAACGCTAAATCAGAAGAGAAATTAACAATTTGATTTAATAACGCTTAGAGTTTATAGTAAATTCAAAAAAAGGTGGGTGCAGAGTAAATACATATTTCTTCGATACAAACTACGTTGGCCAAACTGTATTGATTTTTAACTGCTTGGTCGCCGGCACCTAGCGGCCTTAGAAACACAGGGTGCTCCGTGTAAGCCAGCCGCAGTAATATATAATAGCAAATTAATAATAGAAATTACAACTATAGCGGAGTGTGAGTTTTGTATTTATGTGATTTGTTTTGTTAAGCATAATGCGTGGACGCGGCGGATATATTCCACGTGGAGGTGGCTATGCATCAATGCGAGGTGGTGGCGGCGGTGGCTACTACAACAATCGTAACTCCAGCAATTACGTGAATACGCGAACTCAAGGCAACTATCGTCCTAACAACGGACGCTACGAGAACAACTATCAAAATAATCGCTACAGTGGAGGAAGTGGTGGAGGCGGTGGCGGTGGCGGTTCCAATAATGAGCACTATGATAATCGCAATCGCGACAAGTTCAATCATCATAATACAAGCACTGGCGGACGCTATGACTCCGGCTCTAGTCACAAGCGCAGCTATGTGAGTGTGCAATTTATATATACATATATACGTATATATATTTGGTTTTATTTATAATTCGACCCTGCCACTTGTAGGATACGTCGCGGGATCGGAATGATGACCGCAAACGGCCCCGTCAAGACGTAAGTTCCTTTTTTTAGAATGAAGCATATGAAAAATATGTATGTTATATATTTTATACGATGTAAAGAGAACCGCGGCCAATGTCTGTGTGATTTTAATGAGTTTCCAAATATTTATAGCACTATTTTGTGAAGGTTTAACGCCGGAGTCTAGAGATTATAATGGAATTGCCGCTCAAAGTTGCGAGATAAGAGCAATTTGAGAACTGCACATTATATGAATAATATAGCAAAGATTTTGCCACTGCGATTGATTTTGATATTCCAAAAGAAAGAGATTTCCACAGAGAAAATGAGAAATTGAAGAGCGGTCTGCTGCAGGCTACGATTAATCTTAAATCTTGAATCTTGAAATGGTTAAAAACATTATGTGTCTCTAATGTTGTATTACTTGTAAATGCCTGTATGCATCAACAGACAGTTTCTTCCTTCCGGCAACAGCAGATATCTGTAGATATAAATCATAAATCCATGAATATTCGTCTAGATGCATAGAGAATATGTAAATTTATATAAAATCAAATTTATCTAAAAATAGCTCAAATGTCGTAAGGTTTGTTCATCATGCTATTTCTACTACCACACACACTTACTCCAGGATAACGATTATATTGCATTCGAGATAACCCCGTTTATATAACTATACGAATATATATAGTAACATATATATATATATATATATATATATATATAGCAATTCTTTATCATCCACCAAAATAATATACACTATATATCTCTGGTATATATGTATATCTACCTATTCGAGTATCAAATCAAAATCCAAAACAAAAACACTCCTTCCTACTCATCAATCGTCATAGGACTATCGTCGCACGTCCTCGTCAAATGATCACAACGATCGCCCATCATCATCATCGCAGAATATGGGCTCATCATCGTCCAGTTACCATCCGCGCAGCAGCACTGGCGGCAGTGGCGGTGGCGGTGGTGGAAGCTCAAGTTCGTATCGGCCACGGGATGATTCGGGCAGTCAGCGGCATCAACGCGACTCCTCAATGGGTCCGCCAAAGCGACCGCTTTTGCGCAGCGTTGCTGGCAGCAATTATATATCTCGACCGCGAGGCTCATTGGCCATACGCGGCGGGATGATACGCAGCAACATGCGGGGCATAGGCACCATGAGGATTGTACGTCCACGCATCAATGAATCCAACGATTTGCGCACCATGCGCCGCCAGCTGCTTTATGCTCAGCAAAAAGATCGCGCACGCTTGCTCAAGATACAACAACTGAAAAGGTAATTAAACAAACAAGTTAAAACAAATAAACAAACAAATCAAAAACAATACAATCTATCCAAAACCAAAAGTTTAAACCAAATTCAATCAGATCAAATCAGCATAAGAGAGTAAACGTCAAATTCTGTGTACTATAATGCTGCTAAAATAGTGAGCAGCAATGATAAAGTGCTGCGATATATCAACAGATTGTAAACTATAAACTAATCAATCACTACTATTTGTTGGAGAATATGTGAGCGTGATATGAACACAATATATTTATATTTATAATTATATTTATATGCCATCAAGTGTTATGAACAATTATTGGCTAAATTCACAAATTAATGTGAAGGTGTTTTTTTAAAAAGAAAACCAAATAGATTGAGAGACAGAGGGAAACTTCGTAATATAATTAATATATATAATGTAATCTTAAAACCAATGACACCATGACACTATGACAAATCAAAGTAATCATTATCTTCCATCTTAATATACAATGTGTACTTATCACAAACAATATTTGCATTTGCGCCTCCCTCCCCCCCAACAATTTGATTCACATCACTCAAAACCAAATCGAAATCGCAAACGATATCGATTGATAGCTCGTTGCGGCGTCAACGCCAGGGAGGGAACAGTAGCGGTCACTCGAGCGATGACAATGATGACTCTGATAATAAGGATGGCGATCCTGATAAAAACAAGAAGAAGAAGATCAAAGACGATGATGAAGGCAACGAAGATGACGATGAAGACGACAACGATGTCAACGACGAGAAAGATGCTGACGATGCAGATGGGCAGAAGAAGCGCGAATCGACTAAAAAGTCGTCGCTAAACAAGAAACGTAGTACCAAAACATCATCCAATGATGATGCGGAGTGCAAGTCCAGTGAGGATAAGGGCGACGATGACGAGGAGCACGAGCATGGTGCTGGCAATGAGGCGGAGAAAAAGAGTGCCGGCGATGAGGAAGATGAGGAAGACAAGGGCGATGATGCGGGCGACGGTGTTGATAAACCCAAAGAGAAGAGCAAATCGTCGAGTACAGCCGAAAAGTCGACAAGTAAAAAGAAGAGAGATAAAGATGGCGATGACAAAGAGTCCAAGTCAAAGAAATCGTCGAGCAAAAAGGAGCGTTCATCGCGCAAGGAAAAGGACGACACCGATGAAGAGCGCAAGGAGCGCCGCACTAACTCCCGACATCGTGACGAGGATCACAACAATCTGCGCAAGCGCACGTTCATCAAACTAACCTGCGTGCACTGTCGCATCAAGTGCGTGACCTTCAAGGTACGTTGTGAATACGTTCATTACGAACAAAAATTCAATTAATTCGATTACTTTCTGTACTTGCACCAGGAATACAATTATCATCTTAACTCGCGCACACACAAGAATTCAATGCGCACGGTGGCATTGCGGCAACGTGCCGACTTGCAACGCATGCGCGCCCGTCAACGGACCACACAACGGGAGATTGAGGAGAACAGCAAAGAGGAGTATGAGTCGCGGTATTGCCGCCTTTGTCGTTTGGCCTATCGTCAGCCAAAGAATCTGCATCAGGCATCGGAACATCACAAGACCATTAAGAAGTTCTTGATGCCCTACTGCGGCTCCTGTCATTTGGCCTTTAAGAATGCCATGCTGTATGAGAACCATCGCTGTTCCTTGGAGCATATTCGCGTAAGATACAAGAGAAAATTTATATATTTTACTGGTTTACTAATTAATTTTTTACAGAACAAGGCACGCAATGATGAGTCTGGATCGGAGGATAGCGTCGACGAGCGTGAGATAGATTTGAATAAATTCCTTACCGTTGATTCGGTGGGCGAGATCGATGATGATATCATGGATGCCGATGTAGATGCCATGGTGCTTGAGGCTGAGACCGCTCAAAAGAGCACAGATGAGGAGACACGCAAACGCGGCCTCATTGGCATGGACTTTATCAAGTCTGTGGAAACATTCTTCTGTGAATTGTGCAATCATTACTCCCAAAGGCAGGGCGATGTCACCTTGGAAGAATATATCAAGAAGCATTGTCTTCAACACTCACATGTGAAGAACTTTTTGCGTCATAAGGAGGAGACTGAGAAAAAGTGCAAGTCCGAAGCGGGCGATGAGGATGTGGAGGAGTCGAAAGATATAGACGAGGCTGAGGCAGATGAAGACATTGAAATGGATGACAAAGAAGACGATGAAGACTACGAAGTTGAAGAAGATGCAGAAACTCATGATGATGAGGCCCTCTGGGAGGATGTGGACAAAGATCTCGGTGATCTTTTGGCCGAAGTGGAACCGCTGGGTCATGAGCAAGAGGAGGATGAAGATGAATCCGTGTTGAATATTGACATTGAAAGGTCAGTAGCAAACATTAAAAACTATTTTCTATACTAACTATATAATACAACTAATAAATTACGTTTTTCCATATATTTGCAGTGAGAAGAATAAGGCCAACAAGGATGATACCAATGGGAACTCTGATGAGGGAAAAAAAGAAACTAAGGGATCACCCATCAAGTCCCCAGATAAGAAAGTTACTACAAGCAAGGCTGATTCAATTGCTAGCGGTAAACAAGCGTCGCCAGCGGCGGCCATGAAAGCAACGCCCAAGGCAACCAGCAGTGCGGGCAAGGCCAATCGACCCGGCCCGGCATCAACAAAACGCCATGTTTTGGTCAGCTTGAAACGCACCTCGGCAGCAGAGATTAAGGGGGCTAGCAAACCGGCAGCAGACACAAAATGACCCCGAACTGCAGCAGATAATCACTAATTATTTAACGAAACTTTTGTATTGTAATATATACGTTTGAAAGCCATACGATTTTTCTATATACATGCATCAAAGTTGGAAGAAATATTCAACTGAATGAAGTTTTGAGCAAACAAAATTACTCATTAACTATATCATGTAAAGCATTTAATAGTATGTAGCTTGGGACCGTTATCATTAAAAAATATTTTTCATTTATATATTCTACTTTTTGCTCAAATATAATTATTACGATTTTAAAAAATCCTTTATTATTTATCATGGTGATTGTCTAAAATCCTAATGCACGTATATGCATTGGTGGCCCAAGACGGTGCTCTCAAACTCAATTCGAAGTCCGTATTTTTGTACTAAATAAAAATTCCAAAATTTATTAACAAATAAAAATTGTCATTTACATATATATTGTGCGGGCGAATAAACAAATTAAAAAAAAAGTTATAATCGAAAATCTAAGAAAAATAATACCGTTTACGGTCACACTGATGTGATGTAATAAAATGCTTGGTATTTTCAGTATATTACCGACTTCACACATTCAATTTTACAATTCGAGGTTCGGTCACGCTATACCTTCCCTACCTTTGTCAAAAATTTTCGTTTGCCTATCAAAACGAATGTTAGTTCTATATAGTGTGTGACAAAATAAGGCACTTTTTACGGCATTAGAACATTTTGACTATTTAATCTGTAGTGTTTATAATAATTTCAAGAAAAGGTGGGTGTAGTGTAGATAAATATTAATTTCGAAATAAACAACGTTGGCAAAACTGTATTGATTTGTAACTGCTTGGTCGCCGGCACCTTGCGTCTTAAGGAATACAGGGTGCTCCGTGCCAATAATATATAATTGGAAATTGATAATGGAAATTGCAACTATTGAGGAGTGTGAGTTTTCTATTTATGTGATTTGTTTTGTTAAGCATAATGCGTGGACGCGGCGGATATATTCCACGTGGAGGTGGCTATGCATCAATGCGAGGTGGTGGCGGCGGTGGCTACTACAACAATCGTAACTCCAGCAATTACGTGAATACGCGAACTCAAGGCAACTATCGTCCTAACAACGGACGCTACGAGAACAACTATCAAAATAATCGCTACAGTGGAGGAAGTGGTGGAGGCGGCAGCGGTGGCGGTTCCAATAATGAACACTATGATAATCGCAATCGCGACAAGTTCAATCATCATAATACAAGTACTGGCGGACGCTATGACTCCGGCTCTAGTCACAAGCGCAGCTATGTGAGTGTGCAATTTATATATACATATTTATTATTAGGTTTTATTTATAATTCGACCCTGCCACTTGTAGGATACGTCGCGGGATCGGAATGATGACCGCAAACGGCCCCGTCAAGACGTAAGTTCCTTTTTTAGAATGAAGCATATGAAAAATATGTATGTTATATATTTTATACGATGTAAAGAGAACCGCGGCCAATGTCTGTGTGATTTTAATGAGTTTCCAAATATTTATAGCACTATTTTGTGAAGGTTTAACGCCGGAGTCTAGAGATTATAATGGAATTGCCGCTCAAAGTTGCGAGATAAGAGCAATTTGAGAACTGCACATTATATGAATAATATAGCAAAGATTTTGCCACTGCGATTGATTTTGATATTCCAAAAGAAAGAGATTTCCACAGAGAAAATGAGAAATTGAAGAGCGGTCTGGTGCAGGCTACGATCAATCTTAAATCTTGAATCTTGAAATGGTTAAAAACATTGTGTGTCTCTAATGTTGTATTACTTGTAAATGCCTGTATGCATCAACAGACAGTTTCTTCCTTCCGACAACAGCAGATATCTGTAGATATAAATCATAAATCCATGAATATTCGTCTAGATGCATAGAGAATATGTAAATTTATATCAAATCAAATTTATCTAAAAATAGCTCAAATGTCGTAAGGTTTGTTCATCATGCTATTACTACTACCACACACACTTACTCCAGGACAACGATTATATTGCATTTGAGATAACCCCGTTTATATAACTATACAATTCTTTATCATCCACCAAAATAATATACACTATATATCTCTGGTATATATGTATATCTACCTATTCGAGTATCAAATCAAAATCCAAAACAAAAACACTCTCCTACTCATCAATCGTCATAGGATTATCGTCGCACGTCCTCGTCAAATGATCACAACGATCGCCCATCGTCATCATCGCAGAATATGGGCTCATCATCGTCCAGTTACCATCCACGCGGCAGCACTGGCGGCAGTGGCGGTGGCGGTGTTGGTAGCTCAAGTTCGTATCGGCCACGGGATGATTCGGGAAGTCAGCGGCATCAACGCGACTCCTCAATGGGTCCGCCAAAGCGACCGCTTTTGCGCAGCGTTGCTGGCAGCAATTATATATCTCGACCGCGAGGCTCATTGGCCATACGCGGCGGGATGATACGCAGCAACATGCGGGGCATAGGCACCATGAGGATTGTACGTCCACGCATCAATGAATCCAACGACTTGCGCACCATGCGCCGCCAGCTGCTTTATGCTCAACAAAAAGATCGCGCACGCTTGCTCAAGATACAACAACTGAAAAGGTAATTAAACAAACCATTTAAAAAAAAATAAACAAACAAATTAAAAACAAAACAATCAATCCAAAACCAAAAGTTTAAACCAAATTCAATCAGATCAAATCAGAATAAGAGAGTAAAAGTCAAATTCTGTGTACTGTAAAGCTGCTAAAATAGTCAGCAGGCAATGAAAAAGTGCTGCGATATATCAACAGATTATAAACTATAAACTAATCAACCACTACTATTTGTTGGAGAATATGTGAGCGTGATATGAACACAATATATTTATAATTATATTTATATGCCATCAAGTGTAATGCATAATTATTGGCTAAATTCACAAATTAATGTGAAGGTGTTTTTTTAAAAAGAAAACCAAATAGATTGAGAAACAGAGGGAAACTTCGTAATATAATTAATATATATATAATGTAATCTTAAAGCCAACGACACCATGATACTATGACAAATCAAAGTAATTATTAGCTTCCATCTTAATATACAATGTGTACTTATCACAAACCATATTTGCATTTGCGCCTCCCTCCCCCCAACAATTTGATTCACATCGCTCAAAACCAAATCGAAATCACAAACGATATCGATTGATAGCTCGTTGCGACGTCAACGCCAGGGAGGGAACAGTAGCGGTCACTCGAGCGATGACAATGATGACTCTGATAACAAGGATGGCGATCCTGATAAAAACAAGAAGAAGAAGATCAAAGACGATGATGAAGGCAACGAAGATGACGATGAAGACGACAACGATGTCAACGACGAGAAAGATGCTGACGATGGAGATGGGCAGAAGAAGAGCGAATCGACTAAAAAGTCGTCGCTAAGCAAGAAACGTAGTACCAAAACATCATCCAATGATGATGCAGAGGGCAAGTCCAGTGAGGAAAAGGGCGACGATGACGAGGAGCACGAGCATGGTGCTGGCAATGAGGCGGAGAAAAAGAGTGCCGGCGATGAGGAAGATGAGGAAGACAAGACCGATGATGCGGGCGACGGAGCCGATAAGCCCAAAGAGAAGAGCAAATCGTCGAGTACAGCCGAAAAGTCGACAAGTAAAAAGAAGAGAGATAAAGATGGCGATGACAAAGAGTCCAAGTCAAAGAAATCGTCAAGCAAAAAGGAGCGTTCATCGCGCAAGGAAAAGGACGACACCGATGAAGAGCGCAAGGAGCGCCGCACTAGCTCCCGACATCGTGACGAGGATCACAACAATCTGCGTAAGCGCACGTTCATCAAGCTCACCTGCGTGCACTGTCGCATAAAGTGCGTGACTTTCAAGGTACGTTGTAAATATGTTCATTACAAAGACCAATTCAATTAATTGTATTACTTGGTGTTCTTGCAACAGGAATACAATTATCATCTCAACTCGCGCACACACAAGAATTCAATGCGCACGGTGGCATTGCGGCAACGTGCCGACTTGCAACGTATGCGCGCCCGCCAACGGACCACACAGCGGGAGATTGAGGAGAACAGCAAAGAGGAGTATGAGTCGCGGTATTGCCGCCTTTGTCGTTTGGCCTATCGTCAGCCAAAGAATCTGCATCAGGCATCGGAACATCACAAGACCATTAAGAAGTTCTTGATGCCCTACTGCGGCTCCTGTCATTTGGCATTTAAGAATGCCATGCTGTATGAGAACCATCGCTGTTCCTTGGAGCATATTCGCGTAAGATACAAGGGAAAATTTGTATATTTTACAAGTTTACTAATTGATCTTTTACAGAACAAGGCACGCAATGATGAGTCTGGATCGGAGGATAGCGTCGACGAGCGTGAGATAGATTTGAATAAATTCCTTACCGTTGATTCAGTGGGCGAGATCGATGATGACATCATGGATGCCGATGTAGATGCCATGGTGCTTGAGGCTGAGACCGCTCTAAAGAGCACAGATGAGGAGACACGCAAACGCGGCCTCATTGGCATGGACTTTATCAAGTCTGTGGAAACATTCTTCTGTGAATTGTGCAATCATTACTCCCAAAGGCAGGGCGATGTCACCTTGGAGGAGTATATCAAGAAGCATTGTCTTCAACACTCACATGTGAAGAACTTTTTGCGTCATAAGGAGGAGACTGAGAAGAAGTGCAAGTCCGAAGCGGGCGATGAGGATGTGGCGGGCGATGAAGATTTCCACGATGAGTCGAAAGATATAGACGAGGCTGAGGTCGATGAAGACATCGAAATGGATGACAAAGAAGACGGTGAAGACTACGAAGTAGAAGAAGAAGATGCAGATGCAGATGAAACTCATGATGATGAGGCCCTCTGGAAGGATGTGGACAAAGATCTCGGTGATCTTTTGGCCGAAGTGGAACCGCTGGGTCATGAGCAAGAGGAAGATGAAGATGAATCCGTGTTAAATATTGACATTGAAAGGTCAGTAGCAAACAATATAAACTGTTTTCAATAATACAACTAATCAATAACGTTTTTTTCATCTATTTGCAGTGAGAAGAATAAGACCAACAAGGATGATACCAATGGGAACTCTGATGAGGGAAAAAAAGAAACGAAAGGATCACCCATCAAGTCAGATAAGAAAATTACTACAAGCAGGGCTGCTGCAGCAGCTGGCAGTAAACAAGGGTCGCCAGCGACTGCCAAGCAAGCAACGCCCAAGGCAACCAGCACTGTGGGCAAGGCCAATCGACCCGGCCCGGCATCAACAAAACGCCATGTTTTGGTCAGCTTGAAACGCACTTCGGCAGCAGAGATTAAGGGGGCTAGCAAACCGGCAGCAGACACAAAATGATCCCGGACAGCAGCACAAGTCGGACCAACTAACAGCAACAGTCTGTAGTCCCATAAAACATACACATATAGTGAACTGCAACCAATGATTTGGTTGCAACAATCAAAAAAAAATAACAATTGAAATTCAACTTTTACATCGTATTATGTATGTCTGAAAGCTGCACAATGTGCGCGAGTCATGTTTAATAAATTTAAACTTAAATCAACTAAACAAACCGGATCAAAGGAGTACTCTATTTGAATGTACCCCAAGTTGAGCGTTGTCGCGTGGCCTTTCTAAACATGACGGCGCTGTCCACAATAATGGAACTAGCTGGGCTAGACAGGGCTAGAGAAATTCAGATAGAGATAGAAAGAGAGACGGAGAAATGGCAGCTGTTTAATTTGATTAAGTGGATTTTTTTGGCGCGCCACCATATTATCGGATGTATTTATTAACCTTGAACAAAACTATGCTGCTTGCTACTGTTACCGCAGTTGGGAGTTTGTGGCTGGGAGTTGGAGTCACAGTTGGCATTGCCGGTTTATTTCCGCTCCAAGAAGACAATGTGCTGCATACTGGCAACTGAAAGGAAAACATTTCATTTGGATTTCATAATTTTCGCCAAATTAACTTTCACTGGCATGTCACGTAGGATTGTGGATTTTAAGTGAATGAAGCCGCCACTGTGGCGAGATGTGTTGTTGTTTTACATGCGCCGCAGCATTGCACAATATGCCACTTAATATGCGTTAATATATAGGGGCGCCTTTCTCAACAACAACATTACCACTTCGATTGCTGCTGTTGAAGTTGCTTCCTTTTTTTCTTGTATTGAATCTCAGAGACACAATCACAATGTCAAGTTTTGATTTGGCTGACTGCTTTAATTTTTTTTTTTGGCTTGTCTGTTCACTTGGTTGAAGTCAGCAGACAAAATTTAATCCCTGGCAATCGCTCATTCGGCGCTTTGGTTAAATTGCATTTAAGCTGCCGCAAGATTTATGCGCGCATTGTTCTGTGCCCCCAAATCCGGTTTTCTGTCTCTCGAACAACGACGCGGCGCGTTGCGCCGTTTGCCGGCTTCAACTTCTGCTATAACTTGGAGCCCCCATTTACCATTACCATTAACATTTAATCTGCGGTTGTTTACATTTTTACTTTGTTGCAAAGGTTTTTTGTTGCGGTTGTGTTTTTGGAGCTTCTATTAAGAAATTTTCAACGGGTGCTTTGACGCTTTTATTTTGTATATTTATTTTTGGCATCTTCCTGTTGTGCGGCTTTTTTGCACATTGCCACATTTTAAATGCCAAGGTGGGCGCTTGTGTTGCGGCTTTTGGTTGCCTGCTGCCTGCTGGCCAAAATCGAGTTTCCTAGTCGAAAACAGAATAGTACAGTACAGAATAGTTGTGTTTTTAATGCCAGGCAATAGGCAAAGGAACGCACTATAAAGTGTATTGTTTAGCTGCCTAGTTACGCATTTACCGCTGGGCATTGACATTTCTTATCCAAAATATTTGTTAAATTGAATCATTTGGCGACTTCATTGAAATGCCAGCAGCGGTTGCTGATGTGTTGATGGATGTGGCCAATTTGCGGTTTGTGTTGCATGTGTGGTGTGCTGCTCGCAAGAGATGTCGTGATTATTTTTGTTTTGTGCGGGTGCGTGCCTAATTGCTGGTATTTAAAAAAAGCTTTTGTTTTGCACACACATTTTCACATCGTTAAGTTGCTGTTTATTCTTTTTTTATATTTTCATTTGTGGTAATTTCTTGTAAAAAGCCTTGACACTCAAAAGATGGAATTTGCATACATTTATCTCTATACAAACTGATGCTTGTTGTTTAAAATGTTTGGATAATCAACGGTTTTGTAACGCAAGGTCTTAACTTTTTCTCTCATTGTTTCTTCTTAACAAAAATTCAAATTTTGCCGTTGGCAATGTCTGTTTGATAACATTGCAAAAGCGTGCTGTTAGCGCAATGTTAAGCTTAACAGCGATCGATGACGATGACAGCACTAATCCTTGATCATTCACAATAGAGGTACTTATGGATTGAAATAGCGGCATTGCAATCTTTGTATAGCATAAAGTTAAATTTATGTAATTACATTTTAACTGGATTCTTCATTTTGCAATGCTCAATGCTTAACTGTAATGTGTGAATATTTCACACGAGCCTCTTTGACAGCCTTGTGGCGTTTAAGCTAGCTTAATGGTAGAGAACTTAATTGTTGTGCTGCGACCACAAAACCATAACCATGGCTACCAAATAGCCGTCTTTTGGGAAAAATCCGCATGCTAATTGATACGTAGTTCGTACAGCGATTACAACTGCAGAAAATTCCTCGTCGAAGTTCCGCGAATAAAGAGGAAAAAAAACGTTACATCAGATGGTAATTTTTGGCACGCAATTGAAAATGAGACGTGGATGTGTTTTGTGTACCTGTGGAAATGGATGTGTTGATCTTTTCATAGATACCGCAAGGGCGGCACTCGGTGCGCTAAATACACGTACTCAACGTATGCAGATCTAATTAAAGCAGACCCCAGGTGTAGCTAGCTGCATCTGGGAAAGATGCATATAGCGAATGTGTCTATTTTGGCTTGTCATATATATTAGTTTTGCCTTTTTTTTTGCATGCTTCATTCATTCTTCTCACGCCCAAAATGTAAATGAAGTCACTTTGGGGCCAGCGGCAACGTCAAGAGCCAAGAGAAGAGACGCACACTATGCGGAGGGAGGGAGCTTATTGCTAATGCTAAGCCAAAGACGAGTTTACATGCTTCGCTAGTTGCGCTGTTGACTGTCGGCTGTTCGCTGTCAGCAACTGCGACTCGCTCTTTGTAGTGTGAAAATCTTTTTTCTTGATTTTTTTCAGTTTTCTTGTTGTTTATTTTCTATGATTATTTTTCGAGCTGGAGTTGTGGTCGTCATTCATAACTGCCATTGTACCTGTGCATTGTTTGTGCCCTGATGATGTTGATTTTTGGGTCTATATTGGTATTTGGGGCTGCTGCAACGCTTTTCTTGATTTCTTTAATCAAGTCACAGATTTATTGTGCAATCGTCGATTGCAGTCGAATGCGTAATAGTCATAACTCTCTTCGTATGTAAATCTCTTGCAATCTATTCACCTGTGCTTTTCTTTGCCCTCTGACATTTAACGATTGGATTGCCGATTGTCGATTGCCGACTGCCTGATGCTGTTCGCCAGCAGCAATAAATTTTCACAAGGTCACACTGGCCACATGCTGAGTGCTCTGTGGACGCGAGCAGCGATATCAATTGTTTGCTTGCAGCTCATTATCGAACGCATTAGTTTGTTTTCAATCTGGCGTGAATAAAGAGCATTACGTTAAAGACATTAAAGCTGACTTTGTCTATGCGTTTTGTTTTTCTTTCATGGGTTACGGGTTACCATCGCCAGTTGCGATCGAGTTAACGCAGTGCAGGTGAAAATTCAAGCTGCCAAGCGTGCAGCACTTAAACGGATCATTAAATCGCCTCTCGCTCGCCAGCCTCTGTGATTATGCGTCGAAAATGGCGAGAAGCCAAATGTACAACCAGGAAAACGCAAATCATATAACGAAACACGAGCAAGCGAGTCAAAGAAGTCACAGAGGCCCCAAAAAATGATCATGCCCCCGACCCACACATGTTCCATGTAATGCCAATCGAAATTGTGTACAGTTGACTGGACGCCACGCTCATTAGCAAATTATGCACATACTCTCCACTCACAGACATGCTTCAGTGGCACAACATTACTATAAACCCGGATCCAGACAAACTCTGCGATACATATTTGCTAGAGATTTGCGATGGCCAATGGAGAGATAACTAACATTCGTAATAAGCAAATTGAGAGTTCGTCTCTTTGTCTTTGACTCGCTGTGCGACGGACCCTCAGGCTGCAATTGTATGAATCACGAATTTAGTTAATGTTTATGGCAGTTTTACGCCCGACTGGTTCTCATGGCGTCCAATCAAAACAAACAAATCGTTTGTTTTAAGCCATATTAATTGTATTTGCGACCCAATGAGGCAAACAACTAGCTTCCACATAAATTAGAATGCGCCTTTTTTTTTGTGTTGGTTCACTTTTAATTAATGCAAACTGATATTTTGACAGTTTTGATTTATGGCGGCAGATAGTCAAATAGGGAAGCAGGCAGACTAAGGAAATTAAGCATACGCAAGTTTTGCGAATGGGAACGCGGAATTGGAGCAAAAGCGACACAACCAGAACAATTCTTTTACTACTCCGCTGGAAAGTATGCAATGAAATTTGTGCGGCGTTCCAAATGTCCGCATTGTAATTGCATCGTGCTTTAATGGCAATTTAATAGTTTATTTACTTGCGTAAGCGCATTGAGCTTCTTTTAAAGCAAAGTGCTAAAGTGCGTTTCGGCTAACGGCACATAAACTTCGCCAAAAATCATCTTGCAATCGCAGTAATTTAGCCGCAATTGTACGGCATTTAATAAGCTGCTTGTCGCTGCTTAAATTATAGTCTCGCATAGGCCATAATTATTGGCAGAGCGATCCAAATAACAACTACAATTTACGAGACACATTTGACATATGCACTGCCATTACGCAATCCCCATTGTCCGGTACATTTCATTAACAAGAGCAGCAGCAGCAGCAAAAGCAGCAGCAACTTGAAATAGTTTTGCTTAGCGTTGGCCAATTAAGATCTCATGTAAGTTGTTTTTTTGGCTGGTTGTGGATCAGATGGCAGTGTGTATATCAAAAAGCATAAACTAAATGCTAAGGTTGACTACTGTCCAACAGAGCCTGACTGTCGCGATATAAAAAATGCATACACATAAAATTTAGAGCATTAAACTGTCGAGTGCAAAATGCATCAGGCAGCCGGCAGACGGTAACCGACAACATTCTACCAATAAAACTGAATGCAAATGCCAAACAGCGAAGTGCAATTGTTGACTGTCGACTGTCGACTGCCGACTGGCGACTGTCGACTGAAGACTGTCGTCTGGCAGCCATAGAGCATCAACAACAACATCATCGTCATTATTATTATGATCATGATGAGCATGATTATCATTGATTTAAGTGAAGTCAAACTGCAAAACTATTGCAGCAAAAAGTGTTTAAGGAAAAAAACGAAAACAAAAACAAACGCAAAAACAAGAAGGAAAAAATGCGGTAAGAAAAACAAAACTATAATACAATAACGATAATAATAAATAACAGTAAAAGAAAAGAAGATGTTGTGACTGTTGTTGTTGTTGTCGTTGTTGTCGTAGCTAGTTGCAGCAGTAGCTGCTGCTGTTGTTGTTGCTATAGCTGCTGTCGTCTTCGTCTCGTATGCAATGCAACAATTTCACAAGCAGCACGCAGACAACTAAATGACAATGTGAGCAAACTAACAGCAGCCACTACAGCAACAAGGTGAATTTATAATAACTTGCTGTGGCTGCAATTGATCGATGTCTAAATGTTGCGCAAATGCTGCGGCTGCCACGAAAAATCTTCAACCGTAATTATCAACTTATTTATTTGGACTGTCTTAATCAATTTGTTCAGGATGAGGAAATGTCGCGCCAAGGAGAGAGGCAGAGAGAAAGACAGCGAGAGAGAGAGAGAGAGGAGTCTATAATTTGTTAGGCCATTTTAGGCGGATTTCCTCAGCGCCAGATTTCACAGCTACCGTGTTAACTTTGACACCACCAACAACTGCCGTCAACTGCCAACTAGCAGCCAACAAGCAAGCCACAAAGCACCAACAAAAGACGAAGACAGGCAATTAACGTTGGGTAAGAGACTCTTTTTGGAATTAAATCGCGTTGGCAATTGGGCAAATTGGATCAGGAATCGAAGTCGTAGTCGTAGTCGCAGTTTTAGTTGCAGTTGCTGTTGTTGTTGTAGTCACAGTTTGCCCCACGCATGCGCTGAAAATAAAACGTTTTATTTTCGGCTGCAATTGCTGCCCGGTGGCAGTTGCAAATGTCAAACGAAAGACTGAGGCAGCGAACTTGTGAAGGCGGAGTGTTATTAAATATGCAATCTAAATGCAAATTTGTGCGCTTGTTAAATATAATGCACACCATTTGCAAAGCAACTAAACAGCCAACTCTGCCCTTTAGCCTCGGCCAGGCCCAGCGAATTGACTCTTGGGCACAGCCTTCGACTGACTGGTGGCTGAGGTGGGCAATTTAGTGTCACGTTAGCATTTTGTGGAGCAGACAGATAGGCGGGCAAGCGAAGCGAGCGATGCTGCCAGGCGGCGGGTGGCCATTAAACGAGCGCCTAACTAGCGGTTTCGCTTTTCTTGGACGTTAACGTTGAATTAACCAAACTAACCCCCTGGAATACAAGCAAAACACCGAATAACAACAACAACAGAAAAAACCCAATAGAGAAGCTGCTTCAGTTGCTGCTGCTGCTGCTGAAGCCGCTGTTGCTGCCGCTGCCGCGAACCTTTCTCTTTGTTACCCGCCGCAAAGGTCGGCAACGATTCGTGGCTCTAGCTCTCGGTCTGGTCTCGGCTGCGATGTATCGCTGTGTCTGTGTGTCTGTGCCGGAGCTTTTTATAAATACAAGTGTTGGCCGCACAATGGCAAAGATTCGTTTGTCGAACGTGCAACGCGCGCGATCAGTAAAAAACAAGCTGCTGCCACCACTGGCAGGAGAAACAGAAATAAATCGGTACAACGTCGTCGCCAATTCAAATCCACCACAACTTGATCATTGCCATCATCGTCTATTTTCGCCAGCTACAATTGCAATTTAAAGCATTACAAATTTCCACAGCGGCCGCTTGTAATTTGAGACTCGTGCGCATCCAACAGGATTAAAAAAAAGAAAAGACAAAACAAAAGAAAAAAATGAAATAAAATGAAATGAAATAATAAATGCAAATGCGTTGCACAAATCTCAATTTACAGTCGAGCTTTGCGGATTGTGTCGAATCTTGAACAACAGTATATTATATAATACAAGCCGTAGTCGTTGGTTTTTTGTGTGATCCTCCAAATGTATCTGTGTCTTCTTCCGCAGCAAGTAATGCGCCATGCTGTAATCCGATTTGCGAGCAGTTTTTGAGCAAGGCGAATCACGAAAGAGGAAACTTCCAAAGTGACTGTGAAAGTAAAACAACAACAACATCGAACGAACGAACAAACAACGAGCTGAGAAAGATATTCAATTACTAGTCCGTTGTCCCCTGTGTCTTTTGCATCCCATTCAACACCACAACAACACACAATGAGAATTCAAATATTGGCCTTAACACTTTTGCTGGGTGAGTTCGACTCGCATACAGGCTGCTTTCTGTGTGTTTGTTGTTTAGCTATTTACTTTATATTTTCGACTTTAATTGCCTGATTGTGATCTGCAGCTGTAACTTGGCAAAAACAATGCGCCAAAGTCAACATCTTATTCCGCTTGGCCAACAATAAGTTAATCCAAGTCAACTCGGGGCAATTCATAATATTGTGCTTCATGCAATTTATAGCCAATATGTCTTCATTAATTTCAGTCTCAGTGCAGCTGAATAAACACTTATACCCAAAACTGCAGCGCTACAGTCATTAAATCGATTTTAAAGCACTTAGATTTGATTGGTTGCAAAGTAATTTGACCAGATTTTAAAAGCTTGTTAGACAAAAAGCTAATAAAGCTAGCTAGTTAGCTATATATTCACTATCATCTGTGTCTTTATTTTACTACAAGTTTAATATTATATTTTGATAATATTTACTCAATTGGACCGTTGAATAGTCAATTTCAAATTCAATTAAATTAAGACATCTAACAAATTGATAATCGAAATGAACTAAAACATTTACAGTCAATTTAAATTGCAACTTAACAAAAATCACAATGCATTTTAATAGACTTGAAAAAAGAGTTAATAATTTATATTGCTTAATTTAACGATTAGAAAGTCTAAAATCTAATATATATATATATATATATATATATATATATATATAGGAAAAATGCAAAAGTTGCTGGGTTTTTAATACGCGTATAAGATTCATTGGGGACATAAAATTATTAATGTTGTAAATAACTAAATTTAGCGGTTCAAATAAATTCAGGTGTAAAGTCTAATTAAAACAATTGTTTATAATATATTATATGGCACGACAATAAAATTTAATTGACTTAAAAAGGAAGCGTAAAACATTTTAAATACTTCTTAATTGAAGCAAAATTATCTAATTTTAAAAGGAGAAGAATGATTTCATAAATAACAACCAAATGATGCTTTAATGCAGATGAGACTTAAATCACATTTAATTATCATAATTTAGACAACAAATCTTAATTACTTCTTTTGCATATAGTTGCTTTAATGAAAGTGAGCTTAAGAGCTTAACGTAAAACCCTATAAAGAGGTTCAAATTGGAATGTACATTATGCAATGTTTCGTTTCCTTTCGAATTCAACGAATGTTATGGCTGTCGATTTTATTTGTGCTGTAAAGTAGACCCTGCTGTTTTGCTCCTTTCTATTTAACGCCAATTCTCAAAAAAGCTGCCCACTGTCACTTCTCTTATCTTCTTTGCCTTTCCACATACACACAGGCCACCTAGGCGTTCAGGCGCTGGAAGCCAAAGCCAAGAGCGAGAGCAGTGACAACAGTGTTGCCGCCTCTGCGGCCTCCGCTTCCTCGTCGACGTCAGCGCTTGAAACGGAAAGAACGAAAGACAAGCGACAGGTGAGCAGCAAGGAGACTTCGTTGTATCCCAATCATCGCAGCGAAGCAGCAGCGACGGCTGTCGAGCGGGCCGATGACCCCGAGGATGGACAGGAGAGCATCTATGGCACGAAACCGAATCAATTCATCATACGCCCCATTGCACCACATCAGCATGCGCAGCATGAATCGCATCAGGAGCCACAACTGCGAAACTTTGCGGCAGCTAATTCGCGTCCACATGCCGCACAGTTGCTGGAGCAAAGTCAGGAGGTAAGTAGGAAATTGAATGGGGGTCAGTTTTGAAGCTTTCGTCAAAATGTTTTGCTTTTGCTTTGTTGGCCTGCGGTCACAGAAGCGTTGCATGATCGTGACTCAACTGAATTACACGACTATTTGCAAAATACAGGATGTCAAGCTATGACAACAACAACAACAACGACAACAGCGAGTCGAGCAACTTGAACAACTCGAACTAATCCCAGTTGCAATTGAAATATTGTCAAATTGCGCGCCTTTCGCTGGCCCCCAGCGTGGAAACCTTGACCAATATTAGCTAACGGCGGCACTCGACGTTGATTTCTGTACAATTTTGGGAACAAATTGTGACTAAAGCAATTGCAATTATCCACCAACAAAAAAAAATGAGAAAAAAGTACACATAATGTTTATAAATACTTATTACAAAATATAAAATAATAGAAATAGTAGCAAGCACATAAAAAAGATTGCTTTATAAAAAAATTAAAAGCGACAAGCGAATAAAATAAATGCCATTTGCAGGCACTCGAAATGTAAGTCACGAGCACCCACAACAACAACAACAGCGACAACAACTAATTGCAAAATTATTATTGTTGTTGTTGACGCGTTGGACCACAGCAACGACAGCGGCAAAAACGACAACAACAACTGCTGCTACATGCCACATCCAAGTCAATTTGCAGCAAGCGGCAACTTCTTCTTGCCTGCCTGCAACAATGGGCGGGCGTTGTCGCTGTTGCTGCCGTTGTTGTCGTTGTTGTCGCTATTTGTCTCGTGGGAAGAAAGTTGACATAATCGTTATAATCACTCGACTTCTGGCTGCGACTCGCGATCCGACTCTCTGTCTTTCTGCTCGTCTTTGCGACTGTCATTGCTGATGGCGCCTTGACTTGACAGCGTCTCATTTCTTATAATAATGTGAATATTGCGAAGGCTACACTGTGCAACAGGTTTAGGTAAATGCTCAGCTTCAGCTTTGCCATTCAAATTGCATGGAAAACAAAGAGATAAGCTTATATAAATTGCCAAGCTGGCTAAATTCATTAAATAGAGCAGATTATAATGGGTAACTAAGAAGAAATGGTTCAATTTTAGATTTCTTTAATAAACTTAAGATCAACAACAAAATTAATCATTATGAATAGGAATATATTAAAAAAAATCTTTATTGAAAAGCACGTAAAAGCATCTTTATTGAAAAATAGTACAAATTGTTAAAACTGTAGATATAGCAAAAAAATTAAAAGCCAAAAAGTATTAACATATATTGAAAGAATCTTAAGGCAAAGGCACGTGTAGTACAAATTACAAATTGTTAATTATTAAAGTATGTAGTAAGATATTTAAAGCGACGAACACATCCAGGGACGGCCGATATAAAGAATACTCAACATTTTCAGAAGTTTTTAATAAGTTTAGATTTAAATTAAAGTTTTCAACCAACAACAAAAGGAAAATAAAACAAATTATATCTGATTGAATTGTATTGCAGATTGATATCAAAGTTTTAGACAGAGTTATGAGCATTCATTTAATATGCAGATGTCTATCAATTATGTATTTTTTGTTTTTCATTTTTTTTGCCTTCAAAGAGAATCAACATTTAATGCTGTCGTTTAAGATAATGTTTAAAATGTATGACAACGCATAAAGACTAGAAAAGATTTTATCTGCTGCCTGCCCTACATTTGGCAGCACAGTGTAATATAAATAATTTTGCTTGCTGCCAACGCTGTTGCTGTGGCTGTTGCTGTTGTTGCTGCCACCGACATGCTCATCGATTGCAACATGGGAGCGAGTCGACGGCGAGTGAAGCCAGGCCTAGCTTAGGGCGAGGGAGGCGATGTCGATGGCCTGCGGTTGTTTGTAGTAGCTGCTGTGGCTGCCACACACACACACACAGAAACACAAGTGTTATATAAAGTGTTGTAGATGCCACGCGATTCTCACAGCAGACACCTGACATGCTTTTTTGGGTCTTCTTAGATGTGATCGTTGTAGTTGTTATTCTGGTTGTTGTTGTTGTTACTGCGATAGTTACAATGTCTGCTGCAATTGCTATGATTGATGTTGTTGTTTAAGTTGCTGTGATTACTGCCATGAGTGGGCTCCACTTTTAACAGCTGCCATTTGCAGCTGGCATTGGCCGTTGATCTTTGCATTCGCACGCCCACAAAAACGGTGCGCAATTTACTAACCACGCCCACTCAAAACACTTTGTCTCGCCCCTTCCCCCTCTCGCAGTTGCAGCACTATGTTTATCTGCAAGACATTCAGCGGCACCAGCCCAAGGCGCTGACTGCAGCGAGCAGCCAAGGCAAAGACGCCGTGAGCCGCGAGGCGCAGACGAAGAAATCGACGCCCGTTGCCGAGGAGGAGCAGGAACAGGAGGCCGAGCAGCGCTATGCAGTGTCCATTCAGCCGCAGCCCCACCCACAGCCCAGAGGTCCCTATGTGCCCTATCAGCTGCCACTGCCTCTCTCTGCACCACAGCATCAACATCAGCCGCAGCCGCAGTCGCAGCCCAATCTACAGCAGCAGCAAAGTGCGGCTCAGCAACCGTATCAGATCATACCCGAGGAGCAGTTCCTCAAGCTGCTGGAGGAGGAGCTGCAGGTGCGCGCCTACCACGAGCAGTTGCGTCAGCATCAGCAGCAACAGCAGCAGTCGCCAGCACAGCCACGTGGCCAGCCACAACCACTGAGCAAACCACTCGCCATACACAGCACAGCTGCCACGCACAAGGTGCTGCAACAGGCGGATCCTGCGCTGGGCCTAGGCGGCTACAGGGAACGCTACGTGGCCGAGCAGCAGTTGGTGCAGCCCACTTACTCGCGCGGTGGTCCCAAGTATCTGCCCCACACTCAACAGCAGCAGCAGCAGGAGGAGGATGAAGCGCCTGCTGTAGCGCCACAGCATCCACGTCAGCTGATTGCGGGCTTGCCACCGCAGATCGCCTACTATCAGCCACAGATTAGCTACAAGACGCTGCCCAACCATCCGCTAGCCAAGTCCTCGCTGGAGAGCGAAATCGAGAAGCTGCTGGCGGCAAATAAACCTGGACCAGGTCAAACTTTGAGCTTTGTGGACAGCAGCAATGAGCCGACGCTGGTTAATCATCAGCATCATCAGCATGTGACGCGTCTGCCACCACCACAGCATCCAGCTGCGCCCACATCGCATCCAGCGCTACGTCAGCCCAAAGCCTACTTGGCCAGCACGCCGAATTCGCTGTTGGATGCCAACAATCAACCGTTTGTGCCGTCGCTCTTCAAGTTCAGCAACTTTCAGCAGCCGACGCCGATCTATCCGCAGCAGCCACAGCAGCAGCCGCTGCCGCAGCCGCAGGAGGGTGGCAAGCGACTAGGACCCGTTGTTTATCCAACGGCAGCACCTGCTCAGCCGCAGCCCTCGCAGTACTATTACCAGGAGACACCGCCCACCACCGTGCCGCCCAAGCCTCCCAAGCACTATCGGACCAAGCACTACAAGCTGCCCACGCCGAGTCCCACGAAGGCCTACGAGAAGGCTTTGCTCTACGCCGACTACGTTCAGCCCGCCGCACCAGGTCCAGCGCCCACTGCCGCCCATTTCTATCCCAGTCCACCGGATCCCATCAAGCATCAGGCCGCACATCGCACTGTTGTTGCACCCACAGCGCTGCCCATTGACTATCCCGCTCAACCGGCGCCGTCGCAGTCCAGCATCTATGTCTCGCAGGGCACTGGTATTGCCACGCCCACGCGTGTTACGCCCACCGCAGCTTCAGTGCAAAAGCTGCGCACTCTCGACGAGGTGAAGCAATTGAATCTGCCACCCCCGAACGGCAAGCCTTTGACCCAGGCCGAGTTCCAGGCTCTTGTCGAGGCTGGTTATCCCGTAAAAGCAGTGCCTGTTCCCGTGCCCGTGCCCTATGAGCAGTATGTCAAGGATCATCCCGAGTATCGCAACCATCCGCCTGTAGATTACGCTCACATCATGCGCCTGGCGTCGCGTCAGTTGGCCGCTCATCACCACCAGACCCATCAACATCCGCATCACCATCCCCATCAACGTTCGCTTGCCTCGCCCTCGGAGCCATCGGTGATCATCTCGTCGCCCACAGCGGCGGAGGCGCAGCAGACAGCTGTTGGCATTGGCGGCGGCAGCGTCACCTACTTGCAACGCCGGCCCAGGGACGAACAGGACACTGCTGTGGCTGGCAGCGAGACGAAGGCAACGAAACCGCAGGCCACGAAGGCGCAATGAGTTGCATTCCTTTAGTTAATCTCACTCTTTGCCCCTTGCCTAGTTGTAAGTATTGTAAAAATGTTTCTGTATGTTCAGCACTTGTCTAACGTTAAATTATAAACTAAATAAACTATTAAAAACCCATAAAGGAGCTCTATGAACTATGTTTAACGAGAAGGTAAGTAGCTGTTTCTATTAAAATATACTGTATTCATCTTGAGTAAAGACAGATCTTAAATCCGTCATTTCGATATTTAAAATTAGTTCTGAAATGAATGCCTAAATAATGACTATATCTTTTTTCAAAAATTAAAAATTAATTTGACCACAAAACTTCTCTTTTAAATTAGAAAACGTTTTACAGCAAAGGTTTACAAACTAAACATATGTAAAAATAAGTAGATTTAATAATTACTTATTTATAGTCACACCTGCAACAGACCGATTTTTACGTTTACTTAGAAAACTCTATTACCACAAACCAAGTTTACCTCTCAACACTTCTCCATAATTCGTTGCCGTCGTAAAACTTTTTTGAGTACAGACTTTATACACATGTACATATATATTTTTGTAAGGTTTCTTTGAAATTATTTGCAACTATAAGAGACACTTATACGCAACTTAGCTTCGAACTCGTTTCTATTGCGACTGTTGCCATAAACATATTATATTAAGTTTTAACAATCATGTTGTAATCTATGATTTCATGCATTTTATACGGACACTCGCTCAGTTTAGGCCCATGGGCGGATTGCTGTTGCTGTTGCTGCTGTCAGCTGAACTGAGAGTTTCGGGCGTGGCCGCATCCCTAGCCTGAAGACGCGAGATTTGTGGATCTTTGCGGTCCTTTCGCTCGCGATCCTTATCTTTGTCTTTGTCCTTGTTGTGTTTGTGCTTGTGCTTATGCTTGTGCTTCTTCTTGTCCTTCTTTTTCTTTTTCTTCATAGTGCCATCCGCCCTAAACTTGGCCTCATCGTAGCTGCTCTCGTAGCGTGTTGATTCGCCTACATCCAGCAGCATTGCCGAGTTTTCGTCCTCGGCATAGAACTCCGTTTTCATACGCTTCGTCATCTGCTGCGGATCGCCGGCACCGTCATCCATTATGTTGATTCTCGTCTCACTATCAAAGGCCTGCACATCGATGGGTTCATCCATCACCATGATCTCCTCGCTGCGCTCAAGCTTGATGATTTCATCGCCCACTTCGAAAGCTTCGGTTGCTGTGCGTTTAATGGTAACCATAGCAGGCTTATGGCGATCGATTGTCTCAATTTCGCCTCTCTCCATCTTATCGCTCTTCTTGAAACCGTGGTTCGAATTGCTGCTTTCCCTCATGAAATCTTTGTAGAAATTTTGATTCTCATTCGCCTGTAGGCAATTCGGTCGCTTGCTGCCATACAACGCATAGTACAAATCGACAATGTCGCAGCGCAACTTTGTGTCGCCCGACAACGTGTTGATGCTCTTCCAGAGACGATCCACCAGATTCGGTTTGTCCAGCACAAAACGTCGCGACTCGCGCGTAAATGGCGGATTGTCAATGAGCAGCTGTGCAAGGCCATGTTTAGCCGCCGGATCTGGGTCGGTTTCAAGCAGCGTTATCAAATGTTCCAAGTCCTCGCTGCGTCCATCCACTTTCACAAAATCCACCAGACACTCCATGGCAGCCAAACGTAAATCAAGAAAGATACCATATTCCGAATAGCTGCGATAAATGTGCGGTAACGAGGGTAGATGGCCAAATTTCTGCAATTTGCGTATAACCTTCAGGCAGGAGACGGAGACCATGCATCTGTAGGAAGGCAAATGCTTCTCCATGTTCAGCAGTCGTGTCACTTCATCGAGCACGAGTCTGTAAAGCAAGGTAAGTATCATTAGTTAATAAACTGTATAATAAACTCCTGTGTTGATCCAATTGAACTAAGAAAATAAATTGAATTTTTGAATTTCTACTTCACTGTTTGCATATTCACTAGTCTGGAAACTTACTTGGCATCTGTGGAGAGACTATCCGTGGTGATTTGTGTGCCATGCATGGCCACAGAAACCACTGGCGTTAGGGTCTCTCCCAGCGCTTCCACCAACGCTGCTCGGTAATAGGCATCCGTATAATGATTGCGTGAATTTTCGTTGTACTTGAAAAGATCGAAGAGAAAACGCATCACCTCCGGCGGACAGATGCCATGCGAAGTGCGCAGACCTAGCAAATACAAGTCAAATAGGTTAAGTTATAAACAGCATTTTTAGAAATTCGATCAACTAACCAGCCATGGCCACGGGAATAGCCTTTTGCAGGAAGTACAGTTGAAAGTTGGAAAAGTTGTTCAGCTTAATGATGTGCGGCGCACTGAACGAGCCAAAGAACTTGCGAAAGATATTGAGCATGGCGGGTGGCCCGCTCCACGCGGATACCATTTGATTGGCCACTTTGGTGAGACTGTGTGCCGCTTGGCAGCGCACTTTGTAGAAGCATGACTCGCTCTCAATGGTGTCGGTTAGCGCCAAGCGCGTGGCATTCGTTGGATACTTTTGCAGCGCCTGAATAGCCTGAAACTGGGCGGTAACGTCGCGCTCATGGCGCAGCTGATATTGCCACTGAAAATCCGGTTGCTCAATGATCAGATCACGCAGCAGTATCATCTCGGGATCGAGGCGTATCCACAGCACAGGTGAGTCACTAGAAAACGCGAAACAAAGCATTAGTTTCTTCGATAGCTTTCAAAAATTCGAGGCTAAAACTCACTCCATGGCCGACAGATCCATGTCGACTTCTTCGCCAGTGCACAGCGGAATCTTTTTCTTCTTGTTGCGTCTGCTCTTTGAGTGGCACGTGATGTCCGCCTTGACCAGCGTGTTCTCAATCTGTAGTGTATGCTTAAACGTGCCATCCAGCTCCTGCAGCTGCACCAACAACGGCCCATTATACTTGCGCACGCCGCGCTGATTTACAAAGTCTTGGCGTATCTCCAACTCGATGGTGTTGCGCTTGCGATTGAAAACCGAAGTGAGCGAAAACTTGGCATGACCGCCAGTGCGCACCCATTGATCCATAAACACTGACATGTCCTTACCCGTCACCGTGAAGATGGCCTTGATAAAGATGTTCGTCGAGATCAGCAGCTGTGACCACAGACCAGCGCCAATCTTTGTGCCCGCCGCATTTGTAGCCAGCGCCAGCTGCTTATTAAACACCTGTATGAGCAGCTCCTGACCAATGCGATGCTCCAGCATGCGGATGACTAAATGCGCCTTGCGACGCATCGCCTCCACGTACTTCGGCGAGACCGTGTGCAAACTCTTGATGGGAAAATAATGCACAATCTCCTGTTGCTTGCTGGCAGCTGCTGCTGGATTCGTGCTGGACACGGGCAGTGGTGCTGGCGGTTGACTGCAATCGAGTATGATGCCGCCATACTGTTCCTCGTATTTTACGACGCGCGCCAGCTCGGATTGCACCCATTCGCGATACTCGTTGTTGCCGAAGCACTTGCGCGAATACAGACCACATAAGTACTCGGCTATACCCTTGGCCAGCCAGGTGTCTGACCAGTGATGCGATGTGATGAAGCAACCAAAGAATTGCTCGGCTACGGCGCGAGACATAAACGTGCGCGAAACATAAGTCTGATCGATGATGGCAATAGAGTGCAGCAGATTAACGGAGGCAATTGTCATCGTTGCATACGCGCTGATGTCTGTGTCCAGTTCGTCTACAAACACCTGTTTGTAGCACGAGAACGGGTAGCGTGTGGACAGCGTCTCCTCGAAGAACTCGAAGGCCTCGTGCAAATAGCGCACCGTATTCTTTAAGAGCGGCAACATGCCGGGCAAACAGAAGTGCGTCACTTCGTGCATATGCGGATCCACGTAGATCTCGAAGGGTCCCACGGCCAGCGCAATGTTCGGGGCACAAACTGGCGTTGATACAGTGTAGTGAAATGTCTTCTTGCGCAGATCTGGCGTCATAATCACTTCAACGAGTTCGCCGCATGAAACAGCTGTGAGATTTTTGTCCACTGTAAATTCCAGACGCCACGTGCAGGGATCGGCAAAGCTGTCCACGCAGGGAAACCACAAACGCGACGAGTTCTCATAGCAATTGGTGTACATATGCGCACATCCCACTTGACCGCTTTCATCGTCTGGCATTGTGGCGGGTATGACAAAATGCATGCCACTTTTAGGGTTTTCAGCGGAGAATTCAATGCGTATGCGAAGACCACGACCCTCTTGTATCAGGGAATAACCATCTGGAGGAACTTCTATAACCAGTTCACCGTTATTCACATCCGGATCGGTAATTTGAGCCGCGTCCAAATGCAACTTGGAATAGACTTCCAAGGAACGACTGCAAAGAAGGTGAATTAAAATGTATTGACCGCAAGCTGATGCATTTGGTACTAACCTATTTGGATCCTTGGCACAAATGTCCTGGAAGGGATCAAAATAATAAAATTCCGCCTGGCAAACATCGTTCAGCAGCACGCTGTAAATGCGAAGCTGTTTGGCATTGAGGCGAATGAGTCGTAAACTCTCATTGTTCGGCACTATGGTCAGCTCTACCATTCCCTGTAAGTCAATAAATATACTTTAAATATCGCACTATACCCTATAAATCAAAAATTTCCTTACAATCACACTGCGGCGCTCGAAACTTATGCCGGTCAAACTTACAACCTGATGCGCCGTGCTGTCAGAAAAGACAAGAAAACATTAATTTACAAATCTAGGAGGACCAATGGCAAATACTTATAATTTGAATGGACGCAACGGTGCCTCAGGCACCTCGGTTTTTGCTTCCATTATTTTATTTGCCCTCAATTAGCAGTTTTCAAATATTTTCTTAATTGCTATCAAAATTCCACTGCATTGTTTATTATTTTCACAACTCTTCTTCTTGTTCGTCGTGTGAGAGGTGTCACTATCGATGGTTTTGCTGTATGTAAATATGTGCTAAAATTGCCAGCAAGACGCCATGGTAAACGTTGACGATATGGCAACGCTGCAACTAGCAATGCAGCCCTGTAAACTACTTTTAACACCTGGCAGGCAACCTGTAGCACTTTTGAACACGGAAAATAATAATAAATTAAATGCTTTGTTTTACAATGCAAATAAAAGTGTAAAATAATCAAAAAATTTTCAAAATTATGAAAATTACAGTTTTTATTTGAAAATGCACTCGAACACTTTTAGTAGCCCTGCCATTTTAAATTTGTAGCTAATTTACATAGAAGAAATATGTAAAGACACATAAGTGTTAAAGATGTGATTCATCTGGTGCCAAGAAAAGTTAAATTTGGATATTTCTCCCATTTAAAACGTATATTCCCTCAGCCGAGTCAGCAGTTTTCAAGCAACTGCGTCTGCTTGCGTTTCGTTGAATATTTGTTTATACTTTCAAGTGCTACACCAATCAATAAGCGGAAATAAAATAGAAAACGAAAAATAAGAAAAGCGATCGCCAAGTTTTATTTAATTTAAGAAATTTAAGTAGCAGTGAAAGCAATGTACGGCATTGATAATTATCCAAAAAATTATCATGCCAGCGGCATTGGCCTTGTCAATTTGGCAGCCCTGGGCTACAGCAAGAATGAAGTCAGCGATAACTCTGCGCAAAGCAAACCACCGCAATCGGGTCTGTACCCCTCGTTGCCATATCCTTCGTCGGAGTCAGCAGGCGGAATGCCGTATGTGGTGAAGCAAACAGCGCAGGCACAAAATGCCTCATACCCCGGTGCAAGTCTCGGTATGCCGCCGCCATCTGGAGCCCCGTATCCCAGTGCAGGACTCTATCCCAACTTGCCATCGGCTGGCGGTGTCCCTCTACCGTATCCATCCACGCCGTTAGCGCCCATGCCAAGTGCATATCCAAGGGCAGGGCCTTATCCGAGCGCAGCGCCTTACCCAAGTGCTGCACCTTATCCGAGTTCCACACCTTATCCGAGCTCTACACCTTATCCAAGTGCAACACCATACCCCAGTGCCACGCCTTATCCGAGTGCTGGATATCCGTCGTTGCCGTATCCCATGGGAGGTGGTGGCATGCCCAGTATGCCCATGCCATATGCACCATTGACCAGCACACCAACAACGCCATCCATTTATCCGGCAATGCCGTCGCCCTCAGCGCCGCCCACACAGGAGGAGGAACCGTCGGTGGGCATCACCGAGTTGCAGTTCACCAGTGTCAAGGTACCGGAGAACCAGAACATGTTCTGGATGGGACGGAAGGCGACGAGCACGCGTCAAAAGAGCGTTCAGGGTGACGACTTTGCTACGCTGCGTGAGTCCTGCGTGGGCAACGGCACCATGTTCGAGGATCCCGATTTTCCGGCCAACGATGGTTCGCTAATGTTCTCGCGCCGTCCGGATCGTTACATCGAGTGGCTGCGTCCCGGCGACATCGTGGATGATCCGCAGTTCTTTGTCGAAGGCTATTCGCGCTTCGATGTACAGCAGGGCGAGCTGGGCGACTGTTGGTTGCTAGCGGCAGCTGCAAATCTGACGCAGGACTCAAAGCTGTTCTTCCGCGTCATACCGCCAGATCAGGATTTCCAGGAGAACTATGCGGGCATCTTTCACTTCCGGTTCTGGCAGTACGGCAAGTGGGTGGAGGTCGTCATCGATGATCGCCTGCCCACCTACAACGGGGAACTCATTTACATGCATTCGACGGAGAAGAACGAGTTCTGGAGCGCGCTGCTGGAGAAGGCGTACGCCAAGCTGCATGGCTCCTATGAGGCTCTGAAGGGTAAGCAGAAAAGCGAAAGTCTTTGCATACAATTGTAGAATTATTGCTAATCTTGACTTCTGGCGCTGTTTCAGGTGGCACGACCTGTGAGGCCATGGAGGACTTTACTGGCGGCGTTACCGAGTGGTACGACATCAAGGATGCACCACCGAATCTCTTCAGTATCATGACCAAGGCAGCTGAACGCGGCTCCATGATGGGCTGCTCCCTGGAGCCGGATCCGCATGTGCTGGAAGCCGAGACACGCGAGGGTCTGATACGTGGTCATGCGTACTCCATAACCAAGGTGTGTCTGCTGGACATTTCGACGCCCAATCGACAGGGCAAACTGCCCATGATACGCATGAGGAATCCGTGGGGCAACGATGCCGAATGGAGTGGCCCCTGGAGCGACAGCTCACCCGAATGGCGCTTTATACCGGAGCACCAAAAGGAGGAGATTGGCTTGAACTTCGATCGCGATGGTGAGTTCTGGATGTCCTTCCAGGACTTCCTAAATCATTTCGATCGCGTGGAAATTTGCAATCTCTCCCCGGACTCAATGACTGAGGAACAAGAGCACAATTCGCGTCGCAAGTGGGAAATGTCCATGTTCGAGGGCGAGTGGACGTCGGGCGTCACTGCCGGAGGCTGTCGCAATTTCTTGGAGACCTTCTGGCACAATCCACAGTACATCATCTCGCTGGAGGATCCCGACGAGGAGGACGACGACGGCAAGTGCACGGTGATTGTGGCGCTGATGCAAAAGAATCGTCGCAGCAAACGCAACGTGGGCATCGATTGCTTGACCATTGGCTTTGCCATCTACCATCTGACGGATCGCGATATGCAGGTGAAGCCACAAGGCTTGAACTTCTTTAAGTACCGTGCATCAGTGGCGCGTTCGCCGCATTTCATCAACACACGCGAGGTTTGTGCGCGCTTCAAGTTGCCGCCTGGCAATTATTTGATTGTGCCATCGACCTTTGATCCAAACGAGGAGGGTGAGTTCATCATTCGCGTCTTCTCAGAGACCATGAACAACATGGAGGAGAACGACGACGAGGTGGGCTTCGGCGAGACAGACGATCGCATTGCGCCCGCCTTGCCACCACCCACGCCCAAAGAGGAGGACGATCCACAGCGCATTGCACTCAAGCGTCTGTTCGACAGCGTTGCCGGCGACGATGAGGAGGTGGATTGGCAAGAGCTGAAGCGCATATTGGATCACTCGATGCGTGATGTTATGATCGGCACGGATGGCTTCTCCAAGGACGCTGTGCGTTCCATGGTGGCCATGCTCGACAAGGATCGCTCGGGCCGCCTGGGCTTTGACGAGTTCGAGGCTCTGCTGACGGACATTGCCAAGTGGCGTGCCGTCTTTAAATTGTACGACACTCGTCGCTCGGGCAGCATCGATGGTTTCCATCTGCGTGGTGCTCTCAACTCGGCTGGCTATCATCTAAACAATCGCCTGCTCAACGCATTGGCGCATCGTTATGGCTCCCGGGAGGGCAAAGTGCCCTTCGATGATTTCCTGATGTGCGCCATCAAGGTGAAGACCTTCATTGAGATGTTCCGCGAGCGAGACACTGACAATTCCGATACGGCATTCTTCAATCTGGACGATTGGCTGGAGCGCACCATCTACTCTTAAAATGGAGGAGCAGCTGGAGGCAGCTCTTTCATCTTTAATCCAATTTTTAAACTAATCTTAAACTAAGTGCCACATTTACTTATGCATGCGTTTGTTGATGATGCAGTCAGTAGTCAGCAAAGTCAACAGTCACCAGTCAACACGGCGTTGTGGCTTACCTTATCAAGAAGAACTCGAAAGCACGGCAACAGCCAAGATACGGAACGGAAATACAAATTCATGTGCACAATAATTGAATCAACCTTGAAGCGCTCCACGATAAACGTTAAAAAAACGATGTGCGAGAGAGAATAGAAACCAGAAAAACAACAACAGAATTTGCCGGCAAACGCCAGACAGTTGTATATAACATAGCATATATATACACAACTCGTACTATATACGTTCGTATGGGAACTGTCCAAAATGACTAATGGCTAAATTGCTTTTGTGCCCATTACAAACACAGAAACAGAAACACAAACACATTCTAACATTCTTATGCTTTTGACAATAGCCAAAAAGCCGCCAGTACAAAACGAAATGAAACTGAAATGTGCATTAATAAAATAAAGAAATAAACTATTAGAAATTCAGTGCTATATATACAGTAAAATAGCTTCCATATGGACATCATAATATAGTCATACAACTACATATATATATTTATCGGCAATCTCTTTTTATATATCAAACAATTTGCGGCTATTATGAAAATTACAACTGAATCAATAGGGGAAAATGCACGTCATGAACAAGTTCTGTACACCATAATATATAGTATATATAAATATTTATCAGCAATCTCTACATATATAAGGTGCATTTCCTATTTATGAGACACAAGATTCTGGGATTTACAATTGTTAATCAGAGAATTCTAAAGAAATATAGAAGAATTGATAATGTTATTCGCCCATAATTTTAAAAATGTTTTGTGTCGCATCCACAAGAAATGCACCTTATATTTCTTGAAAATTAATGAAGCTATTAAGAAAATAGCAACTGATTCAATCTAGGGGAAAATCACATCTCAAGCAGGTTTCGCCAAGAAAATACTCATTAGTCACTATGAAACCTGCTCTAGAAATGACACAAATGCTATTTCCCCGTTCTAAACTCGAATCTCGAAGCCGATGAACCTTTCTTTACGTCTATGTTAATTAATTGTTATAAACTTTGTAAACTAAATTCCTTTTTTTTGTAATTTGCAATTGTATTATCTATTACCAAGTTGTTAAATTAAATGGCAAGAGTACAACGACTACTTGACAACGACGATATCGGTGCCTCCAGTGGGTGGGCCAGCTAAAACCATGGTCTCTTTGAACTCGTCATAGTTGAGATCGGTGTCGCTGCACAGCTGCTGCAGCACCTCGAGAAAATCTTCGTATTCCAATCGCCACTTTCTGACATCACACATTACAAAAGCAGAGATTGAATCACACAAGTTCTAATAAAACCCCAATGATGATGATGGTGATTATGATGACTTACTTGTAGCGCATATAGATAAGTCCCGTTTGAGTTCGCGTAATCGGATGTGGCATCAGTTTGGCCTGCTCCAGCCAGCTGTCAAGCTGTGAGAGCAGTATGCTATTGAAATCCTCATTCTCCAGTTCCCCGGTATTCACTACCTACGAGGGTAGCGGGATTATTTACTGTATTATTCACATAAACAAACGCGCAGACCTTGTGATTGCAATAAACGTGAAAGAGCGTGTCGAGCGTATGCCTCTTTGGTTTATCTTCATCGTCAGCCATTATTGCCTAGAACTATATCAACGTGGTGAGTATATATGTATACACAATTTAGTTGATAAATCAAAACAAAAATAAAAAAGCAAATCAAAAGCTATCTGGCTGGGAGAGTGTTCGTATACATATATTTATCGTAAATGTTTTTGTTGACAAACAAAGCGCCAGGCAACAGTTGAGAACGCATGCGAAATGTGTGTGTCGTGTTCATCGTGTGTGGGTGTCGGTGTCTGTGAGAGTGTGAGTGTGGGTTGTATATCAAGTACTATATATCATACTACAGTGCAGTAGTCATTGCTCCGATGTCGCGGGTCGCTAGTTGCTGGCCGCCTGTTCATCCAGCTGCTCGACGAGACGTTGCACGTAGTGCAGCAGCTTGGAACTGCGCTTGGCCCCGAATATGTGGCACACCCGATACGGTGGCACTATGGTTAACTGCTGCAGCACCATAATCTTGTTCTGCTTCCACGCCAGCTCATTGGGACCGAAGTGCTTCGAGAGTAGCTGAAATAGTTGCCTGCCACGTGGCGTGGCAACATCGTTGCGACTGTGCATCGAACGCTTGCGCTTCTCCATCGACTGCTGCAAGCGGTGATCCAGCTACACCAATATGCAAAAGAACAAATAATTAATAATCCAATAGGCAAATAATAATTGGCGTGTTTTAAACCCACGCGCTGCACGTTGATGGGCGCTGGGGGCTCCGTTTGATGCTCCGCCGCTGCTTTGGCCTCCTGGATGATGGTCAAGTCCTTGGCGTAATCCAAATTGATGATGCAGTGATTGTGGCTCTTGACGCTATTGGCATCTTTGCTGCTGCACCGCAGCATCAACATTTTGACGCTGTGCTCATAGGTGACCACCTCGCCCGTGTACTGATCCCCGAAGCAGGTGACCACGTGCAACTGCGTGCCAATGGGGAATGGGTTGAACGACATTTTTGTGGCTGCGACTTTTTTGCAATAAATCTACAACAAATGTTGTCTCGTCGCGTTAGCAGTGCGTAAAGATTTTTCTACTTGACACTTTTGCCAAAAATATTACGTTAGTCTTGCGCTCCCGCTCTAACACTGTTGACAGTTTCACAGAATTCCCTTCTTACAGTTACTTTTTCTCGATGGAATTCTAAAAATCCAATACGAATTTTAATTCCTTTAATTTCCTTTTACTAAGCAATACATAACTATTGCATAACTACAGAATTCTGGTCGCTATATAGACTTAGTTCGCGAAAACTGCTTGTTAGATAAAAATCTGTAAAAGGGCATAAAAATAAAAGCTTTTGATAAGTACTTTTCCCGAAAATTACCTTTTACGTTAGAATTCTCCTCTCCAACAAAGAAATTCTTATAAGCAATACTTAAAATACCAACATTTCCAACAGTTATGAATCAAAAATTCTAAAGAAAAATGCATTTACTTTTATTATTTCATTTTATTTACAGTGTATGTGTATGTATGCTAAATATATAACTAAATATAAATGTTTGTTGTATATATATATATATATATTTCAAAAGTAAACCTTTCCTTTGTTTTATATAATTTATACGATGTTTTTGACCGCTTGCTTGTTGTTATTTTTTGTTTGCTGTCTAAGTTGCATGAGCGTTACTTGTTTTTACTTTTTGTTCAATATTTAGTTAATCGTATGTATGTATGTATATGTGTATATATATGCAAGTATGTATGTACCTTCATTAGCACTATAAGAATTCGCTTTCGATTATAACTAACACGTCCCAATTAAAAACAAAACGCTTCACTTTTCGGATCCGGATTTGTTATCTTGTTAATTGAGAAACGTTCATAAATATTAAATTCTTAGTACAAATATGTTTGAAAAAGGCAAAAATATAGAATAAATACCGAAAACAATGCGGGACAAGCACAAACAGAAAACAGAAATTCTTTTACATATTATTAAGAACACAAACGTATAAAAAAGAGAAGTGTATGAAAAATAGCGCTTATTTATTTATAAAAATTTGCTTTATGTTTTAAATATATGCTATAGAAAATGTGATCTGCTTGTTGTCTGTTGTGTCTGTCGGTCGGTCAATCAATTGGTCTAATCACTGACTACAGTTTTTAGTTTTCATTTTAGCACTTATTTCTTTTTAATTTGTTTTGTTTTTTTGTTTGTAAGCATCTGCTATTTTATACTAAAATGTGTTATTTTGCATTTGCTCCTTAATGATTTATTTCTTTTGCTTTTAATTAGGTTTTAATGCGCGTTTGGCTTAAAGTCTTAATTATGGTTTTCAAAGTTGGGAGGGGACGATTTAGCTAAGTTAACTCGTTTTCGGATGCGCGACAAAACTACATTTTTAAATTGTTTGCATTAATATCTGTTGAAAAACGAGCTGAAGGCTCTGTAGATGACGATAGAATGGGGGGTGGTGAATTGCTTTGAAATATGTTTTTTTTTTGCTTGTTTTGTTTTGCAATTTTGTGTTCTCTTTGCTATTTTTGTTTTGTTTTGTTGTTCTTTTCGATTTGCTTTTGCTTTACGATTACGGGTTTCGTTTAATATCAAAAGGAATGATATATATGAATAATATATATATGCATATATATATTTATAAAAATAAAACAATGCCTTTGCATATTAATCGACACACCGCGAATCTTACATTGGCCCATCGATGGCGCTCACTTTAAGCCGGAAATAATAAACGGAACGCGCCAACATGCTAGCCGCAATGACGAAAAGTGCAATATAGAGAATATACATGCCGCCATGATCCTATTACAATTAAAGAAAGCATACATTAGATGACGAAGTTGCAGTTGTATGCCATCTATACTTACCGATGCGTATGAGATAGTGCCGGCGGTCAGGCCAATGCTGCCAAGAAGGAAGAGCAATGCGACAATAGCAAACAAGATGCCGCGACTGTTGGCGAACCGAGCGCCCACAGAGGACACTCTTCTGCAGTGTGGACAGCGAGCCAAGGCGTTATGGTAGGTGTTAAACTGAAAGCGAATAGTGTATTTATAGTAAACCATCAAATATGCGACTTAATGCTATCGATTGCGTACCAAAAACGTGTCGGAACAGTAGCCACAGGTGACACGACACATGCCCGGCATGGTGGGCACTGGCGGTGTCACTGGACTGGGAGCCAGATTGATAATGCGCTTGCAATTGGGTCGGGGACAAGCGATGCGCTGCGACGAGCTCTTGCAGATCAGAAGACAATTGCAAGGACAACGCACATACTTCTTGCCGGGAGGCGCATTCCTTATGGGCTGCAATTAACAGGTGGTTTAATAATTATTCCCATGATTGTTATTAATTTCTACACTTACAGTTGCCTCGTTGCAGTGGGTGCACTTGACCACGTGCTGCTCGCGCTTGCTGGTGATGTCAATCATGTTTTGACACACACGACAGGTAACCATGGGCACACCGCTGGTGCCGCTGCTCTGGTAAGGCGGTGGCACCTCATCGGGTCCAATGAACGGCGCCTGTGCATTGCTGCCTGCAAGTAACAACAACAACCACAATGACAACTAATTAATTTTGGGGCCCAGAGTTAGATGTGCGACGCGACCTTTCGTATAAAATAAATACATCTGACTGCAGTTGCAACTGTTGCTGCACTAGAGCAGATGCTGCAGCAAGAACGTGTGTACTCCAAGTCGCCGCTGCGTGTGATACCATTTGGGCGAGGAACACTTAACGACATCGACATCGGCATCGCCAGCCAATGCAGATAAGTTGCAAGTGGGTCAAAAACTAAATAAACGCAAACCGGCATTTGTGCCACACTTTGAGCTGCCTCATTGCGGTTGCAAACAAGTTAGAGCTTTGTGTTTGCAAAGAGAACAGAGACTCAAAACGACTAAATTACTATAAATAGCTCAGAGCCTTGGATGCTCTATGGTCGCAGTATGGAAGGTTGTGCAGTGATCAGGTTCTGGAAACAAAAGCAAAAAACAAAGGCCCTTTTCTCTGTAGCACAGCGGAACAGGGTATTGAAGAGAAGGCCATGGCTGTTGTCAGCCTGACGATAATGGAAAGTATGCGGATGAGTCATATAACGCCTTTCGACTGCTGTCAACCGTCGCATCGCTGCTGCTGTTGCTGATTAAACAGCTGAACAGCGTCGACGACGCTGCGTTGCTGACTCCGCAACTCTGCGGTGATATGAAAGCATAAACAAAACAATAAGAGAATCGAAAAAACTCCACGCAGTTGTCGAAGTTTGCATACCCTATTTAAGGGCAAACAATTATTTTTCAAATACATTTCTAATCGTAATGCTTAAGTGGTTTGTTAATTGTAAATTAATGGAATTGCAAAAACTTCACGTAGTTGTAGCTTGTATACTCTTTAAACTCAGCGTATAGTCTTAGTATTTGAATAATCTGCAAGTACTTATATATGTTTCTAATCGCAGTATCTTAGATGCATGAAGGTAAAGGACATGCAAATTTCAAACCAATGGTCGAAATTACTGAAAACAGTTGTTAAGCAAAAAAAACTTGTTTAATGATTTTCAAATATTTTTATAATTGCTAGTTTTAAGAGATTATTGGAAAATACAAAATTCCATGCAGTTAGCTAAATTTTTGGTTTCTTTTCTACATCAACTAACATTATAACGTTTAAATAACTTTCTTATCGCAATGGTTTTTTGAGACTTAAAAATAAATAAAATAAACTTTACGCTGGTAAAGATTATGGAAAGTAAAGTGGAAATAATCGATTCTCATAAAAATGTAATGTGCAGAAAATTGTCAAATCAGAATTTAATCATTGTGCGTTAATCCAATCAGTGCTCCAACTAGATAAACAAGGCAATGTGAGCAACTTTATCACCCAGTGAAATAGTAGCAGTTGCTATTTTAATAGCGAAATGATTGGCTGGCTTGGCGAATTTGATTGCAATTCGGCATCAAGTTACGAACTTTCTGCGAATGTCGCGTTACACTTCAACCAAACCAAACCACCCACTCCCTCCCTCCCTCTAGTCAACTAAACGACGCGTATTATGAGTCAGTTCAATGTGGGGGAAGTGTGAAAATCTAGGCATGAAATGCAAGACTACGTCGGCCACAACTTGAAATCACAGTGGCTGTGCAACAAACTAGAGCGAACGCACACTTGTTGGGTTTCCAATGTGCCACCGGAGACAATGAATGGTTTTGGACCCGCATATGGATCCCAAAGTCCGGGGTGACGTACTATAGGGGCAGGGCATGGGCAGGGCGGAGACTGTAGGCAAGGTCTGTTTCTGTTTTTGAGTTGAACGCACTTAACCAGTATTTACAGAGGGGTTTGTCGACATACCATCCTCGTTGTTGGCCCCAGCACTGTTACCGGGATTTTCGGCGCCATCGTCTTGGTACGATGCTGATGAGTAGGAGGTCGGCGGGTGTGGGAGGTCCGCGGGGATCAAGCTTTGCCTCTCGGGATCGGCCATGTTGTTGTTGCTGTTGCTTGTTCTTCTGCTCTTTGCACACTAAAGCAACTCCCGTTAGTAATGCACCCAAATTGCAATTAGCTTTGTTGTTGTTGTCTCTCTTTCTGCACCGCAACGCAAATGCTTCAACTGCAAATAAGCGAAAAGCAGAAAGCACACCGTTTATTACTAGCTTGCTTATTGTGCATATTTATAGTAGAGCCCCTAACATCAGCACCAATTTCTTCTTTGTTTGATGTGCTTTTTTCCTACAATGATGTTTTTTTCTCTGTTTCGCTTTACACTGGTTTTTGCTGCTGCTGCTGTTGAATCCTCCCTTTTCGGCATGCGCCGCAATAATCAATTTTATGGCCGCCGCAGCTTTAACACCTTTAACGGGTCAGCACATAATTTTCATTTTATTCACAGATACAGTTTTTGTATACAACTCTGCTAATTGTTTAATGTTTGTGTGTCTTTTTTGAGCTATATTTTACCTTATTTTGTTGAAATTGCACTGCTGCTGCCGTCGACGCACATTTGAGTCAATTGGCCACACTGAATGGCGTTTGCCCTGTAAATACTGGGCACACTAATCCAACTGCATTGCCGCTACCCTGCAGCTGATTTTGCGGCCCTGGCGCAGAGTTGTCGCTGTGAGCAACAGCTGATTTCTGTTTTCTTTTTACATGTTTTGCCGCGATTGAAAGTTAAATGTCTCAAAATAGTGTGAAAAGATCTGATGTTAAAAATTTGGAGGACAATCAAAATAGCAGTTCCAGTGATGCTGAAACACAACAAGTAAATCTCAGTTTAACTCGTAGATTGCGACAACGAAATTTCACTCAAAGCTTCGCTTATGCTTCGCTGCCAGTTCGAATTGTGGGGGGCGAGGAAAACAACAATAGTTTAATGGCAGCAAGTTCGAGTTCAATGCGTGCTGTGACTTTTAGCGATACACAAATCATTAATGACAGCTCCGATGCGGATCTTGACACGGACTTTTACATTTCCAATGAGAGCAGCAGCGATGGCGAGACACAAAAAAAGACAGTCGCAATTTCAGTGCGAGGTTTACGAAAAACCGATTTCAGCGTCAAGAGAAGAATAAGTAAACGCAAAACGCGACAAAAATTAATATTGTACAAAACGATGTAGCCTTAAGGTAATAATAAAATTAGTTTAAGAATAAAGTGTGTAATTCTGTCAAACAAATTGAATTGCAACGAAAATATGAAGTGCACTCTGCACAGGGCTGGCGGCGTTGAGGAACTTTCCAACACTGCACCAGGGCTACAGGTTGGTTTGTGTATTTTGGAGTAGTGGTAAAAATTTTTACAGGCACAACTATTTTTATGCGGTTTTTATGTAAATAAACCAAAGTAAACGTAGTCAAATAATTTGTAAAGTGTAAGTAACACATGGCAGCAATAAATGCTAATGTTGATATAACAATTATTCATTGTATGATGGCCAAATGAGGCGTGTGAAAATGTGCGATGATTTCATTTTTGGGTTGCTGCTGCTGCGCGTTGTTGTTGTATTGGAAACTTCGTCGTATCTTTGCATGACGCTGATGTTGTTGTCGTTTTTGTAGTTGTTGTTGTTGCTGTTGGCTTAGGTACGGGAAACGTAGAGTCAGCGACGCGCAGAAGAAATGTTTATTTAGTTGGCACAGCGTGCGGTGATGTAGGGCGGCAAACAACAACAACAACAGAAATAAAAATAAAAACGGTGACGACAACGGAAACAACAAAACAGTGGCAAGAACACCTGTTCCTAATTGATTTTTCGCATTTTCACCATTGCCTTTCAGATCACTGACATTTTTCAACTACTGCAACAACTGTGTTTCGGAAATTCGGAAGTGAAGTGCCACAGAAAAAAAAGGAAACAAAAACAAAAACGAATTTCAATTTTAGTATAGTTGTGATATATAGTAGGAAGATACACAAATACACAAATTGAATAAGAAACGAACGAACGACATTTTTCAAACCCAGTTTGACCACCGACAAATAAACAACAAGCTAAATTTATAATAAAAATACAACATCAACATGGAGGCCCCACCAATGTTTAACAGCGTCGAGGATGAGTGCAGATATTGGAAAGAGCGTTCCAAACAGTATCACAAAGAGTAAGTACAGGATCAGAATCCATTGAGAAGTTAACTGACATCGTTTTGATGCATTTGCAGATGGACAGATGTGAAGCAGGAATACGATGAATACGTTGAACAGTCAAGGGAAATGGAAGCCGAAATGGACGCCACTCTGGAGCAAAAACAGAGTCTAATCAAAGATCTCAGAGCCAAGCTTAATATGTTAGAACAAGAAAATGATTCACTCAAGGTGCTTAATGCGATTTTATAGCCAAATGTGCAGACAACTAATTTTGTTTTTTCTTTTATATAGGTCAAGTTGGATACACAAGGCATCGAAACATCGAATCTGGATAAACAGCTGGAGACGGTGAAGAAAGAGCGCGACTCAATGAAGGATTATTTGCGACAATTGGAGCAGAAGAACGATGATCTGGAGCGCGCTCATCGCATACTCAATGAGAGCATAGTAGACTTTGAAAAGATGTTAGACAAAGCCTATGAAAAGAATGCGCTCCTTGAGATGGAGGTAGACGAAAAGGAAATGCTGCAGGAAAAGTTGCAGCGGTTAATGGACGAGACGCGCGGTAAGTCCACAAGTTACTCTCTCTAGATTATTGTTATTATTTTGAATTCGTTGCAGATCTGAAGCAAGAGCTCAACGTCAAGTCACGATATACGCCAGCGAATGGTACAACAACAGCAACATCGGCTGGCAATAGCTCGATGAACTCTTCGACATCGCTGCCCAATGGCATTGTGGCCAATGGTGATATACTGCTGCAACATGACAATGCCACAAATGCCACAACGAAGGCCACAAGTATTAGCGTCAGTGCGCTAAATGGCAGTTTAGCAAATAGAAACGAATATAATCAACAGCAGCATTCGCTTAAAAGTAAGCTAATGCGTGTACTTAAATTATCGAAAGCATGCCGCCATTCCAAGAAACACATTCCCTCCACCAATTGCCATTAGTTTTTAAGTTTACGATCACATGATAACGCGAACACAAAACACACATCGTGCTCACACAAAAATTGCAAACCATTTCGTTATAGATTTTAAGTTGTATTCTATTTTTTTTTTATTGTCTCATTTATTTTTTTTTTATGTATATTCGTTAAGACAAAATTATTAAATGTGAGCGAAATTCTCAAAATTTGCAACATTCTTCGTAGGCGGCAATATTTGTGTGTGTTCGTATATGTGTTTGTGCTCGTTGTTAATTGTTTGCTGTGTCGTTTAACCTTCATCTATCGGCCATGTTCACTAACTGTTTTGCGAGCTAGTCAATGAGTAACTAACTAACCAGACTGTGTTGTGTTGCTTCCTTTGCAGATCCCGAGAACCTTATCAATGGCAATGCCATGAATGCCAGCTCCCGCACCACGGCGCTCAACATTGTGGCCGACATGTTAAGAAAACTGAACGTAAGTCCCCCTCCAGCTAATAGCAGTTCCCGCATGATTAGATCTTTTTCTACCATTTCCTTCTTGTATGTATTGTGTATACCCGCAAATTCAGAGGGTACAAAAAAGTATAGACATTTCTGTCCGTATGCATAACAGACTCAGACTCTTTGCCAATAGAGCTAAGTATCTAAATTTTGATGTGTCAAATTTATAATGTGTCAAAGTCAATTGTGAGTGCATTATTTTAAGCTAGAAGTGGGATTTTGCACTTATGAGTGTCTCCTGCAAATTTATGAAGATGAAAGTATAAACAAATTAAATTACCTTCATTAAACCTGAAGGTTTTCGTGATCGATGCTTAATTTGCTTTTGTTTTTTGTATACCCTTTAAATGGATAGCGTGTATCGAAGGGTCGGAATGATAACCGACTATAACTTTCTTTGTATTTGGTTTAATTTTGTTTGTTGTGCCAGTTTGAGTACAAAATTGTTTTTGTTCGTATTGTTTTAGTGGGACAAGGCCTTGTTATGTCCTGAGTGTCAAAAGTTTCGTTGCATTTGTGAACGTCCTGCGCTGCTGCCAGGCAGCGAGTCTAGTCTGTTTCGTCGCGCCTTTGGCGGCAGCACCACTAGCCCCACTTGCACCACTAGCACCACTTGCAACACACAGGCAACAACGCCCTGCAGCAGCAGCAGCTGCGATGCCAGCTGGACACCAGACTGCAATAATGCTGCTGCACAGCGTCGCGGCAGTTTAAGTAGCCTGCAATTTGGCACAAACATTTTTAAGCGCTTTGCGGAACGCATGCGCAGCATTCAGGACTTTTCCGAGCCTGACCCCGAGCCGCCGGCGCTGTGACACCCATCCTCATCCTTACACACACACAAACACAAATACACAAACACAAATATGTTTAACGATATTTGTAATTTGCTTTTGGCTTTTGTCTTTTACTTGACGCTTGCATTTATCAATTAATTGCTTTCGTTAATAAATAATTTATAATTTTGTAACTCGACACTCTATGTTTGTTTGTTTGTTTGTTTTATTTTGTTGATCGCTAATATTATTGTAGAATAGTTTATAATTAACTTGTTTTATTGTTTTGCAGGCGATGGAGACAAAACTGAAGACGTATCGAGAGCATGCGCCTCCGATGCAGCCACGTCAATGACCCGACGCAGCAGCTCTTCTATTGGCTACTGGACACGACTGTCGGCTGCTGTCGTTGGATGCTGAGTAGTGGCAACAGCAGCTGCATGCCACAAGTGGGGGACACACACACAATTTACACCGTTCTGGTTGCAGTTTGCTGTGGCAATTTCAGTTCAGTTTCACGTTATAGTTACCCAAGTTCTCTGCTCTTCTTCTGCCCGTTTATTTATTTCATTTAAATGTGTCTTGTATAAATTAACGATATTACGATAATATTACTTATAAATAACACACTGGAATTATTTATAAAGTATGTATGTTGACGTCTGAAGCCGCCCCGCCCAGCATGTAACGCCTTATTAAGTACTTGTATGTTAACTCTAATCATAAGTCGGGTTTTTTTTTGATTTTTGTGTTAATAATGGCATGCAAAATGTTTGTAGACTTTATCGTTACTCTCGAAGTTATCTCGGTACATTTTGGACAGCCGCGATTTAACACATTCATTAAAGATCGTTTTGTATATTTAGATGCAGTCATGTCCCTTTTACCGTTGCAGTTCCGTTCGTTAAACACGTACATAGCACACGGACACAGACGCTTGGTAAGCTCAAAGCACAAGCGTAGCGTAACGTATAGTCGAGCTTTTGAAAAACGAAAGTGCACTAATACATGTACATTGCCACTCGCACACACCTACACCCACACAGACAATTGGGACATGACTGAATTAGTGCGTAAGTTGAAAGGCCACGCAGCTTGTGTGGTGATATGATGACGATGATAGTATGATGAGGATAAGTGCAGCTGAGTCGAAAGTATTACAGCCCCCTAAACAGCTAACAAGCAACAAATACTCGTAGTGTTAGAAAGAGAAAGATCTATATAGTAGACGTGTGACAAGTAATTACACTTATCAAACACTTACAAACTACAATTATAATTACACTTACTCTTTAAGCAAAAGACAATTTCTGACTAGAAACGACAAGAGTCGTTGCTATCGCCCCGCCCCATCTGCCCCCTTTTTAGTTAAATTTACAACGTTCTACAGAATAATGATCCATAGAAACACAATTATTAAATTATATATTTTAAATGCGAATACAAATTATGTAAAAAATTCAAAAAATTATAATTATATAAAATTATTAATTGTAAATGTATAAACCAACAGAATGAAGTTGAATATAAAGAGAGAAAACACATGCTATATCTATATTATATACATAAAATTTAACTATCGTTTGTTTATTTACTGGAACTATAGAGTGAGGGAGGAGTAAGAGGGGTTTATCATCTACCAAGATCTGTGATAATGGGTTTGTTTCACAACGTGGAGTCTATTTTGATATTGGGGGTGGGAAGTTTTTTGGGTTTTTTAAAAAAGGGTTGTTTGGATTTTTATTTTTTTTCAATGTGGGCACAAATTTCAGCAAGCTTTCATTGTGGATTCTATTTAGCCTCTGCGTGCGCACCCGTTCTACCAAGTGCTTTAAGAATTCGTAGTACCTATTTACGAGGACCAATGAGTCTAGACTTAATTCCAGCTTTTAATCTGTTTGTTATAAATAAATAAATTGTCTTAAATAATTTCTATGCAATTTCTATGTCAATTTTAACCACACTTGCAGAGACAAATCTCAACGTCAACGTCTCAAATCAACTTCAAAGTCAAACCGTCAAAAAGTTCTTTTCTCTCATGTGCAATAAATAATTAATTAGAAAAATATTTGTGTTAATTTTGATAAGACAGACGCGCGCTGCGTCAGTGGCTATGCCAAGGACAAATCTGCCGCACACACACACACATGCATACAATAAACGCAGACCCAGTTGCTTGCAATTGCTACTCCTCCAAAAGCTTTCGGCGACTGCAGCTTTCGTTGCGACTTTCCCCTGCGGTACTTTTTCGGCTGTAGAGTTTTTAGTACATTTTTGGGCTGAGCTTTGCCCCAGCGAAATTATGCTGTCTATGCGGTCTGGCTGAAGGTAACAAAAACTGAAGCTGTTGCGTTGACCTTGCGACACGCTGGGATTTTAGGGAGTAAATGGAGGAGAGGGTGGAGTTGCAAGAGGGAGAGAGCGAGAGAGAGAGATAGTGAGAGAGATAGCTGCTGCTGCTGCTTCTGTTGCTGTTGTTGTTGGATGTGGCGACCGTGAGCGGGTAAGCTAATGAAAGTGCTTTGGTTTTCTGTTTTTGTAAGCAAGCTAAGGGTTAGCGGCGTCGAGTGGTTGGCATTGAGTGGGTATATTTTTCATATGCAGTGACAGCAACAACAACAAGAACCGCACAAAAGCGCAGCAGCAGCACCACCAACAAATGGAACAAGCTTTTATCATACGCGCAGCACTTACAAGTGCAGCCCTGGTAACCACACTCCACTGCCTGTTGATGTCTGTTGCTGCCTGTTGGTTTGTGGCTGGTAAAGTGCATTGTTTGTTTTTGTCGCTTGGAGATGTGAAGCTGCATGCTTCATGCAGCTATAAGCGGATTGGGAATGGCACAATGTAATTGCCGTTTGAAATGAAAATGCGCAAGCACAAAAGCCAGCACAATGTGTGGGTGTAAGTGTGTTAGTGTGTGTGTGTGTGTGTGTGCATTTGCATGTGTGAGTTGGGTATTTTTAAAAGCAATTTGAAGAATTCTGCGTGAAGCTTCTTAATGAACTCCCACGGGCTGGCGAGAAATCCGCATGAGCTAATTAACTGAGCAAAGCCCAAAACTACACCAACAATTGCCCAAGAAGTTATGCGTTTGTGTTTCAAAGTATGTGCGTGTGTGTGTGAATGTCGAGGGATTTAACAGGGCGACAATCTGCCTGAGGTAAAATAACTGCAGCATTTACAACACAACAATAAGCACAGCAAGCCACAAAAAAGAGAGCTCACTAAAAGCCAGAATAACAACAACAACAACAACAACTTTTGGCCAAACATTTGGCAGCGCAAGTATAATTGTTTTCGCATAAAATGTAGCCAAGCAGCTCGTAAAAATAAAAGTGTAGCAAAAAAGCCGCTTCAACGACGAAGTTTTTCATGTTGGCATGTCTTTAATACAGGGTGTGTTGCTTTCAGATTAAAGTAAGCTTGGCGTGGCTTTAAAAAAATATTATGTATACATATACATAGGTAAAAGCTGGTCCCACTCCACTTCTTTGATGTAGGTTAACTGAGAGGAAATCAGGAACTGAAATGGGTTTGCAGTAATATTGCTGACAGCTTTCTATTCAATTTAGCCCAAGAAATGTGCAGAAATTTGTATATTAGGTCGAACATCTAAATTAAACTAAAGGGTAGTTCAAAGAACGAAAAAAATGTAAATAAGAATGCCAACAAATTAAAAAACTGACATGTGACACATTATACCGAAAGAAACCTATACTATAAAGAAAAGGTTTAAATTTCGCAGTACAGAAATGCTCTAGACTTCAATAATAATAATAATAAATGATGTGGATTGTTGACTATGAAGTGTTACACATATTTAAATACGTATTGAGCTGATGACTTTCTGAGAATTTAAAAACAACTTACGACTCACCATCAACGACTCATATCAAAACTAAATTAAGATTATGATAGGTTGACCCATAAAGGGTGGCCTAATCTCCAGCTATTCCTAAATAATATTAATGAGGTCAAAAAGTTTTCTAGATGGGAATCCCTTAGAGTTTGTTTCTTAAAGCTAATGGTATTAACATTTATGTAAAATTTTGTTGTCGGGCACCCTGTATATGCATTTATAGTAGGTATATTTGGCATTTACACACTTTAAATATTTAAAATACGCGACGCCGTAATGTAAGACGGCAAAGTAAATGCTAACGGAAGCATTCAGCGAACCGATGATGATGTTAATGCGGATGATGATGATGATAATGATGATGATGATGATGTTGGTGAGAGACTGTTGCGCCTTGGGGGTGGCGATCCTGGCGTAGATGGTGTCCTGTGCCGTTATGCGATGGCCTAAACATCAAACAAAATCGATATATAGGTGGTGCGATGGTGTTGCTGGTGTTACTCCACTTGACTCGCTCGCTCCGCGTCTCTCTCTTTCTCTCTTTTTTGCTCACTCACACTTTATGTTGCTTCCTTCCTTCCTTCCGTGCTGTTTCGCTTTCTGGGTGTGTGTATGTGATTTTCGGCATAAACAAGCAATGTAGACATATACACATAAACATGATTACACAGTGAGGGGGCTTTGAGAGAGAGAGAGAGATAGAAAGAGGAAGAGAGGTGGCAGGTGGTGGGGCCTGGGGCACGGGGAACTGTTGCTTTGTTTGAACGCCGCAGGACGCTCATTTTTCGTAATGAGTTTGCCTATGTGCAGGTGGAAGCCGAATAGCACACACATATAAACAGCACGCAGCACAGTCTGACAGCAGGACCTCCAGCATAGGACTTGTAGAGTAAAAAGCAAAGCAAAGCAAACAACAACTACAGTGGCAACAACCGAAAAAAAGGAAACGTCGTGCAGCTGCTTTGGGATATTTTCGTTGTTGCGGAGCCTGCAATAATAAAAAGGCATAATTTGCTTTAATACACAGTCAGTGAGCGAGAGACCTTTTCCACACACATACACACACACATACGCACAGACATTCAACACACACGTGAGCGCACACAAAGAAAGCCCGGAGGTCATGTCGTCGCTTGTTAACAGGCAACAGCCAGGCAATCGCAGTGGCAGCAACAACGACAGTGGCAACAACGACAGTGGCCATAGCAAATTGCGTCGCCTTCATCGGCGTCGCCATCTTTGCTGACTTCCGGCTGGCATTACATCCGGTGCTGGCAGCTATAAATAATCGACAGCGATTTCCAAGTGTAAATTCGAAATGAATGAATTTGATTAGTGCCACTGGAGATGGCATTGAAGTGCTAAACCTGCAACCTGATCAATCAACGAGACGCACACACCACACACAGACATAGAGAGAGAGAGAGAGAGAGACGGAGAGAGGGAGAGAGGGAGAGAGGGAGAGAGAGAGAGAGAGAGAGAGAGAGAGAGAGAGAGAGAGAGAGAGAGAGAGAGAACAACTGTTGTGCTGCTGCACTTGACATTGCAATCAATTGGCTGTGCTGTTAATTGTCCCACTGCGACAGTTGCCCTGTTGAATGTTGCTCAAGTGCACATCATTAGCAGAGAGAGAGAGACAGAGAGACAGGGAGAGAGAGTGAGCAAGCGAGAAAGATTTAATTAAATGGCATTGGCCATTGGCATTAGGACAATCTCTTGATGCCTTTGCAATCGCATTTCGCTTTACGCTTTGCGCTTTGGCTTTTGCATTTGATTTGCAACGTGCTTCAATTAGTTGCCACAATGAATGCAACGTGCTTTTGTCGGTATCTGTGTCTCTGTCTTTTGCGGTGTTTGGCTAGCACTTTTACTAATTGAAGCCGTATTCAACTGAAAGTTGGCTGCTTTTGGCCTGGCATTGGTCTATGCAATACGCAGCACGCAACACGCCATACGACAGTCGCACACGGCCACACACGCTTGCCGCAGATATTGCTGCCGATGGCCTTATAAATTGCCCACTGAAACGAGCTGAAGCCACGAGCAAAAACTTTTTATGGCCCCATTGAGGCGCACAAATGCTAAAAAACATCGCACCTTTGTGTCATACTTATGCGCTCCCTTTCCTTGCCACTTCGTGTGTGTGTGTGCGTCTGCATGTGTGTGTGTGTGGATGTGTGGGCAGACAACATGCCAATGACAGGCCATTGTCTGGGCCACTCTCTGATTTATGCCCCACAAAAGAACACACAGACATACACAGAAAAAAAAAAAAAAAAAACTTATTCAGACATTGCCACATTTTTGAGTGCTGTCGTTCATTTTGCTGGAAATGTTACAAGTTCAACTGGCTAACAGCCTCTTTGCACTCAGCATCAACACCGAGCGCACAAAGCACTCGACACTCCTGACCTGAGTATGCGAATTTACAATCAGCCCAAAAGTATGCAATGAAAACTTGACAGCACATTTGCAACGCATCAAAATTTCCAACATTTATTTCACAGTTATGTCTGGAATTTTGTGGCATTAATTAACACTGGCCTCGCCCATGTGTTTGTGTGTGAGTGCGTGCATGTGCATGTATGGCTAAAGTTTAAATTGATTTTCTAGTTGCTTTCAGCAATTAAAGGGCTCAAGTGAGCAAAGGATTTACGGTGATTCGAGCAGTTGACTCGTTTGCTTTTCAATTGCATTGAAATGCAGACAAAAGCTGCAGTGGATTATCAGCTTTTGTTCTTGCTGTGGCCAATGGCCAGGCTACGCCTTTACAATTTTTGACAACTTTACTGCACTTTTGCTGTTAGCCTAAGCACAGCTTTAAAAGCATGAGTGTTAAATGGAATATACATATATTAAATACTTTAAGTGATTTTGTTGTGCTTAAAAAAAATTTATAACATTTTGTCTGGCCTTAAAAGATTTTACTTTACTTTAATAACTGGAAGACTGTTTTTAACTTTTTCCTAATAATTATATTATGCCTACTTCTATTGTTTACTCTCTTTTTCGATTTTAGGCATGCTCGCTTTTAGCAAATTGTGCTGGGTATTAGTATTGAAATTTATGTTGCATACTTTTTCGGGCGGTTGCGGCGTGTAAGCGTAGCCCAATTAGGCGTAAACAAATTTGTAGCTGATGCTCTGCTGCTGTCGGGTAATGTGAGCCACTGAGCGACCACTAGTTGCTGTGTACCCACCCCACACCGCCAACACCTGCCGAAGGCGCCGCCACCGCCGCCCCTCGTCACGCCCACAAACTGCCTACCAGTGACATTGACAAAGCTGTTCCATGCGCGCGACGTAGTTGCTGCTGCCGCTTTTGCTGCTACTCCTGTTTTTCTTGTGAAAATATTTTGAACTATTGATACGCAAAATGCGTTTGATTAAGTTGTTTGCTGCACACGATGATGACCATGACAATAATGATGAAGTTGATGTCGACGACGATGGGGGTGGTTAACTGCTTTGACCCTGATGCCAACAAACTGTTGCGTTTTTTGGGGGCCAAATGCGGGCGGAGTTTAGCACCTGGCCTGGGGAAATTTTTGTTGCCCCTCTTTTGAGTTTCGGGGCAATTACTACCCCTGCGACGCAACAGTTTGTGAGTGTGTGGCAAACAGACTGAAGCGGGCGCACTTTATAACTTCGTGCGCCGAACTCCGCATTTACTGAGTGTGTGTGTTTTTATAGCGTTTGGCTAAAAAAAAAAAAAAAAACAGCATCAACATACACAGGCTCCAAAATCGAGCAACAGTTACCGAATCCCACTGCGTCCGTTTCGTGTCCAGAGTCAGTCTTCTTGGGGACTTGACAGCGTGTGCACGTGTCTGGCGCGAGGATAATCGTTATAGCCTACACAACAATATCATCAGCCTATACACACATATATATCCCAGTCGATTCCAGATAACGCGTCGCGAGTTCCATTACAGTCGTTTAACTCGAGTGGCCGTACTACAAAATTATATATATATATACACACAGTATATACATATATAGTCTGTGTGTGTGTGTGTATGTTGAGAAATCGTGAGTAAATAGATTACTGGGGCACAACAATAAAATGCCGCTTCATGTTATTTACACCAAGGCGTCAGACGGGGGAGTGGAGGAAGGGAGGGGTTAGGTTTGGAGGAGGTGTGAGGGGGAGATTGGAGTGGTACTTAACTTGCTTGTAAATCTGCCTGTTAAGAGGATTACAATGTTGCAAGTAATTATTATCGGTAGCACTTCGGTGTGAGCTTTTGTTGTAAGTGCTGACAGGAATTAACTTTGTTTCGATCTAGCCACGTTTTGACAACATTTTGCGGCAGCAACAGAGCAGTATTTTCGCCATTTAGTTTTTAGTGCTGTACATACTCTCCACTCCACCCCCTCCACACACACACACCCTCTCGCACACACACACTCATACACGTGCTCGTTGTGCTGTGCGTGTGTGCTTGTGATACACTTAATCCGACATTTACAATTTTTGCTTAAGGATTTATTTATGGATTCAATATGTGTACAACGTTTACATTGCTCAGCAACAGGACGCGCCTCGCTCTCTACAACTGTGTGCAAGCGTGTGTGTGTGTGTGGCACCTTTGCGCATATTATAAAATGCTTCAATGCTTTCACGTAGTCACCCACATAAAGTCGAAGCCAGCAACCAGTCAGCTCTGTGGAAGCTCACAGACACTCTCACACACGCAGAAACAACATTTCGCACATTTGTATGCGCACACGAAGCATTTTGAATACACGCATTTCAAATTTTGTAATTCATTTTGTAATGCATAGAAGATACGCAGATGCTTTGTGCTCAACTCAGTCGGACAGACAAACGGACTGACAAACGGACAGACAGACGGATAGATGAACTCTATGCTCACATCCGAGTTGTGCTCTTCATGGTCGTCTTTTTGCCTGGCTTTGGAGCACTTTCTGAGCGCATCTCGAATGCATTTGGCCCCAGCTCAGCCGACTGAAGTGTCCTTCAGGATGAGCCGAGAAAAGGCAGAGTCAATCAGGTTGAACGCTGACTCACTTCGCCTGCGATGTGCACCGTTTTTATACCCGCTATCCCAAGAGAGAAGGGTATCATCACTTTCGAATGTATGCCACATGTAAAAGAAGACAGCTATCAACTCAAAACTAAGGCCATTTTACGCACATTGTGATTCCTGAATATTTTAGTGCAATAAAGTTATCACTGAAATAATTTTGTTATTCAAAACTGAAGTGGATGCGATCGCATATGTTAATTTGTGTATTCTATGCTAGATGTTTCGATTTCTTATTCAAATTATATCTACATTTAAAGTGTTATCAGGAGATGTTATATGGCTAACCAAATTCACATAATTGTTCTTGTGTATTTCCTCAAAATACTTAGTGGGTATCTGACAGTTAAGCTGCGTCGACTATAGTTTTTTTCTTTGTTAAAAAAACCAAAAAAGGGGAAAAGGAAGTGAAGTTTAATGAAAGATATGTTTATTCTTGAAGATTGAAGATTTGTTAATGTCCTCTATAAAATGTATAGGCAAGAAACATTTATTTTCAAGTATAAAACAATCCCTGTTAAATATAGCATACATATGTGGATACCAAACAATAGTTATTGATGGCATTTATTAAGTTTAATATATATATATATATATATTTATTATAAATTAATTTGTTACAAAACTGCAGCGTGTCATAAACTGAAACGTGATTTATTATTGTCTAGGATATCTGCTGGTCAAACACACCACTCTGTTGCACACAACATGCAATTTCTTCCTTCAAATTGAATTCTCCGATTTATTGAAAATGCTTTTCCATTTGCTGTTCAACAAAGTTTTATCCATTTTTATTGAGATATATTTTTGGATTTATTTATGCGCCGTAATAGAAATAGGAAATGCAGTACGCGATTGATATTGTCTTGATTTAAAAGTCCTTTAAATGTATTGTCTTCCTGCATTAAACTATCAATAACACAATACACGTTTAAGCCACATGAGTAATTTTGCGGTCCCAAACAAAGGGCAAAAGCTGTCAAAATTTGCATAATTTGTCTAAGCTTCTCAAGTTCAACTCAAATTGCTGCAAATGAAGTGTTAGTTTTGTTGCCTCGAGCTGTTCAAATTATTATGTATTATTGCTAATTTTGAGCCAATCGAAGGCCGCAATATTTGATGTGCTTATGTGTGTAAATGATACTTTTGAGTGTCAACTTTTAATGTAAAGTTATTGCAGTGTGCTGTGAAATTAAAGTAGTTCGCAACCGCGCTGGTGAAACCATAAATTACTATAGTTATACTGGTGGCTAGACGCAGAGTACTTGTTGCATGCCACATTTAATACGGACACTCGTCGCTGTTGCTGTTGTTGTGGCTGTGGTTGCCTTGTGGCTGATTTATAAAATTTATTGTTGCCACAATTTGATTTGTTGGTAATTTGGTTTCTATTTTCCTTCTTCGCATGCTTTTCTTTTTTTTTGTTTTGTTATTGATTTCGTTTGCGTGTGACGGGAGAAGTCAGCTCGAAACCGCGCACAGTGAGGGCGAAAAGTTGCTGCCCCACTCTGCTTGCGTGCCGTTGGCTTGCAGTTTCAGCCTCCCCCGCCACAGTTCACAATGCTTTCCGCTGCCTTCACACTCTGAGCGAGTTGTCCAGCTTGTCTATTTCTAGATGAGTTCAACTCCCACATTCTGCGAGGCGCGCAGTCCAACATGACGACAGCGTTTTGCTCCTGTTGCTTCTGCTGCGTGTTTTTTTGATGTGGTTGTTAATGTAGTTGTTGCTGACACATACACATAGTTGTTATTGTTGCTGTTTAGTCCATACTGTGTAGGTGCGGTCGTCGCATAGCGTCAGAGTGAAGAGCAAACATTAACAAGTGTGTGCAAAATGACTAACAAGTGAGAATGCCACAAGCAAAATAAATGTGTGACGCGTGCATACCCTGAAAGAAATAATATGAAAGTTACTTAAGGAAGAAAATAGTTGCAATTGCAAAAGAAAATATGGTTTTAGTTTTACTTCTATTAGTTTACAAGTTAAAATTCTAACAGTTCTAAAACTTAAACTTTTCTATATGCCAGCAATATTTCTACAGGGTATTAAAGCGAAAAAACAAAAGTTGGGCTACATCATGACAAAAATCGATAAGGAAATCTACAGTCTGTATAACGTTGTTGTTACCAAAATATCAAATATGCAAATATTTGTTCGGCTGCTACCTGAAAATAACGCTAAACTCGCTTAACCAAGCCTCTCTGACAGTGTGTGTGTGTGTGTTTGTGGGTAAGGAGAGACAGCGAAGGCTGAAGTGAAACGTTAGAAAATGTTGTGAAAAACGTTGAGGGAAAACGCGTCGTCAAAAAAACAGTCAAAATATTTCCAAGGCAATATGCGAAAATTGTAAGAGAGGCGTTGCCAACCGAGCAGAGGATTGGCGGGTGGGGTTGGGGCGGGAAGAAAGGAGGCTGTCACCTTGACGCTGCCACTCAAATATATGTACAGCGATACAAGCATATACACATGTGATAGCGTTAATAACAACGCAAACAAGACTGCAAAAGAATAAAGATCAAAAGCCTTCTTCAACAGGCTACAGTAAACATGTGCAAATATAGTATTTTACTTGATTTTATTAGAATTTCATTTGATTTACCTACTGCGCCTTTGCCGTAAAACGAAAATGATAAAAAGCAAAAACAACAACATGATTTCGCATTGGCCTTAAATGTCCTTTAATGCAAACAAAAAACAAAAAAAAAATATATATATATATATTTATATAAAAAACGCAGACATGACAGCAGCAGGCAACTGAGAAACAGAGTTTTCGGCACAGTTGGTCAGTTTTTTCGATTTGCTTTTCCACCTTTTGTTTCTCGATTCTTCTTTTGGGTCCCTTTACCTGCAGCTGTTTATCATAATTTTGTTGATTTGCTGTCTGCCAACAGTAACAACAATAATAACAATAACAAGACCAACAATCGCGCGCCACCAAAATCAAAAAAGGGCGCACCGGAAAGGCAGCCAGCGAACTGTCCAAAAAAACCAAAAAAAAAGGAAAGGAAAAAGTGATAAGAAAGTTTGCAAAGCCAACAAAAACTTTGGCAAGTAAATTTAAATGCCCCCACCGAAAAGAGACTTGCGCGACAGGGGAAAAACAACAGCAGGATGAAATGTTATTAAGTATTTTTGGCTAGCGCCAAAGACTTTAATACCCTTGAAAACCGTTCACAACAGGACGAAGGGTTTTTGGCAGAGATTTCGTAAATATCCAAATGCTAATTTTCGCAACCAAAAGCAATTAGTAACTTATTAGTTTCACTAACAAGTAAATATTTAATGTGATATTAACTTAGAGCAGAACTTTTCAGTATAAAGAGCTTAAGCTTGAAGAATTCATTCATAAGATTAATATGTAATAAATATTTATTCGAATTAAATGTAGGCTACCTAAAAAATATATTACTACTAAACAACTTTGGGCTTAAAGAAAGTAGTTCAATTAATAAAAGAGATAACAAAGCAATATATTTTAAAATATAATAGCTGTCTTTTCAAACAAACAGATGTAGAAGTCATAAAACAACTGCAAATGCTTAAATATTTAAAGCAGTAAAGAATAAACATGCAGCTCAGCTCATAAAACAGTAAATATTAAAATATATTATATTCTTTTTACAACTCAATGAATGAATGTAAACGAGCTTGTAGAAACGAAAGCGAACTAGTTAAGTAAGTCAACCAAATAGGCGCAGCTCGACACATTGTGAATTTTGCACACGACCTGCGTGGTTGTAATTCCCAAGCGAAACTGGCGCCAAACGCGTGTTAAGCGCCTTTGTGGCTTCCGGTTATTATACAGTGGTATATAGTGAGTGCACAGCCTAAGCTCTAGTGTTCACTGACAATGCGTGGCATGCCCGCGTTGGAGAAGTGTATAGTGGCAACGTGGCGTATGCGTCATGTCAAACGGTTTGCAATGCTTTTCATAACTTTCGGTAGCATTTTGTTTAATGAATTGTTGTGACACAATAATGTGTCCAACGTTGTTGCTGCTGCTTCTGCTGTTCTTGGCCGGCTACTCTTTATATGCCTTTTAGCTGTTTTGGGGGCAATTTAATAAAATATGCGATCGCCTCTTTTACCGCTGGCGTTGGCTTCAACTGTTGCTGCGTTGGCCCTCAAGGGTCCGGCTTTGGCTTCGGCAAACAGCAGCGTTGGCCAATTAAAAATATGGCGTCATGGTAACATGGCTAACTAAAATGCCAAACGGCGAGCGACAAGCGACAAATGGCAAAAATGGCAAAATGCCGCACAAATGTTTATTAGCCGCAAAACGTTGCTCATTAAAAACTTCGTCACGACCAAGCAACAGCAGCCCCCCCACCTGTCTGGCTGGCAACGCAAAGTAACTGGGCAACAAGCGAACTGCCAACTGGCAACTGACAACTTGGCTTGGAATATTCGAACTCGTGGGGATTGGCCACTGACGCTGGACTTGCGCGCGGCCTGATTAAAACTTTTTTTGCCCGCTCGCCGCGTACAGAACAAAACGCGGCTTTAACTTGCTTAGTTAGCTGTCTGGCCTAAGCTCTCCCTCTCTCTCTCGCCCCTCTATCTCACTATCTCACCCACCTTTCTCGGTCTCACCTTTCACTTCTTGCACTGCGTTTCCCTCTTGTTTTTGCACGTGTCTGCTAATCCCGCTGACAGGCGGCCTAATTATGGACTTTGCTTTGCTTCACCCAATCATCAGCAACAGCATCAACATCATCATCGTGTCAATCTTTGGCTTTCATGTACAAAGCGAAACAAACACAAAAACTAGCAGTTGCCCTAGAGACATTGATTGATACAGAGAAATATGTTTAAGCATGGCCTCGCAGCTGATGAGTTGAGTTCTATTTTTGTGGAATAAATTTGATTTGCTTTAGCTTCAATAACTACACGTAGTAAAAACAAAATTTCAAATCAGTTACGTTCTAATTTTCTACATTTTACGTATGCTTTTAAAGTTACCGTGTTTATTTATTTTTTTTAAAGTCGACTTCAAGGCTAACAAAGTATTTAAAAGTGTGCTAATTAATCCCCTTTTGAATTGCATAAATGTTGTTTAATGCAGTTGCTATTTTATTCGAAATATATTAAATTTTCATATTAAGATTGCAAAAAGTTGCCTTAAAAGTTTTAAAACACCTGTCCAAAGTATAAAACGAGGGAATCACTTCCTCGGCCGTAACTTTGTTGATGTTCTTTTCATCCGGGAAACTTTAATAATTCATTTTTAATTTGAAAATCTAGCGAGAATTCCTGTTAAATCCTTTTGCAGGCCATTGTACTAATAACCCCCATAAACTCGTTGACTTGTTGGATGTGGCCTTTAATGACATGCCTGGAACTGTCCCCAAAAATTGAGGTCTTTCTTTTTATTTTCTTGTTATAGACGCTGAATTTTTGTTGTTGTAGTTGTTGAGAGATTTTTTTGCCTGCAGCCTTTTTTGCAGCTGCTTTGATCTTCCTATCCTATCCTGATTGTTTGGCGTAGTGTGTCCTTTTTTCGTTATTATTGTTGTTATTGTTGCTAGACGGTCTCGTACTCGAGTGGGTCGTTAGTTTTTGTTTGTGTTGTTGTTGTTTGTTTTGTTTCTGTGCGGCACTTTGCACGGCTCAATGCGTTTTATGGAATTTTATGGCGTTTTATGGCACTTTATGGCTTCATCTTGGGACGCCCAAGCACGCACGCATTTCAAATCCAGTCATAGCATAAGCAAGAGCAACGAATTCAAATCGTAATCCAAATCAAAATCAATGACCATATTAATATACATACGTGAGCGAGCGTATACGCAATGTGCAGAAATTGCGTATACGTTCGAGTGGGCGTCGAGTGGCCATCTAGATAAGTATTCGGTCGGGTCGCAGCACTCTGGACACTAATCAATGCAGCAGCCTTTTGTGTGTGCGTCAAGTGCGTGTCTCTGTCTGTCTATCTGTCTGCGTGGCAAAACAGCTGAAACTGTAATCATTGTATAGTTGACACTTCCTGTGAGTAGCAGCGACAACAAATACCAACAGCTCAACACATATATTTACAGTGTCTGAAAAAACACTGGGACACGCATGTGAAGCGAGAGATCTGTCTGTCTGCCGCCTGGTTGCAGCGCTCCATTTAAATAATATATGGTTGACAGGCAGCGGCAAGCACACGGTTGCACATCTGTCGCACGCAGGAAGGCAGCGGGCCAAGGGGCCAGGGGGGCAAAAGTTAAGCATTGCTGACACACGTTTCATTTATTATAAAATATGCAAACGTCAAGACAAGGCAGACGAGAGAGGGCAGAGGGCAGAGGGCAGTCGGTAACTCGCTGCCTGTTGTTGATGATGATGATGTGTCTGAATGATCAACACATTCTCAATTTAATCATAATAATGGCAGCGTCACCGTTATTCTCATTGTCATTGTCAATGCCATTAACCATCTACGGTTCATCAACAACAATTGCAGCTCCGCTTTTCGCGTTGCAGCCGCAGTTTTAAGTTATCCGATTTTGCATAATTAAAGCTGGAAACGTTGCAAGCCTTTTAATAAATGCCACACTCACGATGCATAAATCTGGCTAATGGAAATCGAATGTAATCGATTCAGTTCGATTTATTCGCTGCAGGACCCAACGAAAGGGGGCCACAGAATACTGCCTGTCATTCCCTATTCCTGTATTGCTCTCGCTCTCACATTTGCTGAGCTAAACGACAAGCAGCAGAGTTAGTTGGCTCTGTGGCAGCTGTCGCTTCTCATAGCTAGTGCAGGTCAACTACGAGATTTCTGTGGAGTACAAAGCATGAGAATATGCTTTCAAAAATTGCACACTAGTCAAACATTTATCATCGATGCCTTTAACTCTTCAGTGAGAACTTTGAGTTTCTTGAGCTAAGTGTGAAACTTGGTAAACACAAATAATACAAGCAGTAAATTATGTGAATTTGATAGCCTTAATATCAGTGTTGTGCAATTTAGAGTTTTTAATTAATTAAGTGATGTGTTAAACTTCTTTTGTTTTCACAAGAGTTTACAAGTTTTCCAATAATTTGTTAAATATATTATAACTTCTTTTCATAAGCAAACAAGAATTCAGCAACGTAAGGTTTTCATATCGGAAGGTGTTAAATGAATAGATGCTTAATTAATTGTCAAATATATATATTGCTGAGGTCTAAAAGGCTTATTAAAATAAATATTAATTACAGGACTGCAGGTAGTGACTCCAGTTACACAAACAAATAGTGCTGAAATTAATTAATTAGAAATGCCTTTAATACGCTAAGTGTGCTCACTAGTTTCATTCTATACGCCGATTATATTTCATTGATTTATTTTACAAGTGCTCGTATAAAACACACGTTAGAGTTGAGTATGGTTGTGGAAATTATGATTTAACGTAGAAAAAAAAAAAAAAGAAATGGGGGGGGGGGTATGTGTGTGTGTGTGCTTTTGTGCTTGTGTGAATATGCATTACCATAATCATGTGCTTATGAATGTAAAATAGTCGTTAGCATGTGGCGAGCGAACAGTTCAAACTACACTCAATTGCAAAGCTCTTGCAACTGCCACAGAGCTGTGCTAAAATGGCATTAGCCGCACACAGAGCTGCAGCTTGACAGCAGACAGACATGTGGAGAGACAGGCAGATAGAGATAGAGCGACTGGGAGACAGCGAGACAGCTGGATGGACAGGTTGCTGATGGACTCTGACGGCGACGCTTGGCGCGTTGACAAATCATTTCAATGCGACTGTCGACAGCTGGCGTACAGTGACAAAGCCATAGAATAGAGCAGTAGAGATGGGAGGAACTACAAGAAGCTAAAAGATGATTGACGCATGCACATGATGTCTCTCTATACACATCTATCTTCTCTCTACGTACATATGTATATAGCTATATGTGTATAGCTTCTTTTTTCTATCTGCTGGCTGCGTACAAATTAGAAACATCGAAACGCGAATGACTGTCAACATTTGTATTATGATGATGATTATCGTCGTCAGTTTTTATGATCATAGAATTTGCCAACCATTTGCCATCCAATTTGGTTATGAATTTTTTAGTTTACTTTTCACTTTTCGCTGGCTGCCTGGCAACTATGCAAATTGCCAACACCTACCGAAACTACACAGCAAACAAGGACAACAACAAGGATGACAAGAGAGAGAGAAAGAGAAAGAGAGCAACAGCAGCGCGCTGTGCGAGTCGCAAGTGCATGCAGAAGTTTTGCTTATTGAAAAAGTTTCAACATTTGTCGTAATATTATGCAGGTCGTTGGCGCCGCTTGAACCCTTTTTTAGCACGGCAGGGACTTCGGGGCTTGCGGTGCCGCATCCTATCCAATAAATAAAGCAAAATAATAATAATAAAAAGAGAAAAAAAAAAAAACAGAAAACGAAAATAAATAATGCGAGAGCTGTAAAAAAATTGGGTTCTCGGCAGTGTGAACTTTGCTTTTGTCTTGCTGCCACTCAACGCCTCAGCTGCCGCTCGAATCGAGTACCTTTATTTTGCATTTATTGTGCGCCGAGAGAACAAAGCAAATGCTCGAATGCCCCGACCCGGATCCGCAGATCTGCCCAAACCCAAACCCCGTCGCAGTCGCATTCGCAAACCCGGACCCGGACCCTCAATGGGATGCCGTCCCAATGCCCATGCCCAATCTGCCTCGGACTAGGGGGCTCAGCAGAAGTTCAACGCGTTGATTGATTGTGTCAGAAGGTGGGCAACAACAGCAGCAGCAGCAGTAGCAGGAGCAGCAATAGAATGCTAAAAGGTGAACGTGGAGGGCGGACAGGGAATTGAGGGTGATGTCTGCCAAGGGTGAGTTGCATTCAAATCGGCGGCAATGGCAATGTAAATTGTTGGCTCCTCGAGTGGCAGACGACTCTCGTTGGCTGTTTGCATAAGTCAAGCAAATGAAATGAACCGAAAGCTGTTCCAAGTGCTTTAAAAATTTAAATGCCTGTTGACACAGGTGTATGTGTGTGTGTGTGTGTGTGTGACTTTCGGCAAACAGATGGCTCTGCAACGTGCTGGGCATGTTAAAGCTTTTGGTGTGGCGTATTAAATTCCAGCCACAAAATTGGTCGATTAGTCGCTTGCCACATTCTGTGGCATAGATCCGGCACAACGGGCCGCAACAAGTACAAATTGTTGCGCATTCGCAGCGTTTGCCGAACCGAAACGAATCGCGAACGGCAACAGCAACGCAACGACCAAAGACAATGGCGAACGCTTTTATTTTTGTGGGTCATAAACCTAAAATATAAAATATATCTTTATAGTGAATGACGCTTTGAGGTTAAAAATAAATCAGCCGCCCACGTGTCGTATGCGTAATTTTATATGCTACCATCAAATGAAATATGTATGTGGATGTTTATGTGTGTGTGTGTGTGCGTGCATTGTTGTGCTGTGCTTTTTAGTCATTTGTGAAAAAATTGCCCAACAAAGCGTTATTAAATGAGACATTTAATTAATTGCCGTGGCCCGGCTGCAAATTAATTATGTAATCTTAGCACCTCAGGCAAAATGAGTGCTTTAATCAAATTTAAAAAGCCCAAAGTGCCAGCCAGCAACATCGATAAAGAAAGTGAGGGACTGAGAGAGCGAGAGAGATAGAGAGTGAGAGAGAGAGAGAGAGAGAGAGAGAGAGTGAGAGAGAGAGATCGAGTGAAGGAAAGAAGCAACAGCGCCTACAGCTGTATACACATGTTGTGAAATAAATTGAATTGCATACATCCAGGCGCCGGCACGCACTTGACAGCTGGCCACAAAAGCAGCCAGTCAGCGAGAAAGTCAAGCAAGAGCAACAGCAACAGCAACAGCAACAGCAATCGCATATAGCATATAGCGCGAGGGTAGCTCAATTCATAAGCTATGGAATCACTTTGTATATGCAATTAATTAAATTGAAAATTAAAGGAGAAAATAGAGTTTAATTTAAGGAATGACAAGCCTTTAGTAAGTTCGAGAATTAGCTTCATTTTATTAACTTTTTTTAATAAATAACGTAGCTTAATGACTATTTGTTTAATGCTTTTAAAGCAGCTCGGCGACTTTGCATTTTATTTAATATCTGCAATAAATATTATGGGGTAAATTCTATTAACAAAGCGAATGAGTCACATTTGAGATAGTTTGTAAAGCAAGTCAACTACTTTAAATGTAACAATAATAGTTATAGTATCTTTTAATCATAATTTTTGGATAGCTTTCTTCGCCTCATTTCTGATTCAACTTCTTTTTTTTGCCTGCACTTCAATAAACCTTTAAGAGCTTCTATTAATAAAAGTATGGATTTTAGCTCGATTCTATTTAAACATTAATCAAATATCTTTTGTACGTTCTGAGCTGCATTGTGCTACGTTATTGCTTTTGTTATAGCCAAATGTTTTTAATTAAACCTGACTCACGTTAATGTTGACCTCGCTAAAATGCAGACGTCAATGTACGACGTACATATATATACATATATATTTTATACAAGTGGGAGTGCGTATTTGTAAGCATGTGTTTGGCGAATGTGTTTATGACAGATAGAGAATATGCTTGCTGGCATATAATAAGTAACAAAGGCAACCAAAAAGCAATGTTTATTTTGATTTACAAACGCAGGCGGCAATTGATGCGGTGAGGCGGCGACAGCAGCTCAACTTTTCACTTGACTACAAAAAATAAAAAGGCAGAAGAAAGTATATTTTCGCTAAAGTATTGTGGCAGCGCAAGTATAAATACAAATATCAACAGAAGGCAGCAAAAATACAAACACAAAGCAAACATGCTTGGCTAGTAGAGTGCGAGAGAGAGAGAGGGGAATATTCACACACACACACACATGGGTATCGACGGACAGATGGACACGGATACGGACACGGGGCACAGCATAATGGCAACGTGTAGCGTCGCAACAGCAGCAGCAAGTCCTGAGCTTAGTGCTTAAGCCTGCTGCGACAGGACATTTAATCTTCTTGTATTAAGTTGGGAATGGGCGTGAGGTCGAAGGCAACGCACTGCAGCCGCCCAAGCAGAGAGGGCGACAAAGAGAGAGAGAGAGAGATAGAGGGGGAGAAGCCGAGAAGCGAACTGGCAAAGATTTTGCCAGAACAAGCAACAGACCAAAACGAGTTCAGAGTGCGAGAAACCAGCAACAGATTCAAGTGGTAGTTGCCTTGCAAGGCCGTGGTGAAGAGTGAGGGGGAGGAAGAACGGGGGTAAAGGGTAATGCCAAAAGTTGTTGCTGTGATTTTTATTGTAATTCTAGGAATTGTTATTTTACTTTAACAAGCCCAAACCAAATCTCAGCGGCAACGCATTGTATGTGTATTTGCTGTATCCATGTGTGGTCTATGCGTGTATGTGTATGTGTTTGTGTATGTGTGTCAAGTTAACTTGAGAAATGTCATGGGGCCAATATCAAATGTGTCTCTTTTGCGAAGTGTCGTCTATTTGAGGTCTGACGCAAATTGGCATCTCACAATAGGCAAAAGGATGCGGGCTCATGAATGCGTATAGAATAGAATACACTTGAATACGAGCATATTCACACACACACACATACACACACACACACTCACTTATTTGTGTATACACTCGAACAAAAATACTCTTTGTCGTCTTGCATTGCATATAAAAATACTTGAAGTGGTAAACCAATTCATTAGGCATGTGTAAACGTAAACCAAATTAAATTGAGCTAATTTCCTGCGGTTCTCAACGGAGATCAACGAACGCATTCATTTGCTCTGACTGTGAAAGATTGATTTTCGACTTACCATTCGAAATTGATATGCAGACAAAAGAGCAACTTGTAGCTCACATTTCCAAGTGCTTTCTTTTTGTTGTCTGCCAAAGCAAATTACAAGTGCTGTCTGTGTCAGTTTGCATTCAAAATCCAAAAACTGTGAGAAAAACATTCAATTTGAGCTGCACAAATAAAGAGCATTCAAATGATTGTCGAAATATGAGATAACGAGCGGAGGAAAGTTTCATTATTTTAAATAAATATCTTTTAAAAGCAAACTAAAAATTTAGTGTTTAGTAAAAGTTAAATCGTAAGAACGCATAGCCCAAATAAATAAATACATATAGAAAATAAGTGTTAGCAATCTGATATAAATCTCTGTTAAGCTTTTGAAATGTTGTCTAGAAAGAGGCTTAAGCTAATTGACTTTTGAAGGCATTCGAGTGCAACGGAGCAATCAATAAAACTGCCTTAAATGACTCAGAGGGGTCTGGTATCTATTTCATTAACTGAGTGCTTAAATATTAAAGAAGACAACAAAACTCTTGCATATTTCGCATAGTTTGCAATATGCATATTTGTTGCCAGCAACAAAAGAGCTAACATGTCTGTTGCACAAACACAGAGAATTTGCTAGATTTGTATTCCATATTTTTTTGACGTTCGCACAAATTGATTGCCGAGTCGACAAACAAAAGTGCCTGGCTGCCAGTTTGAATCAATATGCATCCGTAATATGTGCTCCCAAGCAAATATTGAAGTTGCAAGCCAGCTGCAATTGAGATGTGCAAGCAAAGAGATAGAAATGTATGAAACAAACGACGTCGACTTGGTGCTTTAACAACAAGCATCCAAAGAGAAATGCCCACTGCAATGAAGCGAAAGGTGAAAGCGCACTAAGAATTTAATCGGGATTCCCCCAGAGCGACTGATTGAATCTCTTTCTCGCCTTTGGCGTTAGCTGAGCTGGCTCGGCTGGCGGAAATGGCAGCTGACCGAAAGTGTGAACAATAAAGCGCAGCATAAACGAAACTAATTTCCGGCTATCGAGCGAGGCGTGCGCGCATCAAACCGGAAATCGAATTAAGAGCAAAGAAAAGAAAGCAAAACCAAAAAAAAAAAAAAAATGGAAGGAAAATGAAGGATAATAAAAGGGTTTCCGTGACTCTAATTAGTGGAGTGTTTTGTTGTCCATTCTGGCACGAACATTATGCAGCTTAAATATGTTTTACAACCGTTCATTTTACGAACTGTGGCAAAGTACAGAAATGGGGCATGAGGGACGGTAGGGTTGCAAGTTTGAAAATAATGCAGTTGGTCTCAGGTCGCTACATTCATTCGATGTGTAGCTACATGCTACATGCCACGTGCGCTACAGACAAAATGACAGCAGCAAAGTGCGAAGCTAACGATCTGGCCGAAACATTTCCAAAAGCTACAGCAGGAGGGAAAGCAAACGAAGCAGAAGAGTGCCGTATAATATAGAGTGGAGAGGGGAGAACAGAGTGCAGGCAGTTGAATCAGAGGCAGCTGCATTGCAGCAGAGATAGGGAAATTGGGCGTGAGACGGTGGCAAGAAGTGAAGCAAATGGGGAGCCAGCAGCGACGAGAGTGGCAAATGTAGATGCAGCCGGGGAAATTGGAGTCTGGTATCCAGAGACGACTACATACACATTTGCTAATAGACTTATACATACAAACTATATATACGCAGCTTGTTGCGGCTGCTGGTAATATGCAATATGCATGTTGTTGCCACACAAGCTCTTGTTGTTGTTGCTCTTGTTGTTGCTTAAGTGCAGTTGTTGTTGCCGCTGTTTGGAGCGATTGCCGCTGCATTTGCATGCACGTTGCATTTTTATGCATTTTTTTTCAGGGATAAACGAGACCAGGATAGTCGACAGCAGGCGGCCAGCAGAACGAGTACAGCAAGCTGTATGGCAAATGTAGCCAGCAAACTGCTGACCATGAGAAATGCATTTCAATATTTTTTACTGAGCAAAAAACGCTAATTAATGACCAACATTTATGCTTGTGCATTGTATTGAACTGGAAGGCAGCACGGACGAAGCCTGTTGCCAGGGAATCCGTATAAAAAAAAATAAAAACAGTGCATGCGAACTCGCCCCACTTTCTCTATTACCTCCCCTCTGTTCACCGCTTAACATAATTACGCTTTTATTCGAGTGCAGGTTAGGCACAAAAAACGCGCTACGAACTGGCAAAGAAAACGAGTGGGCGACTGTGTGTAGCAATGTGTGTGTGTGTGTGTGGGTGGCCAAAAGAAAATACTTTCACAACATTCGCAAACACACACACACACACACTCACACGAAGCTCGTAGAGCGTTCACTCGCTTAATTTCCGGTGTGTTGTTCAGCGAGCGAACTAATTAAAAGTTCAGTATACGTAAAATAGAAAAGGCCAAAGCGAGTCTCAAAATCCTAGCTACAAAATCTCTGACCTTGTGTCAGCAGTTTCCATTTTCCTCTGTCTGCCCTTGGACCTTGGCATCTACAAACACACACACACACATACGCACAGAGAGAGAGAGTGAGAGAGTCACAAATTTCTGAATGCCAAAATCAATGCCAACCCAATGTTGAAGCTCAGATAACAACTAACATTTTCACTTGGAAACCCCTGTGGGCTTGTTCGATATCCGCAATAAACAAATGCAACGCTTTTAAATACACTAACAGAGATTTTTAATAATTTTTAGTTATATCAATAATATGAAATTACGTCAGAATTGTTTACGGTGGCATTTATATAAAATAAGCAAAGCAAATTAAACTGATGTGTAAAGCGTTTTAAATTATCATTTATAGAGTAATGTAGAAGGCAGAAGCATATTACTACACATATATTTATAATTACATCACAGTTATTTATGCGCAACTCACAGAGGAGGTCTGCATTTTATTTCACTTTTGAGTTTTAAATAGTGAATCGAAAATGAATGTTTAAAATCGTATGCAGTTCACTACGTTGTGTTCTCCACTTTCTGCCCCGTGCAGGGTGCACACAAACAAAAAGCATATGCAGTGTCTGTGGTGGCACCTGAACACACACACACTCACACACACACACACTGTTTTTCCTGTAGGCAGTTTGCGTATTTTGACAGTGTGTTGCTGTGGTTTTCAAATATTTTGCTGCAGCTGCAACCTCAAAAATCTCGCCAGAAAACACACGCAGACATGAATATACACACACATACACATACACACATATACAACATACTAACCACGTTTGGAATATGAAAAATATTTATTCACATATGCAGCACGTATGTTCGGTTAAAGGCGTGCGGCTTGGTGTTGGTGTGAGTGTAGGCGTGTGGGCGTGGCATGCCGTGAGGTTAACCAAAGCCGATTAACGAAAATTGAATTTTCAATTTGCAACTGATTGCACTTGAGCGAGAGGCAATGACGACTACATGAAAAGAAAACTAAGCGCAGCCCACCAAAAAAAAAGAAAACAAAATGAAAAGGAGGACACAGGAAAAGGGACTAATTTATGCAGGTTGAGTGAATTTATTAGTAAATATCTTTTTGCCTTGGAATTAAATCGCATAACGAGAGCACTAAACAATGTGTATTGGGATTTGAAGCATGTGATAATCTGAAATCGAATCAGCCTCAAGCCAATTTACGATTGAGTTCAACTGATGAAAGCATCAAATTTTTGGCATTTTAGCACTCTGCATTTCATTAAGCATTTAATTCTTCAATCAACACATTGCTGACTTTTGAATATGTACATTTTTATTTGTCTTAATACGGCTGGGAAGCAGTGTTAAAGTCTGCAACTTTCTCACCCATAAAATTGTTCAGTTTGTTTTTAGTTAACTTGTATTTATTTAATTCTCAAAGTTTCGACAATTAGCTGAATTGTTTATTACACGAAAATATGCGCTATTTTTATACAGAATTAGTTGGAATTTGCAGCAAAAAAAAAATTGTGATTTCATTTGTTATCAAAGTTTTGCAATTGCTGCTGTTGACTTTGCTGACTTTGTTTTCCTCAGGTGAAATTTATGCGGAGTTGCGCAAATATTAAGGTATTTGTAAATTTTATTCTACAGTTCGCAGAAATGCGTGGTCGAATAAAATGTCTATTTGTGCAGGTCATTAAATATATAAGCTAGATTTGCAACAAGTTAATGCTTGGCAAATGTTTTTGCAAACAATTCAAAGTTATTTGTGCAATATTTCAATTCTTGGAATTTTAGTAATTTGATATTTGCCTCGAGGCAATGTTAAGCTGGGTTAAAAAAGCCAAAGCAAACAGAGAACGAGAGACAGCACAAAAAACTATAAATCCTTTGCAATTCGCAATAACTTATTCGCAAGGGGTGTGGTGCGAGGGGCAAGCAACTGAGTAGGAAGCATTCTTCCCTAGTGGCATTGTGAGGTATTTTTTGATGGCAAACGTCCACTAAGTCAAATTGCGTTGCAGTTGTCACATTTCTCACTGGCCCCTTGTTTGGTTTTTGGCTTTTAGTTTTCGTAAAACTTTTGTGGCAAATACTTGCGACTTCGCTTTGGACTTGGCCGTCATCGTTGTGGGGCAAGTTTCCTCGACTTGTTGTCAACCTGAGAAAGTTGCCCAAGAAATTTGTCAATTTGTGTTATCCTCTTAGCGTCCTTTTGTCTCTGAGCCTGCCGCACTTTGTCTCTCTTTTTATCGCAGTCTCTCTCTCTCTCTCTCACTCTCAGTCTGCGTCCCGCTGTTTTTGTGTGGGTGAATTTGTTGTGTCCGATTGTCTTATTGTATGACGGCTGTTAAACAGACTTAAATCGGTATAAAAATCAGAATGAATGCAAACGAGCATAAAAAAGCTTTTTAAAAATCACCCCCGCACACAAACACGCTGGAACAGATTTGATATGTGTGTGTGTGTGTGTGTGCGTGTGTGTGTGTGTGTGTGTGTGTATTTGTGTGTCTGTGTGTTTTCCTTTGCTGTTGCTCGCCCCTCGACGTCAACAAATATTTCCTGCATGCGTTCACAAAAATTATTTATCTTTGGCACATTTTCATATGTTTCTTAGAAATCAAATTATAGCTGTCCATGTGTGCGTGTCTACGTGCGTGTGTGTGTTTATGTGTGTGTGCATTGAGGGTTGGGGACGCTGGGTTTATTATAAAAATGCCACGAATTACTCGCGTATAAAAGTCATCATTAATTTCTCTCAGACGCTTTTGCCTGACAATCATTTTGGAATTTATTCGCTCATTCATGCAGGGCTCACAACGCGCCCACCGGCCACGCCCCCTCCACGCAACGTCACTCCACTCCCCTCCACTGCTCCCCTCATCGTCTGCGTGCTGTTATTGAGGACACCACGCAGCAGTTGTCAGTCTTGTCGCTTTGCTTTGCTTTTACTTGAGATTTTCACTTTTACGAGTTCATCAAAGTTGTGGCCGATTTTTAAAGACGCATCGTGCCTTGTGACAAGGATAAACAAGGTCATAAATGTGTGTGTGTGTCAGTGTGTGTGTGTGCCTCAGCATAAGCAGCAGCGGAGGCAGCATAAAACTGTGCCACAGATTCAAATTGATCGTTGTTGCGGCAGACACAGGGCAAGGCGCAACTGCAGTTGTTCTTGCTACACACGCCCCGCACGGCTGGCGACAATGGCTGGCAGCGCATTTATTATGCATACGCCGCGTAGTGCATATTTGTTGCGTGATAAAATCAGTTAATAGTCGCATGAATAAAACATGACCAAAAAAGAAAAACGAACAGGTGCGAGAAACTCGCATCGTCTTGTCGAATCCATCGTCGGAAATCCCGGCATCGGTTCCGGCTTTGCGCTTGCAACACGACTACAAACTGATGCTGTTGGCTATAATAAAAATTAAACTAAACGTCTTCAGCTCGTTTGGCATTTGGTTTGCTGTTATTCCTCTCATCGTTGTACTCGTTGTCGTTCTACGCGAGCGCAACTAATTTACTTGTCAGTTTTAATTATGCTGCGCTATTAAGCGAAGCGTAAGGCACATGTCCATGTGTGCGTGTGTGTGTGTGTGGGTGTGTAGCCAGTGGCATATTATTAGTCCATATAAATTCATGTCAGTCGGGTTTCGCTTTAATTAACTTTCATGTTTGTATTAGCCGTTTTGTCTATCCGAGTCTAAAATGACCTGGCCATTGCCATGCGCCATTGCCTCGCTCCTGGCTTCTCGCTCCTCTGTTATTTGTGGTCGTTTTGCTCTTGCTGCTGCTGCTTGTTGTGTTTTTGGCCATTATGCCACATGTGGTCCATTGTCATAGCCAAGTCATTGTAGTTATGCTGTTGCTGCTACATGAAAATTTTCCCCCAAAAGCTAATTGGCCATCCCAAAAACACAGCACATAACACACTTGGCAAATTTAGTTTCTATCCACTTTCTCTCCCTCTATCTCTCTCGTTCTCTGTGTTGGCCGAAATTAATGTGAAATTTGAGCTTGGCCAACTGACAAATCTGTGGATTTTACCAAGTGCCAAGATTATTGCAAAACAAGCGATGGTAAACAGGTTGCCACAAACAGCCACCAAGAACTTCAATCATTTGCATTTGCATTGAGGCGGAAAGCAATTTGAGCCATTAACTAAGACAAGTAATTACGGCTGCTATTTGAGTTTGCCTTCTACTGAATAACCCATTATATTTGAGGTCTATATCTCAATTCGTTGGCAACGTTTGTTAGCTGTGTGACAATTTTCTCTTTGTGCTAATGCCACATATTTGCACACTGAATTGTGAAAGTTTTAAGTTCAACTTTAGATAATTCTCTATAATGTATTTATTTGCATGATAATCTCTGAGTGGACAGGTTATATTTTCTTTCCTATATATATATTTTTATCTGTTAGTCGACTTTCCATTGATAAATTGAAGCTGAAATAGTTTTTTATTTTTAAGTGCTTTGCGTTTACCATTTGGAAAAGCTCTTGTTAAGAATTAAAAGTGAGTATTTACCTGTTGAAAAATACGAGTATCACAGCAAAATCTGTTTTTAATCCCACTAAGGCATTTCATTGCTTTTCCATCTTTCTTTGTATCGTTTGCACAATTTTGCAATATTCAAGGCACATTTAAGCTAAAAATCTCGGTCTGTGCTTCGAAAGTGTTGAATTCAATCAAGTGCACTTGCTATAGCTACATTTGAGAGGATTAGTAATGTTGGTTTATTCAAACTGGCATCAAGAAACAAAGTTTTGGTCGTCGTTGGTTCTCGTATTTTATTTTCTGTTATTGATTGGCAAAAACTTTGTGCTGGAAAGCGATTCGGCTTAGTTTCTATGCTTTTGCTCACGTCCCACGACCAAGTGCTGGTGACTCAATTTGCAATTAAATTGTGGCAGCGGAGCACGAGTAAAGAGTAAGCTGAAGCATGAAGAGGGAGGCACATAAAATTGTTGTAAAATTTCAAGCATGACTTGTTTCGTTCTGTAGGCGCAACGGAAACGGAAATGATTTATTTGTTGCTGTTGTGTTTGTTGTCGTTGCCCGAAATGCGCATAAAATTTACTCAATTTACGGTTTCGGTTTTGATTTCGCTTTAAAATTCATCAAAAATTCATAACAATCCAATGGCCAGCCGCTGCACTAAAAACCCCAAAGAGGCCACTTAAAGGTCTAAACAAAATATTATTTTGCTTTCATTTTCATGCTCGATAACATTGAAATGGCACTGCAAATGTTTTGTGTGTTTGTTGGTTGTTTGGCTTCGTCGACTGTGGCCTGCTGTTTTTGTTGCCATTTCGAGTTGTCAGCACATTTATTAACAATTTCACAATTGAAACAACGTGTGCGTGTGTACACAATATGTGAACTTATTTTCAATTGCAAATTGCCAGTTGCTTTTGAAAATTGATGTGAATAAACAAGTGTAGTTTTTGTGCTCTGGCGCAGAACAAAGAGAGGGATAGAAGAGGGAGAGTGAAGGGGGTGCTTTACCACCGGTAAACACTAGAATGCATTTAGTTTTTTTTCACAAAGTTATGATTGACTTTGGTATACCACTGCTCTGTTGTGGCAAAAAATTGATTTCAACATGTTTTATTTGCATTTACATTCATTTTGTTTGACTTTTAATATAGAAAATAATATTTATTACAGCAAACCACATAAAGCCCTTTAGGGCACGTTAAAATCAAACGATTTAGTTTGCCTATTATTTACTTAAATTACTTTAGTTTTAGTTGAAAATGGTCTCATAAAATAGTTAGCATAAGGTTTTCACATTTAATTTTTGTTTCTCAAAATCTTCTCCTGTGTATTTTGTATATTTTGCGCAATATTTTTCACTCTTTGGGCTTGCACAAGCCATAAATTAATACAAGTTCAGTTAACAGCCTTATTTCATAGTTATATCAATACGCTTTAAATGATTTATTCAAAAATACAGACAGATCCAACAATAAATCAATATTGCATACTTCAAGGCGCCACGTTATCCACACATTTTGTTGGCTTGCATTATCAATTCCAGCATAACTGTGTTGCCTTCTCTGCTTTCCGTTGCCGGAGGCGCCACACGAATCGTTTTATGCCACATGATTGCTGGCGTTATTTATAAAGAAAGAAAATATGCTGCAACATCGACGTTCTCCTGTTGCCGTTGCCATTGCTGTTTGCCGTTGTCGTTGCAGCTGTTGACGCTTGAGATATGACTCCGTGTTTAGCCTTCAGAATATTTTTAGCTCGACCTTGGCAGCTTTGACGATTAGTGGCCAATGGAGATAGTATTTATTAGCAGTCGTGATTGCTGTAATTATTTAATATGGTAATGGCAGAGGCATTAGTCCATAATGTAAATTTAATTGGCGGCTTACCGAGTATATAATTTATATTTTAACTGAGTTTTCTGAATAGACGCAGAGCTCTTCGAATTCTTTAATGTTTTTCACCTTGCTAATAAGCAAATCGATTAATTCAGTTAAGCGTTAAATTTATGTGGCCCATAATACAGGCTAATAAAGTATTTCATGACTATAATTAATTAGTATGAGGGAGTTGCGTTTCAGCGATAGATCTATCGATCGGTCTGGTCGCGAGAATAAAATAAATGCCAGCGCCCCGGCGACTTATTTTATCTCGAGCATAAAAATGGGCAAACTAATTAAATGCGAATTGATGCATGAGCGTCACGTTGGCCACGTCGCAAAGTCGCAACGTCGCAGCGTCGTGGTTCAGGTCACAGGTCACCTGCTCGCTGATGCTGCTGCTTAATGTGCAAATAAAATGGCGTTAATGTTGTTGCTGTGCATACTAATTGCAACAGACGGCGGCAAGGACAACAAAGAGCAGACAACAGACAACAGACACAAGACTAAAGACTTTAGCGACTCCTTGGGTCCAATTGCCCGTTTTGAAAGCGAAGGCACTTTTCAGTCAGATACCCTCAAAGGGACGGGGTCGGGGGCGACGGCGAGGCGGTGAAGCAACAAGCGTAAAAGTCAAATCAGCTGCCAACGGCCTCTTACGCAGTCTTCGTATCCTACGCCTCCCTCCCCCCATTTCCATTCCCATCCCGAGGCAGCAACTTACTGCCCTTCCTTCCGTTCCGACGACTTGTGTTAAGTGCGCGCTGCAAAGCGCGACGCCACTGTGACATTGACTGAAAGACCCACTTCTGGCTAACCGGCTGGCGGCAGTCTGTTGTCTTTGTACCACCACCAACACCACCAGCGCCGCCTCTCGCCCCGCCAAACAACAAACTGTTGCTTCTCAGCTGTTTGACTTTACAACTGCCCCATCACAAAAATTACTCCACGTTTTGCTGCCCCTGCGTGGCGTCTGCGCAGTGTAGAGTTTTAGAACAGCCGCAACCGAGCCTGGGATTTTCTCTACACATATGTGTGCCACTTGGCGAAGCCCCTGCGCGCAACAGTTTGGGGCAATTCTTATGCTGTGTGTGTGTGTGTTTTTTGCTAAGGACATTTGCTAGCTGTTGCTTCGCGGCAAGCATCGTTCGTGTCGTGCCGGAGTCCGAGACCGAGTCGACGATACGCAGACGAAGACTGCGAACGCATCCCGAGTCAGTGTCTCAGTTTCAGTTTCAGTTTCAGTCTGTTTGGGGACTTCATTCGGTGCGAACGTGCTGGAGAACTGGCAACGCGTCTCTGTCGCTTAACAAATTCAAATCCACGTCGGCGACGTTGCGAACAAAAAACACACACAGGTATATACCTATAAACTGGTATAATATTCACATACGGTATACCTGATGTATACACCTGAGATACATAAGACACACACATACACACACACACACATTAACACCAAACATACCAACATACATGCACTTGTCGTATGTGTTGCATATAAAAACGCGTTTAATTAATGTAAAAGTGTCGCTGTTGTTACCTGCTTTGTGGGCCGCTTTAATGACTTGCAATGGATACTTAGACGACAGGGCACTTGATAACCTCTGCCGCAAAAAACTCATAAGCGTTAATGTGCCATTCATTTTTTATGTGTCGCGCGATTATTAAGTGCTAAAAGTGTGAATTGATTTACGAAACAATAACATACGTCCCTGATTTAATTGCAAACTTGTTTTCTTTATTCCCATTGTATATTTGTTTAAAGCGATATACTTGCAATCAATTAAGCGATAATATATATTGCATATACGTTGATTTTCGCTTCAGGTGGGGTGTTAAAATAATAAACAAAACAAATGCGTTAACACAAAGCAAATGCTAGTTGATTTTAATTGCATTTTGGCAATTTTCAGCAAAGTTATTGTTTTAGCCTGTTAAATTAACTGCCTCAAGCTAATTTTAAGCTGGCTGTAATGAAATTTTAATTGAGTTTCTTAACAGAGAAATTTCCTTCTATCGGCATATTTATTAAATGTGGTTAAAGTCCAAAGTACTTCAATCAAACAGAGTAGTGTATATCAGTAAAATGTCCATGTTATATTCAATTAATTAAATATTCATTCTTCTATTTAAACCAACATATTCTGCGGTAAACATATTGTTTATTTTAATACATTAATAAAGAGTTTTCGCTGCATATTTTTTTAATATAAGCAAAATTAAATCACTTTTTTATTCTTCGAAAATATGGAATTTATTAAATCTGATAAATTAAATATGATTTTGAAAATAAATATATATTATTAAAGTCTTTACAAGTTTACTCTTTGATCCCATTATAAATAGAAGGAATGTGAGTGAATGCACTGAACCCAACACAATTTCCTTGTGTTGCAAATTTAATCATTTTCAAATTGAAGTCAATGCAAATCCATTCAAATTGAAAATATGCATAGTTAAGTGCGGAAATGTTCAAGTTGCTCGCAAAATTGAAAGCATTACAAGAAGCTGCACTCGAAAATAAAAATGAATTATATTGATAATGGAAAACAAATTGTTGGGCAAATTGCTTTGCTGGCTGCAAAACAGTTATCTTGTTTTGACCAAAAAAAAATGAAGAGAAAAAATGAAATGTCAGAGAATTTTTCATTTCTATGCGATTTTTTTTGCATCAACTTAACGTTTCGTTGCTTACTAGTTGTTGTTGTTGTCGTTGTTTCTTTTCCTGTTGCTGTTGCATAAGTGACTGCTGCTGGTTGTAGTTGTTTTGTTAATTTTGCGTAAAAGTCTGGCAAAACTTATGCAAATTTGTGCCTGGCACTCGGCGGAATCAAAAGTTGCGCATCGCGAAAGAGACGAAAGTCGAAAGACGCATAAAGCCAGGAAAAACTTGAACATGCTGCCAATTTTAAGCGATTTTAAATAACTGGGCTGCCTCTTGTTGCTGTTGCCGCTGCTGTTGCTATTGCTGTGGCTGAGGCTGCTGCTTGGCTGAGTGTCGCTAAATTATGTTTTATTTTTAGTCGAACAAAAAGTGAACTGTGCCATGGCATAATTTATAATTCTCTTTGCCAGCCAACAAAGGCAACAGGAGGAAGGGGTTGAGTGGCACACAAGTGGTAGAAGAGCGAGGCAGAAAGGCAGAGAGAGAGAGAGTGAGAGGGTGGGAGAGGGAGAGGGGCACGGGTTGCAGGGGTGCTGCAATTTAAAATAATTTCCATTGCTGCCCTAAATGGCATTAAGCATTAAGTCATTTCGAGGGCAGGAAAAACTTCTCAGCCAACTGAGCGTGTCGCCTCTTTGTTGTCAAAGCTGTGTATGTGTGTGTGTGTGTACGTGTGTGTGAATCACTTTGCTGTTATTGCGGGTTTTCCTCGCTATTATGTGTGCACTGCACATTTATGCATATAATTGAGTTCCAACAAAAATGTCATAACGACAAAAGCCGTTTGCCTTGCGGTTTCCACAGAGAATTCTCTCGAATTTTCACTGCTTACACGTGAAGGCATGTTGAGACATGCATGATTAAGTGACTTTTCCCCCAGCGCGAGCAGTGCCGACAAATCAACAAAAACAACAACTCAATTGCCCACTTTTAGTCGCATTTATAGTGCTTATAATGCTTGAGCTGCGACCTTATTTCGTCATTTCATTTTATAAATTTTATTTTCAGCTAATTTTCGAGGCATATGCTAATGTGCTGGGAGTTCACGCCAATGGCGCACCCTGTATTTACGTGTCAGCGTCGCATTCATGGCGTTTCGCGTGTCAATTTCGCCCAATTGTCCATCGAATTTTGTTTTGGACTTCAGCGGAAAATGTAGCATACAATTTGGTGCAATTAGTTGGTGACAATGCGCGTGTGTTTGTGTTGTAAATGTATTTGCCGCATTCGGTGGCATGTGCCATTAAGCACTGCAACTATTTGCATTTGCCATCCATAATATGAAATTCGATTTCATGTAGTGTGTCTCTGCAACCATCTGATGAATTATAAATATTATATGCTATGGCATGCTCATCGCATCGCTATTTTGTCACACACACACACACATTTACCTATACACCTACACACACTCGCGCACACAGACGCACAACCACACAGACAGAATTGGTAATTTTAAAATTCCATAAAGTTGCAAATGTGATTGAATTAGCAATTCCGGAGCGAGTTTCAGCAAAAAGTCAGCGTCAAATTAAGATGGATATATACAAAAAATGTTGATTAACTTTAGCTGAAGCTCACACTATTGTGTGTGAATAGAATTTAATGCTGGAATAGCCTTGTAAAATTTGGAAAAAATACTTTTCGAGCTTAAATTTAAGTTGTCACACTTTATGATTAGCTTTAGAAAATGCGCAACTCTCTTGAAACAATTTGAATGTGATTTATAGAATAGAAAACATACCTGAATGTTGAGCAAAAGTATTTTGTTTTGCATACTAAATTAAAATTGAAATTCCAACAAAGCGTTTGCAAATGCTCAAATTAAGCTAATGAAGTGTCAACAAGATTCAAAGAATATTAAAATTAATTCTTTTTATTGACAGTCTCTTGATATTCTTAAATTCCTCGTATTATGCATACTTTTTTTAAATGATTCCAGGAATATTAGATCTTTCTTGCACAGTCTTACTCTCACTACATTTTATTTATTTGCTCGAGTTCTAAATACGTCTTCTTTTAAAGACTTGACTGGAAAAACAGCAGAAATTATTATACGCAATCAAATGTCTTTAATGAATTCCTTGAATTGTTTGGGAGTGATTATTGCCGGGGGCTTAGGAAAAGTTAAGATGTGTTTAGTGCCCATTTGAATTGGCTGTTTGTAATTAATGTGATTTGCGGCATATGTTTATGCAAATCGAAATTCATGTGGCGTGTGCACTAATAAGCAGTGAAATTAAATTTTACTGAAGGCAGCCGTCGACAGGCGACTCGTAAAATCAGCGACTTGAGCATGACACACCTTTTGGGGCAGACAAAGCACGCCCAGGGGCATGACCTGGAGCTGCGTCATCGTCTCACGCTTCGTCTTAAGCCGTTAAAGACTCGAGCGAGCGGCTGAGTTTAACAGTTAAAGAGCGAGCTGAGCACTCATTGAAAACTGATTACGAGGCCGAGATAAATAAACATATTACGTCGATTGAGTCAGTGAAGCGAACATGGCATATTGCCAGGCAATTAAGCTGGCTGGCGAATCAAACAGATTGAACCTACACGCTCAGAAGTTGGTCAAGAGTGAAGCTGAGAACTCGACAGAGTTTTGTACATGATTGAATGCTGAATGTTGAATGGCGAATACACACAGCCTTGAAGAGAGTGCTGTATGAGGCAGCATAATTAGCTTTGCTTCAAGTCGCTGCTTTTGTTGCGGCCAACAGCGCGCTGCCTAATTTCATTTATTCGGCGGATAACAACAACTACAACAGCAGTTGGAATGTGAATATGAAGAACAACAGCAACATTAACATGAACAACAATTTGGAGCCCTTGGCGGCCTATAATTATGGCACGATTGTTGCTGCTTGCCTGCCATTGCAGTTAAAAGCAATTCAATTACCGCAGCTCGTCTGTAACACTTGAGCAGCTTTTGTTTAGCCCACACACACACATACGAACAGATAACGCGTTGTACCAGACACACGCACACACACACAAAGGCAAAATCCATTCAATTTTCAAGTGCATACTACGGGGGATAACTAAACAAATTACGCAAAAGATTTAATTAAGCAGCCGTAACGCAACAGTGCCAACAACAGACGGACAAGCCACAGGCACAGCCCCGATGCGAAACAAACCGAATCGAAGCGAACTGTAGCGAACCCAAGTGAAAGCCCAATGCGAATTGCGGCACGTTTCACATGGCGTTTGCGTAATATGCAAATGTACGCGAGCAGCGTCCGCGCCTCTACTGTGCCGTCAGCTTTAGGCTTGGCCCCAGCATCTTAACTACCAGAGAGGCTAACTGCCACAAAATGTCTAAATGGACGCCTGACTTGCTGCCTCGCTGACGGACACTCAGAACTTGTCTCTGTGTCTCTGTTGGCTTGTGGGCCACAGCCCGAAGCAGAGGCTCGCTGAACTGCATGCTTGACATGCGTCCAAAGTGGAAAACCCTTATCAATTGTACGATATTGCTGGCACGACAATGCGATGAGCCAGAATTGACAATAAGCAGTTCAAGCGAATTCGCTTTGAGCACATAATTAACAATGCAGCAACAGTTTCGACTACACTGCACAGCCATAGCAGCAGGCACACATGCTGCGTATACGTAATGTCCGTTTGACAGGCTGTGAGCATAAAATCAAAGTCGGCCTACAACTATTTGCTGAGTGTGTGTGTTTGTCTGACTGTGTGCATTTGTTATGCTTATGACTGCTTATTGTGGTCGTTAGGCGTACCTGAAAGTCATGCATGTGTACAGTTGCTGAAGCGAGGGTTGTCACAAGAATTTGACATATATTTCTACCGCAGGCAACTAAGATTACTTGCTAACCTTTTGTGTAATAAATACAGACCTAAATCGGACGAAAAGTATTTAGTGTGGGCTAAAAAAAAGGGAATTTATTTTTAGGTTTATGAAATTCGTTACTCAAATGCGTAGATAACAGAATTACTTTAAGTCGACTGGTTTAAGAATTTATGTATCATAAATTCTCGCATTCTTGAGCAACTCTCGTTGTTGTGTACCTGCATGTGTGTGCATGTGTGTGTGTCTGTAGGAGACAGAGAACTGACAGCTTCGGCCGTTTATCAGTCGTTGCTTTTGTCCTTTTTTGCCGAGCGAACAATAAATGAGGCAAGAGCAAACAAAACATGTGCCAGACTGACTCCCACCACCACAACTGTTGTTCTGCCTCATCCCCGTGTGTAGGTGTGTATGTATGTGTGGCATATGTGTTGTGTAGATGTATGTGTGTGTGGCTAAAAGGACCATCACGTTTTTTTTTAATTGAGACATCGTTGTGTTTGTGTTTGTCTGTCTCAGCGTCAGCCAACGTTTATTTTGTCCCCTGTCAAAGCGGCTAACTTTGTGTGTGTGTGTGTGTATTTTGTCTATGCGTGTGTGTGTGCTCAGTCGGTGTGTTTGTCTTCAGTTAGCGCAAAGCAACATTGCTCTGTTGCTTATCCTTGTGCCTAGCTGCGTTTGGCTTTGGGCTAAAAATATTAAACTCACACAGCTTGTTGCCTTAGAGACACATCCAGCAACACAGCAACATTGTTTACCATAAGCGTATGTGAGTGCGCCTCTCCCATATATGTATATATATATATATATATGCCAAATTGTCAAATATGAGAGCAACAGCAACAGCAACTACAACAAATAATGACATCGCACATGATAACAACGAAAATAATTTTCGCGCTTTGTTCCATTTCACGTTCGTTCGTTGTTTGCTGTTCTCTTTCGTTCGCCTCCATCATTTAATTTTGGCAAATCAATAAAATTGACCCATGGCCTCCGTGCTTCTTTTCCCTCACTTTCATGCTACTGAACGAGTCGCTATGGTTACGTGTCAGGCAACTGGACGAGAAGTTCTTCGATTTGTTACGTGGTCGTATTTGTAAAATTCAAATTCAGATTTTTCTGCTTTTGAATTTACGCTAATTTTGGCATTGATATTTATTAGCAATTCGTCATCATCGCGTTACCCGCAACAATGCCGCCAATAATGAACTTCAACTGAGCTGTGTGGGCTGTGTAAATATTTTTGCGCTGATTAAAGAGCACAAGAGCTCCAATGACTGCCAGATAAAATGAGGGCGATATTTTTTTGCAGCAGTGTACAACGAGGACTCGAGTTTCCTAAAATATCAGCTCGCCTTTAAGGTCACGGTTTAATTGGAATTCACTACATTAATTATTTGGACTTTAAAACTACTTTGAATGTGCAACATAAGCTCAAAATTTTGTTTTAATTATTTATAAATTTTTTTTTGCATTAGTGGCCTTTGAATTTATGTATTTTAATTGCTATGACCTTTAATTAATTATGCGAATATGCAAGACCTAATTGCGAGTGCCGAAATAAATTCGTTATGCGTTGGAAAACATGGCAACTGTAAATTTTAAGTAAAAAATAATTAAAAACAAAAAAACAGATGAAATCCCATCGAAAATAAAAATAAAAAATGAATGATTCGCAGTTACGATGCTTTATCAATTGATTTGGCAAATTTAATCAACTTAAATTCCTTAAACACTCGACATGCATTTTTGCTGTTTAGAGAAGGCAGAAAATGTAGCAATTTGTTTATGTAACTGTCACTTGGGCAGAAGTAATAAATCAATCATCTGATGAATTTCAATTCTAAATATAAATATCAAATAAAATGTGTGGGGAACAACTTGAAGGATTCAAGGATAATTCACGCTGCTTTCATGCAAAATCCAATTGATTTCGAGGCTTATCAATGGAAGTCGAGTTTTGTTTGTTGTTCGTTTGTTCGTTGTTCGTTATGCTGTTGTAGCTGGTAATCTATGTTATGTGCAGCCAAATGATTCGAGCTCGAGCTCAAGTATTTCAACGTTTGAAGTCTCAACACTCGCACACAAATAAATATTTAAGCCATTTTCTGTTTATTTTCGCTTTGGGTCTGGCTTTAAGCTCACGAAAATGCTGACCCAGTAACTTGGCCATGCTCTCATTTCCTTTGCTCCACTCGTTTGTCTGCCTGACTGCAGACCCTGCCTGCCCCTCAGGCGGTGAGTTTCAGGTTTATATATTATTTATTTTGCCATGAACGAAAAATTAGACGCAATCGAAAGAGAAGCGGCAAATATTTGTATTAAATAGTTTTACGTTTGCCCTCAAATTGACGTCGACTCGACTCCTCGATACGACTCGACTCGACTAGAGCAGACGTTGCCAAAACTTGTCTCAAGTCAATTTGTGGCCATCAGTTTGGGGGAAGCTGCGAGTGAGCTCAAGTACTGTCTGTGTGCTTAAAATGGTTGCCATTTCCTCGGCACTGAATAATTCAGGTGCAAGCAGCAGCAGCAGCAGCAGCAGCAGCCGCAGCAGGTGCCATTTGACGTCTTGTATTTGCGGCAAGCAGTGAGCAGTCAGTAAAGAAACACATGCAAAACTTTTGACAGCAATCATATTTGCATTGACATTTCATTACATTTCGATTGGGTCAATTGGCAGATTGTCAGTGCGAAAATGTTTATACTTTTAAAGCAATTAATAAAGAGATTATGATGCTCTCAAGTATAATTTTAATTTTCATACAATTATGAAAAGCTGGCACCCAACACACAGTTACATACACACATATAGTTACGGACTTACACACTCGACACACAGCGACTGTCCAAATTGAATGAAGCCCGCTGAGCTCATTTAACTTTTTAATTGTGCAGTTTTGTGTGAAGCTGGCGAAAGAACGCCATGAAAACGAAAATAAATTTAACATAAAAGTCAGACCGGCAATAAGCGCATTAATTGCCAGTGCAAAATAAGTGGCAGCCATTATAGACGACATTTAACGCGACTATAAAACACCCAGCTATAAGCACCGAACGCAAATTACACGTGCTTCGACTATGTCAACGTGTAATTAGTGGAGCTTGAGTGGGTAAAGAGTTCAAAATATTTCTCGTGGAACAACGAAGAAGGGTGAATTGTTTTAGCAATTAATATACGTTAAATTAGTGTTAAAAAATACTTTATTTCAATGAGATACGGAAATTTAAAAATAAATAAACACGTTCGGCAAATAGCCTTAACAATATTAACGAATTTATTGCTTTCCACATTTAAAAAATCATAGCTATGATATTGCATACATTTTTTAAAATTAGAATACATAGGTAAACTTTTAAATGCATAAATTCAAGCTAGTCAACTGCATTGAAAATTAAAGTTAAGTTTTGCTTTGCAATAAATGCAGGCTATAAATTTAAAAAAAACATTTTGTCATTTATTTTGCGAGTGCACTTAATAAATTGCCTGTCAAAATATTTAACGATGACAATTAAAAATGTCAATTAAATTATGTTAATAAAATGAATCAGTCTTTTGCAATTGATATGCTGCTATTAAAACTAGCGAAATCGATTTTGTCGATTGGCAAATTTTGAGCATTTCTATGTGTTAAGACACCCCAAATGCTACTGGGGATGCCACAGGGTGTGTAAAGTGGCCGTTGAGTGGCAACAGCAGCAACGTTGGCTGTTGGGAATGCGGCTCAACGGTGCGTATGAGAGATGTGAAGTGACCGCAATTAAAACGAAATTTGTTTTGCTCTTGCCAACGTTTTGTTGCAGCTTCAGCAGCGAGCGAACGCATTGTGAGGAGCATTGTGAGTGCAACACGTTAAATATATAACGATAGCTGGTGTCTGAGATTGCACTGGAAGCGGAAGCGGAATCGGAAGCGAAAGTGAGCGGAAGTGAGCGTACAAGTAGAGCAACTAGTCGGCTGGCTGTCGGTGCGAACTGCAGACAAGAAACACTGCAACAACGGCGGCCAGAATTTTTTCACGTTTGGATAGCGTCGAGGAGGTGCAACGCGGTCGCAGTGGCAGCGCTGTTGGAATAACGCCAGGCCAGGCAGGTGGTGCAGCGTCAGCGTCAGCGTCAGGAGCAGCGTCAGCGGTGGCAGCGGGTTCTCCAGCCAGAGCTGGTGGCCAGCAGTTGGTTCAGCAGCAGCAGCAGGTGCAGGCACAGGCCGGCGGAGTGGCAGTGTACGGTGCGGTGGGCGTTGGCGTCGGCGTTGGCGTTGGACTCGGCGGGGGCGTAGGTGGGGGCAATGCTGGCGGAGCACGCAATCGCAGCGCCAGCACAATACTCGAGCTAAGCCACGGCGGCGGCGGCG